>JBBGZY010000286.1:0-1200000 GCA_037952925.1 Lithobates clamitans
AAAATCTCCGGCACCTATGCGTTCTTTGCAGAAGCGCACTACAGTTTATATAATATGGTTTCCTATGGGATACGTTCGCCTCTATGCTTTTTTCATCCGCTGCGCATTAGGAAAGGGTCAGGGACTTTTTTCAACGCAAAACGGTGCTCTTTTGGTTCAATAGACTTTCATGTAGAAGCCGCAGAAAAGCATGTAGTGTGTTTTGCCATGATTAGTGTTCAATCTGCCCAACAATAAATTGGCCAAAAAAAAAAAAAAAAGCATAAAAATGCAAAACGCAAATCGCAGTAAAATCGCGTGAAAAAAAAACAACTCAAAACACACAGCAAAAAGCACTGCAGAAACGGATCAAAAGCAAACTGCATAGGTGTGAACTGAGCCTTATGCTGGCCATACACATATCTATTTTCAGATGAGAATATTCATACGAAAAATATTTGTACATTTGCTGAAAGAATGTCTCTGAAAATGTCACTTGCTTTCAACATTCAGTTTTAAAATAATTGTAATTTCTAAACGAAAAAACCACATACACTGTCTGAAAATTCTATTCAAATTTTCCCGTCACTGGTAAAAAAACGAACGTCGATTTGACAACACTAACGATTACAAGATCGAACAAACGTCTGTGTGAAATTTTTTTTGAAGGAAGACATTGTTTTTGTATGGCCAAGTGACAGCAGTCGCAGGTGGCTCTTGTCAAGCCACCTGCCTATGACAAGGGAGTCTGTCATACATAATATATTACAGTTCTGTTTGAAAATCAGGCTAACTTTTTTTTTCTTTGAATAAAAAATTTGATCAGAGTCTGATGATATTTACCAGATTGAACCTACAACCTTCTGTGTTATCCTCAGAGTGTTTAAGAATTGCTTTTTTTTATTCTTTTATCTTTTATTCTTTTAAACTTTACATATTAACTGCTTCCCGACCAGCCGCCGTCATTATACTGCTGCAGGTTGGCTGCCCTGGGTGAGCCGTTGTAGCTGTACGTCGGCCGCTTTAAGACCACTAGGGGGCCCGCAGCACAACGACGGAGCCGATGCGCGTGCCCGGCAGTCGCGATGTCTGCCGGGCACCCGTGATCACTCCACACAAAGACAGAACTGAGGTCTGTCAATGTAAACAGACAGATCTCTGTTCTGTCAGGGGAGAGGAGCCATATCTGTTCATACGAAAATAATCGTTAGTTGCAGCCCTAATATACAGCATACCCTGCAGTGCTAAGATGTATACACTGTGTTGCACATATATTTCACAGTTGAGTTGTATACTCCAAACTGCATTCTATACCAAATGTTGATGCACCGTTAATTCTATGCTGTACATCACATCCATTCAACCAGTGATTAACTTTCAATAACAAGAGATGAAATAGCTCCCAAGCCACAAATATTTCATGGTTCTGACAGATCAGGACTTTCTAAAACTAATTCATCTTTGGTACCGGAAAGCAATACCATCATACAAAGGTATAGCCACACATACTGCACATGTATTCGGAGTAAGAAAAAAAAAAAAAAACATAATTGATCCAGATGGTTAAGTCAAAGCTTCACCAAGAACCTCCCATTTGACATATTTCACCCAAGTAGTGGAGTTATTGTAGAAATGGTGATGGTCGGAGTGATTTAGACAGACAAATGCCACATCTGAATATAAATCCTTAAAGCCATAAAACAAAACAAAAAAAAAAAAAACAAAACATAGAATTCACGTCTAATAAGATACATGCATACAGAGTTACTGAATGTCACATATAAGCAAAAGCTAGAAAACTAACCAAGGAGGAGGAAGTTCCTGGAGAGGAGGTACAGAAAATAGAAATATGCTCTCACAATATGTATAAGTAAATGAAGAAAGTAATTCTTAAAAAGGACAAACTTAAAATTGGTGCAAGTGGATTTTTTTTTTTTTTTTTTAAAGAAAAGATGACAGGGTTACATTGTAACCTAGTTTTTTGTAACTCCAAGCTATACTTGGTTGATTAAGAAAAAATAATTTGGGAGGTAATTACCAAGATCACCAATTTTTATTTTTATTTTTTTTTTAGAAAGATGTTTTGAGCTCTTAATTTTCTGCCTGGAAACTCCCCTCCAATGTCTCCATGCACAGACTTTTTCAGGAGTTTACAGGCATATTGCTCTTACAGGCAGAAAAAACCTTCCACCAAACTCGTGTTTAAGAGAAGCTTTCGAGCAGAAAAGACGCTGAAGTGCCCAAAAACGCGTGAACGAGCATGAAAAGGCTCAAGAAATTAAAAAAAAAAAAAAAACCTCAAGGAAGCTCAAAAGGAGTTCAAAGAAGCTCAATTAAAAACCGTGCAAAGGAACCCAAATAAGTACAAGCCTCTTCAAGCTGAAATAAAAGCTCAAATTAGAGATGCACCGAAATTTGGCCTCTGAAACATTTCGGCCGAAAATTGGGTTATTGGCATTTGGCCAATAATGGCACCAAAAATGCATGCGATTTTGCCACGATTTTACTGTGCTTATGGGGTTTTTCATAGGTCATGTGACTCAAAAACATAACGGGTGCATTAATGATGCGTTCTTCAATGCATTTTAACTGGGAGGTGCATTTTTTTATTTTTTTTTAAAACGACCAAAAATGCAGCCAGCAGGATTTTTTAACACCACAGTGAAAGCCCAATGGACTAGTGTGAAGACATACATAGAATTTAAAAAGGGATACATTTCTCTTGAGCTTTTCTTGCACTAAAAAGGTGCCAATAATGGCCGACGATAAATTCATATTCATTTTAAGTTTATGATATTAAAAAGTTAAATACAATTATATATAAAAATAAATATATTTTTTTAAAACTGTAAATTGCGGTTTCAGTTTTTGGCCAAGTGCATCCTGCATTTTCAGCACCAAAATTTCCATTTGGTGCACCTTTAGCTCCAATGCCTGTAAAAGCAGCTTTTTTTCTTGAGCTGCAGTGTGCATAAGTGGATCTTCCGCTTTAAGGCCTCCTCCCTGGGTCCTGTTTGTTTTGACAGATGCCTTCTCCCAAATTCTGCTCCGTTTGCTTTAGGCGATCGGAAGCTCTCCCTCCCGAAGCCTTCAGGGACACATGACTTCGGGACCAGTGACAGAGCTTAGCGCCGCTCGCGCATGTGCAGTGGGGAACCCCATTCATGAAATTTGACATAGGCACATATCTGTAGCGTTTACTTATCTGTCTCCGAAGCTATAAGTGCCGTGTCTTTCTGCTGCTCCATTCTTCTGTTATCAGCAGTGTCACTTCTGACAAATTCTCTGACACAAGATAACAAGATAACAGCAGCTGAAAATGGGTGGGGAGGGAGCTTAGAGATAAACAAGCTCTAGACAAGCAGAGAGCTTGTCTATTCACAGTACAGCTCTGCATGTTCCTTCTTTCATCTGCCAATGGGGGGGGGTGCCTTTCCTCCAATCAGCTCTCACACAGTGTATAGCACCATACACTTAAATGCTTATTGATCTTTTGCACATTAATCGTAAACAAATTCATGTGATAAATTTGAAAGATCAAAATAGAAATCAATGATAAAAATTCTATTGAGAATCAATAATGATTAAAAAATCCTAAATATTTTTTTTTAATTTAAGACATTTTTAAGGGGAGTATCCCAAAAATTATTTAATAAAAAATTATATAATAAAAAAAACTATGAAATCATTCCTTGTCTTGTAAAATCAAAGTATTACAAAATTTGATTATGCATATATTATGATTTATAAAAGGAGTTAAAAGCGCACTACATTCATTCCTTGTGGAAAATGGGTCTGTAACTCGTATATCCAGAAAGTTTCCAATCTGGATTCTCCTCTGATAGTGGCTCCACCCCTCCATGGTGCAATGAACCCGTTGATAATCAGGAATTGGGTCCCTGTTGGATCGCAGGCATGATGCTGCCAATAGTGTCTGGGAACTGTGTGTTTGATACTTCCAAGTTTGATTTTATTTATATGTTCAGTCACCCTAGTTGTAAATGACCGAATAGTGTGGCCAACGTACTGCTTGCCGTATGGGCAAGTCAGTAAGTATACGACATTAGTTGTTGCGCAAGTACAAAATTGTTTGATTTGATAAATGCGGTTAGTCACCGTAGATCTAAACTCCTTGGTAGTTTTTCGCCCAGTTATTACGACGACAAACTGTGCATTATTTTTTTTACGGGGATGATACCCAGTCCAATTATGAAAAAATGTTGGCCTATTTGGGGGATTGATAATGGTTGGTGCAATCTTACTTTTGAGGGAGGGCACTCCTCTATATATAACTTTAGGTCTTTCTGGCAAAATTGATCCAAGGACCTTATTCCTCAAAATACCCCAATGTTGTTCGAAAATGGCCTTAATTTGTGTTGTGTCGAAAAAGCTGTTAGAAAAGACCATTTAAAAGTTATCATTGTCTCTTTGAGGTTTATCTTCCAGCAATGAAGCTCGGTCAGTATTTAAAATTTTATAAAGGTCATTGTCAATTTCGACTTGATTATATCCTTTTTCAAGGAATCTCTCTCTAAGAATATTGGCTTGGGTCTGAAAGGTGTCTATATCTGTACAATCCCTTCGAAGTCGCAAGAATTGATTTCTTGGAACCAATCTCAGCCAAGACTTATGGTGGCAGCTATCCGTCGGTATAAACCCGTTCCTGTCGGTAGGTTTGAAATGGGTGCTAAACTTAAATTGTTGTTCCAATCTCTAGATCCAAAAAGTGTATTTTTAGATTGGCTGGATTCATATGTCAAGACAATTCTTCTATCATTCTCTTTAAGCACTGAGAAAAAATTCTTCAATGCTTCAGAGGTGCCAGTCCATACGAGGAGGATGTCGTCTATGTACATTGCCCGAATAACCAACCCGCAGTTGGTTATTCGCCCCGCCGACAAAGGCGGAGGAATAGTCTTACTTGATAAAGCGGATTATATGGGAGAGATGTATAAGATTTCGAGTGATCAAGACACAGAGAAATACCTAATAAACCAACATCGAAATTTAAGAGAGCTGACAAATCTTATCACTAAGGGTTTTGACTCCTTGATTTTAAATCAAAGAAATATCCTTTTTCCTTTGGCTCCAAGAATTCCCATCTATTATTTGCCCAAAATTTATAAAGATAAAGATCCCCTTCATCCCCCTGGACGTCCCATCACAAGCGGGATAGATTCTATTACTTCCAGGATAGGTAAATATATAGGTTTCTTTCTACAACCACTAGTTAAAAACACTCCATCCTATCTAAGAGATACCAAAGATGTGATCTGGTATCACGTGTGTAAGTGACCTTATTATGGTTACAGCAGATGTAACATCTTTGTACACCTGCATTCCACATCAAAGAGGAATGGAGGCTGCACACAAATTTTTGAAAAAGGATCCTACCCTTGCTACACCTCAGGTAGACTTTATCATGGAACTACTTGAATTTGCCACTCTACACAATTATTTTTGGTTTGATGGTCATTTTTATTTGCAGTTGAAAGGTGTGGCGAAGGGAGCAAAATTTGCTCCCAGTTTAGCCAACCTATTCATGACTAAATGGGAGGAGGATGTTGTCTATGCCTTGGACAACCTGCAATTGAAACGGTGGGCAAGGTACATAGACGGCATCCTCCTCCTATGGACTGGCATCTCTGAAGCATTGGAGAATTTTTTCTAGAGTGCTTAAAGATGTTAGAGGAATTGTCTTGACATATGAATCCAGCCAATCTAAAATACACTTTTTGGATCTAGAGATAGAGAAATCGGAACAGCAATTTAAGTTTAGCACCCATTTCTAACCTACCAACAGGAACAGATTTATACAGAAGGATAGCTGCCACCATAAGTCTTGGCTGAGGTCAGTTCCAAGAAATCAATTCTTGCGACTTCGGAGGAATTGTACAGATATAGACACCTTTCAGACCCAAGCCAATATTCTTAGAGAGATTCCTTGAAAAAGGATATATTCAAGTCGAAATTGACAATGACCTTTCTAAAGTTTTAAATACTGACCGAGCTTCATTGCTGGAAGATAAACCTCAAAGAGACAATGATGACAACTTTAAATGGTCTTTTCTAACAGCTTTTTTGACACAACACAAACAAATTAAGGCCATTTTCGAACAACATTGTGGCATTTTGAGGAATGATAAAGGTCCTTGGATCAATTTTGCCGGAAAGACCCAAAGTTATATATAGAGGAGTGCCCGCCCTCAAAAGTAAGATTGCACCAACCATTATCAATCCCGCAATTAGGCCAACATTTTTTCATAATTGGACTGGGTATCATCCTTGTAAAAAAAATGCACAGTTTGTCATCACAATACCTGTGGGCGAACAACTACCAAGGAGTTTAGCTCTACGGCGACTAACCGCATTTATCCAAACAAGTTTGTACTTGCGCAACAACTAATGTCGTATACTTACTAACTTGCCCATGCGGCAAGCAGTACATTGGCCGCACTATACGGTAATTTACAACTAGGGTGAGTGAACATAAATAAAATCAAACTTGGAAGTATCAAAACACACAGTTCCGACTCGATCGGCAGCATCATGCCTGCGATCCAACAGGGACCCAATTCCCGATTATCAACAGGTTCATTGCACCATGGAGGGGTGGAGCCACTATCAGAGGAATATCTAGATTGGAAACATTCTGGATATACGAGTTACAGACCCCTTTTCCACAAGGGATGAATGTAGAGTGGGATATTAACCCCTTTATAAATAGATCATAATATATGTATAATCAAATTTTGTAATACTTTGATTTACAATACAAGGAACGATTTCATACTGTTTTCCTATTAAATAATTTTTTGTTATTAAAAAATTTTTGGGATACTCCCCTTAAACATTTTATTTTTTTTTTTTAAATTTATGATTTTTTAATTGATTCTTAATAGAATTTTATAATTAATTTCTATTTTGATCTTTCGAATTCAACACATGAATTTGTTTACGATTAATGTGCGAAAGATCAATAAGCATTTAAGTGTACGGGGCTATAATCAGACTAAGTCCACTTTTAAGTTATTAAAAATACAATTATGTTTTTAAGAGTGTATTTGTTACCGTTGACCCCAATGTTTGAGGTGACGCAATTTTGTCCAGTTGCGATTGAACATTTGATATTATTGTGGTTCCTATTGGCCAGCCCATTGCAAGGCTTGGCTCGCAAACTCTTCTAAAAAGGAGCGCGGCGCAGCCCACCCTTAAGATGATATTAAGCGCAAGTGGAAGTGATGTCATTTGGCCACGCTTTCACAGCAAGGCTTGGCTGTCATCTCCACAACAACACACCAGTCGTTGAATGATGTGCGGATGGCGATGTTGATATCCAGCCTCTTTTTCATAAAGAGGCATGGATACGAAATTTACAGTCCTGTGTAGATCACTGTAATCCCGTATAGTGGTGGGAATACTAGATGCAGTGTTCCATATATTGCACCATCTGATCATCGATATGTTTATATAAAATACACATTACATATTAGATTTGGAGTGGTATTCATTGTTCCGCGGGGCTTGCTTACGGATTCAGGACCGGTAGTGACGTTACGTTAAGTCCGGTGTCATGGTCACTCAATTTGGGGTCATCAGCAATGTGAGCGATGCTAATGTAGGGGAGTCCATACCCCAGATGACGACTTGTTCGTTGAAACGCGTTGGTAGACCTACCTACATGCATCGCTCTTCCCATCTGTATCTATGTACGATGCGCCTATTTTAAAGCATCTAAATGTGAGTGTTCATTTTTAATGTTTTTTATTAAATGCTACTTCTTAAAACGGTATCACACTATGCAAGCTCTTTTCATTATCTTACACATGCTACGTGGTACCAAGCCTCTGTTCTCTACATGAAAGTTTGGTTTATACCCTCTACATTCCATCGATGTTTTGGCCCGTTGATGTGGATCAATTGTTCTGGATCTAGGACCAGCTGTACCCATCGGGTTAACAAGCCTGTGTGACTTGAGCGGTATAAGCCTCCTCAAGTCAACGATTTCCATTAAGCCTCCTCCTTTCAATGGTGGTGGTGTTCCTGGCTATCCCTTTAACTCAAAGGGTCACATCGGTGGTTATATTCTGCTGTTTCGAGTTTTGTGGACTACACGTTTTGGACTTTCTTTTATCAATATGGCTTCACTCACAATTCATATTTACACTTGTGAGTGATGTGGACTCTAAAATCTACACAGTGATTTTCTCTGTATTCACATAAGATGGAAGGAATAACATTTTTGTACTACTGTTTTTTGTTATTTGGCTGTGTAAATAAAGCTTTTTTAGTAGTTTATTTCTCAAAATTAGCGCTGCACTTTCTCACACAGAGCCCAGACTTAAAACCCATTGAAAATCTGTGGAATGACTTGAAGATTGAAGTCCACAAACGGTCACCAAATTTAACTGAACTTGAGCAACTTTGCAAGAAGAATGGGCAAATATTGCAAAGTCTCGATGTACAAAGTTAGTAGAGATGTATCCCAACAGTCTAAAGGCTTTAAAGCAAAAGGTGGTTCAACAAAATACTGACAAGGGAATGGTTCTGTTTTTGAAGTTTTTTATGTTTTCTGACATGTTGGCGTTATAGCTTTCACTTGGATCTTTTAGGTTACAGTGAGTAAATACAGGGGGATAAAACAAAAACTGTCTTCATTTCAGCCTGCAAAGCAACAAAATTTTAATTAAATTTTAGTGATTTTAATCGCTTGCCGTCCGCCCTACAGCAGTTTTTTTTTTTTTAATTGGAAAAAAACAACTTTATTTAATTGAAAGTCATTTTACAATGCAGTTACTTATGTGAAATAATAAACAGTACGTATTAAAGACATTTTGTGTGAGATTCTTCATACATACAGGTTAAGGTACAAGGTTATGGTGGTGTATACATCCGGCATATAAAAGACATCATGTCATTCTACTATCAATATATTCTTAATTAAGATTTACATGGTTTAGACCTCCATTAGGACATTCATCTTCTACTTTTATCTAAGTATATCTGTCTGCGAGGCATTGGGGAGTTTTAAGCACGTTTCTCCATCCTCCAACCATCTATCCCACACCTTGGAGTACTTATGTGCACATTTTCTATGGGCATAGACTAACTTTTTAAATGGCAGTGCATCATTAACATCCCTCTTCCATTGGCGTATGGAGGGAGGTTGAGCCTGCATCCACACCTTGGCTATTCCCTTACGTGCCATAAACAGAGTTTCATTTAGAAATGTAGCTTTGTATTTGTCCATTTCTACATCTGGCAGAAGTCCCAAAAGACATAATTTGGGGTCCAAAAGCACTGGGGATCCCATACTGTCATGTAGGAATTGGACAATCTGCATCCAATATGTCTGAATATTTGGGCAGCTCCATATGAGATGGAAGAACGTACCTGGTGCTGCGTGACACAGATGGCATGATGGGTCATACATAGGGAGAAATTTTGCCTTTTTGAGGGGAGTCAAGTAGGCTTTGTGTATAATGTATATTTGTGTCAGTCTGTGATAACTTGGGGGATGTCAATCTGGTCCCTTCCATTATTTCATCCCAGTCTTCCTCCTCTATGGGGCCTATGTCTTTTTCCCATTCCATTTTTGCCTTTTGTGCAATAGCATTCGATCTACGGTTTCTAATCTTAATGTAGAGATTTGAAATAAGTTTAGAGGGTTCCTCTCCCAGTATTAGATCCAGGACTGGGGGAGTATCCGACACCACTTCCAAATTTGGTATTTGTGTTTTTAATGCATGGCGAAGTTGCAAGTACTTAAAAGCCATCTGGATAGGGAGTGTATATTCTTCCTTAAGCACTTGAAACTGCTTGAGTCTGGAGTCAGATAGCACCTGATGAATGTATATTATGCATATGTAGCCCATACTGTCGAGTCTGAGAGGTGTTCTAACTCCGGGAGGTGTTTGTTAAACCATAGTGGGGTGTGGGTGTGAATTTTCCCAGTGTTTTGCTTTTTCAGCGTGATTTCCCAAATTCTTTGATGATGGAGCAGCATTCCCATGTTATACCTTGGGAATTTTTTAGCAATTTGTTTCCCTCCAAGGATAGCTTGAAGCGGAGTGAAAGCTGGGTGACCCAGTTTGTTACATACTAGGGATCTATAACGTTGCATTTCCTCTTTAAGTGGTATATATGGAAGAGTTGAGCTGCCAAATAATAATCTTGTAGATCAGGACCCTACAGCAGTTTTACTGCTACATGACGACAGCTGTGCGCTAGATCACACATACATTATATACATACATGTACACACACACACACACACACACGTGATCCCACACTC
The DNA here is from genome assembly GCA_037952925.1 of Lithobates clamitans. Classification (NCBI taxonomy): domain Eukaryota; kingdom Metazoa; phylum Chordata; class Amphibia; order Anura; family Ranidae; genus Lithobates; species Lithobates clamitans. The sequence continues at coordinate 10,274 of JBBGZY010000286.1, forward strand.
CTGGAAAGAAGGCAAGCATGCTCACGTGTGAACTTACATGTTCTTGTTAGAGATCAAGAGAAACCAAAAGGAGTTTATTTCTAGTATAATTATTTACATGCATATGATACATCTGCATTTCAGGACAACTAAGCGTGCTGAATGTTAGTAAACGGTTATAATCTGGAAGTCTAGCTAATCCCCTTCATCATAGTACAATGCAGGCACTCACACATTTTGCCAGTGGTTAAAACAAGTTCACAGAAACAATTTCCTTGACTCCCAGAGACTTGTACTAGCATCAGGTGTTTGCAATTTAAAGTAAACCTGTCATATGCATGTCAACATTTGAGCGATCTGGGGCCCCAGAATCAAAGTATTTTTTCTATCAGAAGTACAGTTTGAGGTTTGAAGTGCACAAACTGGAACAAATAAAGACAGAATAAAGAGAAACCAGTGTGTACAGCCAAACCAAACTAGAGAAGGAAAAAAAGCAGTACAATGTAGTGAAGTCGCAAAAGACCATAAGTAAGACAGTAGAGCTCCTGTTCTAGCATCAGCTTTCAGAAAAGATCAAAGAAAAAAAAAAAAAAAAAAAAAACATCCTGTAGTATAGACATGGCAGGCAGATCTGGGCAGCTATGGAGGGCTACACCCATGAGACATAGTATGGAGGTAATTATAACAATCTGTACATTAACCAAGCCAAGCGGGGCAAGACCTAGGGTAGCCAACCAGGCTTCCTGAAGTTTTTCAAACTTGCCAGGGCATCCACGGTGTAAGTAAATTAACCTATCATACCACAAGAATGTGAAGGACTGGTGGTGGAATATGGGACTCATCATACAAGATAGTTCTAATATTCCACCACCAGTCCTCCACAGTTGAGGGAGCTTCCAATTTCCAAAATCAAGGTTACTCAATGTGCACACACAGATTTCCAATTGCAACTTCTTGCCGAGTTCAAAGATGAAGTTCCCTTTTACAAATTAAGAATGCTGGGCTCCCACAGAGTTTAAGGAGTTTACAAACAAATAGTACCTGTAGGTGCCTTCTTTAACTAGGGCAACTTGAAACGCTTTATGACAGCTTTAAGTTAAAAAGGTACCTCTATATTTACAAAGTATTATTTAGAATATATTATGCAGTAATTATTCAATATTATCTTTAATAAGGAAACTCACCATCATCCACTATCCAGTCGTCATCTTGACGTTCTCGGACAATCTTTGAATAGGATTCTTCATCTATTTCTTCATAAACACTCGTCATTTCTTCTACCTTAAGGTAAAGGGAAAAATTCACTAATATGTATGCATGCAAGCATGTACTAAGGTTCAGCAGAGTCTGAATTGTTTTATTTAGGGTGTACTTGTATACTTGCTTTGCACTGTGCCCAAGTACAACTGTCCCCCCTCCCCACCCCCCTGCTTGTCTGCATTCACATTGTGCCATGCCCGAGCATGCTTACATCATCACCTCTGCCAACCAGACCATAGTGATTCTGTTTCCATGTCCCATGAGTGAAGATATAGTTGGCCACATATTTGAGTATGATCAATGGGCACTGAATGAAAAAAAGATAAAAAATAAAAAAAAGCGTCTAACAGGACATGCACATGCCCAATTGTGAATGCCAGCCGATATCCCCATTGTTACTTATAGAGCAGTAATCAGGAGCACTGGGATATCCTACCCATCTCTCTTATCAGCCAGGATGAAAAAAAAAAAAAAAAAAAAATCCTAGTAGCAAGAACGGTTACACCAGATGCAGACTGCGAATCATGCTCTACATATAGGAAGGTTACAGCGCCAAAAATAATGTGTAATAATCACCACCCCTCATATTAAGGCTAAGCAAAATGTGATGTATAAACTTTCCCTTTCCCCACTGGGCACCTAAACCCCCTTCCTAACCAGAGTCACTTCCAGGATCAATAGGTCTTCCAAGGTGTGGAGTAACAGATGTCAGATAAAATGGTGGTGTGAAAGGTATATAATGGTATCCAAAACTGGGTGGATGCTGCCTTCCTCAGATGGGGTAATCCGAGAACTACAAGAAAAACAGAAATGGAAGGCACGCACACCTAATACATTACCAAAGATAATTTAATAATAAAAATGTTTTATATAAAAGTGGGTACTCACAAATAGGGATGGGCTTTATGTTCGGGTCGAACATGAGTTCGACTCAAACATGGGCTGTTCGCCCATTCGCCGAACAGCGAACAATTTGGGCGAATTGAAAGCTGCGGAACTTCCTTTAAAAGTCTATGGGAGAAATCAAAAATGCTAATTTTAAAGGCTTATATGCATGGTATTGTCATAAAAGTGTTTGGGGACCCGGGTCCCCAGGGGACATGTATCAATGCTCTCGGTTACGTAACCGGGAGGCCCCGCCCCCTCTGACTCTACAGGAAAGCCATAGGGATATCCCCTTATGTCAGAGGGGGGTGGGGTCACCCAGCGATGACATAGTTCTTTGATAAGTGAGGGCGGAGCCATGCTATCACCTTAGAGGCCCGTCATTACGGCGGGTGCCTCCCATGGAGGCAGATCGTAGGCTGCTTGCGGCTTTTTTTTTTCGGTCTGTCGGAACGCGAGAAGAAGACGACTCCGTGGGAGTTTTATTTTTTTTTAATAAAAAGGACTTGTCCCAAGGCGTGCAAGTGTCTCTTTTTACCATTTCACACATTTTTTGTGAAATGGTAGGGGTACATTTGTACCCCGTTACCATTTCACACGGGGAGGCCAGGATCTGGTGGTCCCCTTGTTAAAGGGGGCTTCCAGATTCCGATAAGCCCCCCCGCCCGCAGACCCCCACAACCAGCGGGCAAGGGTTGTGGGGATGAGGCCCTTCGCCCCATCAACATGGGGACAAGGTGCTTTGGGAGCCCTCCCAATGTTGAGGGCATGTGGCCTGGTACGTTTCAGGGGGAGGGCGCTCTAGTCCCCCCCTCTTTTCCTGCAGCCTGCCAGGTTGCGTGCTCGGATAAGGGTCTGGTATGGATTTTTGGCTTTTTTTTTTTTTTTTTTTAATTTTGGCGTGGGGTTCCCCTTAATATCCATACCAGACCTGAAAGGTCTGGTACGGAATTTAGGGGGACCCCCACACATTTTTTTTTTTTTTTTTTGGTTCGGGGTTCCCCCATGGGGCAATTCCATGCTGTTTTTATTAATGAACTTTTATGTGTATTGCCGGCACTAGCTCTAGCACTTTTAAATGACTTTGTTTCATTTTTTTGTTGAAATGTCATTTTGCTGGCAGACTGTTCTAAACACGGAAAACGTACGCCCCTTTACAGGCATACTATAGACACCCCCCAGGTACGAAATTTAAAGGAATATTACACTTTTATTGTTTCACTTTAAGCATTAAAATCACTGCTCCCGAAAAAACAGCCGTTTTTGAAACTTTTTTTTGCATCAATACATGTCCCCTGGGGCAGGACCCAGGTCCCCAAACACTTTTTAAGACAATACCATGCATATAAGCCTTTAAAATTAGCACTTTTGATTTTTTATGTTCGTGTCCCATAGACTTTAACTGGGTTTGCACAAATTTTTTGCCTGTTCGCATGTTCTAGTGCAACCCAAACGGGGTTCACAAAATGCAACTGGCAAAAGGCCATACAAACAATGCATTGACATGCACAGAACACGGGGTACAGCTAACGCGTTTCGGGTGCACACCTCCTTCCTTAGAGCTAGGTTTGTACACCATGGGCAAGCGTTTTTATAGGGAATGGTGGAATTGAAAATTGTGTCAAAGAGCCACGCCCTCAAAGGGGCGGGAAAAGAAAAAAAATTATATACACACACACACACAAATAGTTGCACTGATGAAAAAAAATAAAAAATAAAAAAGACAGAATCCATATCAAAAACCTATAACAAAAACAAAAAACTCCATCATAAATACACTAGTAAATACCGTATATACTTGAGTATAAGCCGACCCGAATATAAGCCGAGGTACCTAATTTTACTACAAAAAACTGGGAAAACTTATTGACTCGAGTACAAGCCTAGGGTGAGAAATGCACAGCTACTGTAAGAGTGGTAAAGAGGGTCAACAATGCCCATTTGCAGCCTCACTGTGCCCATTTGCATGCCTCACTGTGCCCATTTGCATGCCATAGGTCCCCCAAACTTCAAACTTGGTAGTCAAGGGTTCCTAGATGTCCCCTAGCTGCAGCCGAAATTTGGGGTCTCTGGACCCAAAGGGTCCCGAAATGACATTGCTGCAGATGGACACAGTTGGGGCCCTGTATCTCAGGGCCACTTGGTGCTAGGAATAGAGGTCGACCGATATATCGGCCAAAATTTGGCCGTTTTTATGAAAACGGCATCGGCCGATTATTGTGCAAACTAGGGCGATTCGCGGCCGCCTGCAGTACTGACCAGTGCCCCCGCAGCATGTAAAATGTATCCTCCATCTTTCACCCATGCGGTCGGCTGCTATAGAGGCAAGGAGAAAGTTTTACTGGCACGGCATCGTCCCGCTCCGCCCACCCCCACAGCGGGCTGTAGCAGAGGAACATCATTAGCATATGACAAGCCTCTGCCACCTGACTAGTAACGCCTCTCAGCAGGAGATCGTGGCCAGCACTAGCTAAGCTCCTCTTCCTTCCCTGCTGAGGCAGAGCTTGCTGGCTATGTCACTTGTTATGTGATTGGCTGGTCAGCTCATCAGCGTCTATCTGCGTGCACCTAGCTACCTATCAGGTGCATGCAGATAGATACCAGCATGTATAGAGGGCAAGTCACAAAAATTGAGTGTGCTACTGTGCCCCCCAGCAGACTTTATTTAATCTCCTTTGGCATTGAGAAAATGGATGAGGATGACTGGGTGTATATAAGAGTTGCATTGTGGAGATCCATTTTCACAATACAACTCAATCATATTCATCCCCACCCAGCACCATCCATCCCTTTCAACAATGCATCTCCACCCACCCCCAGTACCATCCATTACTTTCCATAATGCATCCCCACCCACAGCACCATCCATCCCTTTCCACAACGCATTTCCACCCACCCCCAGCACCATCCATCCCTTTCCACAACACATCTCCACCCACCCCCATCCATTCTTTTCCACAACGCATTTCCACCCACCTCCACAACGCATTCCCAACCTCAGCACCATCCATCCCTTTCCAAAACGCATCCCCACCCACCCCCATCCATCCCTTTCCACATCGCATCCACACCCACCCCTCTCCACAACACATTCCCACCCTCAGCACCATCCATCCCTTTCCACAACGCATCCCCAACCCAAGCACCATCCATCCCTTTCCACAACGCATCCCCACCCACCCCCACCCCCATCCATCCCTTTCCACATCGCATCCCCACCCACCCCTCTCCACAACACATCCCCACCCTCAGCACCATCCATCCCTTTCCACAACGCATCCCCAACCCCAGCACCATCCATCCCTTTCCACAACGCATCCCCACCCACCCCCATCCATCCCTACCCACCCCTCTCCACAACACATCCCCACCCTCAGCACCATCCATCCCTTTCCACAATGCATCCCCAACCCCAGCACCATCCATCCCTTTGCACAACGCATCCCCACCCACCCCATCACCATCCATCCCTTTCCACAACGCATCCCCACCCACCCCATCACCATCCATCCCTTTCCACAACGCATCCCCACCCACATCCCTTTCCACATCGTATCCCCACCCACCCCTCTCCACAACACATCCCCACCCTCAGCACCATCCATCCCTTTCCACAACGCATCCCCACGCACCCACCCCCATCTCTTTCCACATCGCATACCCACCCACCCCCAGCACCATCCATCCCTTTCCACAACGCATCCCCACCCACCCCTTTCCACAATGCATCCCCACCCTCAGCACCATCCATCCCTTTCCACAACGCATCCAGACCCACCCACCCCTAGCACCATCCATCCCTTTCCACAACGCATCCCCACCCACCCCCATCCTTCCCTTTCCACAATGCATCCCCACCCACCCCCAGCACCATCCATCCCTTTCCACAACGCATCCCCACCCACCCCTTTCCACAATGCATTCCCACCCACCCCTCTCCACAACGCATCCCCACCCTCAGCACCATCCATCCCTTTCCACAACGCATCCAGACCCACCCACCCCTAGCACCATCCATCCCTTTCCACAACGCATCCCCACCCACCCCCATCCATCCCTTTCCACAATGCATCCCCACCCACCCCCAGCACCATCCATCCCTTTCCACAACGCATCCCCACCCACCCCTCTCCACAACCCATCCCCACGCACCCCTCTTCACAACCCATCCCCACCCACCCCACTCCTCCACAGCCACCTCTCTGTACTCCCCCGCTCCTCCACAGCCACCTCTCTGTACCCCAGTGGCGGTGCGTCCATAAGGGGCACACGGGCGCCACCACCTCTGTCACTTCTCTATCACCATAGATATGTTCATGCATGATTGCATGGTATTTTTTGGAAGCACCTGATTAGAGCCATAGGCACTAACAGGCGTCCAAAAAGGTGAACAGCAGGGGCCATGCTGGGCGCTCGCTGTTCAATCAGCGCTGTGTTAGGAATGCTATTCATTCACTTTCCTAACACTGAACCGCCTCTCAGCCAATCAGGTGCTCAGGTCTGTTACCGGTCACCTGATTGGCTGAAACGACAGGCGTTGTGATTGGACGCCTATACAGAGGACGGGAGAAGACATTGAGGATCGTGGAGGACACCGCCACCATGACCCGCTGCCCCACCGAGACAAGGTAAGTGGCGGACTGGGGGATGCACAGTGGCTGCGTTTGATGGGGGTTTTTTTTCAGTTTGTTGCGCCCCCAAAAAAAGTTTGAGCACCAGCCGCCACTGCTGTACCCCCGCCCTCAACAGCCACCTCTCTATACCCCCCTCCTTTAAAATTACTTATGAGCCCAACATGTCTTTTTTTTTACACAGTAACTGGGAAAGGAAACAGGTTATTTTAAATGTCAAGGCCATGTCTGGCTCCCATACTGCGGACTATATCAGGGAGATGTTCCTTAGCATGCTCAATGATTGGGACATCAACCAAGACAGAGTGGTGCTTGTGCTGCGAGACAGTGGTGCTAACATGATTAAAGGCCTCAGACTGGCAGATATACCAGACCTAGGCTGCAGTGCACACACATTACAGCTTGTGGTAAAAGAGGGCATCAGCAGTCAGCGAGTAGTGGGGGACATCATTGCCAAATTAAAGACTTGTGCTACACTTTAGCCACTCTATGCTTGCAAAGCAGCGTCTTGGAGCCATCCAAAAAGATCTTGGCCTCCCCCAGCACAGCATCATTCAGGATGTTCCCACCCGCTGAAACTCCACATTACATATGTTGCAGAGGATGCTGGAGCAGAAGCGTGTCCTGAATCTCTATGTAGCAGAACATGGCAAGTTTACCACACCTCCAGGAGAACAATGGGATATCATGTCAAATTTGATAGATACACTGGGCCCTATTGAGGAAGTGACTTTGGATATCAGCAAGGTAGAGGCCTCCATCTCCTGCATCATCCCATGCATTGCTGTGCTGAAGATGGTGCTTCAGGCAGAGGGTCACACCACAAGGGGGATCAAAACACTTAGGGAAACCATGTGGCAAAGCTTAGAGAGACGATTCACAAAGATGGAAGATAACAAATGTTTGGTGCTGGCAACACTGCTTGATCCTCGGTACAAGGGTCATGTATTTGCAGGGAACACACTGAGCAAAAGCAGAAACTTGGCTGCAAAAAGAGCACGCTATTGTGTCCGAGCAACAAAAAAGAGCCACCAGTGGAGACGAATGACCAGAACTAAAACGGACCAGGACAAGGGTAGAAGAGGAGGAGGAACCCAGTCCCTCTGGTCTTCTGGAGAAAATGTATGCAAACATTTTAGGGGCTCATGGAACTCCTGCTGAAGAGAGTGATGAGCACTTAATTTCTGAGCAGTTGGAAAAGAACCTCCGAGAGCCACTGAGACAGACGGACTGGTCTGCCACTGGAATGGTGGAAACAGAATGCATCCCGCCTGTGCCACCTTGCACCACTGGCAAGAAAACTTCTCTGTCCACCTGCCTCTTCTGTTCCCAGTGAAAGAGTATTCAGCGAGGTTGGGATCATCTATGACAAGAAGAGGAGCAGGCTCACAGGAGAAAATGCAGATAGACTGTTTCCTGAACTACAACCTGAAGCTCTTAAACTGGGAGTACCAAGAGAAGTTTTAAGTGATGGATGCGGGTGAAGAAGAAAATCCGGGACTGGAACTGAATCATAAAGCCTAAAACTAAAGAAAATTTGCACTTTTGTACTGTTTACAAACTTACCTCAGTAATGGCCATTATCTACTGCTGTTGACAACGTTGATTTCTTTCAAAACTTTTGATTACCTTACCTGTTTGTGTATTTTTAAGATACATTGTTGTGTACTTCTGTTTATTAAATGGTTAACCACTTCACGACCGGCCACTGTATATATACACGTCATTTTTTTAAAGATGGATATCTCGGTAACGGCAGCAGCTGCTGCCACAACCGAGGTATCCATCTTTAGGGCCGGCGTTTCTGTACACGATAATGGTGGTCTCTGCGGCGGGTTCGCCGCGAGATCACCGTTATCGGAGGCGGGAGAAGTGCCACCCCCCTCCCGCCGCTCTCCCGCGCCCTCCGCCGCTTACCGGAGCCGTCGGTAGCGGCGGAGGAGATCGGGACCTGTCACCGCTGAGGTACTGAGACGAGTGAGGCCAAGATGGCCCCCACCCGTCTCTATACCATGTGACGGCCGGAACGACGTCATTACGTCGGCTCCGCCTACTTCTCTTAAAAAGGCACAATTTTTTTTTGTGTCATTTTTTCAAACGACTTTTTTTTTTTTTTTTTTGCATCTTAGTGTAAATATGAGATCTGAGGACTTTTTGACCCCAGATCTCATATTTAAGAGGACCTGTCATGCTTTTTTCTATTACAAGGGATGTTTACATTCCTTGTAATAGGAATAAAAGTGATCCAAATTTTTTTTTTTTTTAAAAACAGTGAAAAAATAAATAAAATAAAATAAATTAAAAAAAAAAATTTTTTTAAAGCGCCCTGTCCCGACGAGCTCGCGCGCAGAAGCGAACGCATACGTGAGTAGCGCCCGCATATGAAAACGGTGGTTAAACCACACATGTGAGGTATCGCCGCGACCGGTAGAGTGAGAGCAATAATTCTAGCCCTAGATCTCCTCTGTAACGCAAAACATGCAATCTGTAGAATTTTTTAAACGTCGCCTATGGAGATTTTTAAGGGTAAAAGTTTGACGCTATTCCACGAGCGGGCGCAATTTTGAAGCGTGACATGATGGGTATCAATTTACTTGGCGTAACATTATATTTCACAATATAAAAAAAATTTGGCTAACTTTACTGTTGTCTTTTTTTTTTTCAAAAAAGTGAATTTTTTTTTTTAAAAAAAGTGCGCTTAGAAGACCGCTGCGCAAATACGGTGCAAAAAAAAGTATTGCAATGACCGCTATTGTATTCTCTAGGATGTTAGAAAAAAAACAATATATAATGTTTGGGGGTTCTAAGTAATTTTCTAGCAAAAAAACCTGTTTTAAACTTGTAAACACCTAAAATCCAAAACGAGGCTAGTCTTGAAGTGGTTAATTTAAGCAATTTCCTGTATTCCTTCTTTATTATTTGACTAAACTGTTAGATTTTATGAAAAGGAAAAAAAAAAAAAAATAGGCCGCAAAAATTGGCATCATATATCGGCCATCGGCCGCCCCGATTTCTAAATATCGGCATCGGCCAGAGAAAAACCCATATCTGTTGACCTCTAGCTAGGAACCCCAAATCTGGTTTGCAAACCAAGTGGAACTAGCACTACAACATTTCCAAAGCTGGAGTTCCTAACACCAAGTGGCCCTGAAATACGGGGCCCCAAAGCCGGTTCGCAAAATGTCAAGCACTTTTCTGCAGCAGAGAATGAGATTTTTTGAACCGACTTTGGGGCCCCATATCTTATTTGGATATGTTGTAGTGCTAGTTCCACTGGGCTTGCACACCAAATTTGGTGTTCCTAGCACCAAGTGGCCCCTTGATACGGGGCCCCAAAGTTGGTTTGGAAAATGTAATTCTTTGCACCAGAAAAATGCTTAACTTGAGTATAAGCCAAGGGGGGCACTTTCAGCACAAAAAAAAGTGCTGAAAAACTCGGCTTATACACGAGTATATACGGTAATGATAATTCATTCAAATCCATGATATATTGCACATTCATTTATATTTAGTCAGATGAATACAAGTGTAGGCACACATAAGCAAAAAAAGATGCAGTATTGATAATTGGGTCAATCCATGTCTCACCTCTACATGCCTAAAGTGGCTGCGGGGGGGAGGGATTGTGCACTCAGGAGGTGTCAAAAAAAAAAAAAAAAAAAAAAAAACACACTAGGATCACCCCACGGGAAGCTTCAGAATTGCCAGGAACAGGGGAAAAAACCCCAGAGGCCAGCAGGATCATCTCCGCTGTAGTGTGCGGATCAGTGAACACCCGATGTCACACAGGAACGTTACCATACCCCAGGGAACCAGCTCAATACCAAGGGGAATCCACTTCCTGGAAAACTCAGGAAAACTCCTGATGACACGTGACATCACTTCTGGGGCGGGAACAGTACAACGGTGTCCATGGACATGAATGGGCAAAGATAGATGGAAGAAAAAAAAAAAACCTAACCAGACCTATTTTTAGCTTTCACATTTTCAATGATAATTACTCAGTCAGGCAATACTGAACCCATATGAATTCTTGTTTTTTTTTTTTTTTTAAAGAGCTCTCTTCTGGTGGTATTTGATCATCACTGGGTTTTTAAATTTTTTGCGCTATAAATGAAAAAAAAAAGACCGAAAATTGTTTAAAAAAGGGGGCGTGACCCCAGAGTCCCTGTGCATGCTGGGACCGTGACGTCACAAGGGGGCGGGGTCACCGCCTATATAAATGGCTCCGCAGCTCGCACACAGCATTCTAGCCGGAGAGAGCGTCGTGTCAACATCGGAAGAAGAGATGGAGAAGAAGCGGCGAGACAGCGGCGACAAGACAGCGGCAGCAGACCGGGTCCCCCGCTGGCAAAAGAGCTGGATGAAGATAGCGCAGGGGCCCGGGGGAAGAGGCGGAACACCGGGAGAAGTCGGAAGAAGATCCCGGAGCTGCCTAATAAATTAATCTTAAAACCTGTGTACTGTGTTTTTTTTTTTTATTGACACTTTTCCCTAGGTGAATGGGTAGGGGTACCATGTACCCCATACTCATTTACATAGCGTGGGGGGCCGGGAATTTAGGATTCCGATAAGCCCTCCGCCCGCAGACCCCGACAACCAACGGCCAGGGTTGTCGGGAAGAGGCCATTGTCCTCATCAACATGGGGACAAGGTGCTTTGGGGTGGGGGCCCGCAGCGCGACTCCTCCCCCAAGGCACCCACCCCCCCATGTTGAGGGCATGAGGCCCGGTACGGTTCAGGACCCCTATTCCTTTCCAACCAAGCTGCGTGCTGGTTTTTTTATTTAAAATTTGGCGCGGAGTACCCTCTCAAGATCATCTGAGCACAAGTCGCGTGCCGAAGTCGGATCATGCGAGACGGCGATCCGACTTCAATGATAGTCAATAGGCTGAAGTAGGATCAAAGTCGGACCAAAGTAGAACAGGGAGCATTTCTAAAGTCGGAACGACTTTTGTCGGACCAGTTAGGAGGGCTCCCATAGGGAAAAACATTAAATTTCACACGTCATGCGACATGAGCTCCCAATGTCGGAGCGTTTGTCGGACCAGTGTGAACCCAGCCTTAGTCTACAAGCTACGGTGCTAATCACTGAACATGTATCACACCTGATGTACTGAAGGCCTCTCTCATTTCTTGAGACCCTAACAAGCCAGGACAGTACAAATACCCCCCAAATGACCCCTTTTTGGAAAGTAGACAATCCAATGTATTTAGTAAGAGGCATTGTGAGTTTTTTGAAGTAATTTTTTCCCACACAGGGTATGCATACCACAAGTTACACCCCAAAACACATTCTACTACTCTTCCCGAGTATGGCGATACCACGTGTGAGACTTTTACATAGCGTGGCCACATACAGAGGCCCAACATGCAGGGAGCACCATCAGGCAGTCTAGGGACATAAATTACACATTAAATTTTATGACTACCTCTTACACTTTTGAAGGCCCTGGAGCACCAGGACAATGGAAACATCCACAAAATGACCCCATTTTGGAAAACACCCCAACATATATTCTATGAGGCATGGGTCTTTTAAAAGGTCGGTTTTTTCCCACAAGTTTGTGGAAAACGTGGAAAGAAAATGAAAACGAATCTTTTTTTTTTTTTTTAAACACAAAGTTGTCCATTTATAAAGATACTTCCAACACATAGCATGGACATAGCAAAAATTACACCCCAAAATACATTCTGCTACTCCTCCCGAGTATGGCGATACCACGTGTGAGATTTTTTCCACAGCCTGGCCACATAGAGGCTCAACATGCAGGGAGCACCATCATGGACATACATTTCAAATCTAATTTGACTACCTATTACACTTTTGTGAGACACGGATGAGCCAGGCATGGCTGGAGCACAGATGAGCCAGGCATGGCTGGTTACATGGATGGGCACAGATCAGAACTGTGGGCACTCCAGAGACAGCCCACAGCGCTGCACCTGGCTCCCCCCTCTCCTCACACACTGTACCGATCGCTGTGAGGAGAGGGGGAGGGGTTGCACCGGACAAGCTCCGGTTTGTTGACAAGTGATCACTCCGTCATTGAACAGAGCAATCACGTGGTAAAGGGCCGCTATCATTGGCACCTTACCTCGCTCCGTGACGCGCTGGGTCCAGAGGAACCAACGGTCACGGACATTCCCGGGTGCGCAATTCTGGGGAGACGTCTACGGATGCCCTCCCAGAATAAGCCGACCATGCTGTAGCCATCTTTCGGCTATGGCCCGGTCAGCATGTGGTTAAAACTGTAAATTGTTAGGTGAAGACACATAGGCAGCAAGCTAAACAGCGCTCACCAAGAGGCGGAGTACTCCTAAAAACAAAGCATAATGAGCAACACTTTGACACAATACACCAATTGGTGCTTATTCACCTTCATCACCAAATGTTCAACTAGCTCCAGATTTAACCTAGAATTGATTTTTATTCTGTATAATGACTGTACATTTCTTATTATAAAAACTATTGAAACAGAGATTTAGCCTGTCATGCAGTGAAGCCCAAATCATGACAGATAACATTTATCATGGATACACAATTTGTGAGAAAGTTGCAGCATAAACAAGGTTAAAGAACCAAATCTGGTCAGCAAAGTAGCCTTCATGACAGCATCTTCATCACCCCACTTAACCCCTTCACGCCTAAGGGTAAAACAAATCTAAATGCCTAAGCACAATATTGCAACTTTGACATGTGTTAGTAAAACTGTACATATCGTCACAACTACTTAGTGTATCCATCCAGGTGGATTATACCTTGTTTTTTTCAGGACCAAATTGAGCTTTCTTTTGGTGGTAAAATGGTAACGGCTATCTCCCGATTTATTTATTATTAACAAAGGAAAACTGCCCGAAAATAGTAAAAATTTTAAAAGTAGCTGTGTATTTCTTGGTATTATTATAATTTACCATCAAAGAACAACCCCAAAAAAATTATTGCTGCAATCGTCTGGAGCAGGAGACCACATGTGTATGTTAGGTGCTGTTTGTACCTGTAGTACAGCCTTAGAAACAATGGTGCGCATTTTTCATTTTTTTTTTTTTTTATCCTGCCTAAAACACTTACACAAATAAAGATAAAAAAAAAAAAAAAAAAAAAATGTAAGCCCACCCAAAATATGCAGACCTTGACCTTTGAGCCCTAACCCGAACACTCACTAACCCTGGCAAACCTTGACCTTGTTATTTTTTCTTTAATTTTTTCTTTTTATTTAATGTTTATTTTTTTTAAACACACTTTGGGTTGTTTACAATTTCCTCTCCTGCTAGAAGAGGAAGATACAATGCATCTTCATTCAGCAGAGGCAGTAAACAGAGGTGACAGGCTCGCAGTAACGGATCACTGTAAAAGCCAGAGGCTATTACAGTGATCAGGTGACCCAAGAAAAGCAATCCCAGCTCCCGATCGTAAGTACAAGACCCGGGACTCTCCGTGAGAGCCGGATTGTGCTGAGAGCACGCTGTGAGGCACGCTCCCAACCCAAAGAAAGATACGCATATATGCGGCCCCACAGAAAAAAGCCCACTTCCGTGAGGGGGTGGTCGACAGGAAGGGGTTAATATCAACCAGCAGAAACAAGCGCAATATTTGTGCCAAACTTTCACTCTTTGGAGAGTCGCCCACATGCCAAACAATTAGGGTGCTCTTCATAAACAAACATGACAGCTTCCTCCTGTCAATAATTGCTAAAGGTGTAGCAAGTTTTACAAGAGACTTAAAGACTTGGAAGAGGCTAATTGTATAAATATTCTTGAAAACGTTCCCTCCCCCATTCTCCTAGATATCTCCTGCATATCCTGTATTTACTTCCTTGGGTCAGCGTACGGCTGCTGCAGGGAAGAGGCGGGAATGCCAAAGGGGCACTGGGAGCCTATAGCTCCAGAAGTTCACAGCCATTGTCAAACGCTCAATTACACAAGGGAGCCGGAGCTGCTGAAAAAAAAAAAAAAGGGAAGTACACAGATCTTTTTGTATACAGAATATGTAGGAGGAAGGGGAGGGAACAATTTTAAGAATTGTTATAATAAGCCTTTTCTAAACTCCAAAAATAAATCAAACGGTTTTTAAAAATTGCAGCTCCTAGCCAAAAAAAAAGTTGTTTTTTTTTGCATTAGTACATTTCCTCTAGGTCAGTGAACAACCCACCCAATGCCATTTGTTTGATGTTCCTTAGCCCAACAGCCAAGAACTTGGCTATTAATGATTATACAGATTCAGCTCCAAAGTTGTTCAATTTGATGGTCAAATGTATCTGTTTGCCAAACACTGTATGAAAAAAAAAAAAAAAATTAAACACCCAGGCATTTTTGGCTCATTGCGATCAACCAGATAATTCAGCAATGAACAATTTGAAAGCAAATTTTTGCCATTAAATTATATTGAAATCCAAAATAGTGTGGAGATGATAAAACCAAGTTTTTTTTACCGTACATCACGGGACACAGAGCCATAGTAGTTACTATGTGGGTTATAGGCCACCTTCAGGTGATGGACACTGGCACGCCCTAAATTAAAAAGTGTACTCCCTATATAACCCCTCCCACTACTGGGAGTACCTCAGTTTTTTCGCCAGTGTCTAAGGTGTTGGTCACGAGTAAAGATGTGCTGTGCTCCACTGGAGCAATCCTTGCTGGAGCTAGCCATGCAGCCGGATCCAAAGTGTCTTTTTTGACCGAATTGAATGGTACCCAGGCCTCGTATCCGAAGAAACAAGGTCATGCCTGTAACGCTTCTTTTAGAGAGCTGGACCCCAGGATCCAGTACTTTTTGGTATTAAAGGCCATAAAGTTTTTACTGGCGGAGGTGCTATTACAGGTTCAGGATTGTGGGTTTCCTCGAGGATCCCCAGCTCCTGAAGGTTTAACGGAACCCCCCGAGAAGGGTGAAGATTGGGTCTGTTGGTTTACCACAGAAAACCCTGCAGCGGGAAAGGTAAGTGGAGTTTTCTAAGAAATTTCTAAAATTTTCTTATAAATGTCTCCTTTAAATTTAGTAAATGCCGTCATGACTAGGTTTCACCACTGGGGGCTGTATTAAGCACTCACCGTCTCATGCTTCTTAGAGGGCCCACGCTGTGTCTTGAAAGCTGCTTCTTCCTCCGGCGGCAGCAGCAGACCTCCAGTAAGTCTGGGGGGGTTCCCTCTCCCCACCAGACGCCCCCCTGTGTTGGTTTCTTCCCCACTTCAGTGGGGAAAGAGCGCTGAAGATTTGAGAGGAATTAAAAAAAAAAAAACGGAACGCCGCTCGGCAGGTTCCAGACACACACACCCCCACCTCGCCATTTCTGCTTCCCTCCCTTGATCCCATAGGATCAGGAGCCCGCGTGGGGAAAAAGCTTCTTTTTTTTGAAAAAAAGAGGGGAAGGGCCGTAAGTGACACGGTAGGGCGGGGCTTTGCACGGCGTTGGCGTCGTCCAGCGTGGGAAGGTATGTTTTCAAAAGTCACCATGTGTGTTGTTGCAAGCTGCAGAGGGACACAAGAGCAAAAGTAAAAACCGAGGTTTTGTTCACATATAAGACTTTGGTGACACAGGCATTTTTTTGGCACATTTACTACTGCATCAGGCTGAGCATTAATAGCAGTGACAGAGCTGGATTATTGCTCAAGCAGTGGATGCATTCCTTCTGATAGTACCTCTGCTTTGTGCATCATGCTATGCTCAGAAGGGGGGGTGAAAAACACCTCAAAAAGGCTTTTACAAGTCACACGGAAGCCTAGATTCATCCCAGTAAAAGATGGCATTCCTCCCGAGAGTAATATTGCTGGTCAGAGTGAGCCATGAGGAGGGGCTGGTGTTGCAGCTGCTCTTAAACACTGCAGCCCCTGTGTATATTACTAAGGAGGTTTTTTTCTTCAACCATTTTAAGTTTGAAGCAAAAGATTGATGCTTAATCACATCCTAGAGTGGGACTAAGCATAGCAGGTCCCCGTCCATTGCTCAGGAGCCTCTTACTGAGGAACATGGAGCAAGAGACGACAAATTTCTTTCAAAGGACCAGGAAGGGGCTAATGTCTCCTCTTTCGAAGAACCCGATACGGAAGTGTCAGGTTCGCAGGAAAGGTTGTTGGTACAGTCTCTCACTGAATTGGTCCACTCCACATCTTTACTGCCAATAACGCAGGCAGTAGATGGGCCCACTTCTGGTTTGGGTTCACTAAAGCCTCCCCAATCCGATTCATGTTTTCCTATCCATTCTTGGCTAAGGAAGCTAATTATCTGGGTGTTCCCACTCAGAATACAACAGTTTTTTCCTCTAAAAAAGTTTTCAATACCTTATCCCAGCAACTGACGCTGCTATATTCTCTGTAAACATGACTTGTCCAGTAGACAATGCTCATATGCTAAAGGATCCAACAGATAAGAAGTTGGAGTTCCTTTTTAAGAAAAAAAAAAAAAACCTATTTCGTTCGCAGGTTCAGTCAGCGCTGGCAGCGATCGGAGTATCTTAGTCCTTATAGGACCAGTTTATAGAGGTACTCAAAAGTTATTCCTGATCAGCAGGCCCAGGATTTGGCCGGGATATCAGAAGCGTTGTGTTTTACAGTAGACGCTATGAAGATTCTAATCTCCAGGCCTCACGGCTCATGCTAGGGCCGGTACATGTGCATAGAATCCTATGGTTGAAAAATTGGTCAGCCGAAGCGCCATGCAAAAAGCTCTTAGCTAGTTTCCCTTTTTATGGTGAACGGTTATTTGAAGACGATCTGGATAAGTATATCCAAAGAATTTCTAAATGGGAAAAGTTCCCTTTTGCTGGTTAAGCTTTTTTATTTTAAAACCTGCTTCTTATCCAGTGTCAGGGGCATCAGCCTCCAGGCAGTCATGACGGTCTCCACCGTCAGGTTCAAGAGGTAAACCCCAGGGTCAAAGAGGACATGGGGGAGGAAACCCAACAAACAGAATATTAAAGCCTCTTTACGAAGGGGCGCCCCCGCTCGCTCGAGTGGTAGGAAGGCTTCTACAAATTTCAAGGGTCTGGCAGGAATAATGTCAGGACAGATGGGTGGCTTCCTCAATTTCTCTAGGTTACAAACTAGAGTTCCGAGAGTTCCCGTCTCCTCATTTTCTCAGATCAAACATTCCCAGAGATCCAGTGAAAAAGTCGTCTTTTTCTAGCTTGGATCATCTTTTGTCTCAAAACGTGATATCAATGTTCCCCTTGGAAGAAGCAAGGTTTAGGGTTTTATTCAAACCTGTTCACGGTTCCAAAACCAAACGGGGATGTCAAAGATCTAAACCGTTTTTTGAATATCCGTTCTTTTCGCATGGAGTCAATCCGATCAATAGTCTCCATCCTACAAGGGGGAGAACTTCTGGCGTCAAATCGACATCAAGGATGCTTATCTCCATGTGCCGATTTTCCCCGCTCACCAGAAATTTCAACGCTTCGAGGTAGAAAAATCTTCATTTCCAGTTTGTAGCTCTGCCTTTCGGTCTAGCTACTGCACCTCGAGTGTTTACAAAGGTCCTGGCTCCACCTTTGACCAGGTTAAGGGCTCAAGGTATAACAATACTAGCCTACTTAGACGATCTTTTCTTAAAAAGGTCAATCGGTAGCCCGCTTAAACCAAACTTTGGCCACCGCAGTCAGCTACCTGGAATACCTAGGTTGGATTCCCAACCTGGAGAAATCCTCCTTAAAACCATGAGATTGCAGTACTTGGGGCTGATCATAGATACAGCTCAGAAGAGAGCGTTTTTTGCCCCGGGAAAGGATCAGTTCCATAAGGGAACTGATTCTGTTGGTCAAAACAAAGAAGAATAGTTCCTTATGTGCAGTTTCATTCAAGACTGCTGCAAAACAGTATCCTGTCAACTTGGAACAAAAGGGGCCAATCTCTGGACTTTCCAATGCATTTATCCCCCAATGTGCGTCAGAGCCTCAATTGTTAATGTCCAAGAATCTTCAAAAAGGAAAAATCCTTTCTACCTGTTACCTGGAAGGTGGCAACAGATGCCAGCCTTCTGGGCTGAGGAGCAGTCCTGGAAGAAGCATCCGTCCAAAGGAAATGGTTCAAATCAGAGATGACCTTGCCCATCAATATTCTGGAGATTCAGGCAGTACGCCCGGCCCTCGAGGCCTGGATGCCCAGACTATGGAATTGTCCTGTCAGGATACAATCTGACAATGCAACAGCTGTGGCCTATATCAATCACCAAGGGGGCGCGAAAAGTCGTGCAGCCCAGAAGGAGGTGAATCATATTCTATCTTGGGCAGAAAACAACATTCCCTGCCTATCAGCAATTTTTCATTCCAGGGGTAGAGAATTGACAGGCAGACTACTTGAGTCGCCAACAATTGTTCCCAGGAGAATGGTCCCTTCACCCAGACATCTTTCTGTCAATATGTCAAAGATGGGGAATTACGGATGTAGATCTGTTTGCGTCCAGGTTTAACAACAACATCGACAACTTCGTGTCAAGGACAAGGGATCCGATGGCATATGGAACAGATGTCTTGGTTATTCCGTGGGATCAGTTTTTCACTGATCTATGCGTTCCCTCCTGTTCTGCTGCTTCCTCGCAGGATCAAGCAAGAAGGGAAGGAGGCGATTCTTGTGGCCCAGAAGATCTTGATTTGCCGAGATCATAAAGATGGCGGTAGGGGACCCCTGGACCCTACCACTATGGCCAGACCTTCTCTCGTAAGGCCCGGTACTCCATCCTACCTTACAAACACTAAAATTAGCGGTTTGACTACTGAGACCCACATTCTGAAAGATCGTGGGCTGTTAGCTTCAGTAGTATTCTACTTAGTTAATGCTGGGAAGCTGGCCTCCAGAGTCCTATACTATAGAATCTGGAAAGCATATGTCTCCTAGTGTGAATCCAGGGGTTGGCACCCCAGGAACTATGTCATAGGTAGGATCCTTGAATTCCTACAGATAGGATTAGGAATGAAGCTGGCCTTGAGTACTATCAAAGGTCAGATGTCAGCCTTATCGGTCTTTTTTCAAGGACCACTTGCTTCGCTCTCTCTGGTTCATAACTTTGTTCAGGGGAGTAACGCGGATTAATCCTCCAGTTTGGTCACCCCTGAACCCTTGTGACTTATTTTAGTCCTGTCTGCTTACAGTAAACAGCCAATATGAGATATTCCCTTGGTCCTCTTGACGGGGGAAAAATAATTTTCTTGGTTTCCATATCTTCTGCAGGAAGAATATCAGAGTGGTCTGCTCTTTCTTGTAAAGAGCCATATTGGTTTATTCAAAAGGATGAGGTTGTATTGTGGCCTCATCCTGAATTCCTACGAAAGGTAGTATCGGGATTTCATGTAAACCAGGATATTGTTCTGCCTTCATTTTTTTCCAGAACCTCGTTTCTGTGGAAGAAAGGTCACTACATTCTCTTGATGTGGTGAGGGCAGTCAAGGTCTATTAAAAGTGAATGCTCAGATTCATAAAACAGATGTTTTGTTTGTGTTGCCAGACAGTCCTAAAGGAGGACAGGCAGCGTCGAAATCTACCATGTCTAAATGGATTCGTCAAGTGATTGTTCAAGCTTATGTTTTAAAGAGGAAAATTCCTCCTTTTCATATTAAAGCGCACTCCACCAGGGCTGTTAGTGCTTCTTGGGCAGTGGATCACCAAGCCTCCATGGCTCAGATCTGCAAGGCTGCAACCTGGTCTTCAGTCCATACATTTACCAGATTCTATCAAGTAGATGTAAAAAGACCATGAGGATATCGCCTTCGGGCACAGTGTACCGCAGGCTGCAGTATGAGTCCTCTAGTCTCTTGGTGCCCTACTTTTGTTGTGTCTCCCTTCAGCTGACATTGCTATGGCACATGCCACATAGTAACTACTATGGCTCTGTGTCCCATGATGTACGATAAGAAAATAGGATTTTTATAGCAGCTTACCTGTAAAATCCTTTTCTTTGAAGTACATCACGGGACACAGAGGTCCCTCCCTTCTTTGGTATACACGTGTATTGCTTTTCTACAAAACTGAGGTACTCCCACCAGTGGGAGGGGTTCTATAGGGAGTGCACTTTTTAATTTAGGGCGTGCCAATGTCCATCACCTGAAGGTGGCCTATAACCCATATAGTAACTACTATGGCTCTGTGTCCCGTGATGTACTCCAAGAAAAGGATTTTACCAGTAAGCTGTTATAAAAATCCTATTTTTTAGACCTCCAGACATCTATCAGCCCCAGTTCTTCAAGTATTCTGGCAAAGGGGGTACTACCTTTTACCTGACATGTACTAGCAATAGGTACAGGAAACTTATCCTTATGAAAATTCAAAAAATTATTGTAATCCCAATGCCAGTAAGGGTACTTCTGGGTATAGGGCCATAAAACTTGCCAGATGTCTGATAACCTCTGAGTTATACGGTGGGGGTATATAAATGCTAGCAATAATACATCTTAGGCCTGTAATTGTGCATAAAAGAAAGACATATCTACCAGCCGGGTCAATGCGTTTTCTAATGCAATTGAATTGAACATCCCTCCTGATCAGTATACTTGCTCCGAGTAAGTGGAATGGGTTGCATGAAACTGGTTTGTATATAATCGTGGGCTAAAACTGGGAGGGGGGTCTGCAGAGAAATGGGACTCCTGTAAGCAGACCACCCCCGCATTCAGCGACTTGAGAGGACCGCCACCCGCTTTACTGGATTTCCCAGTCCTCTGACATTCCAAGTCACAATGGTCAATTTAGTCATCCCCATCTTGTTTCAGAATCATTGACCAGGCCAGCATAACTCTCATCAGACCTTTTAGGTTATACAACATAATAGCATCTAGGAGGGGGGAGAAACCCCCACTCCCCATATCATACTTGATTTCTCCATTCTGAAAACATTTAGGCATCTGTAGACATGAGATCATATTGCAAGGCAATGAAAAATATTCTAGCAGGTTAGCGTATAAGTACAGCAGGCAGTACATTTTTGGCTTAACGCATGTTGCTCTGTATGGCATAATTCTAAAGGTCAGCAGTTCGCACAGCCACGCTGCTGCAGTGTTAACTCCCACACAACAGGCGTGGGGGGGGTAAAAGCCTTGAAAACTCCTAGTTAACCAGTAGGCTAGTTCTCGTAGGGGTTTCACAGCTACGGTAGGCATGCATTTCTTCTTTAGTTGCAATCAAAAATATGAAAAAAAAAAAAAAAAAAAACACAACGGAAAAAACAGGGGGATAGGGTGAAACAAACAAACAGTACTCCTTTGCCGCCTGAACATCGGATATGAGTGTAGAGACTGTCCACCGCAATCAGCACACTTAGAACTTAAAATCTCACGGCCCAGGCATCAATCCCAGCAAAAACAGACCGAGTCTTGTCAGGAAATTGCATATCTAGGACTTAGCATTTAAGCAGGGGCATCTCTTTGTGGTCTGGCAGCTTTAAGGGCCCTATCTTCACGATCTAGCCATTGAGCCGCCATGTCCGGGCGTTCAAAAAAGCGAGTTTCCCCGAGTGCAACCACACGGAGGCGGGCAGGATATAGCATCGCATATGGCAAGTTAAGGTCCCTTAATCTTCGTTTAACATCCATGAACTTTGCTCGCTGCTTCTGGAGTTCAGCCGAGAAATCCGGAAACAGGGAGATTTTGGAGCTTTCAATATTCAGCTTACCTCCCATGGTTCTGGCTTTAGCGAGAATGGCATCTCTGCCTTTGTAGTTTAAGAGCTTAAACAGAAAAGCACGAGGGTGATTGCCAGGAGGCAGTGGGCGAGATGGCACTCTGTGCGCTCTCTCCACCGCAAAAAGCGGAGAGAAAGCTTCTTTTCCAAATGTAGTGAGGAGCCATTGTTCTATGAAAGTGACCGGGTCTTTACCTTCTATCCTTTCTGGGAATCCTAAGGCGCGGACATTGTTGCGGCGCATGCGATTTTCCAAATCATCTAAGCGTGCTGCATGCTGATCTGTAAGATGGCAGTTATACTTTAAATCTCTCTGCATGGGTACTAGATCATCTTCAATTACACTGACCCTGCTCTCTATTGCAGCTGTGCGCTCCCTCAGCTTTTGCATGTCCTGTCTCACAAAGGATATCTCAGCTTTGACACCTTTAACTTCATCAGTCAGGGTTGAGATGGATCTGTTGCATATAGTTACTGCTGAGAGTATATCTCTAAGAGTGGGTTCAGCATTATCCGGGGGCAGGATTGATGGCTGAGTGCCCTGATGAGAATGTGAAACTGTACTCACTGCGGCCCAGTCAGAAGGGGATCCAGTGCCATCCTCCAGTGGAATAGTATTATCCATCTCCAGCTGACTTCCTTCTTCACTAAGGTCAGATGTGGGTGATGGTAGTTCTTTTGATGTTTTATTGCCAAACAGGAGCTTTTGAGCAGCCTCCTTA
Source organism: Lithobates clamitans (assembly GCA_037952925.1). Lineage (NCBI taxonomy): Eukaryota > Metazoa > Chordata > Amphibia > Anura > Ranidae > Lithobates > Lithobates clamitans. The sequence goes on from JBBGZY010000286.1 coordinate 33,353, forward strand.
TATTTCTCCTTTTGGGATCTCTGTGGCAGAGCGCCATCTTGGGCCTGAGCTGCGGGCGGGCCGCCACCATCCTTGCCCCGTTTTGGCATGTTCTGCAGCCGCAAATCGATCGGGTAAGCGGGTCGGCTGCGGCCCGGATAGTGTGCGGTTCCGATCGGGGGTGTCAGCGGGTTGGATGAGTGATCCAGAGGATAATGGTCAGGATTTTCGGCGGAGCTGAGGAGAAGTGCGTCCTACTACATGCGCTGCCTGGCCACGCCCCCAAAAAATCCTATTTTTTGTTGCCTGTGTCCCTGCTGGGGAGATTCACCTTTATTTGGCCAGGTGACTACTGCCACCAGGACAGAGATGGGACCCAAAAGATAAGAAGAAATCTGACACTGTCCACTGCCCCATACCCCCCTAACCCAAAAGCACTGTGAAAAAATATATTTAAAAAATAAAACTACAACCACCATCATTTTGAATAAATAAAAATACAGTACAAAAATAAAATTGTAAAAAATAATAAAAATAAAAAAATTCTGACACTGTCCATTGCTCTGACACCATCCGCTGGTCCCCAAAAAAGCATTTAAAAAAATAAATAAAAAAATTAAAGAACTGCTGACACTGTCCTACTGACATCATCCTGCACATACTACCCACCACTGTACACTCCGCATTCCTCTCCTGCACATACTACCCACCTCCATATACTGCACATACTATGCACCTCCATACACCCCTCACCTGCATTTACTACCCCCCACCATTCACTCTGCGCTGTATATTCTCTATTTAACATTACCACATTCTGCACTGTGCAATTCATCTCTTAAACCACACCCCTTAAAGCCAAATGCCCAATATTTTACACAAATTGTAGCATCCTCTAGTAGTGTAGGTAAAACTGGCAGCCAGGCCTGTTTGGTCTGCACTGGGAGTAGAGCTGCACGATTCTAGCCCAAAAAATGAGTCAATTTTTTTTTGCTTAGAATAAAAAAAAAGATCACGATTCTCTCAACGTAAAATCTTTCACATTATACAAAAAAAATTGGGCTAACTTTACTGATTAGTTTTTTTTAATTCATTAAAGTAATTTTTTCAAAAAAAAAACTGTATTTGAAAGACCGCTGCGCAAATACAGTGGGACATACAACCCCTGGCAAAAATGATGGAATGACCAGTCCCTTCTGTTGTTTATTGTTGTAGAAAAAAAAAAAAAAAAGCAGATCACAGACATGGCCAAAAACTAAAGGCATTTCAAATGGCAACTTTCTGGCTTTAAGAAACACTAAAAGAAATCAAGAAAAATAATTGTGGTGGCCAGTAACAGATAGATTTATAGAACAAGCACAGGGAATAAATTATGGAATCACTAAATTCTGAGGAAAAAATTATGGAATTACCCTGTAAATTTTCATTACAAACACTAACACCTGCATCAGATTAAATCTGCTTGTTAGTATGTAGGTAAAAAGGAGTGATCACACCTTGGAGAGCTGTTGCAACAAGTGGACTGACATGAAGCATGGCTCCAACACCAGAGATGTCAATTGAAAAAAAGGAGAGGATTATCAAACTCCTTAAAGAGGGTAAACCATCACGCAGTGTTGCACAAGATGTTGGTTGTTCACAGTCGGCTGTGTCTAAAACATGGACCAAATACAAACAACATGGGAAGGTGGTTAAAGGCAAGCATACTGGTAGACCAAGGAAGACATCAAAGCGTCAAGACAGAAAATGTACAACAAAACAAATGAGGAACAAATGGGAGGAAACTGGAGTCAACATCTGTGACCGAACTGTAAGAAACCGCCTAAAGGAAATGGGATTTACATACAGAAAAGCTAAAAGAAAGCCATCTCTAACACCTAAAACACAAAAAAACAAGGTTACAATGGGCTAAGGAATCGTGAACTGTGGATGTTTGGATTAAAGTCATATTCAGCGATGAATCTCGAATCTGCATTGGGCAAGGTGATGATGCTGGAACTTTTGTTTGGTGCCGTTCCAATGAGATTTATGCAGACGACTGTCTGAAGAAAACATGCAAATTTCCACAGTCAATTATGATATGGGGCTGCATGTCAGGTAAAGGCACTGGGGAGATGGCTGTCATTAAATGCACAGGTTTACATTGAAATTTTGGACAGTTTTCTTATCCCATCTATTGAAAGGATGTTTGGGGATGATGAAATCATTTATCAAGATGATAATGCATCTTGCCATAGAGCAAAAACTGTGAAAAAATTCCTTGAAGAAAGACACATAAGGTCAATGTCATGGCCTGCAAACAGTCCGGATCTCAATCCAATTGAAAATCTGTGGTGGAAGTTAAAGAAAATGGTCCATGACAAGGCTCCAACCTGCAAAGATGATTTGGCAACAGCAATCAGAGAAGGCTGGAGCCAGATTGATGAAGAGTACTGTTTATCACTCATTAAGTCAATGCCTCAGAGACTGCAAGCAGTTATAAAAGCCAGAGGTGGTGCAACAAAGTACTAATGATGTGTTGGAGTGTTATTTTGTTTGTTTTTCATGATTCCATAATTTTTCTCCTCAGAGTTGAGTGATTCCATAATTGATTCCCTGTGCTTGTTCTATAAATCTAACTGTTACTGGCCACCACAATTATTTCTCTTGATTTCTTTTAGTGTTTCTTAAAGCCAGAAAGTTGCCATTTGAAATGCCTTTAGTTTTTGGCCATATCTGTGATCTGCTTTTTTTCTACAACAATAAACAACTGAAGGAACATCCTCAGGGACTGGTGATTTGATCATTTTTGCCAGGGGTTGTAAAATATTGCAACCACCACCACCATTTTATTCTCTAGGGTCTCTACTGAAAAAAAAAAAAAAAAAAAGAAAAATCGAAGTTACTATAAAATATTAGGAACAAAGTATACGGAGGAGAGATGGGTTTGCTTTAAGAGCATATTAAATAAGGGCATTAGCCAATGTATCCCATTGGGTAATAAATTTAAAAGAGCGAACATCCTGGATGGCTTAACTCCGATGTAAAAATGCATATAAAAGCAAAGGAGAAGGCCTTCAAAAAAATACAAGGTTGAGGGATCATCCTCAGCATTCAGAATTTATAAAGAATGCAATAAGAAATGTAAGGGTGCAATTAGGATGGCTAAGATAGAACATGAAAGACACATAGCGGAGGAGAGCAAAAGAAATCCCAATAATTCTTTAAGTATGTAAACAGTAAAAAAGGGAGGACAGACCATATTGGCCCCATAAAGAATGAGGAAGGACATCTGGTTACAAAGGATGGGGAGATGGCAAAGGTATTGAATTTATTCTTCTCCTCAGTCTTCACAAGTGAATCGGGGGGCTTCAGTAACCAAAACTGCAGTGTTTATCCTCATGACACATCACAGGAAGCACCTCCATAGTTAACAGAGGACGGAATTAAAATTAGACTTGAGAAACTTAACATTATTAAATCACCGGGACCAGATGGCTTGCATCCGAGGGTACTTAGGGAACTCAGTCAGGTGATTGCCAGACCGTTGTTCCTAATATTTACAGACAGTCTATTGACTGGAATGGTACCAGCTGATTGGAGAAAAGCCAATGTAGCACCAATATTTAAAAAGGGCCCAAAAAACATCCCTGGGAATTACAGACCAGTTAGCCTAACATCAATAGTATGTAAACTCTTGGAGGGGATGATAAGGGACTATATACAAGATTTTAGTAAAAAGAATGATTTCATTAGCAGTAATCAGCATGGATTCATGAAGAATCGTTCTTGCCAAACTAATCTATTAACCTTCTATGAGGAGGCGAGTTGCCATCTAGATAAAGGAAGGCCCGTAGACGTGGTGTATCTGGATTTTGCAAAAGCATTTGACACAGTTCCCCATAAACGTTTACTGTACAAAATAAGGTGAGTTGGCATGGACCATAGGGTGAGTACATGGATTGAAAACTGGCTACAAGGGCGTGTTCAGAGGGTGGTGATAAATGGGGAGTACTCAGAATGGTCAGGGGTGGGTAGTGGGGTTCCCCAGGGTTCTGTGCTGGGACCAATCCTATTTAATTTGTTCATAAACGACCTGGAGGATGGGATAAAGAGTTCAATCTCTGTATTTGCAGACGATACTAAGCTAAACAGGGCAATAACTTCTCTGCAGGATGTGGAAATCTTGCAAAAAGACCTGAACAAATTAATGGGATGGGCGACTACATGGCAAATGAGGTTCAATGTAGAAAAATGTAAAATAATGCATTTGGGTGGCAAAAATATGAATGCAATCTATACACTGGGGGGGAGAACCTCTGGGGGAATCTAGGATGGAAAAGGACCTGGGGGTCCTAGTGGATGATAGGCTCAGCAATGGCATGCAATGCCAAGCTGCTGCTAATAAAGCAAACAGAATATTGGCATGCATTAAAAAGGGGGATCAACTGCAGAGGTAAAACGATAATTCTCCCGCTCTACAAGACTCTGGTCCGGCCGCACCTGGAGTATGCTGTCCAGTTCTGGGCACCAGTCCTCAGGAGGGACGTACTGGAAATGGAGCGAGTACAAAGAAGGGCAACAAAGCTAATAAAGGGTCTGGAGGATCTTAGTTATGAGGAAAGGTTGCAAGCACTGAACTTATTCTCTCTGGAGAAGAGACGCTTGAGAGGGGATATGATTTCAATTTACAAATACTGTACTGGTGACCCCACAATAGGGATAAAACTTTTTCGCAGAAGAGAGTTTAATAAGACTCGTGGCCACTCATTACAATTAGAAGAAAAGAGGTTTAACCTTAAACTACATAGAGGGTTCTTTACTGTAAGAGCGGTAAGGATGTGGAATTCCCTTCCACAGGCGGTGGTCTCAGCGGGGAGCATTGATAGCTTCAAGAAACTATTAGATAATCACCTGAATGACCGCAATATACAGGGATATGTAATGTAATACTGACACATAATCACACACATAGGTTGGACTTGATGGACTTGTGTCTTTTTTCAACCTCACCTACTATGTAACTATGTAACTTACCGGTAACGTTTTTTCCAAGAGTCTTTCAGGACAGCACACTTGAGAGGATAAGCGAGCACTTACCCTAGGGTGGGACTACTGCCTGTAGAACTTTACGCCCAAAGGCCTGGTCCTGGGCAGACAATAAGTCCAGTCTGTAGTGCTTAACAAAAGTCTTAAAACTTGACCACGTTGCTGCTCTGCAGATCTGATCGGGTGTAGCACCAGCCCACTCTGCCTGTGACGTTGCCATAGCCCTAGTGGAATGAGCCCTAATACCTTCCAGAACTTCCACCCCTTTTGCTATATAGGCCTGACTGATAGCCAATCTTAGCCATCTGGCTATAGTGTGTTTAGAGGCTTTGGAACCCATCCTTACCCCTGAAAAACAAAAAAAAGGAATCGCATTTCTTAAACTGCTCCGTAACCTCCAGGTACTTTAATGCACATCTTCTGACATCTAACTTGTGGAAGACATGCTCCTGTTCCTTTACAGGATTTGAACAAAAAGTGGGTAAACAGATTTCCTGGCTTCTTTGAAATTCAGAAACCACCTTCGGAAAAAAGGCTGGATCGGTTTTAAAAATAATCCTATCCGGAAAAACTTGCAAGGAGCCCTCCTAGAGAGGGCCTGTAGCTCACTAACCCTCCTTGCAGTAGTGATAGCTACTAACAGTCTTGAGGGTTAAAAACTTCACCGTACAAGACTCAATAGGTTCAAAAGGACTCTCTGTAAGGGCCTGCAATACTAAGGACAGATCCCATAACGGAAAGGGGTGGGAGCTGACTGGTCTCTGCCTTCTTAAAGCTCTAAAAAACCTGGATATCCAAGGATTTACTGCTTGTTGTTGCTCAAGGAATACACTTACAGCCGACACCTGACTTTTAAGGGTACTAAGTGCCAACCCCTTATCTGCCCCACTCTGTAGGAACTCTAGCACCGCTACTGGACTGCGAATACTAAAAGGAGCTCTCTACGCACCAAGTGAATTTCTTCCAGACCTTCAAATAGATCTTGCGCGTCTCTTTCCTAGAATTTAGAAGAGTTGTTACCAATCCTTCAGAAAACCCTTTACTTCTGAGCATGTCCTCTTCAGTAGCCAGGCAGCCAGATTCCACCTCTCCACCTGAGGGCATCAGATTGGACCTTGATATAGTAGATCTTCCCTGACCGGCACTATCCAGGGTGGTTCCACCGCCAGCTTCTTTAGGACAGAGAACCATGGCCTCCTGGGCCAGTGTGGCGCTATCAAGATCAGGGTGGTGTCCTCTAATTGGAATTTCCTCAAGACCGCAGGCAACAGAACAGGAGGGGGGGGGGGGGCATAGCATTTGGAAAAATGCCAGCTCTGAGACAGAGCGTCCACCCCTATCGCCCCATCCCACCGGTTCAGGGAGAAGAAGAAGAGGGGAGCTTTCGTGTTCTCTCCTGAACCGAAAAGGTCCACACATGGGACCCCCCCCACTTCTCGATAATTATCTTGTAGATGACTTGATTGAGGGCCCAATCGCCTACAACTTCCTCCGGCTGAGGAAGTCTGCTCTCTGGTTTAATTCCCCCTTTAGGTGAACTGCTGATAGTGAGAGCACCGTGACCTCGACCAAACTGATAAACGTTTCCGTCAGAGCCCAAAGGGAACCGCTTCTGGTGCCCCCCTGCCGGTTGACGTAAGCGACTGCTGAGGAATTGTCTCAGCGGATCTGCACATGATGTCCCCGGAGCTCCAGTTGGAAAGCTCTGAGAGCCAGACAAATGACCCTCAGTTCTCTCCAGTTCGAGGAGTGTATTGCATCCTCGACTCCCCAGGAACCCTGCGTCAAACTCGCCCCCAGGTGTGCGCCCCAACCTGTGTCGCTTGCGTCTGTTGTCACAATCTTCGACACAGGCAGTACCCATTCCAGACCCTGCGATAGGTTTGCTGCCTTTCTCCACCACACAGGGATCTCTTTACCCGTACGGGAAACAAAAACCGCCGAGTCCAGGGACTTCTGAGTGCGGTCCCAAACTTCCAGAATAAACAACTGTAAAGGGCGGAAGTGCAATCCTGCCCACCTTACTGCTGGGAGGGCAGCTGTCAGCAATCCCAAGGCTGACATGGCCTTTCTTATGGAGATCTGCTGATTGCCCTGCAGAACTGCCAAGGCTCTCTCCGTTGGGTTGAGTCCAGGATGTAACCTAGGAACATGATCTTCTGGGATGGAACCAAGTTGGATTTCTCTAAATTTAGGAGCAAAAAGGAGCAGGTCGTCCAGGTATGCAATTACCGAAATTCCCCGAAGACGTAGAAAAGCCAGAGCCTCCACCATAACTTTGGTGAATATCCGGGGCGAAGAGGATAGCCCAAATGGGAGGGCTTTGAACTGAAGATGCACTACTTCCTCCCCAGACCTTACTGCCAGTCTGAGGAATTTCTGACTGTCCTCTGCGATCGGAATGTGCAGATAGGCGTCCCTTAGATCTATGGACGCCATGTAACAAATAGGAGGAAGTAGTGTTTTTCCAGAAAAAAATGGAATCCATCCGAAACCTCTTGTAGGAGATTGATAGGTTCAGGGGTTTCAGGTTCAGGATGAGCCTGAATTTCCCTGAAGGCTTCCGAACCACAAAGATGTGGGAATAGAGACCCCTGCCCATTTCTCCGGATGGGACACGCGATATTACATCCTGCTGTTCTAGATCTTCCAGCGAGGCTAGTAATGCCGCTGCCTTTTCCGCGCACTTTGGCAAGTCCGTGACTAGAAGCCTGTGTGGGGGAAGGGGGGGAGCTTGAGCATTCTAATCTGTACCCTCTCCTTACAATCCCTAGTATGAACGGATTGGAGGTAACTGACTCCCACTGTGGGAGGAAGGCCCCCAGTCTTCCTCCCACTGGGGTTAACTTGTCATTGGGTTTTTCGGGGCTGTTCAGGAGGGTGAAAAATCGCTCCTCCGCACCCTCTGCCCTTGTTGGTCCAAACTTTTTTCTGAGACTCTGCTCTCGGAAAATTAAACTTCCTTTGTGAGCGAGTTCTTTTTAGGCCATTCCCCCAACCTTTTCTTTAAGGGAAAGGCCTTCTTTTTATCGGCCGTTCGATCAAGAACTGCCTCTAAATCCGGACCGAACAGCAAGCCCCCCGTTAAAGGGACTCCGCAAAGCTTGATTTTCGAAGCAATGTCCCCCTGCTAGGTCTTTAACAAAAGAGCTCTCCTGGCTGAGTTGGACAAAGCAGAAGATCTAGCAGACATGGGGACCAACTCCGCTGAGGCGTCCGTGATGTATGCAATCCCCTTCAAAAGCATTGGGAAGGAGGAGAGAATCGTCTCCTTAGCGGTCCCAGCTTCAATATGAGCTTTTATATGTTAGCCAGTGCTCCATGTTATGGGCCACCACTGTGACGGCCATGGCAGGCTTGAGGTTGCCTAGAGATGAATCCCAGGATTTTTTAAGTAAAGAATCCATCCGTTTGTCAATAGGGTCTGCGAGCACCCCCATATCTTCAAACGCTAAGTCTGTTTTTCTGGATACCTGAGAGAAGGCTGCATCCAGTCTAGGTGACTTGTTCCAAACAGCAGCTTCATCTTCTGAAAAAGGGAATCTGCGCTTTAAGGCTCTAGAAAAGAAAGGCTTCCTTTCTAATGGTATCTACTAGGACATCATGTAACGGAAAGACCTTTTTCTTCTGCTCTCCAAGAACCACATACATTCAGTCATGTAGAGACAGATTTCTTCTCCTCTTGGATACCTAGGGTGGTGTGGATTGCTCCCAAGAGCTCTTCCACCTCCTCCAAGGAGAGTTTATATCAGGAGGTTCTGGAGGACTCGCCGTCCACCTTCTCTCCGTCTGATTCTCTTGAGGAATGTGAGGAAGCACTATCCGATTCATCCTCCAAAGCCTCTCTGGAGCCCCCCGTAACTCCTCACTGACAGAGGGACCTGAAGGACCAGGTGCGACATCGTGCTGCGCTGGCAGAGGACCGGCTGGGGGCTGTATAGGCTGAAAATTTTCAAACAACGCTTTAAAAGTTTGAAAATTGCTGGAAAGTTCCTTAACAGAAGCTGCCAGGTCAGAGCTCTGTTCCATAGAGTGTTCCTTGACTAAGCCTTCAATGCATTTACTGCACAAAACCTTCCCCCAGGACTCCCTTAAAGTAGTCCTACATGATGGGCACTTTCTTTTGAACACATGAAAGGGCTTGGTTTTCTCTGCAGATTTGTCCTGAAACGACAAAACAAGCCCCGCCAGCATCAGTAACAGTCTCTTTTTTTAAAAATAAAAATCAAGTGACCAACACCAGGAGTGCACCCCCCAGGACCGACCACCACCAGGGTACCAAACGGTTCTCTCCTCCCCTCTGACAACTAGGAGGGGGTTCACCCGTGGAGCTAAGTGGGTGCATGGTAAGGGAACACCACACCAGGGTTCCACTTACCTTGGCTGGTGGCTGGTGCTGGCGTCACCCGGCACAGAATGGGAACCAGTCTCCGACATCCCTCTGGCCAGAGTGGTCCGCCTCAGGATGCTCCTTTGGCTGTCACTACAGCCTTAATGGAGCCCACAACAGCCGTCGCTGTGTTTAAGTGGTTAAACTTTCCTCACTTACACCAAAGTCTATTCCATTGACAAATTGTTACAATGTTTATACTTAAGTTCAACTAAAGAATGTTGTGATTCTTGGCAGACTGCTGGGTTTCTTTCTTACCTTCTTTTGACGGCTGTCGCTTTAGCAGAGCAGAGAGAATTCTTTGCCTAGCAGGAGTCATGAAACACTTGACAAGATCGCAACAAATTGCGATAACGATTCTTGACGATTATTCATGCAGCCCTAGCTGGGAGTGACTCAGGGTAGAAGCTGGGTGACTCACAGGCAGCATGACCAAGACCTCCCTCTTTCCAGAGCTCTCTAGAAGGTTCTGGAAAGAGGAGGGGAGGTGGAGCTGTGTGGGGTATTCTGGAGCAGCCCTGATCAATCCCCAACTTGGAATTGGCAGGGGACAGGCCTCCTCAAATACCCAGGGTCAGCCCAGTTTGGGAGAAGTTGTTGGGTGGAAGAATTGATGACGGAGTACTGAGGCTGTCAGGGCCTTGGAGGTAGCTGCCCAGTCTGGGGGGGGGTGACCATAGGCCTGGGCTTGGATGCGGACAGGGCTCTCTAAGAAAACGTGGAGGTGTCTTGGACAGGAGGCACAGGAGGAGCAAGAGAGGACAGTGGGCGAGAGTACTGATGGGCAAGTTTCCAGGGAGAGGAACCATCGGTTGCAGCCAAGAAGGCTGGTGAGTGGCATGCACAGTCCAGAGGCACGCCTGAAAGGACTGGGAGAGTGCAGTCGGAGATGGGTGCAGAACCAGAGGAGAGGACTGTGGGGTTGTGGGCAGTGGAGTCAGGCAGCTGCAGCTAGGAGGGCTGGCAGGGCCTGAAGAGGGCTGACTGGGATCAGTAGCCACATGTGGGACAGCTAGTACCAGAACTTACTATTTTCTTTTTGCTGCACCATAGGGGACCGCAGTTCCTGCCTGTGAAGGGCATTTGCTTTAGGCCTGGCTGAGCCAGTGTCAGGCCTACAGTGCTAGCTAGTCTAGAGAACAAAAGATAGGAATTGATGTGCAGGAGGAGTATGAAGCGATATTTAGAAGAGAAGAAGCAATGTACAGGAAGAGAAATGGAGTGATGTGAATACAGGATGTATATAGATCCCCATGTTCCAATGTTTGACCACCTGGACATCTCGCGTCCCCATCCCTATCCAAGTTTAATATCCCCATAGAAAACAAAATGCAAGGACTGCTTTATTGTCTCTGAAGAGTGAAAAAGTGTGTGCCTGGCTGGGCAGGGTGACAGATGGACCATTATACTCAGCAGCTCCTACAGGGGTAACGCTACACAATTTAAGCCACCCCCGCATTTTGCAGCTGCTGCTGCATCATGTCCGCACACTCTCTGACCAACTCCTGCATGATGTCCGCACACTCTCTGAACAACTCCCATACCATGTCCGCACATTCTCTGACCAACTTCTGTATCATATCCGCACGCTCTGATAAACTCCTGTATCATGTGGATGAATGGATATGGGATATGACAGGATGGATATGTTTGGGTCATGATTAGACAGCTATGATTTGGGTCATTATCATATTCAGTTTGATGTTTGTACAAGAAAATAGGGACTTGGTGGGAGCAGTCAGGTGACCCAGGTAGGATGTAAGCTTTGAGCCCATTCAGCCTTACTGGGTGTATTTAATGAAAAGTGAGACATTCACCCCTCCCCCACATAACACATCCAGGTGATTAAAATGAATGCTGCAACTGTGATCAGGAGGACCTCAGACACACGCTGCACCATAATAATCAGATCACTGTAGCTTCTCCTTTGCCCAGCTCTGAGTAGATACATCTCCCCTAAATCAGATAAGTTGTTGTCCTGTGATTAGACTGCACTACGCTTGCATTTCCTCTTTTCACACTGATCTGTGGATCACACCCCATGATTAGAACCATCCAGTCAAAACCCAGGAAAGACACCACATGGCTTCAGCATGCCCAATCATGCTGAGGTGTGGAGCAGCCAATCCTGGGAGAGCTGGAGAAGAAAGGAGGGGGATGGGAAGTACACAGAATGCCTCTGTCACACTCATGCATGAGATATGCAATTCACCTGGTCACTCACAGCAAGGGGGAGAAAACAGACATCTATATGTCTGACCGTTTTTATCTCATTGAAAAGGGGAAGACGACTGCTCAGAGTTGGATTAAATCTTTGTGGCAAGACAGATAACATGAAATCCTATACAAGGTACAAAGCCTTAATTAAAAAATATATATATTTCGGGTTTACATCCACTTTAAGATAAGCCTGCTTTTGTTACAGCAGATGTAAGCTTGTTTTGACTGCCATGACCTGAATGACAGCCATGACTTTTGCAGTCAAGGGGTAAAAAAAATAAAATACTTAAAAATCTTTCGTTACAATGTACAAAATGAAAAGACTGGAGGAGTTTACTTACTTCATATTTCACTTTTCCGCCAGCTTTTACTTTTCTCAACATCTCCAAGGCTTCCTTACGGCCTTTCTTTTCAGTTTTCTCACGTCGTGAACGCGAAGCTGCAAAACTTCCAGAACCCTCCATGTCTGAAACCAAAATACACAAACAGAATATACCATGCAATCGAAAATCAGAAGGAAAGGACACTCAAACTTTACAAGCAGCAGATACAAGTCACAAAAAACAAGACAAGAAAAAAAAAAAAAAAAAAAGGGAGTTATGAAGTATGATACACAAACATCTATACCCCTCAGTCATAGAATACAGAAGAATTGCAGCACAGCACCCAGCATCTCTGTATGAATATATGGAGCGAAAATAGAAGAATGATGGGGTTCAGTTTTTCTTTTGCCCTCTGTATGCTGTTAGGGAGATTTTCTTTCACTGCCCTTTCTTCCCCTGAGACACAAGGAGTGGGGCAAATCGCTCCAATGTAAAGGAAAATCGACACTTAGAATATATAAGTAACTCCCGCACTGTCAAAAGAAAGGACTGGGATACACTGCAGCAAACACCTGGTGAACTGATCCTAGACAGAAAAATTTGTGAATGTGTAAATGATAGTGCTGCGCTGTGTGAGTGTGCAAATAGTGCCAGAAGACTAATTATAAAATACCATGTGAAAATTAACATAGGCAAAACTTGCTAGAAACAAAATGATTGAATATACATAAGTGATTAAAGAGGATTAACAAAATGTCACATAAATTAAACCAATATAAAACAAGTAAGACAAAATTATGAAAGTCCAGTGTGCACAACTGAATATGCAGTGAAAAAACTGCAATCCAAATAAAAGTAAGATAATTATCCAACGATTAAAGTGTGATCCAAAAAGTTATTTTATTACAACAGTCTAAATGATTTTCCACATAAATAATGAATCCCTCCGCCGTGAAACAGTAAAACAACCAGCGCCTAGCCAATGTTCTAATAGTGGCACCTCTATGTGTACAAGCCTCTCACCTTACTGCCATAAGGTTTACAGCATGAATTAGTCACAGGTAGTAATCTTCAAATGTTCCCGCTTGGTCAAATGAATTAACCTTCTTTCGATCGTGATCTCGGTATGTGGGGTTTAAATATAGAAGAGAAAAAAGCCCATAGCGTGATCCCATATAGCAGGGTTTGAATATCTCCTAAAACAGCGGCAATCCACGAGCGCCGAGCTCGTATACTTCTGTCAGTTCCTGGTGATATCTATTGCTCCAATCCTGACGTGTATCGTCACATCGCGTGACTTTATCATCCCTTCATCATCTGACGGAGCGATCACGTGGTAAACGGCCGCTGTCAGCGGCCATTCACCGTGATTCGGTCACGGATGTTCCTGGGGGCGCGCGGAAGCATGATTCTGGGAGGACATCAATGTACGCCCTCCCAGAGTTATCGAGCCGCGCTGTAGTCGTCATTCGGCTATAGCGCGGTCGTTAAGAAGTTGAACCCCACATAACGAGATCACAAGCGAAAGAAGATTAATTCATTTGACAAAGAGGGAACATTTGAAGATTACTACCTGTGACTAATTCATGCTGTAAACCTTACAGCAGTAAGGTGAGAGGCTTGTACACATAGAGGTGCCACTATTAGAAGATTGGCAAGGCGCTGGTTGTTTTTCTATTTCACAGTGGAGGGATTCATTATTTATGTGGAAAATCGTTTAGACTGTTGCAGTAAAATAACTTTTTGGATCACACTTTAATCGTTGGACCATCATCTTTCTTTTATTTGGATTGTAGTTTTTTCACAGCATATTCAGTTGTGCACACTGGACTTTCATCATTTTGTCTTACTTGTTTTATATTGGTTTAGTTTATGTGACATTTTGTTAATCATCATTTTTAATCACTTATGTATATTCAATTGTTTCTAGCAAGTTTTGCCTATGTTAATTTTCACATGGTATTTTATAATTAGTCAGTCTTCTGGCACTATTTGCACACTCACACAGCGCAACACTATCATTTACACAAAATCAACACTTAACTGTTATAGCAACATATATCCCTACTTGTGGCTCTCTACACCAGTGTTTCTCAACTCCAGTCCTCAAGGCGCCCCAACAGGTCATGTTTTCAGGCTTCCCATTATTTTGCACAGGTGATTTGATCAGTTTCACTGCCTTAGTAATTACCACAGCCGTTTCATCTGAGGGAAATCCTGAAAACATGACCGTTGGGGCGCCTTGAGGACTGGAGTTGAAAAACACTGCTCTACACATCCTTTCCCCGTGACAATGAGAACCAGGACAAATGGAGGGTTAAAATTCCTCAGCGACAACGTAGATAGCATAAAAACGTTGACAGAGGTTCTAACCTTTCCCCATTATATCCAAAATTAAGCAGCAAAGTTTTGGCGTAAGATTTACTTTGACCTAGTTTATCTTTCTAACTATGTTTCATGCTACACCCAAATTTAGTGTGTAACAAAAATCATAGTCACATTCCCCAAATACTCACATGGATACCCCCACCTTTAGCTGAATCGTAGGGATGCTTCTTCCTGGAAGATCCTGTTTATTTTTTAATCATTCTTTTCCTCACACAGCTGCATTATCCATTCACAGATTCTTTCACAGGAATCTGTGGCTGAAAAGACTACAAGTCCATCATGCCACCACAGCAGAGGGACTGGTGGATCACGCTACAAAGCTGCTTACATCAATTCACTTGTAAACACCCCAAACAGTTAGTTCCTAGTTCCATATGGATCTAGGGATGGGAAGTACACAACACAGAAGCATGTGCATTGCAACTGTAATACACCGATCATGGTTGCAAAGCTCTGCAGGCTTCATTGAGTTAATTTACCCATACGTCCTCCCATATCAGCTGTTCATGCGTGCTTTCTAGAGATCATTGCACCAGACTGCTGTGAAGTGCCCTGGTACCATGTGCTCACTGTGGCCAATCACAGAGATCACAGTTGCAATAGTAAACAAGGCTGTCATTCATGATACCTTGTTTAATACGGTGTGATCTTTGCGATTAGTCACAGTGATCACTTGGTACCAGGGCACTTCACAGCTGGAGATTTTTATCTGCAAAAAAATTTGCATTCAATTTTTTTTAAAGTGAACTTATCCTTTAAAAAAAGGTAAAATAATGCTCTGCCTTTAGAACCACTTTATAGTATTAAACCCAAAAGTAAACATTATATTGCAGATTACCATTTCTTAGATGTAATGGCTGCATTTGTTTCCTTTTCTAGGCTCTTATTTCCATCTGGTGATCCAGCCTAAAATTTAGTTTTTCAAAAGCAAAGGTTTTTGAGCAGAAGGCATCAGTTACATTGATGAGATAAACCATTTACCACTGACAAGAGGGTGCTTACAATGATCAGCTTTTGTTTATGTAAAACCGTTTGCCGTAACCGCTTATAAGGTGTGAGCTGGAGTTTGGCTGCAATTTGTAAGTGTATTTAAATCTGCTAGAACATCTAACACTCCCCTCCCCCAGACTGACAATGCTGCTGTCAAAAGGTGCCCCTGTGCAAGCCTTATTATAGGCTTACCTGTAGGTAAAAATGACCAAGCAGGATTTATAACCGCTTTAACCACTTGTTAACCGTTGTTATACGTCAGTACTTTAAAGAGGGATATCATCATGGCAGCAGTTAGCTACCATATAAATAAGTGAAATACTGCACCAACCTTAAGAGGTGAGCGGCCAACACAACAATATGACTGATTGTGGTTAGAGTGAAAGTATAAAGCGTGGCGCTAGAAAGTTATAGGATATGGGACTATCAAAGAAAGGTATCACTCATCAAGAATGATAGATAGATAGATAGATAGATAGATAGATAGATAGATAGATAGATAGATAGATAGATAGATAGATAGATAGATAGATAGATAGATAGATAGATAGATAGGAGTGTGTTTCCAAGCATGCCTGTATACAGAAAATAAATATAATAATATTGGAAAGTACCCAACATCAGTGTCATATGATGTGAGTGCACACACTAAAAGGCTATAGGGGTGTCCCAGTGCTAAGGTGTTTGTCAAAAAAACACTATGGGTTCAAAGGTCAAAAAACTCTAAAGGAAAATGAAAAGTAGTGATAAAAAAAAATGAAAAAAACATCAGTATAATGTGAAGTAAATATACACACTATGAAATTTCAAAAATGTGGCAGAAAACATTGTAAATGCAATAGTTTGAACAATTGAGCAATATAGCATGTAAAGAGATCCAAAGAGGGATCTTATGGGATATATGAGTCCAAAGAATTGCAGATAATTTCAGCAAATGCTAACCACTTCCCTACCAGGCCAATTCTGACATTTCTCTCCTACATGTAAAAATCATCATTTTTTTGCTAGAAAATTACATAGAACCCCCAAACATTATGTGTTTTTTTAGCAAAGACCCTAGAGAATACAATGGCGGTTGTTGCAACTTTTTATCTCACAAAGAAGTTGCGCAGGAATTTTTCAAACGCTTTTTTTGGGGGGAAAAATAGTTTTACGCTAAAAAAAAAAAAAAAAAAACAGTAAAGTTAGCCCAATGTTTTTGCATTTTGTGAAAGATGAAGTTATGCCGAGTAAATAGATACCCAACATGTCACGCTTCAAAATTGCACACGCTCATG
The DNA here is from genome assembly GCA_037952925.1 of Lithobates clamitans. Lineage (NCBI taxonomy): Eukaryota > Metazoa > Chordata > Amphibia > Anura > Ranidae > Lithobates > Lithobates clamitans. The sequence continues at coordinate 49,948 of JBBGZY010000286.1, forward strand.
GAATCGCGTCAATGTTCGGTACTTAAAAATCCCCATAGGCGACGCTTGAAATTTTTTTACTGGTTACATGTTTTGAGTTATAGAGGAGGTCTAGGGACAAAATGATTGCTCTCGCTCCAACGTTCGTGGTGATACCTCACATGTATGGTTTGAACACAGTTTTCAAATGTGGGCGGGACTTACGTATGCGTTCGCTTCTGCGTGCGAGCACACGGGGACAGCGGCGCTTTAAAAAAAATTTTTTTTTTTTTTTTTATTGTTAATTAGATTTTTTTGACACTTTTTTTGAAAAAAAAAAAATTTGATCACTTTTATTCCATCTCAGGTGCTCTTAATAGTGAGATATGGGGTCAATAAGACCCCATATCTCACCACTAGGCTTGGAAGCTTGAAATAAAAAAAATTAATAAAACAATCACCGCTTCCCAGCCGAAGCGGCGCAGTTTTTTTTGAATGGAGAGGCCGGGCGTGACGTCATAACATCGCGCCCGGCCTCTGATCATTGAGACTCTGGCAACCATCTGGTCTGCCGGAAATCTCTATGATCTACATCCGGCGCATCTGCTCTCCGCCTCACTGATCGTAGCGGTGAGTCGGAACAAGCACCGGAGGGCGGCAGGAGGGGGGGGGGGTGGGGAGTCCCCTCTCGCCTACCATAGGAACGATCAAGCGGCGGAACAGACGCTATGATCGTTCCCATGGTGTAGAGATTCGCCGGCTGAAACCGGCAATATCTGAATGATGTCTGTAACTACAGGCATCATTCAGATATACTCGCCTAAAGCCCAGGACGTCATATGACGGTGGGCGGGCGAGAAGTGGTTAAACAGTCTCTAGGGAGGATATGTTTGGTGGTAAAAATGCACCCAAGAGTGCCGTCACCATCGAAGGGACACAGGGAGACAGGAGAAGTCCTTACCGGAAGCGGTGGACCCAACACACCATACGGTGGCGGATCAGTCAGGCATATTCAGAACGTCCAAAACCGAACTCTCAAAGAAGCTGCATGGCCACCATCAAGAACTCCAGGTGTAAGGATGGGTTGGAGATAGCAGCATCCACCACAATAAATGTCGACTAGCTTCCAGATTCAAACAAAGGATATTACACACATGGAAGGGAAAACAAGAGTCTCCCACATAGTGTGAATCCGTACAGGATTTATTGGTAGCAAGGTAAAAAGTATATAAATATCGGATATCCAAAAAAATCTATATTCAAATAAAAGCAATCATATAGGTAGATAAAACAGAGCACAGTGAAGAGTGGCCAGGGCCGGCGTATTAATCCTACGCGTTTCGTCTATCCCAGTTGGAGTCTGTTTAGACGAAATGCGTAGGGTTAATACGCCAGCCCTGGCCACTCTTCACTGCGCTCTGTTTTATCTACCTATATGATTGCTTTTATTTGAATATAGATTTTTTGGATATCCGATTTATATACTTTTTACCTTGCTACCAATAAATCCTGTACGGATTCACACTATGTGGGAGACTCTTGTTTTCCCTTCCATGTGTGTAATATCCTTTGAATCTGGAAGCTAGTCCACATTTATCGTGGTGGATGCTGCTATCTCCAACCCATCCTTACACCTGGAGTTCTTGATGGTCACCCACCCACCGAAGCGGTTGCCGTGCAGATTCTTTGAGAGTTCGGTTTTGGACGTTCTGAATATGCCTGACTGATCCGCCACCGTATGGTGTGTTGGGTCCACCACTTCCGGTAAGGACATCTCCTGTCTCCCTTCGATGGTGACGGCACTCTTAGGTACATCTTTACCACTGAACATATCCTCCCTAGAGACCTGTTTAACATTTTATCTGCAATTTTTTGGACTCATATCCCATAAGATCCCTCTTTGTATTGCTTTACATGCTATATTGCTCAATTGTTCAAACTATGTTTTCTGCCACATTTTTGACATTTCATAGTGTGTATATTTACTTCACATTATACTGATGTTTTTTTTTCATTTTTTATCACTACTTTTGATTTTTCCTTTAGAGTTTTTTGACCTTTGAACCCATAGTGTTTTTTTGACAAACACCTTAGCACTGGGAAACCCTATAGCCTTTTAGTGTGTGCACTCGCATCATATTACACTGATGTTGGGTACTTTCCAATATTATTTTATTATATTTATTTTCTGTATACAGGCATGCTTGGAAAAACACTTTTGTCTATATATATTATTCTTGATGAGCGATACCTTTCTTTGATAGTCCCATATCCTATAACTTTCTAGCGCCACACTTTATACAGTTAGCTACCATACCCGGGTATCCTTTTCTTCAGCAGGCTGTCTGCTTTCAGATAAAAGTGGTCTCTGTGGCAGATTCGCCACAAGAACACTTATCCGTGCCCCCACCCGTCTCCATACCATTGCAGGGCGGAAACATCACTTCCGCCCATAGCTTTTAAAGAGACTTTTTTTGTTTAACTACTTTTTTAATGCATTTTTGGGTAAATATGAGATCTGAGGTCTTTATGACTCTAGATCTCATATTCAAGAGGTTCTGTCATGCTTTTTTTTATATTACAAGGGATGTTTACATTCCTTGTAATAGGAATTAGAAGAAAAATAAATGCTGTCACTTTTAATAACAGCGTAAAAAAAAAAAAAAAAAAAAAAAAAAAAAACCTGCATGCAGAAGCTAACGCAAATGTGAGCAGAGCCCACATATGAAAACTGTGTTCAAACCACACATTAGGTATCGCTGCGATCGGTAGAGCGAGAGCAATAATTCTAGCCCTAGACCTCCTCTGTAACTCAAAACATGCAACCTGCTGCAGAAATTTTAAACATTGCCTATGGAGATCTTTAAGGGTAAAATTTTGAGGCCATTCCACAAGCGAGCGCAATTTTGAAGCGTGACATGTTGGTTATTTACTCGCGTAACATTATCTTTCACAATAAAAAAAAAAAAAATTGGGCTAACTTTACCGTATGTGTATTTTTTCCAAAAAAGTGCACTTGTAAGACCGCTGCGCAAATACCGTGTGACAGAAAGTGTTGCAACAACCGCCATTTAATTCTCTAGGGCAGTGATGGCGAACCTTGGCACCCCAGATGTTTTGGAACTACATTTCCCATGATGCTCAAGTACACTGCAGAGTGCATGAGCATCATGGGAAAAGGTAGTTCCAAAACATCAGGGGTGCCAAGGTTCGCCATCACTGCTCTAGGGCGTTAGAAAAAAAGATAGATATAGATCTCTATGTTTGAGGGTTCCAAGTCATTTTCTAGTGAATAAGTGGAGTTCCACCCAAAAATGGAACTTCCACTTTAAGGGAAGGTGACCCCCTGACATGGCACATTTGGCATGTCATTTTTTTTTTTTTTAGGGGGGGGGGGGCAGATACCCTCTTTTTAGAGGGTTCCAGCTCCCATTTCCCCCCTGCGCACCGCGGCATCGGAAGGGAGATCACCTTTCCCCCCCCTCCCTCTCGGCAATCATCTGGGACACGTCACAGGTCCCAGATGATTTCCCGGCCAGTCACGGCTCGCGCACGAGCAGTGTGTGCCCGGCTGTGAAGCGGCAGCCTGGCGCCCACAGTGACAATGCCGGCGCCGCAGAGAGGAGGGGGAGACGAGCAGAGCTTCGTTCCTCTGCATCGCTGGACAGGTAAGTGTCCGATTATTAAAAGTCAGCAGCTGCAGTATTTGTAGCTGACTTTTAGATTTTTTTTTTTTTTTTTTACGGAACTCCGCTTTAAATGGTTAACCACTGATCAAAGTCATAAGACTACTATATATGGCTTGTGAGAAAAAAAAAAGTATCTTAGCCGTTTATATTTTCTAAAATAATTGCATTTCTATGTTCTGTGGGAGACCAGATATAGTGAATGCAGGATCCTGGGTTTAGTAACACTTTAATACCGCTTTAAAGCAATTTGTACTGCAAAAAAAAAACCTGTTTGGCATGGAAAGTTGTAATTTTACACACGCATGCGCATGTTAACCACTTCCCGACCGCCTCACGCTGGTATACGTCGGCAGAAGGGCACGTACCGGCAGAATCACATACCTGTACGTTGCCCTTTAAGAAGCGGCTTGGGGGCGAACCACGGGGAGCTTCGTGAGCTCTATCGCGGGTGCCACGGACTCGATAGCCACGATCGTCTCACGGAGAGTAAGAACAGGGAAATGCTGATGTAAACAAGCATTTCCCTGTCCTGCCTAGTGACAGGACACTGATCACAGCTCACTGTAATCGGGAGCGGTGATCAGTGTCATGTCACACACAGCCCATCCCCCCACAGTTAGAATCACTGCTTAGGACACACTTAACCCTACAGCGCCACCTAGTGGTTAACCCCTTCACTACCAGTCACATTTACGCAGTAATCAATGCATTTTTAAATTGCACCGATCGCTGTATAAATGTGAATGGTCCCAAAAACACGCCAAAAGTGTCCGATATGTCCGCCATAATGTTGCAGTCTCGGGGGGGGGAGGTAAATCGCTGATCGCCACTATTACTAATTTAAAAAAAAAAATTATTAATAAAAATGCCCTAAAACTATACCCTATTTTGTAGACGCTATAACTTTTGCGCAAACCAATCAATAAACGCTTATTGCAATTTTTTTACCAAAAATATGTAGAAGAATACGTATCGGCCCAAACTGAAAAAAAAAATGTCTTTTTATATATTTTGGGGGGAAATTTATTATAGCAAAAAAATAATGTGATCAAATACCACCAAAAGAAAGCTCTATTTGTTGGGGGGGGGAGGACATCAGTTTTGTTTGGGAGCCACGTCGCACGGCCACGCAATTGTCAGTTAAAGCGACGCAGTGCCGATTCGCAAAAAGTGCTCTGGTCTTTGGCCAGCCAAATGGTCCGGGGCTTAAGTGGTTAATGCAACACACCAGGATGTGTGACTGGGTCCTATACCTCACACACTGCAATGTGTCAGATTACTTTCCCTCAGTCTGCAGATCTCCATTGATGCTGGAGGTCAATCCGCAAACACACTGTGCTAAGGCAACACATGGGCACAATTACTATCAGCACTGGGAAGTGAACTGTGATTGGCTGTATGTCACTTCCTGTGCCCGGTGTGGGTTATGTACAGTGCACAGTACAGATGTCCTACCCAAAACATACAAATCCCTTCCACTGACATCCATCACGGCGGAGCCCTAATAAAGTAACAGCCCCAAAGGCACTTCAGTGTATATGTTACATAGAAAAGCTCGCCATGGACTAGAGGAAACACAGACATGTCATTTATTGAAGTGAAATGCATGCTCCTTCCTATATCACCCCGCCTCCCTCCCGGTTACCGTGCTGCGGGCTGTCTCCGTTGGACACAGGAGCCATGTTCTCAGGACTGGACTACCGAGAGCTGACGGAATCCTGGCGCCAAAACTGCCACAACCCGGACACACACAGCTGCACTCAAACTGGCGCGACCCTGCAGACCAATCAGGGAATGCAGGAAAAAGCCATTCTCCAATCACAAGCGAAGCGTTCTCTCGCTCTTAGCACACGTGCGCGTTCCAGAGTTCTCTGGGCACGCGCTGTGTGTGGTAAAGCGCATGCGCGGCTTAAAGACAGCTTCACGTTAAAGGAGCTATCCACTAGCAATGACACTAATCTAAATGCAACATAAACCATTTGTTATGTATAGATATTATAAATTACATCTGATTCTAAAGCCTGTTACACACCATAAGTTCTTATTTTTCGCTCAACCCAGCGATCTCCCCCACTATGCTACTGTGTTCTGACAGGAGGACTGCCCCCCCCCCCCCCCTCCAGGACACACTGGTCAGCGATTATTATTATTATTCAGGATTTATGCCGCCAACAGTTTGCACATCTCTTTACACATGAGGGCAGACAGTACAGTTACCACACAATTCAATACAGAAGGAATCAGAGGGCCCTGCTTGTTAGAGCTAAAAATCCAGAAGACCACAGCCATTGACCGCCAGCACTAATTGGATGTTGGTTTCCCAGCATGCTCGTTCAACAGAGGTTTTCCGTGAGACCAGCTTCTGTCAAACAGGGAGCTGTACACACGGGCTGAAAGTCGTCCGGTTTCTAATGCACCGGCTGATTTTGACCCGTGTGTACCTGGCGTTAAAGTATAACTAAAGGCAAAACTTTATTTTTGTTAGTTTTGGATAGAGTGGAGAGGGATTAGAACACTTATCAGGTTTTTATCGCTGTCTATGTGCCCATTAGGGAGGTTCACGCTCTCTATTAGAAGAAAAGAGGTTTAACCTTAAACTACGTAGAGGGTTCTTTACTATAAGAGCGGCAAGGATGTGGAATTCCCTTCCACAGGTGGTGGTCTCAGTGGGATGGCATCGATAGTTTCAAGAAACTATTAGATAAGCACCTGAACGACCATAACATACAGGGATATACAATGTAATACTGACATATAATCACACACATAGGTCGGACTTCATGGACTTGTGTCTTTTTTCGACCTCACCTACTATGTAACTATGTTCTGTTTACCGTTATCATTGAAAGTGAAAGTATAAGAAAGTCCCAATTTTGAGTTGTCCCCAGAAAAGTAATAGCGGGGAAATCTTCCAATGGAACACTAGTTGTGGTGACCTGGGGGGCCACAAGGTATTCCCTTAATTTGCAGGGATTTCCTCTTACTTCCTGTTTGGCTATGGGACAGAAAGTGAAGGGAAATCTCCACGATGGGACACAGATGGCGAACAAAAAAAATCTGACAGGGGTTATAACTTTCCCTTGCTCTATCGAAAATGAAAAAAAAAGTTTTGCCTATATTTATACTTTAACCCCTTTGCAACCACGCTATAGCTGAATGACGGCTACAGTGCGGCAGCACTTTGCCGGGAATCTGTCATAAGACACCCCCTCCCCTCCTGCTGCTTGCGTGCCCCCTGTAGCGCACACTGTCAGTGATCTGTGATCTCTGCGTCCTTCCTACGCAGTTGATCACAGATTGAGGTAAAGAGCCAATCACAGCAGCTATTTACCACATGATCAGCTGTGTCCAATCACAGCTGATCATGGATGAAAACAGAATTTGCCGGTTATCAGCAATGCTCCCCTTCGCGCTAACAGCGCGTGAGGAGAAGGGAGCCGAAAACCATCAAATTCACAGAGGGGAAATCTGCACCGACAATCAGGGCACTGATGATCAATATCCTACAGTGCTCACCAGTGCTGCCAATCTGTGCCAACAGTGTCCACCAGTTCTGCCAATCTGTGCCCACCAGTGCTGCCAATTAGTGCCCATCAGTGATGCCTGTCAGTAGCAATCAGTACCGCCTATCATAGCCGCCTCTCAGTGTCGCCCATTAGTGCCACATATAAGTGCAGCCCAGTGGCGGCCCGTCCATAGGGGGCGCATGGGCGCCGCCCCTTTGCCGCTGTGGAAGGAAACACCGCTGGAGAGGACAACACACAGCAAGGTAAGTACCGCTGTGCTGCATTTGGGGGACACAGGCAAGGCTGCATTTGGGGGACACAGGCATTTGAGGGACACAGGCAAGGCTGCATTTGGTGGACACAGGCAAGGCTGCATTTGGTGGACACAGGCAAGGCTGCATTTGGTGGACACAGGCAAGGCTGCATTTGGGGGACACAGGCAAGGATGCATTTGGTGGACACAGGCAAGGCTGCATTTGGGGGACACAGGCAAGGCTGCATTTGGTGGGCGCAGGCAAGGCTGCATTTGGGGGACACAGGCTGCATTTGGGTGACACAGGCTGCATTTGGTGGGACACAGGCTGCATTTGGTGGGACACAGGCTGCATTTGGTGGACACAGGCTGCATTTGGTGGGACACAGGCTGCATTTGGTGGGACACAGGCTGCATTTTGTGTGACACAGGCTGTATTTTATGGGACACAGGCTGCATGTGGGAACGGACTCCGCTGGGGACACCTGATGGCATCTGGTGGCAGGCGACGTGGCTAGTGACACGCTCAGGGCTCCCACTGATTATACATTATGGTGAGTTGAATGATTTAATTTTATATTACAATGTAATAATAGAAATAATGTGCTTCAATCATCCTGACACCATAACAACCATGGTGCCGGGATGATTAAAGTGCTAACACCAGGTGTTTGGAATATCTTTATCTTCTGATTGTTAAACTTTCTAGAATACACATATTTCTATTGTTGTGTAGATTCTGGGCCTGTTGTCCCTCCATCCCTCTCTCCCTCTCTCTCCATCCCTCGTTCATCTCAGACGCTAACCACACCACCTTAGAGCCACGCCCACTATTTCGCTGAAACCACGCCCATTTTCACCAGGTGGGAGGGGTCAAAAAGGAAGGGCAGGGTATGGCCCCCCCCATCCTAAAACTTCACCAGCCGCCACTGGTGCAGCCTCATCAGTGCTGCATATCAGTGCCTCCTCATCAGTGCAGCCTCATAAGCGCACATCAGTGAAGGAGAAAAATTACTTATTTACAAAATGTTATAACAGAAACAAAGAAAAACTTATTTTTTTCAATTTTTTTTAAAAAAAAGAACCAAGTGGTGATTAAATACCACCAAAAGACAGCTCTATCTGTCTCAAAAAAAGTGATAAAAATTTAGTTTGAGTACAGTGTTGCATGACCGCGCATTTGTCATTCAAAGTGCGACAGCGTTAAAAGCTGAAAACTGTCCTGGGCAGGAAGGGTGTGAAAGTACCCTGTAGGTAGTTAAGCCTTGTGCATAGTGGACATTTATTTCCTCCCCTGGACACCTGGCTCCAGAAGAGAAGAAGGCAGTGCTGAAAACGCACCTAAAGCTGCATTTTGTAAACAGATTTAGATGCGTTTAGGCCCATCAAGTCCTTGGTTGTTCATTTAATTCCATTGGTCAGATTCTGGACATTGGAATGAATGGATACTAAAAAACTAAATGCGCCTAACACCTAAAAGAGAATTGTGGGAATAAAAAAAATAAACATACAGAATCTAACAAAAGTGAGTACACCCCTCACATTTTTGTACATTTTTTATTATATCTTTTCATGTGACAACGCTGAAGAAATGACACTTTGCTACAATGTAAAGTAGTGAGTGTACAGCTTGTAGAACAGTGTAAATTTGCTGTCCCCACAAAATAACTACACACAGCCCTTAATGTCTAAACCACTGGCAACAAAAGTGAGTACACCCCTAAGTGAAAATGTCCAAATTGGGCACAAAGTGTCAATATTTTGTGCGGCCACCATTATTTTCCAGCACTGCCTTATCCCTCTTGGGCATGGAGTTCACCAGAGCTTCACAGGTTGCCACTGTGTCAGGGCTGGGCTTAGCCCCTCCTTCTCAAAGCTGGCCGCTCAGCTGTCAGCTAATTGCCAGCTCCTATCTCTCCACAGTGACTCACCTGTTGATGATATCCTCGTCAGTCCTGCCTACTTAAGGGCACTTTCACACTGCCAGCTCCCGGGCGTCGGCGGTAAAGCGCTGCTATCCTTAGCGGCGCTTTACCGTCATTATTGCAGCGCTTTTCGGCCGCTAGCAGGGCGCTATTAACCCCCGTTAGCAGCCGAAAAAGCGTTAAAGCGACACTAAGAATATGGTTCGGCGGCACTGCCCATTGATTTCAATGGGCAGGGGCGCTTTAGGGGTGGTGTATTCACCACTCCTGCAGCGCTGCAAAGAAGCTGCTTGCAGGACTTTTTTTGACGTCCTGCCAGCGCAGCGCTCCAGTGTGAAAGCACTCGGGCTTTCACACTGGGATTGCAGCTGAGGCTTTTTTAATGCGCTTTACAGGCGAATGAAAAAACGCCTCCAGTGTGAAAGGGGACTAAGCTGTCCAGTCCAGATGATCTCTGCCTTCACCTTGGTCACATTTCTAGAGATGCTCTCCTGTGGTCCTGTTAAAGACTTGCTTGGCTGACATTCCTTCTGGCTCCAGATCCTGCTTGCTGTTCTACTACGTTTATCTCTGGGTCCAATGGAGGATTGGGCCCCTAGGCTACTTTTTGTGTGGCCCCCTCCTAAGCATGCTTTACCAGAAAATAAATTATTTAGTGCCATATGTAAAAGGGTAGACCTATATTACAAGCCTCAAGTGCAACTTTCAGGTCTACAGCCCAAACACATTCAGACATGAGCCTACTATAAACAGCAATGCCACAGAAAAAAAGCATTCAAAATACATCTGTAAGCTTTAACAGATTTTACCTTTCTAAACCAACAGTTAGGCCAAAAACTTCTGCAGCAGCTCCTGTTTAACTGAGGCAAAATCACAACATCCTGACAGAGACCAATCGAAACGCTGTGTAATATTCCAATAGGATAAAAGCCATACAAATACCATAAACAGCAGCAGCAGCACATAAAAGCAAGCAATAATCAACAGCAGAACAATCATACGTTCCAACGGCAGGAAGTGCCAGCATCCATCGGCTCAGCCTGTCCATCAAACACCACTGCAATCCAAGAAACAGACCAGACTCACTCCCAGGATATCCGGCAGCTTTTACCAACATGCTTGTTCACTATGTACCTTTGTGAGTACCTTTTTACAGTTTTATTAAACTCCATGTTTTTTACTGCACAGAGTGGCGCCTTTGTTTCATTTTCAGAGTGCATATAACACACACCCTAACATTAAGAGGGAAGTTTCAGGAAAAAAAACTTTCCACAGCCCCCTGCACAGTACACAGCCCCCCTGCACAGTACACAGACCCCTTTCCCTGCACAGTACACAACCCTCTGCACAGTACACAGCCCCCCTGCACAGTACACAACCCCCCTGCACAGTACACAGACCAATTTCCCTGCACAGTACACAACCCTCTGCACAGTACACAGACCCCCTGCACAGTACACAACCCTCTGCACAGTACAAAGACCCCCTGCACATAACACAGCCCCCTTTCCTTGCACAGTACACAGACCCCTTTCCCTGTACAATACACAGACATCTGCATAGTACACAGGCCCCTTTGCCTGCATATCACACAGGCCTCTTTCATTATAAAGCCCCCCTGCACTCCCAGGAGACCCCCAGTCTCCTGGGAAAGAATACTCTAAAGTTGAGAAAACATCACTGCCAGCCCTTTCTCATACACTGCTCCTCCTGTGTCACACATTGTAAATCAAAGCTTCTAAATACCTCAATTAACACCATTCTTCGTGACCCGGTCATGTGACTGCTCTCCTCTGCTGTTTCATTTGAAGGTCACATAACCGCTCTCCTCCTGCAATCAAAGGCTACACTCTGGAAGGAGGTGGAGCGGGAGGAGGAGAGCGGCCAGACAGAGCGGCTTTAATTGAGGTATTAAGAGACTTCCATTTACATTGAGAGTGACACATGAGGAGCTGTGCATGTGAAAGGGCTGGCAGTAATGTTTTCTCAACTTTAAAGTATGCTGGCAGCGCTGTCCCAGGGCCAGGAGAGGCGGTACAGCTGGCCTGACACCCCGCCCCCCAATGGGTGGCACCCCGATCCACGCCCCCTGTTGGTAAAAAAAAATTATCGGCGTATTCGTATAACACGCAGGCATGGTTTTTATTCTACATATACATAAATATATATATAAATTAATAAAAATATCCTGGCCAATCAGGGGCCCTTGCACATGTGGGGCCCTAGGCTGCAGCCTAGACCAGCCTGTGCATTAATCCGCCCCTGTCTGGGTCCCTGACGTTTTGGCTTGTCTGACTATCCGTTCCAGTTCCTGAACTCTGGCTATGTTTTGACTACATTTACTCTGTTTACCTTTTTTTTTTTTTTTATTATTATTAAACAAGTGTGATTTAACTGTACTTCTGTCTCAGTCTAATTCATGGTCTCTGACAGTAGGCGAAGGCGATGAATTCAGAAGATGCAGTCAATCCACTTGTTGGTAATATTTTTTCCAGATTGGATGAGCAGGCTCACCGCATAGATCAGTTTGCCATGGCATTACAAACGCTTCTGAGTCGCACGGCTCTCCTGGAATCTCCCACTGTGGCTGCTCCGGTACAACCTGTGTTGCAGGCCGTCCCTGCTGCTGCTCTCTCCTCAAATATTACCTCTATAAGAGGTATGTCTGGTTCCGCTCCACTTCCCCAGCGACTTGGGGGCAATCCAGTCTAATGCAGAGGGTTTCTCAACCAGGTTGAGATATACTTTGAGATGCTGCCCCAGGCATTTCACATGGACAGAAGCAAAGTAGGTTTCATAATATCTTTGCTTTCTAAGAGAGCCTTGGCCTGGGCAAACCCTCTATGGGAGATGCAAAAACCTGTTGTCTTGAGTTTCCCTAAGTTTGTGACTTCTTTTAAAAGGGTATTTGACATTCCTGCATGCTCCTTCTGCTGCCAAGTGCCTCATGCCCATCAAACAGAGTACGAGAACTGTTGCCGATTACGCCATTAAATTCCGTACTCTGGCAGCAGAGGTTGCTTGGAACAATGGAACAATGAGTGGCTGCTTTTTCTCATGGTCTCTCGAATACCATCAAGGATGAGATAGCAGCCCGAGATATACCCACTGAGATGGAGAGGTTGATCCATCCTCATTGACTCCAGACTCAGAGAAAGACTCCCTTTTAAGGAGCACTTGCGGGAAGCCTCCTGTACATTTGTCTCCGAACTTTGCAGTCCCACCCTTGTCTCCCTCACCTCCCATGCCTCCTGGTACTCTCTGCAGATGAGAGAACCCTTAGGAGGAGGGATAGATTGTGCCTTTATTGTGGCCAGGCAGGTCACTTTTTGAAGTCTTGTCCTACCCGTCCAGGCAACGCCCAAACCTTGGACAGACCTTAGGTGGCGTTGTTTCGTCTCCAGTTATCCAGAAGACAAAGGCCATGGAGGAGTATGTTGCAGATACACTTTCACAAGGTTTCATCCGCAAATCCTCTTCTCCTGCTGGTGCTGGTTTCTTCTTTCTTGTATTGATTATAGGGGTCTCAATCATTACACGATTAAGAATGCCTATCCGATTCCGAGCAATGTTTTTCACGAAGCTTGATTTGAGAGGGGCATACAATCTCGTGAGGATTAAGGAGGGCGACGAGTGGAAAACTGCATTTAATACCAGAACAGGCCATTATGAGTACCTCGTAATGCCTTTTGGCCTTTGTAACTCCCCTCAGTTTTCCAGGAATTTATTAACGATGTCCTTCGAGATTTGTTGCAGTTATGTGTAGTTGTTTATCTTGACGATATCCTCATATTTTCCAACTTCCTGGAGAGCCACCACACAGATGTCTGTCATGTGCTTTAGAAACTAAGAGAGAAAATTCTCTATTGTAAATTGGAGAAGTGTGAATTCCATCATGAACAAATTAAATTCCTAGGTTATTAAATTTCCATTGCTGGTTTTTTCGATGGACACAGAGAAACTTTCAGCAAGTCTACAGTGGCCCCGACCCGTGGGTTTACGCCCTCTGCAGCGGTTTCTTGTCTTTGCCAACTATTATAGGAAGTTTATTAGTAACTTTTCGTCTCTGGTCAAGCCCCTGACTGATATGACCAGAAAGGATGAAAACCCACAGAGTTGGTCTCCGGAGTCCATTAAGGCCTTTGAGAGTCTCAAGGCTGCCTTTGTTTCTGCTCCTGTGTTGGCACATCCTGATCCTACGTTACCTTTTATCCTTGAGGTTGATGTTTCTGAGACTGGAGTTGGCGCCCTTCTGTCTCAACGTCCTACCTCTCAGAGAGCTATGAGTCCTTGTGGCTACTTTTCCAAGAAACTGTCACCTACGGAGTGCAATTACGAGATTAGTGACAGAGAGCTGTTAGCGATCATTTTAGCCCTGAAAGAATGGAGACATCTCCTCGAAGGTACCACTGTGCCGGTTCTCATTCTTACTGACCATAAGAATCTCACATTCTTGTCTGAGGCTAAACTCCTCTCTCCCAGAAGGGCGCGATGGGCTCTTTTCTTGTCTAGTTTCAATTACATTGTCTCATTCTTACCCAGTACTAAGAATATAAGGGCTGACTCTTTGTCACAACAATTTTCTTCTGCTTCCAAGATGGAGTCAGTTGGAGCGTGTCCAGGATGGCGGAGTGACCAGACGCACATCCCCGAGCTCTGCTGCAAAGATCTCCTTATCTTCTGTGTACCTGTGAGGACCGTAGCCTAATACAGCTCTGATAGCCGGCGGATGCTGTCCAGAACACCGGGCCGAGGCAAGGATGGTAAGAAGCTCCATTTTCCCCCTTATATTCCGGACGATAGTGAGCTATCCAGATTATTCTACGGAGACGCAAAAGCTTTTGATGCAGTTAAAGCTGCCTTCAGAGAAAGGAAAATTAAATACAGTGTGCTCTTCCCAGCCAAGCTGCGAGTTGTGGATGGTGAGACTGTGAGATACTTTACCTCCCCTAGAAAGGCAACGCACTGGCTGGAATCCTTGCCGCCACATGTATGATCCCCCTGACTGTGACTACATTCTGAATTAGGCTCTATCTGTGTGATTATTTCTGTTGAGCTGACAGACCTCTGTTCTACATGCAAACCCCATTAGTCTATGAAATGGTGGTTAAGGAAAACTTTCCTGCATTTGTCTAGCCTGACCATTGCCCGATCCTGTTATTTGCCAACGAATGGGGAAAGGGTCTTATGATAACACAGAGCGGCTTTAGTTTTACCAACCGTTGATGGTGGAAAGCCACCCTAAGCATTGTGCTCCTGGTATACCAGGTGAATTATTTGAATCAGGTACTTTGTTATCCTACTTCCAGCACCTCCTGATGGGAACTTTATGCAGACAAAATCTTCTGATTTCTTTCCAGGACAATGGTGCAAGAGTTGCTACTATGGATTGACTGTTACTCCACGCTTGATACATGTCTCCCAAGTTTGTAGTTGCCTCCGGGCAGGTTTTGGGGAACCAAGCAGAACCTTACTTGAGGGACCTGTGGGGAGGGGGGATGGGAAGGTCGGCCGTTGTCGACCACTCATGGACGTTTAAAGTTTATAAGTTTTGTTATTTGAGTCATTGGTTTTTCATGATGAACACCGGTCTTTTACAAAATGAAGTATCTGCTCATGATAAGTCGCATGTGGGAATGTTGAGAGGAGGGTTTGCAGGTGGAGATGGCATATCCCTTAGAGGCAATGCGCCTTCTCCTGCTCTCCCCTGGAGTGCTGGAGTCCGGGCCTGTCCTGTCCTCCGGAGTAAAAACTTTTTAACCCTATGCACAATATAATTTCCTGGAATGTACAGGGCCTCAACTCCGCTATTAAGTGCTCCTTGGTCTTTAACTACCTTAAAAAATACTCCCCTCAGCTAGTTGTGCTTCAAGAGACCCATCTGGTGGGCTCTCAGATCCTGGGCCTAAAGAGAGCATGGGTTGGGGCTCACTACCATGCCACGCACTCCAGCTACTCCAGAGGGGTCAGTATTCTATCCTAGTGCACAGAAAGCTCCCTTTCTGGCTAATTGATCTAACAGACCCTGAGGGTCGCTTTATAATAATGCATGCCCTTGTTTCTAATACTCCCTTGGTCCTGGTGGGAATCTATCTGCTCCCTCCTGCTGATGTCCCAGTGCTTAACACAGTTATGCAGAACGTGCTTACATATGGTGTTGATGATGTTTTGTTTGTAGGAGACTTTAATATGACCCCGTCCCCTGACCTGGATAGACTCCCCTCCGCCTCTCGGTAGGCCCCTGGTTTGGCCTAGTGGATGGGCGCGTTCGGCCTGGTGGATGTCTAGCGTCACTATCATCCTAACGACAGAGGTTTTTCCTCTCACTCAGCATCCTTCAGGTCGTTCTCGTGCATTGATCTGGCCCTGGTCTCCCCATCGATGATGCGCCGGATATCCGAGGCCAGCAAGCTCCCGAGAGGGGTCTCGGACCACGCTCCGCTGAGGATTGGGCTGGCGGCCGGGGCACCAGGGGTTCTGATGTGGCGTCTGTCCAGATTCTGGGTAGAAGATCCTGCCATACAGGAACACATTCAGGATGGTGTTTGCCACAGGTTCGTGTTTGGCCCCCACTTCCTCCATTGGCTTAAAATTTTATACAGCTCCCCCAGGGCCAGAGGGCTGCCCGTTTTCCCCTTCCCTTTTTGCCCTGGCCTTGGAACCACTGGCAATACTCATCAGGGAGTCTGCTCAGGTTAAGGGACTCAGGGTAGGCCCACTGGAAGAGAAGCTCTCTTTTATTACGCTGATGACTTTATTTCAAGAAGCAAATGTCTCTCTCAAGGCAGCCCTAGATCTGTTTAATGAATTTGGACACTACTCCGGGGTGCGGATTAATTGGGATAAGTCAATTCTTTTCCCCCTTGACTCGAAGGCACGGGATACAGCCCCAGACAGCCAGTTGGTGTGGATGGAGCAATTTAAATACTTGGGCATTCAGATTAGGAGAGACCCGGCCAGCTATTCTGACCTTAATATCACCCCTATATTCACCCAGCTACAGGAGAAATGTACGACTTGGTCCTCACTACCTCTGAATCTTATGGGTAGAATTAACCTCCTAAAAATGATTTTCCTTCCTAAGTTCCTCTATGTTTTCCGTAACTGCCCGACCTGGTTGCCCAACCGTTTCTTTAAAGAGGTGGAGAAATGTATGATCAGTTTCATTTGGAGAGGAACGCTACCAAGAATAGCCAAAGCTACCGTGATCCTCCCAGGGCAATGCGGAGGCCTGGCGCTCCCAGATCTGCATGGCTATTTCTGCGGTCTCGAACTAATGCCGCGGTATGTCTTGAGGAAGCTATTTTAGGCTCACTTCAGAAACTGGGAAATTTGATTTACCGGGGTAAACCGAGCGTACGTTGCACTACCTCACTCCACTAAAACCACACTCAGGGTGTGGGCTGTAGCGAGGTCAAGATTTTCCTACCCTAACAGATGGTCTCCCTTCACCCCTCTGTGGGGTAATCCCAATCTCCCGCATCTCCGTACCATCTCTGACCCCCAACTCTAGGCTAAGTATGGGATAAAGACTTTAGGAGACATTCTAACGGGCTGACAGACTACTCTCCCTGATGGAACTCAGGACCCGATTCCGTCTGCCTGGATGGATGACATTCAGATACTTCCAACTCCATCACATCATACGCGCCCAATTCCCTATCATCCCGAAGTTAGACATGGACCCGATAGAAGGTAGACTGGCTCTGGAGCAGCTTCCTAAGCCTTTGTCTACACTATATTTTGACTTGCTAAGCTGCAGCTCCCCCAGGATAGAACGGCTTTGGGAAAAGTGGAGGGCGGACATACCAGACTTGGACAGGGAGGACTGGGATGATTGTCTCGGAGAACGAGAACGTGCCCAGGCATTGATTTAATCTAGGGACAGGCTGATCCAAGTCATATTCCTACACAGAGTTTATTTTACACCTCAGATGTTACATAACATCTACCCATCTGCTAACAGTACTACATGTGGTGGAGAGGAGGGTACATACATGCATATGTCCTGGAGCTGTCCTAGAGTGGACCGGTTCTGGACACAGGTGGTTGAGCTCATAAACTTTTGTCTCTCATAAACCCTGGCAAGAATAAACTCTTTTCCCAACAATTCTGGTGGCCTAGTCTACATGCTGATGTAATCGTCTTTGTAGATACCTGTTCCGTGTGTGCTCAGAGTAAGACTCCACAACACCTTCCAGTGGGCCTCCTACAACCCATACCCAATGGAGAGAGGACCTGGACCCACCTGTCTATGGATTTTATTGTGGAGTTACCCAACTCCCAAGGCAACACAGTTATCCTTATGGTGGTTGACCGATTCTGGAAAATGTCCCATTGTATTCCACTTAAGAAGTTGCCCACTTCTAAGGAACTGGCTTCCATTTTTGCTCAGGAGATCTTTCGCTTACATGGGCTACCCAAGGTGATTGTCTCGGACAGGGGTAGTCAGTTTGTGTCCCGGTTCTGGCAAGCCTTTTGTGCACAGTTGGGAATTCAGCTTGCTTTCTCCTCTGCATATCACCCACAGTCTAATGGGGCCGCAGAACGAGCAATTCCTACATTGCTATATTTCTGACCATCATAACAACTGGTCAGACCTCTTACCATGGGTGGAGTTTGCTCACAATAGTGCCTTGAATTCTGCTTCCCGATTGTCCCCGTTTATGGTGAACTATGGTTTCCAACCTTCCATATTGCCTGACTCATTTGTTCCGCAGAGTATTCCTGCGTTAGAGGAGCATCTCTGTGGTCTTTGTTCCACTTGGGTACAAGTCCAGGTGGTTTGTGACATGCTAAAGAGAGGTACAGACTCCATGCTCACCGCAGATGCCTGCCTGCGCCTTCCTGCCAGGTTGGGGACAGGGTCTGGCTGTTATCTCGCAACCTCCGACTTCGTGTTCCCTCTCTAAAGTTTGCACATCGGTTTATTGGGCCTTTCCATATTCTTCGCAGGATTAACCCAGTGCCTTACGCATTAGACCTTCCTTCTAATATGCGTATTTCTAATGTATTTCATGTCTCCTTATTAAAACCTTTGGTCTGCAACCGCTTTACCACCTCGGTGCCTCGTCCTCACCATGTACAGGTTGAGAACCATGAGGAGTATGACGTACAGTCCATTGTTGACTCCTGTAGGTTCCATGGGCACATACAGCACCTGGTGCATTGGAAAGGGTGCGGTCTGGAAGAACTCTCTTGGGTCTCATCCTCTGGCTCCCTGATGTTTTGGCTTGTCTGACTATCCGTTCCGGATCCTGAACTCTGGCTATGTTTTGACTACATTTACTCTGTTTACCCTTTTTTATTATTATTAAACAAGTGTGATTTAACTGTACTTCTGCCTGAGTCTGATTCATGGTTTCTGACACACTGGAGTCTTCTTCCACTCCTCCATGACAACATCACGGAGCTAGTGGATGTTAGAGACCTTGCGCTCCTCCACCTTCCGTTTGAGGATGCCCCTCAGAGGTTTAGGTCTGGAGACATGCTTGGCCAGTCCATCACCTTTACCCTCAGCTTCTTTAGCACGGCAGTGGTGGTCTTGGAGGTGTGTTTGGGGTCATTACCATGCTGGAATCCTGCCCTGTGGCCCAGAGGGGATTATGCTATTCTTCAGTATGTCACCGTACATGTTGACATTAATGGTTCCCTCAATGAACTGTAGCTCCCCAGTGCCGGCAGCACTCATGCAGCCCCAAACCATGACACTCCCACAACCATGCTTGACTGTAGGCAAGACACTATTGTCTTTGTACTCCTCACCTGGTTGCCACCACACATGCTTGACACCATCTGAACCACAGGACATGGTTCCAGTAATCCATGTCCTTATTCCTCTTGTCTACAGCAAACTGTTTGCTGGCATTCTTGTGCATCATATTTTGAAGAGGCTTTCTTCTGGGATGACAGCCATGCAGACCAATTTGATGCAGTGTGCGGCGTATGGTCTGTGCACTGACAGGCTTACCCCCCACCCCCACCCCTTCAACCTATGCAGCACTGCTGGCAGTACTCATACATCTATTTCCCAAAGATAATCTCTGGATATGATGCTGAGCACATGCACTCAACTTCTTTGGTCGACCATGGTGAGGCCTGTTCTGAGTAGAACCACTGTATGGTCTTGGCCACCGTGCTGCAGCTCAGTTTCAGGGTATTGGCAATCTTCTTATAGCCTAGGCCATCTTTATGTAGAGCAACAGTCCTTTTTTTGCAGATCCTCAGAGAGTTATCTGCCATGAGGTGCCATGTTGAATTTCCAGTGACCGGTATGAGGGAGTGAGAGCGATAACACCAAATTTAACACACCTGCTCCCCATTCACACTTATGAGGGATGTACTCACTTTTTTGAGTTACTGTAGGTACCTACAGGTTTACCACAGTACCCTGTGTAAAACGTAAGATTGCAAAGACTTTAAATATAACATCATCTACAGTACATAATATCACGTAGTTGCCAACATTCCCCAAAAATTTTTAGGGACACTTTTCTGTCTGTAGGTGGAGAAAGAAAGAGAAAAAGAAAGAAAGAAAGAAAGAAAGAAAGAAAGAAAGAAAGAAAGAGGGATGGAGGGAGAGAGAAGGAAAAAAAGAAAGAGGGATGGAGGGAGAGAGAAGGAAAAAAAGAAAGAGGGATGGAGGGATAAAGAGAGAGAGAGAGAGAAAGAAAGAAAGAAAGAAAGAAAGAAAGAAAGAAAGAAAGAAAGAAAGAAAGAAAGAAAGAAAGAAAGAGGGATGGAGGTAGAGAGAAGGAAAGAAAGAAAGAGGGATGGAGAGAGAGAGAGATTGGGCTATATTATAGAGGAGTGAAAACATTGCATATTAAAATATAGGGGGATACAAAACCCACTGCATATACACTAAATTATTCCCCTACAATGCAGAGTTGCTAATGTGTAAAAAAAAAAAAAAAAAAAGGAGAGACAGAGAGAGAGAGAAAGGGGGGGGGGGGGAAGGGGCATCTTTTTCTTTAGAAAGCCAGAGAAAGAAAAAAAAACATATCCCCTGCCAGCATGTTGCAGAGGGAGACTGCTGCTACACTTTGTTCTTGGCAGATTACAGTACTGTAAGTAGCACTGTTCTTCCTCACCTGAATCAGGAATGTCCGTAAAGCGGCTCCACAGTAGCTCCATGCACACGGCTGATAATGGTGCCCGCGCACCCATTGGCTGGGACAGGAAGCCCGGACAGTGCACCCATTGGCTATGACATGCTGCAGCCCGCCTCCTGCTACCTCCTCAGCCAGTAGCTGACTCAAGTTGTCCGCTACATCCCTCCCTCTCCCTCCATCACCAAGTCCCGACTACCAGCCTACCCAGCTCACCGGGTGACGTCGAAGTAGAGCGACTTTTCTTATGGAGGATCAGACACCCCAGTCCACTCCTACCCGGGACAAAATCTATTTTCCAGGATTTGGGCTGGGACATGCTCAGACCGGGACATGGATCTGAATTACTGTGAATGTCCTGGCCAAATCAGGACTGTTGGAAACTATGATATCATCAAATGATTCAGAGAATCTAGAAGTGTCAAACTACTTAATTCCTTTCTTCTACCTAATTCTTTTACAGCCTCATTCTTTTATAACTTAATTATTTTCTGGAATACTATATTCATAAACAATATCAGGTATCAACAAACGTCAGACCAAATACACAGGTCATTGAACCTTATATCAGCAGTCCACCGATGTTGAGACTCTCCTCTGACCAGATGAACTTTGTTGCTATTATTGGACCTCCACAAAGCCTTTGATAGCCTTGGAATTATAGTTTCTGTTCTAGAAACTATGGGTTTCAGACCTTCCTTCCTGTGCATACTGCATGCATTATACAACATTCCAACGGCACAGATGTCCCTTAAGTCTGACCCAATAGATATAGAACGAGGCACAAGATAGGGCTGCTTTTATCGCTAATTTAATTTGTGATCGCCAAGGAACCTTTGGCCATTGCTATCCCTGATATCAGATGCATATACTGTGTACATCATGAACGTAAATGCACACTGTTCGCAGATAATGTCTTAATGTATATAACTTCTCCCCATATAACATTACCTAACCTTTTAAAACTCCTGACTATCTTTATGCAGTTATCAGGAATAACCATGAATAGAAAAAAAGTCCATTGCCTTAAACCTAGACCTACCCAAATCCACGGTTGCCTTACTTCGCCACAGTTTTAATTTTTAATGGGCCTCCCACTGTATTCATTATTTAGGGATTCCTTTGACCCCTTTAATGCATCCTCTTTAGTCTGCAAACTATCCACGTATGTTTAAAAAATTATTGGAGGGTATAGACAGATGGACTGGAGCGAACCTCTCCTGGTTTGGCAAGATTCATTCAGTCAAGAAGGACATTTTGCTCAGGTTATTATATCTTCCTATAAATCCCCCAATTAATATACCCAGACGAGACTTACTTAAATTTCAGTGAAAAATGTTTTGCTGTATCTGGGGAAATAGAAGCCAACGACTCACACCCCTAATACTTATGACAACCTGGGAATTCCCAATTTTACTGCTTATCATCAAGCTGCACAAATTATCACTTTCCACTGTTACAGGCCCAACTCCACATTGGGTCGATATGGAGGTATTGTTATGCACTGATTATTATGCATTTGATCTCACCTTGATGTGGATCCCTAGTAGGTTGCATCCCTCCATACTATGTCCTATGCTTTCTTTTTCGTTAGCTGTATGGAACAGACATCGGGCAAAGAAGAAACTGTGTTCGCCACACACACCCCTATCTCCCCTGTTAGATAACCTGGAGTTTCTACAGGGACTTTCTCCACGCTTTTCAGATGGTGGGAGAATAAGGGATTGCTACACATAGGTGATTTTATATCTGGGGATAAGCTACACTCTTTAGAATACTACAAATCTACCTTTAAACTGCCTTCCTCTGAAATGTTTTGATATCACCAGACCACCTTGCATCTGAAAGAAAAAATTAGATAAACTAATTAACACTTATAAATATAATTATTTGAAAATTCCTGTAAAACTAGAAATCCAATAAAGCTGTATGTTAATCGTATACAAATATTTAACTGGCCCAGATCATAAGCTCCCATATATGGACCACTGGGAGAGGTACCTTAGCTTCTCTTGGGAACTCTTAGAATGGTATGAAATAATCAATAACTAGTTGTAGCAGGGTGATGCCTTGTCACTGTGTAAAATGGTGGTTTACGCCAAGTTTTCTGGGTAGCAAGCACACTAATGGCTCAGGTGTCTGCTGCATTCATTTTTAGAGCCAGTGGTTAGAGCTCAGAGTCCCACCCTCTTGAAGAGGTCAGTGTCTGTAAGAGAAACGAGGGTGCATGTCTGCACCATGGTGTCCAGGTCAGGACAGAGGAAGGCCTGAGCCTGAGAGAGAGTTCATGAGGGACAAGAAGCAGATAGGAAGCTGTAAGGAAGATGCAGAGTTGAGGTGCAGCATCTGTGCATAAACACATGTTTTATGGACACGAGGACCACAAAGGAACAAAATGTGTCCTGCCATAAGAGAGCCAGGAGGCTGAATGTTATGTTTTGCAGTGATGGTAAGAACTCCCTGCGTAGGAAGCCATACCCGTGTGAAGTTTTGATGTTCATTTAAATAAAAATGGGCAGGAAAGTCCTGAAAACTATATCTGGCGTGCAGTAAATTTACTATTTTGGCACTACCATTGATCTAAGAAACCCAGTCGTGTCACAGTTGGTGGAGGAATTGCTATTTGTCTGAGTTCAGGACCCATGAGGACCAGGCCATAATTGTAGGTTCTAACATCTACTGCTAGAATTCCTATGGTGGCCCCTCTCTTTTGCTGATTTTTGCAAGATCTTTACAGACATGATAATGTCATGGGTGCTGGCTCACTGCAACCTACTGTGACGATCCACCTCAGCTTTCTGTGGGTTTTTAGGGCCAAGCCATTATGGGTGCGGGAGTCCTCCAGGGAAAATTTTAATATTCTGTATTTCATACTCTGGCAATCCATGCACCTTCACTACTATACCCTGATGAAGATTATTTGATAATCAAATTGTGTTGGGAGATTTGTGGCTTATCAAAATCTTGCTTGATATGTATTGATGTTTCATATGCCCATTTTGTGAGGGTACATTTTTTAACATGTATAGAGACCAGAGTTTTTATTACTCAGCTTTTATATTTTTTGTACAAGTACAATTTGCTCTTTTATATTTACTTTTGTTATTTTTTGGCTGCAACAAAGTCCGAAGGGAGATATTTCTTCTTTTGCTCGACGTAAAACCTGAATACTGTATATCGACCTGGATAGCAAAGTTACATGTACTGTATGTACATTATATTATGCCCTTCTTCCTATAACATCTCTTGTACAGCCTTACTATGTTGGGAAAACTGTTTTGCTTGTAAACATTGATGTAACCTATCTGCCTATATACAGAATGTCCCTTGGATACTATTGATACTGTTACATTTTGAAGTGATATCCCTCACTAACGGTCATATTGCCACGTATTTTGGCTCTGTTTCTTATCTAGACATGTTTTTGTTATTCCTTTTTTGTACGATTGACTAACAGTGTCATAGCTGACCACATACAGGTTATCACTCTTGTACTCTCTTTGTGCGTTACACAAACACCAATAAAAGGAATGATGCACAGAAGATCTGATCCTTGCAGTCTAAATAGCTAGCAGAGCTAGCTGACGAGCAGGAAATGAAGACCAGGTGAGTCACCGTGAAGTTAAATGAAATCGCTCAGTCAATGAACCCGACCTGCTCAGAGCCCCCAGCAAACTATACTCAAGAATTCTGCAATGAGTTATCAGATTTTTTCATCGACAAAATCGACAACATTCGGAAATCAATTCATCAGAAGATAACAACCAACCTCACTCAACCAAAGCAAAAAGAGGATATCGACACGAACATCACACAACCACCGAATTTCTCTTTGTCCCCAATCACCACTGACACGACTAAAAACATCATCAGAAGCCTTCGAGACAGCACATCACCAAACGACATCATTCCCACTAAACTCCTGAAAGAATGTTCCGACATCTTGGCCCCTACCCTAACACACCTCATAAATCAATCATTCAAAGAAGGGACTGTGCCAACCTCCCTCAAGCAAGACATCGTCAAACCCCTGCTAAAGAAACCCAATCTCGACCCTAAGGACCCTAACTGCCGCAGACCGATAACAAGCCTCAACACCATCTCCAAGATTATGGAGAAAGCAGTAGTACAGCAGCTACAACGCCACCTGGACACACACAAACTCCTGGACCCTCTGCAATCAGGCTTCTGCCCAGGCCATGGCACAGAAACAGCACTTCTCAAAATATGGGACGACGCCCTTGAAGCAGCAGATGACGGAGAATCGTGTCTCCTGGTACTGTTAGACCTCAGCGCAGCATTTGATACAGTGGACCACAATACTTTACTTGTCTGCCTCGCAGAAGTTGCAGGAGCTACAGATTCTGCTCTAAAATGGTTTGCATCCTTCTTAGAGAATCGCTCTCAGATAGTGAAACTAGGAACATTCACCTCAGAAACCCGGGCAATCTCCTGTGGAGTCCCTCAGGGCTCACCCTTGTCACCAGTGATATTCAACATCTACATCCGCCCACTTCTCAATATCATCAGGAAACAGGACCTCTGCTTCCACTCATACGCTGATGACACCCAACTCTACCTTCTCATCACCGGACAAAAAGACCTTCATCAGCAATTAGAGAAATGCCTCACTTTAATAGATGACTGGATGACCATTAGCTCCCTCAAACTCAACGGATCAAAAACAGAACTTCTTCTCCTACACGTTAACAAAAATTCCAAAATTAAGACTCCGTGGACAACTCCCACCATCCTCGGACAGACTATCTCTCCAAGCACCAAAGCCAAGAGTCTCGGAGTCATCTTTGACTCAGGAATGACAATGGATGCACAAATAGGATCAGTAGTTAGCGGATCCCACCATCTCCTCCACCTGCTACGTAGACTCATCCCCTTCATCCCAGAAGAGGACAAAGCGGCAGTTGTGGGAACAATCATCAATTCCCGACTCGACTACGCAAATTCGCTCTACGTAGGACTACCCCAATATCAGCTTGCGCGCTTGCAACTCATCCAAAACACGGCGGCAAGACTGTTAACAGGAAAAAAACCCTGGGAATCCATTTCCCCATCCCTAAAGAGCCTACACTGGCTAACCGTAAAGAATCGGATCACATTCAAGACCCTCTGCCTCACCCACAAATGCATACAAGGAAACGCTCTGCTATATCTCCGGGAGAAAGTAAAACACTACACACCTAATCGCAGTCTTCGATCAGCTAACCAAAACCTCCTCATCATTCCCAAATACCGCTATAAAGCAAAGGGAGAACGAAGATTCGCAGTCCAAGGACCTCGGCTATGGAACGCTCTTCCAACCAACATCCGCATGGAAGAAAACCATCAGGCCTTCAGGAAAAAACTAAAGACCTTCCTTTTCTAAGAAGCTGACAACAGAGAATGCATCTAGCGCCTTGAGGCGATTCAGTTCGCATTTGCAGCGCTTTACAAATCATTCATTCATTCATTCATTCATTCATTCAAATGCTGGTAATTAATCGACAGCTGAGCACAGAGCTCTGAGAAGCAAGGACTGAGACCAGCCCTGACATATATGCTTCCATCCAGACAATGTATTTTTCAGGAAAGGCCTTGCATATTTCAGTAGGACAATCCTAAACTGCTTACTGCATCTATAACAACAGCATGGCTTCATAGTTGAAAGGTCTGGGTGCTTAGCTTAACTGGCCTGCCTGCAGTCCAGACCTTTCACCAACTGAAAATACTTGGTGCATCTTGAAACAAAAAATATGACAAAGAATACACAGGACTATTGAGCAGGTAGAATCCTATACAGTATGACGCAAGAATGAGACAATGTTCCCCTTCCAAAACTCCAGCAACTGGGCTCCTCAGTTCTCAGACATCTACAGATGTTTATTAAAAGAAGAGGGGATGCTACACCATGGTAAACATGACCCTATGCCAACTTTTTTGAGACATGTTTCAAATTCACTTTTTTTTTTTAAATGGTACATTTTCCCAATTTAAACATGTGATATGTTTTATGTTTTCTATTGCAAATAAAATATGGGTGAATGAGATTTACAAATCATTGCATTCAGTTTTTATGAAGATTTTACACAGTGTCCCATTTCTTTGGAATCGGGGTTGTATATAGCAATTATATTATTTATTATCTGTGATGTTAAAATCCACCCTTCACCTTCAATTCTTATCCTATTTTGCCTAGTATACTTATGTAGCGCTACCCTCTGTAGGAGCCGTTAAGTGGATCTTTTTACCAGTTGTTTCCTTGCAGTAAATACACAGGTCCAATCACTCTTCGGGCTCATTAACCAGTTGAGGGGTATGCTTTTTATGATACTTAAAAAAGAACTTGGATAGGTAGTGGGAACTAATAGGATACTCCAGTGTCACTTAGTAACAATTTGAGAACACTGAACTTTCTCTTGTAGAACTGTGAGCCAAGTTCTCATTGAAAATCATTGGCCTGAGCTTTGTAGTAGCAACTTGAGAGGATTTATCTTCCTCTGTGGACAGTCCAAACAAATTCCTTTCAGTAAGAATTAAATAGACTGAGCTCTTCAGGACACCAGGCACAAGGTCCCCTTTAAACATGCTAACTTTAGCACAAGAGGGATGGCAACACACAGCACACAGTCTCTACGATCTCTCTCACCAGTCTGTAATCACAATTATCTTTGGAAAACTTGGTTGCTTCCTTCCAGCATCCTTGAGACACTTTCACCCTGTTGTACCAGACTAGACCCATAGACAACAGCCCCTCAGTCAGCTTCAGCAACTCTCAGGAAAGTAGGCCTCCGGGTAGCCCAACTGAGGCCTCAGCAACCTGAAAGCACATGGCAGAATTACCTAGGGGGCTAGTAGCCCCCCCGAGGTTGTGATCTTCTCCTCAGGGAAAAACACCAGGCTGCTCACAGTAGTTATACAGACTCACAGTCAACATATGGACACCTCTCCCCAGGGATTGGCCAGGTCTGTATGAATATTCAGCTGCTATTTAGGCTGTTCCTGCCCACTAACCTCCAGAACATTTCTGGACCAACCAGAGGGAAGCAGTCAGTCCTGCAGCCACTGAGACATAGAACAGGTCAGAACAATCAACACATCCATACTGATTACAGTGAGCCAAAACTACATTTGCCTAACAACGAAATGCAGCTCCACTGCATACAGTGAGTCAGAACTAAATTTACCTAATCCTAGCACCTACTGTATCTAGGAGGGTGCTACACTTCTAAATGGTCAAAAGTGGTTTTAAAATCCTATAATTATGAACACACTAATGTGGCCAGTTCCCATCTTCATATTGGGTTGAGATCGTGTAATCAATTTTGCTGCACCTTCCAATATTTTATCAGAAAAATTTGCTTTAGTTTGTCAAAATTTGGCGCTATTTTTTTTTTATTTTTATTTTCCTATAGCATTTCTGTAATGTAACTAGGTCAGTTATATCTCAGCAATACAAATTGACAGTGTAAAAAAATATACAGTAAAATACAAAGACATAATTTTAAGCATTTGAGAAAAGGAAGCTTAGTTACTATAGTGATACAACCTGTAAAGATGGCTTGCAACTGTGATTTTGTCAGCATAAAGGCTTTTTTTGTAGGTTTGTTGCACAAGATTTATGACATTTGATCAGTAGGAATCATTATGTTTTTTCCCTATAAAATCAAATCATATAACATTCACAACTTTATCAATGATGCACAAAATATTAGACAGTAAAACCAATATGCTATATGCTTTTATGTGTTTTTGTACAAACTAAAAGAATGTCAGAGCCAAGTGATACCATTGTGCCTCTATTTCCATTTGTGGCATTGTCATAATAGCTTATTTCGTAAAGTGCTCAGTTTCATTTCATATACATCATAAATGAATCAAAAGAGCATGGAGACATTACTTTAATCTTACTGTGAATAAAAAAAATCTACTATACCTTTTAGCACAAATATTTTACTGGCTGTGTACGTGCCTTTGTGCTTTTGTGTCTGTTTGTTAGAGCTTAAAATGCTATGCAAACAGGTCACCATCTTCAAACACCAGCATTTCTGGAGGTCAAATGCTTGTGACACCTCTCTTTATACCTACTGTATTCAGAAGCCAGGGAATAACTTAATTATTCCACTTCTTATGGAAGTACATCACATCACTTTATATTTTTTACATTGGTGCGATGCGGTTCCATTCTGAATGGGTTACAGAGCATTCCTGATCTTCAACAGCTTCCTCCTCCTCTTTCTTCTGTTGAGGGTGTTCCTCAGACACCTCATCCCCCTGCAAAAGTCGGGGAGGGGAAAGAGAGCACCCATGCTTGCATTCCAGGTGTTTTTTTAACCAGTGGGGACACCTGAGAGCTAATCATGCAAACCAGAAATGGCTGCTGAAAATTCCTCCCTTCAAACAACGGAATCAGATGGTTGTGTCCCTAAACAGTGTAAATAAAAGATAAGGCTGGCATTCAGAATTAATCTGACCCTTAGGGGAGCCATTAGAGGGAGAACTGTACAGGAGCCCACACACACACCTGATAGAGGGATTTGGGGACCCCACTGCAAGGGTAGATTTTGGTGTTGTGTCCAGGGTTGAGCTGTACAAATGAAAAAAGCCCAGGGACTCAATCTAAGTCCAGTTGCTAAAATTCAATACTTACCATATTATTCTGATTTCCAAAGTTGTTTTATCCCTTTAAAAACACTGTACAGAAAATACCAGTTAAATTGCCAGAAATCCACTATGCTTCTATTTTCCTATTTCCTGACAACGACATTTGTTGCACTGGAATCCAAAGCAGTGTCCTCAGAACTGCCCAGTTCCCTTCTGAGGAGGGAAGGATGTTCTGTGGTCCAGCATAGGGGAACAAGGCAAGGCTGACAACACTGCTTGGGATTTTTTAACCCTTTTTAATCTTTATAGGGGGACTGGATCTGGTCACTAAAGACTTGATCAAGACCCTCTATGTAGCTGTACAGAAACATATTATATTGAATAGTGATTTACTGCTGGCTGCAGTCAGACAGCAATAGATCACTAGAGCAGTGATCTGTTGCTGCAGGGGGGTGCTGCCACTGGACAAAGCTTCAACAGCAGTGCCCCAGCCTCTACAATAGAAGTAAGTGCCCTGAAGTCCCTTTTAACAATATTGTATACCTGGAACACATGCATTAAAGTTAACTATTTCTGTAATTGGTTAGAGCTTCCTTTGAATACCGGCTGGAAATGGAAGGTTGAATTGCCATCTTCATTTGCAAACCATTGAAGACATCCGAGAAGACGTGTTATCCAGACCAGTTGGTCATTAAGCTTTTTTGACTTGTATGACGTATGTCGTTTCAAGTCAACAACTTCTGGTAAGCCTCTCGATACCTTCGGTGACGGCTCTTGAATCACCAACAGCTCTCCTGCTCACCCCTGTTGTTTTCACACTTCCACCTACTTGCCTGATCCAGTTGAACCCTTTATTATAACGTTTGGGTTGACTTCGGTCCTTTGACTTTTGGTAAGCCTCCATAGACCCTCGGTGGCGGCTTTTTTCACTTCCTTTACTTTCTGCAATCAACATTGGTGGATTTTCTTTATAAGAATTCTTAATGGTGTCAATTCCATTTGGACTTTATGGACTTTATCTTTGTCTCTTATAAATCATTTTTTCAAGCTTATTACTTTATTTGTCATACAATGTAATATATTTGGTTCACAGTATATTATTTTGTTTAATTTTGTACTCTATAGGGTACATCATAGTTTTTGATATTAGTTTATTATACACTTCATTATTGTTTTATTTAAAACATTCTTTTGGGGTTTATAGCGCTACACTTTTTGTATATTGTCTTAGTGCCCCAGCCTCTACAATAGAAGTAAGTGCCCTGAAGTCCCTTTTAACAATATTGTATAACTGGAACACATGCATTAAAGTTAACTATTTCTGTAATTGGTTAGAGCTTCCTTTGTAGCATGCTGCAGTATCCCAGCATGGGCTCCCACCAGGAACTCCAAAACTAGTGGGGCGGCAATGTAAAAACTTTCTCCCTGGGAGTCCTGGGAGGGGTCAAGTCTGGCCTGATTAGAACTCAGGGCCACCTTCCTTCAGCCCAGTTAACCTGCAGATTGGGCCGCTCTCTGTCCCCAGAAACAAGTCCATGCCTGAAAATAATCCCCCATTGGTGCAGAAAAAAAAGAGTGTACATTTGATCCTTCTAAAAAGGGTGTCAACTTACTGTAGCGCCACCCCATAAGGGCCGCTGAAAGATGACTGTTCCCAAAGGTTGCCCTGACCTTGCAAGCCTCCCGACACCTCTGACACCCTGGCTTTGGACATAATTCAAGAAAGAATAAAACTGCAAAAGACACCAGACTGTAGCAAAGCAAATTAGTGTAGTGGTACCCCCATAGGGGCTGCTAAGAATTGTGGTTTGTCTGTCACCCTGCCCAGCCCTGCATTCACTCTCAGGCACTCCGAGACATAAAGCAGTCAGTGAACTTTGTTTTTTTAAAATTTTTATTGAGGGGTATAACTTGGATGGGGATGGAAGATATGGGCTGCCCACCATGAAGAAACAGCAATCGGTTTCTTTGGGACAACTATGTACACTCCCTGTGCATACTCCTTCAGCTTCCTCCTACACAGACTTTGTTGAAGCTCATTACTCCTCACACCATCAGCACATCACTTTCTGCAAACTGTTACTTTTTGTCACCTCCAGTACATCACTTGGTTCCCCAGGCACAGCTAGCACTATTTGTTTGGTTAGGCCTGACACTAGCTCAGCCAGGCCTCAGCAAATGCCCTTTGCAGACTGGGACCGCGAGCCCCAATGGTGTAGCAGAAAAATCCTGGTGCTAGCTGCATTAACTATGGCTACTGATCCCAGTTAGCCCTCTTCAGGCCCTGCCAGCCCTCCTGGCTGCAGCTGCCTCTTTTCACTGCCCCTTCCACCACAGTCCACACTTCTGGTTCTGCACCCATCTCAGACTGCAATCTCCCAGTCCTCTCAGGCGTGTCTCCCCAGTTCTCCTGACTATGTCTCACTCACCAGCCCTCCTGGCTGTGACCAGTTGTCCTCCCTGAAATCTCTTAGCAGTGCTCTCTCCCACTGTCCTCTCCTTGCTCTCTCTTGTGCATCCGGTCCAGGACCTCTTCATGTGTTCCTGAATGTGGTCCCGACTGTACCCGAGCACAGACCCAAGGTCACCCCCCCAGACTGGGGAGCTCCCTCAAAGGCCCCGAGAGCCTCCACACTCCCTCACTTCAGCTCTTCCACCCAACAACTTCTCCCCAGTTGGGCTGACCCTGTGCATTTAGGGAGGCCTGCCCCCTGCCAATCCAAGTTGGGGATTGGTCAGGGTTGCATAAAACACCCCAGGCAGCTCCATCTCTCCTCTTTGCCTCTCTTTCCAGAACTTTCTACCCAGCTGTGGAAAGAAGAGTGAGGTCTTAGTGATACTGCCTGTGAGTCACCAGCTGCTGCCTTGAGCCACTCCCAGCCCAGATGAGAACAAAACAAATAGGCCTGGCTGCCAGCCAGGCATGCCTAAATTGACCTGTCCTAACAAAAATCCTACCTCTAGCACTTACCTATCTAGAGGGTGCTACATTAGTATTTTACTAAGGATTCTTAAAGAAGAACTATATGCAATTTTTTTTTATTCATTTTGGATAGAGTAAGAGAGGGTTACAAATAACCCCAGTAAGATTTATTTTCGCCATCTCTGTTGATCATTTGTCAATTTAATCTCCCCATTAATGAGATTTCCCTTCACTTTTTGGCCAAACAGAAAGTGAGAGGAAATCCCTGCAAATTAAGGGAATTCCTTGGGGATCCCCAGGTCACCAGAACTAGTGTCTCCATTGGAAGATTTCCCCTCCTATTAATTTTCTGGGGACAGCCCAAAATCTTGGATTTTCTTTTACTTTCACTTGCAACGATAGTGGTAATCAGAACAAATAGAGAGGGTGAATCTCCCTTATGGGGGCACAAACAGCAATAAAAACTGACAGGGGTTCTAATCTCTCTCCACTGTATTCATAGCTTAAAAAATTTTTTGCCTATAGTTATATTTTAAGTAAACAGAGAGAAAGGAATATTAATGCAGATATATTTCCAATTTCAAACTTTAGCATTAGCAAGTATACTGAGGATATACAATGCAAGACAAATTACAATAAATCAATGGTAATAACCAATAGGCCCTGGAAGAACCTATGACCCTAGGTATAAAAGGGAGGAGGAAGAACTTTCTGTGTCAAACCGTTCCCTTTATAATCCTGCCACAGGTCAACAAAGTAAACAGCACAATTTATAAAACAACAAGTTGTAACAAATGCAATAAGCTAATTCCGAGTTCCCCTTAATGTGCACAGATGTTATAAACTGAGCCCATTATGTGGGGAAGGGAGTCCTTGTAGCATTGATGTTTAGAATCTTCAGCTATGGTAGCTCAACAAGGGCCCGCGAAGTTGCTGTGCAATGCCGACCAGCAATAGTGAATTGCATATACAATGTGTCTCCTGCTAGAAGCTTTTGTGTAAAGAGATGGGGTAAAGGTGTCTGCATGCAGTGTCTTTTGTAAGATTTACTTAGGGTGGCTTCTGCCCACTCACCAATCCTGATGATACCAAGGTTTAAGGAAATAGGACATCCCGAACCAGGCTCTTGAAGAACCTGCAACCAGTGAAGGGTGCTTAGCCATGCACCTGGCATCACAAGGATTCAGCTGACTCTGTAACGGTGACGATGAGGGCGACCCCAGATTGTCACTTGACTGACAGGGAGCTGGTGATTTCAGATCTGCCAGAAGGTGTATGGCTTACTCCCCGAAGACTCTCCACACTGTACAGACCGTGCCGCCTGCTCACATCCCCCAGAGCGGCCAGGTTCCTGCTGTCAGCTGAAGGCCGTGGTTCCAGGAGGAAGCACTCCTCCCCAGACCAGGCTATTTATGTCCTCACCCAGCATTCTTCTCTCTCCAGCCAGCTGGAACTTGTAGTCTGCAGCAGCACTGGCTTAATGTAAATCCTGGCTCTCTGGACCACATTTCCCACGATCCCCTGTTTTCAGTAGTGGTCTGCCTTCAAGAAAAGAACACACAATGTCCAGGCTGAACACTAGAGGGAAATAAACTCAAGGCAGCCCTTGTTAAATATGCTCCACTATGACACAGACAGACTTGCCAGGGCCTGGCTACATCCTCCCCCCACTTGAAATATTTGTTCCTCCAAAGGGGTAGGAACGTCACAAAGTATTTTTTAACTAATAATTAGTGATAAAGTTGACACACAAATTATAACAACATTAACCATAACTTAAATTCAACAACAGTTTGCATACTTCAGGATTTTGTTGAAACCTTTTATATACACCTTCAGTTAAATCATAGTCAGTCTGTTTACAGGCCAGGGTTATTGGCCAACTCAGTAGTGTCAGAGGCCAAGTCAAGATCAGACCCTATCCAATTGACGGCTTCTGCTGTTGAATGATAGGTATTAGTTCTTCTGAATTTTACATCGTAAGTTAGTCTCTTGTGAGGCATTATGTTTCGCCTCAGTTGGATAGGCGTCTTCAAGAATATATGTAGAGTCTATATCTAGATTTCTGGTATTGGTGAATATGAAGGGTTCCAAAGAGTGCTGAACTGAATCAAATTCAGAGAAGGAAAGCTCTGTGTTTTTTTTTAACAAGGTTTGTACAAGTTTTGCTTCCATGAGATTTCATTCTCTCATCTGATTCCACATCTGCAAATGGGTTTCCAGCTTCAGGAGGACTGTCTAATCTGGGTTGCAGTAGATCTCTATCATTAAAGCTGATCAGATCTTGAACACCCTCTTCATTAGTGTCCATAAATATTATGTGTTTCACAACTGTAAAAATAAAAAAGGTGTCATGCGACTTAAAGTCGCAGGGAGGCGAGTATAATGCCACAAGCAATTCAAATGTGATAATAGCAGAAGTGCAAAACAGTGTGGAGTGCGATAGACTACAAAGTGTCAACATATGAAAGTGACTAATAAAGTAGACTTGCAATAAAGCATACAAATATAAAAAGCATGATGGATCTTATATAAATTAAAAACACAATATTATAACAGCTGAAACCACAAAATGCAAAATAAACGGTAAATAAGAGTCCCAGAGGTGGTAGCAATAAATGGGATGTTGAGAAGAGGCAGCTTCTGTATTAGTCAAACAGTCTCTGGGGTAAATATATTCAATGGTGGATGTACACCCAGGAGTGCCTTCACCATCAAAGGGGGAGGGGGAGAAAGAGATACTTTTACCAAGAGCGATGGACCCAGCTCACCGTACGGTGGTGGGTCAATAAGGCATAGACACGGAGACCTGAAGCCGAGCTCCCAAGATAGGCTGCACGATAACCTCCCAATAGGCAGACGAACATCAAAGACGCAAATTAGGAAGATGGATGGAACGTTGCAACGCCAAACAGATATCAGCTCACTGGAAACTTTCTCTTCTGGGTGGGATGTGTAGTATTAAAAACATATAAGAGAAAAAAGGAATCTTGATTAAAATTTTTGCACCTTCTTGAATAGACAGCTACATAATTTAATGACATTTTCCATACCATAAGCCGTGAATCCTCAATAAATCACAATCTGTGCTACAGGAGACTCCTTCTGAAGCAAGATTTCCAGCAGAATTGCTTACAACCTCCTGGGTCTGAGTACTTACATTTAAGTAGTGCAGCCGGAAACGCTTTCCTTGGGAAACTCAGAGGGCTCTTATTGTCGTCTTTATCCTCCCAGACCAGAGTAACAAGCTTTTATTCCACACAGAGGCAAAGTATGAACTTCAGCATTCAGGGTCTTCCAACTCCATGAGAGGCTGAGATTGTGATTTATTGAGGATTCACGGCTTATAGTATGGAAGATGTCATTAAATTATGTAGCTGTCTAATCAAGAAGGTGCAAAAATTTTAATTAAGATTCCTTTTTTCTCTTATATGTTTTTAATACTACACATCCCACCTGGAGGAGAAAGTTTCCAGTGAGCTGATATCTGTTTGGCGTTGCAACGTTCCATCCATCTTCCTAATTGGCGTCCTTGATGTTCGTCTGCCTATTGGGGAGGTTATCGTGCAGCTTATCTTGGGAGCTCGGCTTCAGGTCTCCGTGTCTATGCCTTATTGACCCACCACCGTACGGTGAGCTGGGTCCATCGCTCTTGGTAAGAGTATCTCTTTCTCCCCCTCCCCCTTTGATGGTGAAGGCACTCCTGGGTGTACATCCACCATTGAATATATTTACTCCAGAGACTGTTTGACTAATACAGCAGCTGCCTCTTCTCAACATCCTGTTTATTGTTACCACCTCTGGGACTCTTATTCACCGTTTATTTAGCATTTTGTGGTTTCAGCTGTTATAATATTGTGTCTTTAATTTATATAAGATCCATCGTGGGTTTTATATTTGTATGCTTTATTGCAAGTCTACTTTATTAGTCACTTTCATATGTTGACACTTTGTAGTCTATCGCACTCCACACTGTTTTGCACTTCTGCTATTATCACATTTGAATTGCTTGTGGCACTATACTCGCTTCCCTGCGACTTTAAGTCGCATGACGCCTTTTTTATTTTTACAGTTGTGAAACACATAATATTTATGGACACTAGTTTCTATACATGAGAGATTAGTTCTTCTTTTTTCATCTCCGTTTTATTTCTAGCGCTACACTTTTACCCACATTTCTATCACAATTAGTCTAATTGTTGTGTTGGCTGCTTACACTTTATAGGTTGGCGCAGTATTTTATTTATATTTTTACCCTCTTCATTAGACATACTGACTATCTCGATCTTAAAGTGGAGCTTCACCCACAAGGGGAAGTTCCGCTTTAAGGCCTCCTCCCCAGCTCCTGTTTGTGAAATTAAGCTTTTAGGGAGAAGGGGGAGCGGGTACTCAATTTTGACAGGTTCCCGCTCCCACTTTGCCTTTTGGGATCAGAAGCGGAAGTTCTCTTTCCCCCCTCCCTCCCGAAGTCTTCTGGGACACAGGTCCCAGAAGACTGTGGGACCAGTCGCAGAGTGCAGCGCCGATTGCGCATGCACAGTGGGCCCCTGGCTGTGAAGCCGCAAGCTGTCACACCTGGGTGCCCATAGTAAAGGTGCTGGTGCCACCAAGGAAGGACGCATGGAGAAAACAGCTGGGATGAGTACACTGCTGGATCATGGGACAGGTGAATGGCTGTTTATTAAAAGTCAGCAGCTCCAGTTTTTGTAGCTGCGGACTTTTAATTTTAACTTAAGAGACTGAAGCTCCACTTTAACCTTGCCAGCCCTTTCAGGTGCAGATAGAATTTCCACTTCTAAACATCAAGACCTCCTTTTTTTCTCAACTGCATGAGGGCCAAAGCCGGCTTCTTGGGTTAATGACCATAGCCAGTGAGGCAATATCTCTTCCTCATAGCTGTCATCATATTCTACTGTCAGTTGGTTGTTAGGACCCTGCCAACGCATCCGGGTTCTGAGGGGTGGCGATTCATTGCCCGGAGAGGTCGGGTACTGGAGTACTCTGATAGCATTGGAAAGGGGAAGCAAATGATTCTGATTCCACATTTTAAAGGGCCTGTTTTTCCCTCAGGATGGATTTGATACACTGGCAGCTCAAGGAGTTGCTTGCAGATGATGTAAAGTTGAGGTTGCCAGAGGTCTGACAACTTGTGCTTTACAGGGACTCCTAGGTTCCTCAACAACACATGATCTACTGGCTGAAGGCCCTGCATCTTTACTTTCTGATCAAAATTGCTTTTGTTCCTCTGCTCTCAGGCAGTAGCATTTTCTACCTCTTTCTCATAGGCCTGTTTCAGGTTCTTCCATAGTCTATCAACATATCCTTTATAGTAGGCTATGGATGTGCACACCTCCCAACTTTTGAACTTCAGATTGAGGGACACTTGTGGAAGGAAGTAAACTTGCATAGTGTGCCTTGGCAAATGTTGGCGTGGTCAAACTTCTGACAGTGGGGGGAGCTTAAGGGGCATCATTAAACAATACTCAGGCTTCCTTGTACCTATAAAATATGCTTTTATTGTTGTTCCGCAAGCAAGAGTCTCATGGATTCATACAAACCCCAGAATATTTGTTAAAAGAAGGATAAAAGCATGCAGGGTTCTGGAATGAGATATTAACAGAGTGCAGGGTTCTAGGATGAGCTTTGTACAGAATGCAGGGTTCTGGGATGAGCTATGTACAGAGTGCATGGTTCTGGGATGAGCTATATACAGAGTGCAGGGTCCTGGGATGAGCTGTGTACAGAGTGCAGGGTTCTGGGATGAGCTATATACAGAGTGCAGGGTTCTGGAATGAGCTATGTACAGAGTTGAGGGTTCTGGGATGAGCTGTGTACAGAGTGCAGGGTTCTGTATGAGCTATATACAGAGTGCAGGGTTTTAGGATGAGCAATGTACAGAGTGCAGGTTTCTGGGATGAGCTATATACATAGTGCAGGGTTCTGGGATGAGCTATGTACAGAGTGCAGGGCTCTGGGATGAGATATAAACAGAGTGCAGGGTTCTGGGATAAGCTATATACAGAGTGCAGGGTTCTGAGATGAGCTATGTACAGAGTGCAGGGTTCTAGGACGAGCTGTGTACTGAGTGCAGGGTTATAGGATGAGCTATATACAGAGTGCAGGGTTCTGGGATGAGCTATGTACAAAGTGAAGAGTTCTGGGATGAGCTATATACAGAGTGTATGGGTTCTCGGATGAGCTATATACAGAGTGTAGGGTTGTGGGATAAGCTATATACAGAGTGCAGATTTCTGGGGTGAGCTGTGTTCAGAGTGTAGGGTTCTAGGATGAGCTATATACAGAGTGCATGGGTTCTCGGATGAGCTATATACAGAGTGTAGGGTTGTGGGATAAGCTATATACAGAGTGCAGATTTCTGGGGTAAGCTGTGTACAGAGTGCAGGGTTCTGTGATGAGCTATATATACAGAGTGCAGGGTTCTGGGATGAGCTAAGTACAGAGTGCAGGGTTTTGGGATGAGCTATGTACATGGTGCAGGGTTCTGAGATGAGTTATGTAAAGAGTGCAGCGTTCTGGGATGAGCTGCGTACAGAGTGCAGGGTTCTGGAATGAGCTATGTACAGAGTGCAGGGTTCTGGGATGAGCTGTGTACAGAGTGCAGGGTTCTCAGATGAGCTATGTACAGAGTGCAGGGTTCTGGGATGAACTATGTACAGAGTGCAGGGTTCTAGGATGACCTATGTACAGAGTGTAGGGTTCTGGGATGAGCTATGTACACGGTGCAGGATTCTGGGATGACCTATGTACATGGTGCAGGGTTCTGTGATGATCTATGTACAGAGTGCAGAGTTCTGAGATGATCTGTGTACAGAGTGCAGGGTTTTGGGATGAGCTATGTACAGGGTGCAGGGTTTTTGGGATGAGCTATGTACAGGGTGCAGGGCTCTGGAATGAGCTATGTACAGAGTGCAGGGTTCTGGGGTAAGCTGTGTACAGAGTGCAGGGTTCTCGGATGAGCTATGTACAGAGTGCAGGGTTCTGGGATGAACTATGTACAGAGTGCAGGGTTCTAGAATGAGCTATGTACAGAGTGTAGGTTTCTGGGATGAGCTATGTACAGAGTGCAGGGTTTTGGGATGAACTATGTACAGGGTGCAGGGTTCTGGAATGAGCTATGTACAGAGTGCAGGGTTCTGGAATGAGCTATGTACAGAGTGCAGGGTTCTGGGGTGACCTGTGTACAGAGTGCACGGTTTTGGGTTGAGCTATGTACAGAGTGAAGGGTTCTGGGATGACGTGTGTACATGGTGCAGGGTTTTGGGATGACGTGTGTACAGAGTTCAGGGTTTTGGGATGAACTATGTACAGGGTGCAGGGTTCTGGAATGAGCTATGTACAGAATGCAGGATTCTGGGGTGAGCTGTGTACAGAGTGCAGGGTTTTGGGATGAGCTATGTACAGGGTTCAGGGTTCTGGAATGAGCTATGTACAGAGTGCAGGGTTCTGGGGTGAGCTGTGTACAGAGTACAGGGTTTTAGGATAAGCTATGTACAGAGTGCAGGGTTCTGGAATGAGCTATGTACAGAGTGCAGGTTTCTGGGGTGAGCTATGTACAGAGTGCAGGGTTCTGGGATGAGCTATGTATAGAGTGCAGGGTTGTGAGATGAACTATATAAAGAGTGCAGGGTTCTGGAATGAGCTATGTACAGAGTGCAGGGTTCTGGGGTGAGCTATGTACAGAGTGCAGGGTTCTAGGATGAGCTATATACAGAGTGCGGGGTTCTGCGATGAGCTATGTACAGAGTGTAGGGTTCTGGGATGAGCTATGCACAGGGTGCAGGATTCTGGGATGACCTATGTACATGGGGCAGCGTTCTGTGATGAGCTATGTACAGAGTGCAGAGTTCTGGGATGAGCTGTGTACAGAGTGCAGGGTTTTTTGGATGAGCTATGTACAGGGTGCAGGGTTCTGAAATGAGCTATGTACAGAGTGCAGGGTTCTGAGGTGACCTGTGTACAGAGTGCAGGGTTTTGGGTTGAGCTATATACAGAGTGAAGGGTTCTGGGATGACGTATGTACATGGTGCAGGGTTTTGGGATGAGCTATCCACAGAGTGCAGGGTTTTGGGATGAACTATGTACAGAGTGCAGGGTTCTGGAATGAGCTATGTACAGAGTGCAGGGTTCTGGGGTGAGCTGTGTACAGAGTGCAGGGTTTTGGGATGAGCTATGTACAGGGTTCAGGGTTCTGGAATGAGCTCTGTACAGAGTTCAGGGTTCTGGGGTGAGCTGTGTACAGAGTGCAGGGTTTTAGGATAAGCTATGTACAGAGTGCAGGGTTCTGGAATGAGCTATGTACAGGATGCAGGGTTCTGGAATGAGCTATGTACAGAGTGCAGGGTTCTGGGATGAGCTATGTATAGAGCGCAGGGTTGTGAGATGAACTATATACAGAGTGCAGGGTTCTGGAATGAGCTATGTACAGAGTGCAGGGTTCTGGAATGAGCTATGTACAGAGTGCAGGGTTCTGGGGTGAGCTATGTACAGAGTGCAGGGTTCTAGGATGAGCTATATACAGAGTGCGGGGTTCTGCGATGAGCTATGTACAGAGTGCAGGGTTCTGGGATGAGCTAGGCACAGGGTGCAGGATTCTGGGATGACCTATGTACATGGTGCAGGGTTCTGTGATGAGCTATGTACAGAGTGCAGAGTTCTGGGATGAGCTGTGTACAGAGTGCAGGGTTTTGGGATGAGCTATGTACAGGGTGCAGGGTTCTGAAATGAGCTATGTACAGAGTGCAGGGTTCTGGGGTGACCTGTGTACAGAGTGCAGGGTTCTGGAATGAGCTATGTACAGAGTGCAGGGTTCTGGGGTGAGCTATGTACAGAGTGCAGGGTTCTAGGATGAGCTATATACAGAGTGCGGGGTTCTGCGATGAGCTATGTACAGAGTGTAGGGTTCTGGGATGAGCTATGCACAGGGTGCAGGATTCTGGGATGACCTATGTACATGGGGCAGGGTTCTGTGATGAGCTATGTACAGAGTGCAGAGTTCTGGGATGAGCTGTGTACAGAGTGCAGGGTTTTGGGATGAGCTATGTACAGGGTGCAGCGTTCTGAAATGAGCTATGTACAGAGTGCAGGGTTCTGAGGTGACCTGTGTACAGAGTGCAGGGTTTTGGGTTGAGCTATATACAGAGTGAAGGGTTCTGGGATGACGTATGTACATGGTGCAGGGTTTTGGGATGAGCTATCCACAGAGTGCAGGGTTTTGGGATGAACTATGTACAGAGTGCAGGGTTCTGGAATGAGCTATGTACAGAGTGCAGGGTTCTGGGGTGAGCTGTGTACAGAGTGCAGGGTTTTGGGATGAGCTATGTACAGGGTTCAGGGTTCTGGAATGAGCTCTGTACAGAGTGCAGGGTTCTGGGGTGAGCTGTGTACAGAGTGCAGGGTTTTAGGATAAGCTATGTACAGAGTGCAGGGTTCTGGAATGAGCTATGTACAGGATGCAGGGTTCTGGAATGAGCTATGTACAGAGTGCAGGGTTCTGGGATGAGCTATGTATAGAGCGCAGGGTTGTGAGATGAACTATATACAGAGTGCAGGGTTCTGGAATGAGCTATGTACAGAGTGCAGGGTTCTGGAATGAGCTATGTACAGAGTGCAGGGTTCTGGGGTGAGCTATGTACAGAGTGCAGGGTTCTAGGATGAGCTATATACAGAGTGCGGGGTTCTGCGATGAGCTATGTACAGAGTGCAGGGTTCTGGGATGAGCTAGGCACAGGGTGCAGGATTCTGGGATGACCTATGTACATGGTGCAGGGTTCTGTGATGAGCTATGTACAGAGTGCAGAGTTCTGGGATGAGCTGTGTACAGAGTGCAGGGTTTTGGGATGAGCTATGTACAGGGTGCAGGGTTCTGAAATGAGCTATGTACAGAGTGCAGGGTTCTGGGGTGACCTGTGTACAGAGTGCAGGGTTTTGGGTTGAGCTAGGTACAGAGTGAAGGGTTCTGGGATGACGTATGTACATGGTGCAGGGTTTTGGGATGACCTATGTACAGAGTGCAGGGTTTTGGGATGAACTATGTACAGGGTGCAGGGTTCTGGAATGAGCTATGTACAGAGTGCAGGGTTCTGGGGTGAGCTGCGAACAGAGTGCAGGGTTTTGGGATGAGCTATGTACAGGGTGCAGGGTTCTGGAATGAGCTATGTACAGAGTGCAGGGTTCTGGGGTGAGCTGTGTACAGAGTGCAGGGTTTTAGGATAAGCTATGTACAGAGTGCAGGGTTCTGGAATGAGCTATGTATAGAGTGCAGGGTTCTGGAATGAGCTATGTACAGAGTGCAGGGTTCTGGGATGAGCTATGTATAGAGTGCAGGGTTGTGAGATTAACTATATACAGAGTTTAGGGTTCTAGAATGAGCTATGTACAGAGAGCAGGGTTCTGGGGTGAGCTATGTACAGAGTGCAGGGTTCTGGAATGAGCTATGTACAGAGTGCAGGGTTCTGGGGTGAGCTATGTACAGAGTGCAGGGTTCCAGGATGAGCTATATACAGAGTGCAGGGTTCTGCGATGAGCTATGTACAAGGTGAAGGATTCTGGGATGACCTATGTACATGGTGCAGGGTTCTGTGATGAGCTATGTACAGAGTGCAGAATTCTGGGGTGAGCTGTGTACAGAGTGCAGGGTTTTGGGATGAGCTATGTACAGAGTTAAGGGTTCTGGGATGACGTATGTACATGGTGCAGGATTTTGGGATGAGCTATGTACAGAGTGCAATGTTCTGGGATGAGCTATGTACAGAGTGCAGGGTTTTGGGATGAACTATGTACACAGTGCAGGGTTCTGGAATGAGCTATGTACAGAGTGCAGGGTTCTGGGGTGAGCTGTGTACAGAGTGCAGGGTTTTGGGATGAGCTATGTACAGGGTGCAGGGGAGTGGAATGAGCTATGTGCAGAGTGCAGGGTTTTGGGGTGAGCTGTGTACAGAGTGCAGGGTTTTGGGATGAGCTATGTACAGAGTGAAGGGTTCTGGGATGACCTATGTACATGGTGCAGGGTTCTGTGATCAGCTATGTACAGAGTGCAGAGTTCTGGGATGAGCTCCGTACAGAGTGCAGGGTTCTAGGAGGATATACGTACATAGTAAAGAGTTCTGGGATGAGCTATGTACAGAGTGCAGGGTTCTGGAATGAGC
Organism: Lithobates clamitans; assembly: GCA_037952925.1. Lineage (NCBI taxonomy): Eukaryota > Metazoa > Chordata > Amphibia > Anura > Ranidae > Lithobates > Lithobates clamitans. The sequence continues at coordinate 93,076 of JBBGZY010000286.1, forward strand.
TATGTACAGAGTGCAAGGTTCTGGGATGAGCTATGTACAGAGTGCAGGGTTCTGGGATGAGCTGTGTACAAAGTGCAGGGTTCTGGGATGAGCTATGTACAGAGTGCAGGGTTATGGGATGAGATATGTACAGAGTGCAGGGTTTTGGGATGTACAGAGTGCAGGGTTCTGGAATGAGCTATGTACAGCGTGCAGGGTTCTGGGGTAAGCTTTGTACAGAGTGCAGGGTTTTGGGATGAGCTATGTACAGAGTGCAGGGTTCTGGGATGAGCTATGTACAGAGTGCATGGTTTTAGGATGAACTATGTACAGCGTGTAGGGTTCTGGAATGAGCTATGTACAGAGTGCAGGGTTCTGGGGTGAGCTTTGTACAGAGTGCAGGGTTTTGGGATGAGCTATGTACAGGGTGCAGGGTTCTGGAATGAGCCATGTACAGAGTACAGGGTTCTGGGGTGAGCTGTGTACAGAGTGCAGGGTTTTAGGATGAGCTATGTACAGAGTGCAGGGTTCTGGAATGAGCTATGTACAGAGTGCAGGGTTCTGGAATGATCTATGTACAGAGTGCAGGGTTCTGGGATAAGCTATGTATAGAGTGCAGGGTTTTGAGATGAACTATATACAGGGTGCAGGGTTCTGGAATGAGCTATGTACAGAGTGGAGGGTTCTGGTTTGAGCTGTGTACAGAGTGCATGGTTTTGGGATGAGCTATGTACAGGGTGCAGGGTTCTGGAAATGAGCATGTACAGAGTGCAGGGTTCTGGGATGAGCTATGTACAGAGTGCATGGTTTTAGGATGAACTATGTACAGGGTGCAGGGTTCTGGAATGAGCTGTGTACGGAGTGCAGGGTTCTAGGATGAGCTTTGTATAGACTGCAGTGTTCTGGGATGAACTATATACAGAGTGCAGGGTTCTGGAATGAGCTATGTACAGACTGCAGGGTTCTGGGGTGAGCTGTGTAGAGAGTGCAGGGTTTTGGGATGAGCTATGTACAGAGTGAAGGGTTCTGGGATGACGTATGTACATGGTGCAGGGTTTTGGGATGAGCTATGTACAGAGTGCAATGTTCTGGGATGAGCTATGTACAGAGTGCAGGGTTTTGGGATGAACTATGTACAGGGTGCAGGGTTCTGGAATGAGCTATGTACAGAGTGCAGGGTTCTGGTTTGAGCTGTGTACAGAGTGCAGGGTTTTGGGATGAGCTATGTACAGGGTGCAGGGTTCTGGAATGAGCTATGTACAGAGTGCAGGGTTCTGGGGTGAGCTGTGTACAGAGTGCAGGGTTTTAGGATGAGCTATGTACAGAGTGCAGGGTTCTGGGGTGAGCTATGTACAGAGTGCAGGGTTCTAGGATGAGCTATATACAGAGTGCGGGGTTCTGCGATGAGCTATGTACAGAGTGTAGGGTTCTGGGATGAGCTATGCACAGGGTGCAGGATTCTGGGATGACCTATGTACATGGGGCAGGGTTCTGTGATGAGCTATGTACAGAGTGCAGAGTTCTGGGATGAGCTGTGTACAGAGTGCAGGGTTTTGGGATGAGCTATGTACAGGGTGCAGGGTTCTGAAATGAGCTATGTACAGAGTGCAGGGTTCTGAGGTGACCTGTGTACAGAGTGCAGGGTTTTGGGTTGAGCTATATACAGAGTGAAGGGTTCTGGGATGACGTATGTACATGGTGCAGGGTTTTGGGATGAGCTATCCACAGAGTGCAGGGTTTTGGGATGAACTATGTACAGAGTGCAGGGTTCTGGAATGAGCTATGTACAGAGTGCAGGGTTCTGGGGTGAGCTGTGTACAGAGTGCAGGGTTTTGGGATGAGCTATGTACAGGGTTCAGGGTTCTGGAATGAGCTCTGTACAGAGTGCAGGGTTCTGGGGTGAGCTGTGTACAGAGTGCAGGGTTTTAGGATAAGCTATGTACAGAGTGCAGGGTTCTGGAATGAGCTATGTACAGGATGCAGGGTTCTGGAATGAGCTATGTACAGAGTGCAGGGTTCTGGGATGAGCTATGTATAGAGCGCAGGGTTGTGAGATGAACTATATACAGAGTGCAGGGTTCTGGAATGAGCTATGTACAGAGTGCAGGGTTCTGGAATGAGCTATGTACAGAGTGCAGGGTTCTGGGGTGAGCTATGTACAGAGTGCAGGGTTCTAGGATGAGCTATATACAGAGTGCGGGGTTCTGCGATGAGCTATGTACAGAGTGCAGGGTTCTGGGATGAGCTAGGCACAGGGTGCAGGATTCTGGGATGACCTATGTACATGGTGCAGGGTTCTGTGATGAGCTATGTACAGAGTGCAGAGTTCTGGGATGAGCTGTGTACAGAGTGCAGGGTTTTGGGATGAGCTATGTACAGGGTGCAGGGTTCTGAAATGAGCTATGTACAGAGTGCAGGGTTCTGGGGTGACCTGTGTACAGAGTGCAGGGTTTTGGGTTGAGCTAGGTACAGAGTGAAGGGTTCTGGGATGACGTATGTACATGGTGCAGGGTTTTGGGATGACCTATGTACAGAGTGCAGGGTTTTGGGATGAACTATGTACAGGGTGCAGGGTTCTGGAATAAGCTATGTACAGAGTGCAGGGTTCTGGGGTGAGCTGCGAATAGAGTGCAGGGTTTTGGGATGAGCTATGTACAGGGTGCAGGGTTCTGGAATGAGCTATGTACAGAGTGCAGGGTTCTGGGGTGAGCTGTGTACAGAGTGCAGGGTTTTAGGATAAGCTATGTACAGAGTGCAGGGTTCTGGAATGAGCTATGTATAGAGTGCAGGGTTCTGGAATGAGCTATGTACAGAGTGCAGGGTTCTGGGATGAGCTATGTATAGAGTGCAGGGTTGTGAGATTAACTATATACAGAGTTCAGGGTTCTAGAATGAGCTATGTACAGAGTGCAGGGTTCTGGGGTGAGCTATGTACAGAGTGCAGGGTTCTGGAATGAGCTATGTACAGAGTGCAGGGTTCTGGGGTGAGCTATGTACAGAGTGCAGGGTTCCAGGATGAGCTATATACAGAGTGCAGGGTTCTGCGATGAGCTATGTACAAGGTGAAGGATTCTGGGATGACCTATGTACATGGTGCAGGGTTCTGTGATGAGCTATGTACAGAGTGCAGAATTCTGGGATGAGCTGTGTACAGAGTGCAGGGTTTTGGGATGAGCTATGTACAGAGTTAAGGGTTCTGGGATGACGTATGTACATGGTATAGGATTTTGGGATGAGCAATGTACAGAGTGCAATGTTCTGGGATGAGCTATGTACAGAGTGCAGGGTTTTGGGATGAACTATGTACACAGTGCAGGGTTCTGGAATGAGCTATGTACAGAGTGCAGGGTTCTGGGGTGAGCTCTGTACAGAGTGCAGGGTTTTGGGATGAGCTATGTACAGGGGGCAGGGGAGTGGAATGAGCTATGTGCAGAGTGCAGGGTTTTGGGGTGAGCTGTGTACAGAGTGCAGGGTTTTGGGATGAGCTATGTACAGAGTGAAGGGTTCTGGGATGACCTATGTACATGGTGCAGGGTTCTGTGATCAGCTATGTACAGAGTGCAGAGTTCTGGGATGAGCTCCGTACAGAGTGCAGGGTTCTAGGAGGATATACGTACATAGTAAAGGGTTCTGGGATGAGCTATGTACAGAGTGCAGGGTTCTGGAATGAGCTATGTACAGAGTGCAAGGTTCTGGGATGAGCTATGTACAGAGTGCAGGGTTCTGGGATGAGCTTTGTACAAAGTGCAGGGTTCTGGGATGAGCTATGTACAGAGTGCAGGGTTCTGGGATGAGATATGTACAGAGTGCAGGGTTTTGGGATGTACAGAGTGCAGGGTTCTGGAATGAGCTATGTACAGCGTGCAGGGTTCTGGGGTAAGCTTTGTATAGAGTGCAGGGTTTTGGGATGAGCTATGTACAGAGTGCAGGGTTCTGGGATGAGCTATGTACAGAGTGCATGGTTTTAGGATGAACTATGTACAGCGTGTAGGGTTCTGGAATGAGCTATGTACAGAGTGCAGGGTTCTGGGGTGAGCTTTGTACAGAGTGCAGGGTTTTGGGATGAGCTATGTACAGGGTGCAGGGTTCTGGAATGAGCCATGTACAGAGTACAGGGTTCTGGGGTGAGCTGTGTACAGAGTGCAGGGTTTTAGGATGAGCTATGTACAGAGTGCAGGGTTCTGGAATGAGCTATGTACAGAGTGCAGGGTTCTGGAATGATCTATGTACAGAGTGCAGGGTTCTGGGATAAGCTATGTATAGAGTGCAGGGTTTTGAGATGAACTATATACAGGGTGCAGGGTTCTGGAATGAGCTATGTACAGAGTGGAGGGTTCTGGTTTGAACTGTGTACAGAGTGCATGGTTTTGGGATGAGCTATGTACAGGGTGCAGGGTTCTGGAAATGAGCATGTACAGAGTGCAGGGTTCTGGGATGAGCTATGTACAGAGTGCATGGTTTTAGGATGAACTATGTACAGGGTGCAGGGTTCTGGAATGAGCTGTGTACGGAGTGCAGGGTTCTAGGATGAGCTTTGTATAGACTGCAGTGTTCTGGGATGAACTATATACAGAGTGCAGGGTTCTGGAATGAGCTATGTACAGACTGCAGGGTTCTGGGGTGAGCTGTGTAGAGAGTGCAGGGTTTTGGGATGAGCTATGTACAGAGTGAAGGGTTCTGGGATGACGTATGTACATGGTGCAGGGTTTTGGGATGAGCTATGTACAGAGTGCAATGTTCTGGGATGAGCTATGTACAGAGTGCAGGATTTTGGGATGAACTATGTACAGGGTGCAGGGTTCTGGAATGAGCTATGTACAGAGTGCAGGGTTCTGGTTTGAGCTGTGTACAGAGTGCAGGGTTTTGGGATGAGCTATGTACAGGGTGCAGGGTTCTGGAATGAGCTATGTACAGAGTGCAGGGTTCTGGGGTGAGCTGTGTACAGAGTGCAGGGTTTTAGGATGAGCTATGTACAGAGTGCAGGGTTCTGGAATGAGCTATGTACAGAGTGCAGGGTTCCGGGGTGAGCTGTGTACAGAGTGCAGGGTTTTAGGATGAGCTATGTACAGAGTGCAGGGTTCTGGAATGAGTTATGTACAGAGTGCAGGGTTCTGGAATGAGCTATGTACAGAGTGCAGGGTTCTGGGATGAGCTATGTACATGGTGCAGGGTTCTGTCAGGGTGATAACCGTAGGACGGGTAATTCTGCCAGTATTCCTCATGGTGGCGCCCTTCTGCCTATTTAAGCCTGCTGCTGGTGCATGCTGGTTGCTGGATTATCATCAGCTTCCTGTGTTCCTTGTTCCTGTTGTGATATCTGCTTCCTGTTACTACTCGGCTTGCCTGACTGCTCCAGTATTCCGCCTGCATTGACCCCGACTTGGACCTGACTATTCTTCGGCTCCGCATCTGTACCTTGATTGTCCTCCTGTGTTTGACCCCCGGCTCGGCTACCTTCTCTGTTCCTGATTATCCTGCTGTACCTCACCTTGGACTGATTCTTGTGCTAAATGACCATTGGCCTGGCTATGACTCCGCTCCTGGTTGCTTCACGGCTCCATACCTGGAATCCCTCCTTGCACGGTTGCCTTTCAACCTTACCAGCGCACCCCATTAGCTCCCTGCTATCTGCTGCTCAGCAACAGCGCTCTGGCAACCCGTGCACCTTTGGGTACCATACTCCCTGTCTCACTCCCAGGGTTACGCTGCACTTAGCCGCAAGGGGCGCCCCCTCTGCAATTCGGCCTCACATCCAGAACTCTGACAGGTTCTGTGATGAGCTATGTACAGAGTGTAGGGTTTTGGGATGAACTATGTACAGGGTGCAGGGTTCTAGAATGAGCTATGTACAGAGTGCAGAGTTCTGGGATGAGCTGTTTACAGAGTGCATGGTTTTGGGGTGAGCTATGTACAGGGTGCAGTGTTCTGGAATGAGCTATGTACAGAGTGCAGGGTTCTGGGGTGAGTTGTGCACAGAGTGCAGGGTTTTGGGATGAGATATGTACAGAGTGCAGGATTCTGGGATGAGCTATGTACATGGTGCATGGTTCTGTGATGAGGTATGTACAGAGTGCAGAGTTTTGGGATGAGCTGCGTACACAGTGCAGGGTTCTGGGAGCAGATACGTACACAGTGCAGGGTTCTGGGATGAGCTATGTCCAGAGTGCAGGGTTCTTGAATGGGCTATGTACAGAGTGCAGGGTTTTGGGATGAGCTATGTACACAGTGCAGGGTTCTGTGATGAGCTGTGTACAGAGTGCAGGGTTCTGGGATGAGCTATATACAGATTGCAGGGTTCTGGGATGAGCTATGTACAGAGTGCAGGGTTCTGGGATGAGCTATGTACAGAGTACTGGGTTCTGGGGTGAGCTGTGTATAGAGTGCAGGGTTATGGGATGAGCTATGTACAGGTTGCAGGGTTCTGGAATGAGCTATATACAGAGTGCAGGGTTCTGGGATAAGCTGTATACAGAGTGGATGAGCTGTGTACAGAGTGCAGGGTTCTAGGATGAGCTATGTACAGAGTACAGGGTTCTAGGTTGAGCAATATACAGAGTGCAGGGTTCTGGGATGACCTATGTACATGGTGCAGGGTTCTGTGATGAGCTATGTACAGAGTGCAGAATCCTGGGATGAGCTGCGTACAGAGTGCAGGGTTCTGGGAGGAGATAAGTACCCAGTTCAGGGTTCTGGGATGAGCTATGTACAGAGTGCAGGGTTCTGGAATGAGCTATGTACAGAGTGCAGGGTTCTGGGATGAGCTATATATAGAGTGCAGGGTTCTGGGATGAGCTATATATAGAGTGCAGGGTTGTGAGATGAGCTATATACAGGGTTCTGAGATGAGCTATATACAGGGTGCAGGGTTCTGGGATGAGCTGTGCACAGAGTGTAAGGTTCTGGAATGAGCTATGTACAGAGTGCAGGATTCTGGAATGAGCTATGTACAGAGTGCAGGGTTCTGGAATGAGCTATGTATAGAGTGCAGGGTTCTGGGATGAGCTATGTATAGAGTGCAGGGTTGTGAGATGAACTATATACAGGGTGCAGGGTTCTGGGATGAGCTGTGTACAGAGTGCAGGTTCCTAGGATGAGCTATGTACAGACTGCAGGGTTCTGGGATGAACTATGTACAGAGTGCAGGGTTCTAGGATGAGCTATATATAGAGTGCAGGGTTCTGCGATGAGCTATGTACAGAGTGTAGGGTTTTGGGATGAGCTATGTACAGGCTGCAGGATTCTGGGATGACCTATGTACATGGTGCAGGGTTCTGTGATGAGCTATGTACAGAGTGCAGAATCCTGGGATGAGCTGCGTCAGAGTGCAGGGTTCTGGGAGGGGATAAGTACACAGTTCAGGGTTCTGGAATGAGCTATGTACAGGATGCAGGGTTCTGGAATGAGCTATGTACAGAGTGCAGGGTTCTGGGATGAGCTATATACAGGGTTCTGAGATGAGCTATATACAGGGTGTAGGGTTATGGGATTAGCTGTGTACAGAGTGCAGGGTTCTGGGATGAGCTATATACAGAGTGCAGGGTTCTGGGATGAGCTGTGCACAGAGTGTAAGGTTCTGGAATGAGCTATGTACAGAGTGCAGGGTTCTGTAATGAACTATGTACAGAGTGCACGGTTCTGGAATTAACTATCTACAGAGTGCAGGGTTCTGGGTAGAGCTATGTACAGAGTGCAGCGTTCTGGGATGAGCTGCGTACAGAGTGCAGGGTTCTGGGGTTAGATAAGTACACAGTGCAGGGTTCTGAAATGAGCTATGTACAGGGTGCAGGGTTCTGGGATGAGCTATGTACAGATTGCAGGGTTCAGGGATGAGCTATATACAGAATGCAGGGTTATGGGATGAGTTGTGTACAGAGTGCAGGGTACTGGGATGAGCTATGTACATGGTGCAGGATTCTAGGAGGAGCTATATACAGAGTGCAGGGTTCTGGGATGAGATAAGTACACAGTGCAGGGTTCTGGGAGGAGATAAGTACAGAGTGTAGGGTTCTGGGATGAGCTGTATACAGAGTGTAAGGTTCTGGAATGAGCTATGTACAGGGTGCAGGGTTCTGGAATGAGCTATGTACAGGGCGCAGGATTCCGGGATGAGCTATGTACAGAGTGCAGGGTTCTGAGATGAGCTATGTACAGAGTGCGGGGTTCTGGAATGAGATAAGTACACAGTGCAGGGTACTGGGATGAGCTATGTACAGAGTGCAGGCTTCTGTAATGTACTATGTACAGAGTGCAGGGTTCTGGAATGAGCTATGTACAGAACGCAGGGTTCTGGGTAGATCTATGTACAGAGTGCAGAGTTCTGGGATGATTTGCATACAGAGTGCAGGGTTCTGGGATTAGATAAGTACACAGTGCTGGGTTCTGAAATGAGCTATGTACAGGATGCAGGGTTCTGGGATGAGCTATGTACAGAATGCAGGGTTCTGGGATGAGCTATATACAGAGAGCAGGGTTATGGGATGAGCTGTGTACAGAGTGCAGGGTTCTGGGATGAGCTATGTACATGGTGCAGGGTTCTCGGATGAGCTATATACAGAGTGCATGGTTCTGGGATGAGATAAGTACACAGTGCAGCGTTCCGGGATTAGCTATGTACAGGGAGCAGGGTTCTGGGATGAGCTGTGTATAGAGTGCAGGGTTCTGGGTAGAGCTATGTATAGAGTGCAGAGTTCTGGGATGAGCTGCTTACAGAGTGCAGGGTTCTGGGATGAGATAAGTACACAGTGCAGGGCTCTGAAATTATCTATGTACAGGGTGCAGGGTTCTGGGATGAACTTTGTACAGAGTGCAGGGTTCTGGGATGAGCTGCGTACAGAGTGCAGGGTTCTGGGATGAGATAAGTACACAGTGCAAGGTTCTGGGATGAGCTATGTCCAGAGTGCAGGGTTCTTGAATGGGCTATGTACAGAGTGCAGGGTTTTGGGATGAGCTATGTACACAGTGCAGGGTTCTGTGATGAGCTGTGTACAGAGTGCAGGGTTCTGGGATGAGCTATATACAGATTGCAGGGTTCTGGGATGAGCTATGTACATGGTGCATGGTTCTGTGATGAGGTATGTACAGAGTGCAGAGTTTTGGGATGAGCTGCGTACACAGTGCAGGGTTCTGGGAGGAGATACGTACACAGTGCAGGGTTCTGGGATGAGCTATGTCCAGAGTGCAGGGTTCTTGAATGGGCTATGTACAGAGTGCAGGGTTTTGGGATGAGCTATGTACACAGTGCAGGGTTCTGTGATGAGCTGTGTACAGAGTGCAGGGTTCTGGGATGAGCTATGTACAGAGTACTGGGTTCTGGGGTGAGCTGTGTATAGAGTGCAGGGTTATGGGATGAGCTATGTACAGGTTGCAGGGTTCTGGAATGAGCTATATACAGAGTGCAGGGTTCTGGGATAAGCTGTATACAGAGTGGATGAGCTGTGTACAGAGTGCAGGGTTCTAGGATGAGCTATGTACAGAGTACAGGGTTCTAGGTTGAGCAATATACAGAGTGCAGGGTTCTGGGATGAGCTATGTACAGAGTGCAGGGTTCTGGGATGACCTATGTACATGGTGCAGGGTTCTGTGATGAGCTATGTACAGAGTGCAGAATCCTGGGATGAGCTGCGTACAGAGTGCAGGGTTCTGGGAGGAGATAAGTACCCAGTTCAGGGTTCTGGGATGAGCTATATACAGAGTGCAGGGTTCTGGAATGAGCTATGTACAGAGTGCAGGGTTCTGGGATGAGCTATATATAGAGTGCAGGGTTCTGGGATGAGCTATATATAGAGTGCAGGGTTGTGAGATGAGCTATATACAGGGTTCTGAGATGAGCTATATACAGGGTGCAGGGTTCTGGGATGAGCTGTGCACAGAGTGTAAGGTTCTGGAATGAGCTATGTACAGAGTGCAGGATTCTGGAATGAGCTATGTACAGAGTGCAGGGTTCTGGAATGAGCTATGTATAGAGTACAGGGTTCTGGGATGAGCTATGTATAGAGTGCAGGGTTGTGAGATGAACTATATACAGGGTGCAGGGTTCTGGGATGAGCTGTGTACAGAGTGCAGGTTCCTAGGATGAGCTATGTACAGACTGCAGGGTTCTGGGATGAACTATGTACAGAGTGCAGGGTTCTAGGATGAGCTATATATAGAGTGCAGGGTTCTGCGATGAGCTATGTACAGAGTGTAGGGTTTTGGGATGAGCTATGTACAGGGTGCAGGATTCTGGGATGACCTATGTACATGGTGCAGGGTTCTGTGATGAGCTATGTACAGAGTGCAGAATCCTGGGATGAGCTGCGTCAGAGTGCAGGGTTCTGGGAGGGGATAAGTACACAGTTCAGGGTTCTGGAATGAGCTATGTACAGGATGCAGGGTTCTGGAATGAGCTATGTACAGAGTGCAGGGTTCTGGGATGAGCTATATACAGGGTTCTGAGATGAGCTATATACAGGGTGTAGGGTTATGGGATTAGCTGTGTACAGAGTGCAGGGTTCTGGGATGAGCTATATACAGAGTGCAGGGTTCTGGGATGAGCTGTGCACAGAGTGTAAGGTTCTGGAATGAGCTATGTACAGAGTGCAGGGTTCTGTAATGAACTATGTACAGAGTGCACGGTTCTGGAATTAACTATCTACAGAGTGCAGGGTTCTGGGTAGAGCTATGTACAGAGTGCAGCGTTCTGGGATGAGCTGCGTACAGAGTGCAGGGTTCTGGGGTTAGATAAGTACACAGTGCAGGGTTCTGAAATGAGCTATGTACAGGGTGCAGGGTTCTGGGATGAGCTATGTACAGATTGCAGGGTTCAGGGATGAGCTATATACAGAATGCAGGGTTATGGGATGAGTTGTGTACAGAGTGCAGGGTACTGGGATGAGCTATGTACATGGTGCAGGATTCTAGGAGGAGCTATATACAGAGTGCAGGGTTCTGGGATGAGATAAGTACACAGTGCAGGGTTCTGGGAGGAGATAAGTACAGAGTGTAGGGTTCTGGGATGAGCTGTATACAGAGTGTAAGGTTCTGGAATGAGCTATGTACAGGGTGCAGGGTTCTGGAATGAGCTATGTACAGGGCGCAGGATTCTGGGATGAGCTATGTACAGAGTGCAGGGTTCTGAGATGAGCTATGTACAGAGTGCGGGGTTCTTGAATGAGATAAGTACACAGTGCAGGGTACTGGGATGAGCTATGTACAGAGTGCAGGCTTCTGTAATGTACTATGTACAGAGTGCAGGGTTCTGGAATGATTTGCATACAGAGTGCAGGGTTCTGGGATTAGATAAGTACACAGTGCTGGGTTCTGAAATGAGCTATGTACAGGATGCAGGGTTCTGGGATGAGCTATGTACAGAATGCAGGGTTCTGGGATGAGCTATATACAGAGAGCAGGGTTATGGGATGAGCTGTGTACAGAGTGCAGGGTTCTGGGATGAGCTATGTACATGGTGCAGGGTTCTCGGATGAGCTATATACAGAGTGCATGGTTCTGGGATGAGATAAGTACACAGTGCAGCGTTCCGGGATTAGCTATGTACAGGGAGCAGGGTTCTGGGATGAGCTGTGTATAGAGTGCAGGGTTCTGGGTAGAGCTATGTATAGAGTGCAGAGTTCTGGGATGAGCTGCTTACAGAGTGCAGGGTTCTGGGATGAGATAAGTACACAGTGCAGGGCTCTGAAATTATCTATGTACAGGGTGCAGGGTTCTGGGATGAACTTTGTACAGAGTGCAGGGTTCTGGGATGAGCTGCGTACAGAGTGCAGGGTTCTGGGATGAGATAAGTACACAGTGCAAGGTTCTGGGATGAGCTATGTACAGTGTGCAGGGTTCTGAGATGAGCTATGTACAGAGTGCAGGGTTCTGAGATTAGCTATATACAGGGTGCAGGGTTCTGAGATGAGCTATGTACAGAGTGCAGGTTTCTGGGATGAGCTATATACAGAGTGCATGGTTCTGGGATGAGCCATGTACAGAGTGCAGGGTTCTGGGATGAGATAAGTACACAGTGCAGGGTTCTGGGATTAGCTATGGTGGGAGGGGGTAGTGGAGGGCAGTATAAAGGGAGGGGGGTAGTGGAGGGCAGTATGATGGGAGGGGGGGTAGTGGAGAGCAGTATGATGGGAGGGGGGTAGTCGAGGGTTTTTGGGTCGCATACTATGGATAAGGATTTCCTAACACAGCCACCAATCTCCCAGTGATATAGAGCTCAATGAATACTAAAGCCTGAGAGTTGGTAAGCACAATCTACAGCTGTGGTGGTGGGTTATCACCTTTATCCCATATGCACAATAGGGTGTTGGTTTCAGGTGCATGCTTAACTTGGTTGCAAAACAATATTATACTATGGCAAGCATTTTTGTTTTTCTTTCGGTGATGAACTGAGGGAACTATGCCTGAACTCTGACAGATCTGATCGGTCCTTATCCCTAAAGGCCCCGACTGGGTTTAAGCCGTCTGCTTAATATATTTTGCGCTCTGGTAAGGGCAATTCATGGTCGTGATCTTTTGGATTATTAATCATTCCTATGCATGTTGTACCATTTGGAGGATCTGGGGTGCCTTTTCTTACTCTAAGCGATATTTGGACTATACCATTTATACTTCATACTTATGTCAATATCCACTAAAGGACACTTAGCGCAGTTTATTTTTATTATTGTTATTTTGTGTTGTCACACTGTTTACTGCTGCTTTATTATATTGCTCCAGCGCGGTATTTTTTATTATATGCTGTTTCTGACTTATTTACTGCAGCTGGCATAATTTTTGTTAATTCAAATAAGATTGATATCTTTGAATTTCGTGCCACTAATATGGTTAATGTAGAAGGGGTTTTTGAGGCTTACACAAATGATGAAAATGATTTGGGGGGTATCTTTATGAGATTAAAGAACCTTATGGTCTCTGAGAACCATACAAAGTGGGATAAAGCCTACCTAGAAACCTATATTAAACACTCTATGGTTCCCAGAAGCCTCAGATGGGACATTGCTCCACAGAAAGGGGATGTGGACTTAGAGGGCTGGTTTAAATATTTCAATCAAGCAGGGATTTCCCTCATTAAATTCCTGATTGAAAGAAAGACCGTTAAACTAGCTAAATTGGATGATGAAATTAAAAATATTAAAGAAAAATTACATCCATATATGGGGAGTGAGGAATACTCTGTTAAATCCCAGAGTCTCTTGAAAATTCTTGAGAAAGAGGACAAAGATCAAAGGATCAAGAAAAAGAAAAAGTTCAATAGAGACCTCTCGGATTATCATGGGAAAATTGTCTTTGATTGGCAAAAAAAACTCCTAGAGGAGTTGGCCAAACAAAACAATAATGAGATAGAAATCTCTACAACAATGGATCCTAATGTGCCAAATAGGGGTCCCCAAACAAAACCATTTGTGGCCCATAACCCAAATAAGCGGGGTGCTCCTTATGGGAAACCTATAAATAGAATAGGGAATGAGTATCATCAACAGTCACCCCGAAGAGAGAATGGTGGGAATTATGGTGGTTTCTATAGAGGACAGCCACGATCCAGTGGTCCCCCTAGACCCACCCAATCATCTGATTACAATCACATGATGCAACAACAGGGGTATGCGCCCCAATTCAGGGCACCCCCCCCAGGGGAAGGGGTTGGGGCCCTTACTACAATCAACGTAGTAGGGGGCGCAACATGAACCAACAAGAAGCCTGGAAGGCCAGAGGGAGTGGATTTCCTGATTATCAACCATCAGAATCAGGGTATCCAACAGTAGAGCCAGAATGGGAGGCAAATATACCCACGTCCAATTATTTTTTCCCCCTAGCGGACAGGGAAGGTCCAGATGCACAATTTGGACAAAATGGGGATAATACCCCCACCTTGCCACATCAGACCTATAATGGACATATGTCCCTTATGGGTGCTTCTGCCCCCACCGATGTTACCAATTGGGGTTTTCACAAACCAAACCAAGGCACCAAGAGACAAGGAGAAAGAGGAGAGGAGTCAGAGGGGGGAGGCGATTACGAACCACTAAAAAGACCAAAAATATAGTTGGCACAGGGATCTTCAACCTTAGCTCCAAAATACTAACTAATTCTGAGAAAGCGATATTAGATAAAGGGCTTAAATTTGTCCCACCCACTAGATTAAACAAGTTCCAAACATTCATGGACATTCATAAATTTGTCAGGAAACTAAGCATCAAAAGACATATGATGAACCATTCGATCAGGGATGCAGGTGTTGATGAGACAGGGATTATCCATTCAGGGTTGAGGAATGCCTCTCTCTTCAACCCCCCCGGTACATTGGCACCTGCACTTAGGGTCTTTAGAGATGTTATGCTTAGAGACCTAGACCAATTGGAAATTAAGAAGGCCAGATTGAATAAAACTTTGCAAGAAAGTTGGGACTCCCTATGTCAGAATAGGGAATTGGTGATCAGACCTGCTGATAAGGGGGGTGGGATTGTCGTCTTGGATCGGCAAGATTACATGCATGAAATGCATACGATTTTCGACGACGACTCCACCTACACCCTCCTTCCAGCTGATCCTAAAAATAAATATCTGAAGGTACTTAAGGTGATTGTGACAAGGGGTTGAAAAATGGGGATCCTCACGGAGAAAGAGAGTTTTTACTTGATACCCTCGGCCCCGCGTACACCGACCATCTATTATCTACCCAAGATACATAAAAGTCTTGTCTGCCCCCCCGGGACGCCCCATTGTCAGTGGTATAGACTCGCTGACGTCCCGGGTGGGCAGATATATTGACTTTTTCTTACAACCCCTAGTACAGAAGTTGCCCTCGTATATCAAGGATTCTCGGCATGTTATTCAATTACTTTCTAGGGTTCAGTATCGTACTGGGATGTGGTTGGTCACTGCAGATGTAACATCTCTGTATACCATTATCCCACATGAGTTGGGTTTCGAGGTCGTTGAATACTTTCTGAATAGAGATTCTGGCCTTGTCCAGGCTCAGGTGGTATTCTTGATGGACCTCTTAAGGTATGCCGCTTCCCATAACTATTTCTGGTTCAACAACAATTTCTACAGACAGGATATGGGAGTGGCTATGGGGGCTAAATATGCCCCCAGCCTAGCAAATCTCTTCATGGGGAAATGGGAGGAGGATGTCATCTATGCCCAGGACACCCCCCAACTAGTCCTGTGGGCCAGGTACATAGATGACATCCTCCTCCTATGGGATGGCGAATACCTGGAATTACAGGAGTTTTTGACTGCCCTTAATGAGAACCATATTGGTATTAAATTGAATTACGAAACCAGTCAGACCGCCATTAACTTTCTTGATCTCAAAATATCGGGGGATGGGGACAAATTGGTCACATCCACTTTCTTTAAAGATACGGACAGGAACTCATTCATACCAGTAGACAGCTGTCATTACCGCCCTTGGCTTGATTCGATTCCAAAAAGTCAGTACTTACGAATTAAGAGGAACTGTTCTAACCAATCAGAGTTTTTAGTACAGGCGGAAATTCTTACAGAAAGATTTTCTCAAAAGGGGTACTCAAAAGACTCCCTGGAGAGGACTTTAAATATAGTGCAACAAACTAATAGGGATGACCTATTGGTTGAAAGAGGCCCCCGGGTTGGGGAGAATTTTATGTTGAGTGTCCCTTTTGTGACATCTTTCTCTTTGCAGCATAATAATATCAAGAATTTGATATATAAGCACTGGCATGTTGTAAAGAGTGATACTATTCTCAGTGGGGCCCTACCGGAAAAGCCTTGTGTGGTTGTTAGGGGAGCACCCTCATTGAGAAACCAGTTGGCCCCCAATATTTTGAATCCTCCGAGTGTTAAACCAACTTTCTTTGACCAACTAACTGGTTTTTATCAGTGCAGAAAATGTAGAGTTTGTGCTTTGAGCGCATGCTCCCATAGACGCACCACTACCTTCGTTTCTGCCAGCACACAGGAGAGACACACCATTAAACCCTTTATTACTTGTGCTACGGAAAAAGTCGTTTACCTGTTGCAGTGCCCATGTGGCCTGCAATATGTGGGCAGGACTAAGCGACCCCTTCAGGTGCGACTTAATGAAAATATTACCAACATCTTAACGGGTTTTAGAAATCACTCGGTGTCAAAACACTATCTTTTGGTGCACGATAAGAACCCCTCCAAAACCATTTTCCTGGGGATAGACAGGTATAGACCCCATTGGAGGGGTAGTTCATTAATCAGAGGGATATCCCAATTGGAGATGAGCTGGATCCATAAACTTAGGACCTATGCCCCCTATGGTTTGAATATTGAGATGGACGTAAACGCTTTTATTGACAACTCTTAAATATTTTTACCTACTTTTTAATGTCATGTTTTTGTGAACTCGCTCTGAGATACCAGCTAGTGGACTAATAGGCCATGGAATCCATGCAAAATGTTGCATGCATCCATTTTTAATATTCATAACTATATGATTTTAGTGTATATTATTATTCACACTTATTTCATTGATTTTTTTACACAACATTCAAATTGAAATTTAAATATAATTTTTTATACATTACATTTATCCATTTCATTTTTATTTTGGATATGGTATTTTATACATTTTTTAATTTTATACAAATTTTTTTTCATTTTTCACTTTGTTTTTGATTTAATGAACTGGGTATTAATTTTCCCATTTCTATACATTCACGTTTAAATATTCACTATGGGTATAAACAGTCACATTTAGTGCACAAGTTAATACATTATGTAACTACCATTCTCTCATCAGATTATTTCTACCTGCATCTATAATCATTTAAAACACATTTTTCACTATAAGTATTATTCAAGGATTAGGGTATTCACTCACAGTGGTTGACCTATATGTATATATCGGGTCACATTCATCACTGACGCTATACACATATAGGTGTTATTGTCATTTTTGTTTCAAAAGGATCCCCCTAATAGGAGATTTCATTTGTTTTCATTTTCCGTTTTTAGGTCCATTTGCTTTTGTTTAAAATTTCGGCAGTATTCCTGCCAGTTATTCTTCCGGGTTGTGTATATATATAAATTCTTGTTAACTTGCACTTCCCGTTTTAAGTCAGGGCATTTGCCCATTTTTAAGATGGCGTCCTTGTACTTGTACCTCAGAGCGAGGCTTGGTAGCGTATATATGGTGGTGGTTCACTGCGCTGCTCGTCCCCATTGAAAACGTCCGCTTGATGACGAAACGCGTCTGGCCACGCACGCAGTGACGTCACCACGTGAATGAGGAAGGAGGACGAGCTCCGCTTCTTGATTGTTATGCCAGCCGGCGTTTTATCCCCTCCATGCGATATCTGATCGTCTGTTTGTAAGTGTATTACTTTATTTATTAAAGGGTTATCTGAACGTATTACACTATGGTCTATTTATCTCATTTTTGGGTCGCATACTATGGATAAGGATTTCCTAACACAGCCACCAATCTCCCAGTGATATAGAGCTCAATGAATACTAAAGCCTGAGAGTTGGTAAGCACAATCTACAGCTGTGGTGGTGGGTTATCACCTTTATCCCATATGCACAATAGGGTGTTGGTTTCAGGTGCATGCTTAACTTGGTTGCAAAACAATATTATACTATGGCAAGCATTTTTGTTTTTCTTTCGGTGATGAACTGTGGGAACTACGCCTGAACTCTGACAGATCTGATCGGTCCTTATCCCTAAAGGCCCCGGCTGGGTTTAAGTCGTCTGCTTAATATATTTTGCGCTCTGGTAAGGGCAATTCATGGTCGTGATCTTTTGGATTATTATTCATTCCTATGCATGTTGTACCATTTGAAGGATCTGGGGTGCCTTTTCTTACTCTAAGCGATATTTGGACTATACCATTTATACTTCATACTTATGTCAATATCCACTAAAGGACACTTAGCGCAGTTTATTTTTATTATTAGTATAATGACCCAGAGCAGAGCTCAGTCCCAGGACATCCTACCCGGACCGACTGGCATTGGTGGTCACCCTGTTTAATAAAAGGGGAGAAAGGATTTATCCCGCCAAAGAACCAGGGAGCGAGCCACCAGAGGCCTGAGACCTCGGGCATTTGTCTCATGCCAGGATCTCCTCGAAGAAAGCTTGTATGGGACTGCGCAAATGGAATCGTTTCAAAAAGGTAGAAACTCTCAGAACCAACACCCACACGCAGGTCCGCAGAGGGCCTAGCTGACAGAAAAATAAAAAACGCAACATGCAACTTCTGGAGTTTGTCCAAGAGAAGAAAACACGCTGGCCAGAGCTGAAGCTCGGGCTCAGATAATCCGACGTTCTGGAAGGGCCCAAGCAGACTTCAGATAGTATAGATGCCTACTGAAATCAGTCAAGGTGTCACATACCTGGTAGGTGGAGCCCGGAATGCAGGGAACGGCCTCTCGTATACCTCCAACTCGGGAACCCCTGGTAGTGATGACAGGGGCTCGGGAGTGCGAAGGGGCACAAGTGCCTGACTGGAAGGCTGGAGCAGAGAGCTGAATCAGGTAGTCAGCTGGGAGGTGTCCTGTAGTCCGGCAGCAGGATGTAGACAGCAGGGAGGTGTCTTGTAGTCCAGCAGCAGGATGTAGACAGCAGGGAGGTGTCTTGTAGTCCAGCAGCAGGATGTAGACAGCAGGGAGGTGTCTTGTAGTCCAGCAGCAGGATGTAGACAGCAGGGAGGTGCCTCTAGTCCAGCAGCAGGATGTAGACAGCTGGGAGGTGTCTTGTAGTCCAGCAGTAGGAGGTAGACAGCAGGGTTCAGGCAAGCCGGGTCAAACACAGGCGGGCAGATCAGGTACAGAAGGTAAATCCGGGAGTGTAGTCAAAGTCCAAAAGCTGAGATCAGGGCGGGCAGAAAACAGAGTAGTCAAAGTCCAAAAGCTGGGATCAGGGCAGGCAGCAAACAGAGTAGTCAGGAACAGTCCAACAGGTATCAGGTAGCAAATGCAAGTAACAGGGCACAAGGGGTCTTCAAGAACGCTGTAGACCGGACAGCAAGGCAGCAGTGGAACAGTCCTCTTTAAATAGCCCCTTTGGCGCCAAGTGCTGTCACAGGGCGCCGCTATTAGTGCTTTTGCGCATGCGCGTAGTCCGTTCGCGCTATTGGCGCTATTGCGCATGCGCGTACGCACGTTAGCGCTATTGGAGCTATTGCGCGCGCGCGAGCGCCGGATGGCGCTTCTGTGCACAGGCATTCCTTTAAACTTTAGTTTGCTGGGATATTTGCAAGAGGGCTTTTCCTGACATTGCCCCCCTCCAATGGGATGCCCAACTGGGCCATTTTACTAGGATGAGCTCTCTTAAAGGCTAGAATTAGTTTTTTGGCATGGATGTAAGTCTCTGGTTCCCAAGAGTTATCCTCAGGCCCGTACCCTTTCCATTTGACCAGATATTGAATCTGGTTGCGTTTTTTCCGGCAATTTATGATTGATTCCACTTCAAATTCCTGCTCACCGTCAATGAGTACAGGTTCAGGAGGACCAGTGTTTCGGTGAAGGAAAGGATCCGGGACTGAAGGTTTAAGAAGGGCCACATGAAAGACTGGATGAATATGAAATGACTCCGGTAATTTTAATTCATAGGCCACATCGTTGACCGTCGCTATGGCAACTTACCTCCTTATAGCACGGGTGCCCACGTAGTCTCGTCATCTGCTGAAGAAGTCCCCGCCCACTGGGACGCAATGCGTCCAGAACGTAACGGCGTGACGTCACCCGCTGCTACCGCGCATGCTCCACTCCGTGTCTCTACACGGCGGTATCTTGTAAATCTTGCTGTTTTCATCCTGGCACTTGTGAAGTGCCAATTCATGTAAGTGCTATTTTTTAACTGTTTTAATAAATCGGAATATACAGAGAGCACTATTTTGTCCCTTTTTACATTGCATATGCCATGTGAGAGCTATCCTCACCCACAGCCCAGTGTCTCCTGACGGAATCCTAACATTTGCAATTGGATCTCCTGTTGTTTGACCCTTATGGGAATGCCTTATTGACCCTCTGTAACCAAAGGGTCCCTGCCATCAGGTGAGAGGCCACTCAGTGTATCGGTGTTGGGCACACTCATCAATCACTTTATTGGCATACTGTCACGTGTGGTGGAAACTCACTGAACAATTTGGACATCATTACTGCTTTATTTTCATTTATGAATCATAGGACTATATGTCATGTCATACTGAAGGACTTTATGTTTTTTGATATTGACATCTCCGCATCTTGTCCCTGCAAGTTTTATTTTATTTTATTCTATTTTTAGCGCTGCACCTTCTTTTATACACATCGTTGATCTTCCTTATCACTGGGAAGGGACCCACAAACTTAGGGCCCAATTCTTAAGCAACCCATTAAGTAGCCGGGCAATCTTCACAAAGTTCACCACAAATCTCCGATAATAGGAACAGAACCCAGGAAAGACCTAAATTCCATCACATGTCTTGGTCGTGGCCAGGTAGTGACTGCTTCTAGCTTCTTTGGGCCTGTAGCAATGCCTTTGGCAGAAACAACATCCCCTAGGTAGGTGACAGAAGTTTTAATAGAATTGGCATTTTTCTAACAACAACTTCAGCCGCTCTTCATGAAGCCTCTCAAAAACTTTCTCGAGCCTTGCTTCATGTTCCTCTAAGGTCCTTCCAAAGACAATAATGTCATCCAAGTACACCAGGACCTTGATCAGGTTCATGTCACCAATGGTAAGCTCCATTAGCCGCTAGAAGATGGCCAGAGCCCCCCGATAGTCCCTGGGGCATCCTGTTGAACTTGAAGAACCCCAACGAACAAATGAATGCCGTCTGCTCCCTATCATCAGGATGCATAGGATCTGGTAGTATCCGTTCTTCAAGTCCAACACACTGAGCCACTTCGCTCTGGACAAACACTGAAGGGCATCTTCAATACAAGGGACAGTGTACTGATCAGGAATGGTCCTTCTGTTCAAGGTTCAGTAGTTAATACACATCTGCAGTAGGGATGAGCTTCGAGTTTGAGTCAAACATGAGTTTGACTCAAACATCGGCTGTTTGTTCGTTCGACGACGATCGAACATTATGGGCCGTTCACGCCAAATTCGAGCGGCACGTTACAGCCCATAGTGCACTGCGTTATCGCAGTGGTTTTCTGGCTGATGATTGGCCAAGCATGCACTATGACCCACATGCTTTGGCCAATCACAGCGCCGTAAGCAAACAGAGTCATAATTGGCCAAAGGCAGGGTGCCTTTGGCCAATTATGGCTCAGAGGATTAAGTACACGCCCCACACTATATAAGGCCGCCTGCACGTCGGCCATGTGTAGTGTGTTCTAGCATTCAGAGAGAGAGAGAGAGTGTCATTTAATTTCATTTAGATGACAGGACATGAAAAGACAGTTGATTCAGTTAGCTCCAGTATATTTAGTATATATATATATACATTCCAGGCTTTAATATATATATATATATATATATATATATATATATATATATATATATATATATCCAGTATCCAGTTTAGCTATATCTCGCTGTAGACCGTTCCTGTTGTTCTCTTCCTAATATACTACAGGCAGGCAAGTTCATTCAGTTAGCTGCAGTATATTCAATACTGTATCCTGTGCAGCTAGATCTCACTGCAGACCGTACCTGTTGTTCTGTTCCTAATATACTACAGGCAGGCAGTTCATTCAGTTAGCTGAAGTATATTCAGTACTGTATCCAGTTTAGCTAGATCTCGCTGCAGACCGTTCCTGTTGTTCTCTTCCTAATATACTACAGGCAGGCAGGCAAGTTCATTCAGTTAGCTGCAGTATATTCAGTACTGTATCCTGTGCAGCTAGATCTCGCTACAGACCATTCCTGTTGTTCTCTTCCTAATATACTACAGGCAGGCAAGTTCATTCAGTTAGCTGCAGTATATTCTGTTGGACATACAACAGATTTCAGCTTAGCCTATTAACTGCAGTTCTCAAACAGGACACTAGATGTCACTAATGCTCAGTGGTATGCTGTGCTGTGCAGTTTTCTATGATATGTTGTATTTCCTGTGTATAGTGTTGTACTTGTTGGTTTCTTTTTCCTGTCTGTGTTCTTCTTACCATGTGAGGTGACATCTGTGTACTTCTTGCCAGTTATGTTCCAATAAAGAAGTCAGTTCCTGTTACTCCACAACGTCTGATCTGAATTGACTCCACTGCACCTAGCAATCGCACTCTGCAACAGGTTATGGGCCCAGTGTCCAGATAAAGTCATACAACCAGGTGCGGACCAGGCAGAACAAAGCCTCGAACAAGAGACAGTGTGGTTGA
This sequence comes from Lithobates clamitans, assembly GCA_037952925.1. Taxonomy (NCBI): domain Eukaryota; kingdom Metazoa; phylum Chordata; class Amphibia; order Anura; family Ranidae; genus Lithobates; species Lithobates clamitans. The sequence continues at coordinate 115,306 of JBBGZY010000286.1, forward strand.
TGCAGAGATCAACATAAGGAAGGTTTCCAGTGACATCTCCTACAGACAAGTAAGACTGTTTGTATATAAAGGAGGGGAAAAAATGCCTGGAAACTCAGAGCTTAAACTCTCAGTGGCCAAGCTGAACAATGACAATTATCAGTTATGGAATTTCAAAGTGGAAATGCTATTATCCAGAGATGACTTGTGGGAGGTTACCACCACAGAGAGGCCACAGGACAATAATCAGGACTGGGACAAGAAAAACAGACAGGCACGGGCCACCATAAGTTTACTAGTGGAGGATGATCAGCTCATTCATATACGTCATGAGGACACCGCGAAAGGCATGTGGGACGTACTGAAAAGACTGCATGAAAGATCCAGTTTAAACAGCAAGCTGTTTTTGCTGCGGAAACTTTACAAAATGAGACTTGGCAGAGAACAGGACATGCAGGACCATATAAATGCAATTCTGGAAGTGATTGCACAACTCAGATCAATCGGGGAGAATATAACAGACAGTCACACTGCAGCCATGGTGTTTTGCAGTTTGCCTGATACATATACTGCAGTAATCAATGCACTGGAGACACGACCTGAGACAGATCTGACGCTAGCATTTGTAAAAACCAGGCTCATAGATGAGTATCAGAGAAGAAAGGAATTAGTGCATGACTCCACAGAAGCCGACACCAGAACCGCTCTTAAAGTTACAGACGCAAAGTTACACAGGAAAGAGACCAGAGTATGTTTCAGATGCCACAAACAGGGACACATAAAGAAAGACTGTACTATATGGAAAGCAGAGCAAATGAGACAGCGTCCCTCTTATGCTAAACAAAAGGTCAAAACCATAATCAATGATCCATGGGAAGGAAACTGGAATGCCACATTTAAAACGACAGGCAACAACAAATGCCAAGGCTGGTGCATCGATTCCGGGGAACCAGTCACATGACGAGTGATAGAAGTTTCTTCACAGAACTTGATCTGAACAACAAAGAAACTATTTATCTTGCAGATGGAAGCAAAATACATGCAGAAGGATATGGGCATGTGTCACGAAACGTCCCACACTCCACTTGAGTGCTTTCCATCAGTATACTACTTCCTTGTAGTCTGGATACAGACATCAGATATTCCAACCGCTCATAAGCACAAAACAAGGCAACACTTGCTTAGATGCTAACATGGACTATATTATTTAGAATCAAAATTACAAGACTTTATATGCCGTTGGAACCTCCTCTAACAATACAACTGTAACCTAATTAACATGAGCTAATTATCTAATCCTTTATACAGCCTAGGTGACTGAGACATGACCTTTTGCCCAGACTTGTGGTCACCGAGCTTCACACAGTAACAGAGTTAATTAACACAAACAACAATGGGTGAAAAGACTCTTAGAGCCACACTAGACTTATTTACAATATATACATTATAGCAGACAACAGACAGGTAGCTGGAATTGATGACATTAGCATTTAACAGTAGGAATAGACTGTTTGTCTCCTAGCCAGTCTGGGTGGCTAATGTGATCAGCTCACTCAATTAACATGTTGAGTTCAGAATCAGTCAAACCAAGAATAGTCTCTACATACATCCTGGGAGATATTGTGGACAAATATTACTGTCCCATTTTAAGTAGTCCAAGATATATTTTCTCACTCACCGTGTGCCAGGATAGCACAGGGTGACTTACACAAAAGAGGTGTATGGGGAGCTGAAACAAGGGCATCCCCTACTTTTCAAGGGATTCTGAGTTCCACGGGCCCTCCCGTCACAGCATGGAACCCTTGTATGTCCGGATAATGCGGGACACAATTTAGCCATACCAGTGAAAGATGTGCTTTATGTTCCTAATCTAGAAGGAGGATTCATATCTGTGAAGCGTCTAACAGCCATAGGACTAACTGTAAAATTCCAAGGTGACAAGTGTTCTATTCTAAACGACAAACAGACAATAGCAAGTGCCAAGCTGGATGATCATCTATATCACCTCGACACAGTGAAGGAAAAGGTGAGACTATATACACACAAGCACAATGACTGTCTACATATATGGCACAGACGTCTAGGTCACAGACACCCAGAATGCATACAGGAACAACAAAGGAGGAATCTAACAAGGAATCTAACAGTATCACTTTGTCCAGTTACTGTTAAGTGTGAATGTTGCATTAAATCCAAAGCAACAAGAGCAACACTTCCCAAAGTCAGTCAGAAGAGAGCTTCAAGACCATTTGACTTAGTTCACAGTGACGTGTGTGGTCCCCTAAACCCACCCACACCTGGAGGCAACAGGTACATACTGACTTTCATAAACGGCAAACAGACAATAGCAAGTGCCAAGCTGGATGGTCATCTATATCACCTTGACACAGTGAAGGAAAAGGTGAGACTATATACACACAAGCACAATGACTGTATACATATATGGCACAGACGTCTAGGTCACAGACACCCAGAATGCATACAGGAACTACAAAGGAGGAATCTAACAAGGAATCTAACAGTATCACCTTGTCCAGTTACTGTTAAGTGTGAATGTTGCATTAAATCCAAAGCAACAAGAGCAACACATCCCAAAGTCAGTCAGAAGAGAGCTTCAAGACCACTTGACTTAGTTCACAGTGACGTGTGTAGTCCCCTAAACCCACCCACACCTGGAGGCAACAGGTACATACTGACTTTCATAGACAACTATTCAAGATACACAGTCACCTACCTAATTCAACACAAGAGAGAAGTTTTCGACAAATTAAAAGACTATATAACAAAGACCAGTAACAAGTTTCAGAGGAAGCCTCTCATACTTCGGAGCGATAATGGAGGTGAATTCACAGGAAGTAAGATACAAGAGTACTTAAAACAGAATGGAATAGAACATCAAAAGACAGTCCCGTATACACCAGAACAAAATGGAGTAGCTGAAAGAAAGAATAGAACTCTGACTGAAATGATCAGATGTATGCTGACAGACTCTGGACTACCACAAAAATACTGGGGTGAGGCAGCCATGACATACATATTTGCAGAACAGACTTCTTTCCAGAACAGTGGAGAAAACCCCATATGAACTATGGCACAATGAGAAGCCAAGTGTAAAACACCTAAGAGTTTTTGGATGCAAAGCATTTATCTACATACCTGAAGAAAAACGCACCAAACTCCAGAACGGAGCGTTTGACGGTATCTTCGTTGGATACAGTGACAATGTCAAGGGTTACAGAATCCTAAATCCCAAAAACAACAAGGTTACCATTAGCAACAGCATAGCTTTTGTTGAAAATTTAAGAGACAATGTAATGACAACAGTAGAAACGAGAATAGAAGAGCAAACTGACATTAACCAGCCCATCTCTGTAACTTCCGAACAAACAGTTGAAGTAAGTGCAGATTCAGCCAGCACTGAAGAGCAGAAACAAGAAGACTCAGACACAAAAATGAGACATTCAACAAGAGAAAACAAAGGTAAACCACCTATACGTCTCTCATACAAAGCAAGTACTGCCAGTATCAATGAACCTGCGAGCTGGGAAGATATATCTCAACTTCCAGAACAAGAAGCAAGTAAATGGATAAAGGCTGCTGAGGAAGAGATGAAATCCATGCATGACACCAAAACATGGACACTTACAGAACTACCACCCGGAAGGAAAGCCATAGGCTGTAAATGGACTTTTAAAGTGAAATACAATGCAGATGGCACAATAGAACGGTACAAAGCAAGACTAGTAGCCAAGGGCTATTCTCAAAAATACAGAGAGGACTATGATGAGACATTTGCACCAGTAGTCAAGCACACTACAATACGGACTTTACTGACAGTAGCCGCCATAAGGAAAATGCAAGTGAAACATTTTGATGTGAAAACCGCATTTCTACATGGCGATTTAACAGAAGAAATTTACATGGAACAGCCGCCAGGATTCAAAGATGAACAAAGGTCAGACCTAGTATGCAAACTTCGCAGGAGTATATATGGTCTAAAGCAAGGATCCAGGGCTTGGAATATAAAAATAAATGAAGTGCTTACACATCAAAACTTTCTAAGGAGTAAAGCAGACCCATGCTTATACACAAAGAAATTGGCAAATTGATGGGTCTATATGCTCATTTATGTGGATGATATCCTGATTTGTTTTGAGCAAGAAAGGGATGAAGCAGAAATACTGGAAAAACTAAATCAGCACTTTGACACCAAAGATCTTGGCAACATAAAGAATTACCTCGGTATGCAGATTGAGAGAGAGGAAGATGGCAGCTTTCTTCTGAACCAAAGACACAAAATACAAGAAATAATTGAAACATTTGGAATGGAAGAAGCCAAACCGGTAAAGTCTCCCATGGAAACCAACTACCTAAAGGAGATGAATTGTCAAGATAACCCATTACTTACTAATACTCAATACAGAAAAGCAATAGGAAAATTGCTGTACCTTACTACTGCTACAAGGCCGGACATTGCAGCAACTGTTGGAATCCTATGCAGAAAGGTTTCGATGCCAAGTAAAAAGGACTGGAATGCTGTTAAGCGAATCATTCGCTATCTTAAAGGGACTTTGCACTACAAGTTAAAGTTACCAGCAAGTGATGAAAGCACCCTAACAGGATATATGACTGGGCAGCATACACCAGTGACAGAAAATCTACCAGTGGCTACTTATTCTTTCTGTCAGGTGGTGCCATTAGTTGGACTAGTAGAAAGCAACTCTCTGTTACACTGCCGTCTACTGAAGCAGAATATGTCGCTGCAGCGCAGGCAAGCCAAGAAGTTATATGGCTGAGACTGTTATTAACAGACTTGGGTGTTAATTCAAGAACCAAGCACATTGATGTGAAGTTTCACTTTCTTAGAGATCTTTAAGAGCAAGGTCTTCTTGAGTTACTTTATTGCCCAAACGAGGATATGACAGCAGATATCCTTACAAAGCCCCTGACAGCTGAAAGACATTCAAGGCTTACAAAGAAGATAGGTTTAACAGACTAATGCCCCGTACACACGGTCGGACTTTGTTCGGACATTCCGACAACAAAATCCTCGGATTTTTTCAGACGGATGTTGGCTCAAACTTGTTTTGCCTACACACGGTCGCACAAAGTTGTCGGAATTTCCGATCGCCAAGAACGCGGTGACGTCAAGCACGTACGACGAGACTAGAAAAGGCCAGTTCAGAACCAAGCGAGGCAGCCTTTGGGCTCCTTTTGCTAATCTCGTGTTAGTAAAAGTTTGGTGAGAGACGATTCGCGCTTTTTCAGACTCGTGGCTTTCAGATCGTTTTCTGCCGTTCAGTTTGTGCTTGTGGGTTTGTATCTGCTCTTCAGTGCGTGCAGTCAGTTCGTATTGGAGTTTTCTGTGCGATCTTGTCCGCTCGTTGCTGTTTTTCAGGTCGCTCTTCACAGGCCTTGCTGTTCTTCAGTGCGTTCTGTTACTTCGTTCTGAGCAGCCGACCGTTTTCTAGCCATGTTGCGTATGCGTACTCCTCGTAGAGTTCGTGCTGTGCGGGGGCTTGGTGTTGGGGTCCTGACCTTGACACAAGTCCAGTCCATGAACAGGGTGGGGAGGAGTTCATGGACCAAGAATTGGTTGCTTCAGCGTGACCAGTTCTGTCATATGCCTTTGCTCCGTGAGATCCGTGAGAATAATCCAGATGATTTCAGGAACATTCTCCGGGTGACGGACCCCGTGTTTCACCGTTTGTTGGCTTCGCTGACCCCCTATATCAGCAGGCAGGATACCTGCATGAGGCAAGCCCTCACCCCGGAACAGAGGGTTTTTAATTACCGGCTGGCCAGAGCCCGAAGAGTGGTGGAGAACACATTTGGAATCCTGGCCAGCCGGTTCCGATTATTTCTGACACCCATCCATATGGCGGAGTATAAACTGAACCATATAATACTTGCCTGCTGTGTTCTCCATAATTTTCTACGAAAACATTCAGCCAACTATGCTGGCTCAGTTGGGCTTGAGGCCGGAATCCCAAATACATCAACAATGACGGCACTTGAAAGCGGCCGTCCTGGCTTGCCCTCCCTGAATGCCCGTGATGTCCGGTTACGATACCTGGAGTTCTTTGCGGGTAGGGGGGCTATCAATATGCCAGACAATATGTGACACCTTTTTCAAATAAAAAACAACCCAAAGAAATTCTTGGTGGACATTTACTGCTTGTGTTTGTTTTAGCTGACCCTGACAGAAATGTGTTGAGTGCAGAAAATGTCGTGATTGGGTAACCTTATAAAAAACAGTGTTGGCTGGTACTTTCTAAATGCAAAAACACATTTCACTACAAGTGCACTTGCAACTGCACTGAACCTGCACTTGTAGTGCAAAGAGGATTTGCCCTTAGGAAATAACCCCCATTTGTGCATAAAACAACAATTACATCACCCCAAAAGTGTTGTAGTGTTGAGACAATAATCCACACATTCTTGAGTAAGGCACTTTTTTATACCTGCACAATCACATGCGCATTTACCAAAGGTTTTTAAAACAAACCAACATGTTTGTTGTATAACAATGTTTGCAGTAGCATTATGAAAAATCGAAATATCCATTTCAGATAAAACAGGCCTGTGTAAAACCAACAAGAAAGCCAAAAAACTTGAACTTACAAAGTTCACATTAGGTAAAACCTGAAGGCTATATCAGACATCAGTATTTAGGAACTGGGTTTGATATAGCGTTCAGATGGGGTGAAATCACCCCTGGAAAAGCCAAATTTGGAAGATGCACACCAATTTACAAATGTCCACATGTGCTCTCTGCCATCATGGGGGATCAAGGGACGTGTTTTGGGGGAGCAAGCCCTTCCTCAACGCTACTTTATAATTGAGGAAGGGGTTGCACCCCCAAAACGCGTCCATTGATCTCCCGTGATGGCAGATTTCACATGTTGGCACACTGTGTGCATCCTCCAAATTTGGCTTTTCTAAACATTGTAAAAATTTTTGTAAGATAAAACAGGTGATTTTGTGGGGTTTAAATTCGCCCCAAAACATCAATGATGTTATTATTTTTTTTAATAACATCACTGATTTGTTGTTGGATGTTTTGCAATTGGAGATTGCACCCCATGATCTCCCCTATCAGTATCTGGGCACTTTCTGATGTAAAGCGTTCTGGATCCCGATCACCTAAAAAGAGATAAAGAACAAAAAAAACAGGTCTCAAAAATCTGCCAACATCCATCTCTTTTACCTGAGTCTGTGGTCGCAGACACTCACCTGTTGTGGTGCCAATCTCCACCACGTCTTCTTCTTCCTCCTGCTCTTCTTCTTGGGTAGGTATTTCCCCTTCTTCCAGAGGGGGGGGGTCTCTGGTCTCCTGGGATGAGGGGTGTCCGAGTCTTTTCTCCCCTATGTAAAACAAAAATTGTATACTTAGCACACAGATATTTGATGGCAGAACTAGAAATAGTAAACATTGCTTGGAAGTGGGGTACAATTTTCTATTTTAGCTGAGTTCAAAGATGTCTTTTTTTTATTGTCCTTTGTCAAGCTGCAATACTTTTTTTTTTGATTCAATACTCTTTATTATGCCGCGTACACACGGTCGGACTTTTCGTCTACAAAAGTCCAACGGACGCTGACGGACTAAAGCTGGCTGGTAATCCGATCGTGTGTGGGCTGCTTCGGACTTTCAACGTACTTTTTTAGCCTCAAATCCGACGTACTTTAGATTTGAAACATGCTTCAAATCTTTACGTCGTAACTACGACGGACCCCGAAGTCCGCTCGTCTGTATGCTAGTCCTACGGACAAAAAAACGACGCATGCTCATCAGCAAAAACTAAACGGAAGCACTCGGTCTAGTAAAACTAGTGTTCGTATTGTAGGTAGCACATTCATCACGCTGCAAAATCTGTGATCGTTGAATGCAGCGCATTTTATTTCTTCTTTACGAATGCTCTAAAGAACGAAGGTGTTTTGCTGTTCATAATCAGAGTTCTCCCAAACTGATTTCTGAATTCTTTTTCTCTTTGATCTCATGAATGATATAGTATGCTTTTTATAAACAATGTTTCCATACTAATAATACTTTTTCCCTTTTTTTTTTTTTTTTTTTTAGGTTTGTAAAGTTACCACAAAGAACCCATTATTCTTTTTTATTTTTTTTCTAGTGATTATTTTTTAATTTTTAGATAAAGTTAACCCAAAGCACCGTTTTTGTTTATGTATATTTTTTTTTTTCAAGACTTACCACTTGAACATTCTTAACATTAGTAATGTATTTTTGTTGTGTTTTTTTAAAACTCAATGAGATTGTTGTCCCTTGTTAATTTAACATTGTGTGTAAAATCAATGATTTAAAAGAAAACACATAAAAGTCTTTTGCTAAACTCAAAAAAGATCCATTTATTCATGGTCAAAATAAAATAAAGAGGAAGTCAACGCTGGAAAAAGTCGGTGTACAAGAAAATTGGGATCTTGAGGAGTCCATATAAGAGGGAGCACAATCTGGTCCAAGAATCCCAGAGATCAACAGCACCAGCAGATGATCTAGATGTCCCCAGACTGTGGTCCTACAACAGCCTGCGTCTTCTGTCAGACCAGACTGAACCCAGGTCATCACTTTCTTCTCTTCCCTGCAGCCTTTCCTCCACGCTGCCCTGCAGCCTTCCCTGCAGCCTTCCCTGCAGCCTTCCCTGTAGCCTTCCCTGTAGCCTTCTTTTGAGGCTGTGGCTCTGGTGTTTCAGTTGTGGCAGGAGGAGGAGGAGGAGGAGGAGGAGGAGGAGGAGGAGGAGGGGGGGGGGCTGCCTCATGTAGTTGGGTGTTTTTGGTTAGCGTGCCCTGCAGCCCCTTATGGATTGTTTCCCCAAATAGGCGCTCACAAATGAGGCGCTGCTCCCAATCCATCTGAAGAAGCCTGCTGGCTAAGTAGCAGCCATAGGCTTCTTCCGCTTCGGGGGGGCTTGTTAAAAAACGGGTGGCCTGTTGCATGAGGCGCAGGGACGCGTCCTGTGTGACCATCCCCTTCTTGGCCCTTTTTTTGGGAAGGTGGAGGGGAGGCACTTGGGATTGGGTGAGGCTCCTACTGGGCCCAGCCACCTCACTTGGCCCAGCCACCTCACTTGGCCCAGCCACCTCACTGGGAGCAGCCACCTCCTGCCTGACACTGGGCCCAGCCTCCTCCAGGATGATGGTGAATCCGGCCTCCTCCAGGCTGTCCATGGGCCCGGTCTCCTCCTGCCTGCCACTTTCCCACATTCCTCCTGGATGGACTCATCCTGTGTATAAAAAAGGACAATAGTTTTAGTTTCTTTTTTTGGGTTCATCAATGACACACAGTTTGCTTCTCATGACTAGCAAATTCAATGTGAATACATCTCTTTAATAAAAGAGTCTAATCAGACACCCTAATTATTTTCAAGCAGGTGCCAAACATATTTAGTCACTACTATCATTTGATATGTATACACAATTTGGAGTGCTAAATTATTTGAGACAATTATAACATCCAGTTAACATCATTAATATTAGTACAGTAAATATTTGTTAAAATAATTTACCTGACTCCAGATGGTCATCTCCGGTTTCATCCAGGATGGAAGACCCAGCTTGCTCCTCATCAGCCTCTGCTGGGGTGGAGGGAAGGGTGGAGGGAAGGGTGGAGGGAAGGGTTGAAAGTGATGCCCTGGCTTCATTCTGGTCATCAAGAAAACGGAGTTGATTGTAGTACCACAGCCTGGGTACATAAACATCATCTGCTGATGCTCCTGATCTCCTTGATTCCTGGATCTTCCTATGCTCCCTTTTATACATGTTCCTCAAGACCCCAATTTTCTTGAGCACTGTCTCCCATTGTTGCTCCCGGGATGGTCTCCTGGACAAAGGACAGAAGTCTCTCCAGCGTTGACTTCCTCACATGCTTGGCATAATACTGAGGGTGTTTCACCTCCCACAAATTCCTCATCTCTCGATACTTTGAAATAAAAGAAGTAAGGAACTCTGGGATCCTTCAATAGGGGATTCATTATATCTGGAAAAGAGAAAGTCACAAGACCAAAAAAACTTATTATATGTTTCTGCTAACCCCTCATCATCTTCTCCCTATGTAGGCCTCATCAATCTATCAAGCCATATAGGCCGCTTGCTACAAAGTCATGACCATAAACCCCCCCCAAAAAATATATATATCTCAAATTACCTTCGTTTTGGAACGTCCTGGGTCCACTATCACCTACGCACAGAACGTACGTACGACACGCGCGAAAGGCCCTCCCTTTATACACTACGCATGTGTGAAACTCCGCCTGCGTCGCCCGCCCCTGACGTTCGAAATGAACTCATGTTCTCCGCCCCCTAATTTGACGCACAGAACGTACTTACGACACCGCGAAAGGCCCTCCTTTATACACTACGCATGTGTGAAACTCCGCCTGCGTCGCCCGCCCCTGACGTTCGAAATGAACTCATGTTCTCCGCCCCCTATTTGACGCACAGAACGTACGTACGACACGCGCGAAAGGCCCTCCTTTATACACTACGCATGTGTGAAACTCCGCCTGCGTCGCCCGCCCCTGACGTTCGAAATGAACTCATGTTCTCCGCCCCCTAATTTGACGCACAGAACGTACGTACGACACGCGCGAAAGGCCCTCCTTTATACACTACGCATGTGTGAAACTCCGCCTGCGTCGCCCGCCCCTGACGTTCGAAATGAACTCATGTTCTCCGCCCCTTTTTGTTACGGCGCGTAGTGGAGTTAAAGAATGGCGGAGACACCTGAAATGTTGACGACCTCAGGTAGTGGAGACAGCCCGCAGGCTGGAACGTCTGGAACGTCAACCAAATCTATGAGGCCTAGATTTAAGGCCTCTAATATGAGTTTCAAAGAGATGGTGGAGATGGTGGCCATTCTTCGCAAAGACGACTATGATGGCAATTATGGGCCGTACGCACGGCCAAATTTGCGCAAGACCAAAATAAGGTCGTGGAGACTTTGCAGGCATCATTTGGGGTCCAGCGCTCCAAAGATCAATTGCGCAAAAGATGGTCTGACCTGAAACTCAGGGAGCCGGATCAATACCGACGTATCCGGAAAGTTATTAAAAAAAGTAAGTACTTGTCGTGTTTTTCTCTTGTGTTTATTACCTTGTATACTGCTCCATGTGCTTTTCCTTCCTATACGATTTTTGTTCATCGTTTTAAAACGATCTTTGAAGAAACCTCGTTACATATCCATATCTATATATATTTATATCTATATATATTTATATCTATATATATATATATATATATAAATATATATATATATATATATATATATATATATATATATATATAAATATATATATATATATATATATATATATATATATATATATATATATATAAATATATATATATATATAAATATATATATATATATATATATATATATATATATATATATATATATATATATATATATATATATATATATATATATATATATATATATATATATATATATATATATATAAATATATATAAATATATATATATATATATATATAAATATATATATATATATATATATATATATATATATAAATATATATAAATAAATATATATATATATATATATATAAATATCAATATAAATATATAAATATATATAAATATATATATATATATATATATATATATATATATATATATAAAAATATAGAAATATATATATAAATATAGATATATATAGATAGATATATATATATATATAGATATATATAGATATATAGATATATAGATATAGATCTATATATCTATATATATATATCTATTTGAAATTCTCTTAATTTTTTGGATTTACATTTAGTTAGATATTTAGAGATTTGTTACAGATATAGAGAGAGATCAAAAGATTATTAACTATATTTTGAGATATTGATATCTATCTATCCGGTATGTCTTTATAATTTTAAATATTGAACTAAAATAGGAACTCTACACAAACCACTTCACTACAAATGTTGGAAAATTATTATGTCCTAAAATATCTGTGTGCTAATTAGATTACTAATTTTTTGGTTCACATAGGGGAAAAATCACTCAGCCAACCACAAGAACACAGTCCACCCCAAGCAAAACAGGATTGGGCAATCAGCCCAAGTCCCATTGACGATGTGGAGGAAGGAGAGGTGGGCGACATGGGCACCCCACCAGGTGAGTGTCTGACACACCAGCTTACGTTAATCTATGCATGGCTGCCTTTTGTTTAATTGAATTTGTCTACTCTATTTTAGGGGATCTGGTTGTGCTTCATTCAAGCAACAGTGACACCCCCGAGGATGTGGAGGAATTAGGCTACATGGCCACCCCACCAGGTCAGTGTCTGAGACAACAGCTTTATTTCTGGTAAGGTAAACTATGTATGTGTGCATATTTCTAAAGACATTTTTTGGTTTCATTCCACTTTAGGTACACGAAGTGACTATTTCACTTCAGAAAGTGCCCAACGGCTAATTGGTCAAATAATGGCCTGGAATAAGGACATGGATGAAATGCGGAATCGGCTGGATCGTATGCAGCAGGAAATGAAGGACATGATTGATGTTTTGGGTCGAATCTAAATGCCCTTTTTTAAACCCCAAAACATCAATCATGTCCTTCATTTCCTGTTTTGCTGACCCCATTCTGGGCCTTCTCTTTCTTTTTTTGGCATAACATAAATGGCTGTTTAACCTAATGTCAAAAAGGAGGGCTGTCAAAAATCCACAAAAAAATAAAAATTGATTTTCTAAAAAACACCAAAAAAAAAAAAAATTGATTTTAAAAAACACCAAAAAAAAAAAAATTGATTTTAAAAAACACCAAAAAAAAAAAAAAAATTGATTTTAAAAAACACCAAAAAAAAAAAAAAATTGATTTTAAAAAAAAAAAAAAAAAAAAAAATTGATTTAAAAAAACACCAAAAAAAAAAAAAATTGATTTTAAAAAACACCAAAAAAAAAAAAAATTGATTTTAAAAAACACCAAAAAAAAAAAAAAATTGATTTTAAAAAACAAAAAAAAAAAAAAAATTGATTTAAAAAAACACCAAAAAAAAAAAAATTGATTTTAAAAAACACCAAAAAAAAAAAAAAAATTGATTTTAAAAAACACCAAAAAAAAAAAAATTGATTTTAACAAAAAAAAAAAAAAAATTGATTTAAAAAAACACCAAAAAAAAAAAAAAAAATTGATTTTAAAAAACACCAAAAAAAAAAAAAAAATTGATTTTAAAAAACACCAAAAAAAAAAAAAAAATTGATTTTAAAAAACAAAAAAAAAAAAAAAAAATTGATTTAAAAAAACACCAAAAAAAAAAAAATTGATTTTAAAAAACACCAAAAAAAAAAAAAAATTGATTTTAAAAAACACCAAAAAAAAAAAAATTGATTTTAAAACACCAAAAAAATAAAAAATAATTAATGTTAAAAAACCAAAAAAATTTAAAAAATTGATTTTAAAAAACAAAAAAAAATAAAAAAACTTGCTTTTTAAAAAAAAAAAAAACTTGATTTTCCAAAAAAAAAGCCTGTTTTCGAAAATCCTAAAGCCCAAAATATTTTTTTGTGGATTAGGTAGAAATATTAAAATATAATTATATTTTGCTACATCATTAAGATACCATTATATTTTTGTCTATGAACATTTTATACTAAATGCAGAACTGAATGCATAACAACCATTAATAAAAACATCTCCTTTTATAGGATTTTAACAAATGTGTGGTTTGTTATTTCAAGGCTCAGTATCAGTTTGGTTATAATTGTCAAAAAGTTGTTTACAGTGGCAATGGAGCTTATTTAGACATTTTTAAAATTCTAATACAGTTGGCACTACAACTGCTCGACCATAACCTAGGAGACAGCCCAAAAGAAAGGCAAGCAATAAATATAATGCCAGATTTCAGCAATATTTTTTTTATTGTCAAAAAATTATATATCCTGGCCCATTGCAATGGCCCCCCTACCCATAAAATAATCAACATATTGCTGTCTAACCTGACGGGAACTTTGGGGGGCCAAGCCAGTACGGACAGTATCCAGGCCTGTAAGGTTGGCTTCTATTTGTCCGGCCTCAGGCCCAACTGTGCCTATATAATTGGCAGAATGCTTATTTAAAAAGTTGTGCAGAATGCAGCATGATAAAATTATAAAATTAAGTTTGTATTCCGCCAAATTAATGGCTGTTTGAAACAGGCGGAACCGGCTGGCCAGAATTCCAAACGCATTCTCAACCACTCTTCTAGCTCTGGCCAGCCGGTAATTAAAAACCCTCCTCTCCGGGGTGAGGGTTCTTTGGGGGAATGGCCTCATGAGGTGCTTGCTCAGAGCGAAGGCTTCATCGGCAATGAAGACAAAGGGGAGTCCTTCCACGTTATCCTCATCAGGTGGCAATCCCAGGCCACCACTCTGGAGACGCTGGCAGAACTCCGTCTGGGCAAATACTCCTCCATCCGACATCCGGCCATTCTTCCCCACGTCCACATATAAAAAATCATAGTGTGCCGACACCACCGCCATTAAAACAATACTGTGGAACCCCTTATAATTAAAATAATATGACCCCGAATGGGGTGGTGGCACAATGTGGACATGTTTCCCATCTATAGCCCCTCCACAATTGGGAAAGTCCCAACGGCTGGCAAAATGGGATGCCACAGTCTGCCATTCCTGTGGCGTTGAAGGAAACTGGGGAATCAAACAAGAAAACCAAAATCAATTAATTTGGAAGCTAACATTGCAAGAAAATTAGACAATTAAAAACATTATTGCCCATCATCTGTCTAACATTCAATAATTTAATTCTTCTGGAATAACTAATATGGAAAAAGGCACACTTATCAGATTGCTCACCCCCTCTGATAGAACATTGATTACATTTTAGGGGGTTGTGAAATCCCAAAAAAAAATTACTTTAACAACACGCAGGAATTTAGGGATAACAAAGGCTACAAGACTGCAGTTGTCGCACTCTGCAGGTGCAGTTGCTAACCAGCTTACAGTAAATGAGGTAATGTCAAAAGGCATTCATGTTGCAAAGAGTACACAATCACATGCAAGGGCAATTAATGAAAACACTTTGAGGCTTGCATATGATTTGATGATGGAAATCAGCAGAGCTTCTGCTCATTTACTAAAGCACTGGAACAAATGCACTTGTAGAGTGCACATGCATTTTGCAAAGTGCAACATAGATTTGCTTTATACAAATCAACACCACAGAACATTCAAGCAAATTTTAACGAGGGTGGGGGTGGGGGGGTTGTGAAATCTAGCTAATTGCTAATTAGCAGCACACTATTTGGAGTGAGTTCAGGTGGGGGGGGGGGGGTTGTGAAATCTAGCTAATTGCTAATTAGCAGCACACTATTTGGAGTGAGTTCAGGTGGGGGGGGGGGGGTTGTGAAATCTAGCTAATTGCTAATTAGCAGCACACTATTTGGAGTGAGTTCAGGTGGGGGGGGGGGTTGTGAAATCTAGCTAATTGCTAATTAGCAGCACACTATTTGGAGTGAGTTCAGGTGGGGGGGGGGGGGGTTGTGAAATCTAGCTAATTGCTAATTAGCAGCACACTATTTGGAGTGAGTTCAGGTGGGGGGGGGGGGGGTTGTGAAATCTAGCTAATTGCTAATTAGCAGCACACTATTTGGAGTGAGTTCAGGTGGGGGGGGGGTTGTGAAATCTAGCTAATTGCTAATTAGCAGCACACTAAATACACTCCAACAAAATACATTCAAAATGAGTAGACTAGGTGGATATGTTCCCATCACTTCATGCTGGGAAGGTTATTGAAGGAAACTATACATGCATGACAAAAAATAACAGGAAAAAATCCCAGCATGTGTGGGGATAAAAAGGGGACATTCACACTATATTGCAATGATGGGAAGTAGTGTTTGAAGCAAGAAATACATTACATTATCAAAGATTACATAAAAGAACATGTGATGCTAATAAAATAAAAATAGCTTACCTTAATATAGTCCTTCTGCAGGACCTGTATGATGGCAGAACAGGTCTCTGGGATAATGATCCCCAGAGCCTGGGGGGAGATGCCTGTCGAGAACTTAAGGTCCTGCAGGCTTCTCCCTGTGGCCAAATACCGCAAGGTAGCGACCAGCCTCTGCTCCGGAGTGATGGCTTGCCTCATGCAGGTATCCTGCCTGCTGATATAGGGGGTCAGCAAAGCCACCAAACGATCAAAAACGGGGTCCGTCATCCGGAGAAAGTTCCTGAAATCCTCAGGATTATTCTCACGGATCTCACGGAGCAAAGGCATGTGACAGAACTGGTCACGCTGAAGCAACCAATTCTTGGTCCATGAACTCCTCCTCGCCCTGTTCATGGACTGGTCTTGGGCTGAAGAATAAACTACAGCACCAAGCACATACAATGCACGAGCTCTACGACGAGTACGTACAGGTAACATGGCTTCAAAACGGTCGGCTGGTCAGAACGCACTAAACAGAACGCACTGAAGAACAGCAAGGCCTGTGAAGAACGACCTGAAAATCAGGAACGAGCGGCCAATAAAACAAAGATTTCTCAATGCCAACTGACCAAACGCACTGAAAAGCAGATACAAACCTCACAAGCACAGACTGAACAACAGTTAAAACGAACTGAAAAATACGAGTCTCACAAGCGCGAATCGTCTCTCACCAAACTTCTACTAACACGAGATAAACACGAGATTAGCAGAAGGAGCCCAAAGGGTGTCGTACGGGCTATTGAACTTCCGTTTTATAGTCTCGTCGGACTTGGTGTACGTCACAGCGTACTAAGCTGGCGTACTTTTGTGTGGTCGTGTGTGTGCAAGTCCGTTCGTAAGAAAGTCTGCCCCAAGTCCGCCGAAGGTACGCCGGAAGTATGTCGGACAGGCTGTCCGACTTTTGTAGCTGCAAAGTCCGACCGTGTGTACGCGGCATTAGACTTTTCCTCATTACATACAGAGACAAAATATAAGTAAACAGTAAATATTATTTTTTCCCCCAACTCTTATAGGCATCAGCCCTTCAACACAGATTATACAGAAATACTTTACATTCTGATGCTTGTCTACCCCCCCCCCCTCCTTCCCACCCCTCCCCTACTAGTAAGCTATATTGAAAGGTTGCCTGACCTCTAACTATTACTAATATCAATTCCGCCATTGGATCTTTTGGTATTGATTTTTCATTACCTCAGAATCGCTTTAGCAAGTGGTCCCACATTTTTTACGAGATTCCAACAGTTGATTCAGGTCAAGGGGTTATGCCCAGCCAATGCAGCCAGGGGCTCCAAATTTTTAAGAATTTTTGATAACTATGTTTCCTAATATAAAATGTTTTTTCTGCCCAAACTAACTTGTCCATTGTCCTAGTCCAGTCTTCTATAGTTGGGGGCGTATTGGATAGCCAAGACTGTGCTATTAATTTCCTGGCTTGGAAAAGGCACCTACCAATGGCAATTTGCTTATTATTACTCCCCCCATTTTCCCCCAGCAATCCGAGAATACACTCCCTGGCCTCCTGCTTCAACTTTATTTTAAACCTGACTTCCACCGTTCTAATTACCTCTGACCAATATCTCGTCAGCCTTGGGCATCTCCACACCATATGGATTAGGTCACCAGTATCCAGACATCTAGGACATTTATCGTCTGGTCTTCGACCAAAGCTAAACAGTCTCTTGGGAGTGTAATAAACCCTATGTATGAGAAATAGGTGCGATACCTGTTGCGATGGAGATATCGATATTGATGGGCTGGCCTTCAAAATTCCCTTCCATTGACTGTCCGTAATCTCTCCGACCTCCCCCGCCCATCTCTCCTTAATATCCAGGGTCATACTCAGGTCAAGTAGCCTTTCGGAAATTTGACCATTTATTAATGCTATCAGACCCTTGGTGGTATTTGCTCCTATAACACTATATAAAAGGGGTATATTGCACCATTCTAGTGGAGATTTACTAAATTGACAGTTAAGTGCATGCCTGATCTGCAGGTATGTATAAAAGGTGTTGTTTGGGATCCCATATTCCCCCCTTAGTTCAGAAAAGGATTTCAAGTTTTTGCCCTCATATAACTGAACCAATCTACTTAATCCGTGGCGAACCCATGTCCAGTTTTTTTCCACAGTGATCAACTCCCTCAGTTCCCTATTGTTCCATATAGGCGAGAATTCCGTATGGCCTTCATATCCCATGACCCTCTTAGTAGCCCGCCATACTTTAAAAATCAATTTATGTGTTGGTGGTCCCTCTTGAAATATCCCCGCCTCTAATGCCTCTGCCAGAGATCCATATGAGGAATCATACAGCATAACTTTCACGTTGGGGTTCAGCAGGGGCTGACGTTCACAGCCTCCCAGTTGTTGTAGTTGTGCCGCCAGAAAGTAACTATAGGGATGTGGTACTGCCAGTCCCCCTTCCCCAACCGGGCGCTGGAGTGTTTGCAATTTGATTCTTGCCTGCCCTTTCTTCCATATTAGTTCTCTGAATAGACTTTCTATTTTTTTGAACCAACTCTTCCCAATCCAGACTGGGGAGTTGTGGAGTACATATAATAATTGTGGCATCCAGACCATCTTAATCAGATTGACTCTGCCTGCCAGGGATAGAGGGAGCTGACACCAAACTGCGCTTTTTCTTCTGAATTTTTCCAGCAGCGGGACTAGATTATCCACTAAATATTGTGCCGGGTCGGTTGAGATAGTTATACCCAGGTACCGCATCCTCTCTACTACCCTCAACCTCAACATGCCACCCCTTTGGATATTGCGCGTTGATTCCAATGGGAGCAACGTTGATTTCTCCCAGTTGACCACCAGGCCTGAAGATTTCCCAAAGCCTGTGGTCGCAGACACTCACTAGTTCCACCACGTCTTCTTCCTCCTGCTCAGCTTGTGCTGGGGGGGGGGGCTCTGGTCTCCTCGGATGAGGGGTGTCCTCCGAGTCTTTTCTCCCCTATGTAAAACAAAAATGGTATAATTAGAACACAGATATTTGATGGCAGAACTATAAAGATGAAACATTGCTTGGAAGTGGGGTACAATTGTCTGTTTTAGCAGAGTTCCAAGATGTAGCTTTTTTAATGCCCTTTGTCAAGCTGCAATACTTTACCTGTTTGGTACAAGCTTCACAGATGTAGCCCCCCCTATAGTATACACTGGAGCACCTGTGTGGCCCCCTAATAAAAATGGTGTTCTTGTGTCCCACACTAGTGCTCCAGTGTCCAGATGTGAAAACAGCTGCTCAGTGTCCTCTCCTTACACACAATCTAGTTTGCATTTCATTTTAGTAACAAACCCATCTACATAAACAAATATTTGGCATCCAAGTAGGCCCAAAAAAAAATGTGTGAAAATGCATATGGCCTAAACAATGGTGTTCTAGAGGCCGAAAGAAAAATGTTTGATACGAACGAATAATGGGCCCATGAACATTAAAGTTGACCTTTTTAAACGTTACAATTACTAAAAGCATATGGAGCAGAACGAACGGAATAAAGACAGAAAGAATATGAACACAGCACAACTACTTACTTTTTTGCAGCACTCTCCGGATCTTTCGGTACTGCTCCGGCTCTCTCAACTTCAGGTCCGACCACCGCTTCCTGAGCTGATCTTTAGACCTTTGTACCCCGAAATTCCGCTCAAGACTCCTGACCACTTTACCAATGATTTTGGCCTTTCGGATGTTGGGGTGGGGGTAAGGCCCATATTTTCCATCATAGTCGGACTTCTTCATGATGTCTACCATCTCCAACATCTCCCCAAACGACATATTTGTGGCCTTAAAACGTCTCCTTCTGGATCGGGATGTGCCTGGATCCGGGCTTTCCTCCTCCTCCTCCTCGTTGCTAGAATTAGCCCGCACCTGTTGTAACTCCGCCATCATGCTCTTCACCCACTGCGCTGAACGAAAAGGGGCGGGGAATAGACTAGAAAGAATGTCAGGGGCGGGCGGAGTTACACGCATGCGCAGTGTGTATAAAGCGTAACACGCGTGCGTATTACGTACAGAGGTCCTGGGAGCACCACACACCATGCAGGAGAACCTTGCTGCATTCATTGCCTATAAAATGCAGAGGATGGAGGAGGGCCAACAAGCCATGTGTCAGGCCCTCATATCAGAGGCTCTGGAGAAAGGTGTGAGGGGCCAAATTACACCTCACACACAGCTTTGGGATGGTCCTCCTCCTCCTCCTACAGGTCCTCCTCCTCCAGGTCCTCCCAGTCCTCCTCCAGGTCCTCCCAGTCCTCCTCCTCCTCCAGGTCCTACTCCTCCTCCTGCCACATCTCCAACTGCACAGCCACAGCCCGGAAGGAAGTGTGAAAGGAAGACCAGAGAGTGAGGACCCTGGATCCAGTCTGGTCAGCCAAAAGATGCAGCCTCTTGTGGTACCACAGCCTGGGGACACTGATGTCATCTGCTGCTATCCGGATCTCTGTGAATCCCGGACCAGACTGCCCTCCCTTATATATGGACTCCTCAGGCCACCAATTTTGAGGTTTAAGAATTGATGTCTGCCGTGGGGGTCACAGGCTTCACTAATTTCTCCTGTTGATCCAGTGTTGCCTTCCTCTTTGTTTGGTTCTGAGCCCTTAATAAAGGATTTTTGTTTTGAATTATACTCTCCTATGTGTTTTCCTTCAAAAATGATGGTTTGTTTGTGAGGATTCAGGTACATTTCTAATATACAATGTGAAATGAACAAGGGACACCAACAACAAAAAATCTCCTGGAGATTAAATAATAAAAGATATCAATGGTGTTGGGGTAACTTGCCACACAAAACACACACAAAAATATTCTGGAGTAAAAATAAAAATAACATTGAACAAAGATCAGCCTTGGAAAAAATCCAAACATTAAAGAAAAAAAAAGGCTTAAAAACAAAAACAAAAAAACCTAAAAAATATAAAACTGTCAGATGTGACAACTAATAACAATATATTGAGGGAATCCCACTAAAAAAACACAAATAAAACTTTGTGAGAAGTGTGTGTGAATATGAGCAGCAAACCGACTTAATTCTTGTCACATTATAAAGAAGAAGAGAGTGCGCTGTATTAAACCATTTTTTACATTGCAGCGTGACGAAAGTGCTGTATCCATTGCGAACGCTAAGTTTACCAGCTGTCCCGTGTCGGAATTTCTTCTGAGCATGCGTGGCACTTTGTGCGTCGGAACAGGCCACACACGGTCGGAATTGACGCGATCGGATTTTGTTGTCGGAAAATTTTATCTCCTGCTGTCCAACTTTGTGTGTCGGAAAATCCGAAGGAAAATGTCCGATGGCGCCCACACACGGTCGGAATTTCCGACAACACGCTCCGATCGGACAATGTCCATCGGAAAATCCGACCGTGTGTACGGGGCATAAGGGTGTTGGAGATACAACAGATTTCAGCTTAGCCTATTAACTGCAGTTCTCAAACAGGACACTAGATGTCGCTAATGCTCAGTGGTATGCTGTGCTGTGCAGTTTTCTATGATATGTTGTATTTCCTGTGTATAGTGTTGTACTTGTTGGTTTCTTTTTCCTGTCTGTGTTCTTTTTACCATGTGAGGTGACATCTGTGTACTTCTTGCCAGTTATGTTCAAATAAAGAAGTCAGTTCCTGTTATTCCAGAATGTCTGATCTGAATTGACTCCGCTGCACCTAGCAATCACACTCTGCAACATATTCAGTACTGTATCCTGTGCAGCTAGATCCCACTGCAGACCGTACCTGTTGTTCTGTTCTTAATATACTATAGGCAGGCAGTTCATTCATTTAGCTGCAGTATATTCAGTACTATAACCAGTTTAGCTAGATCTCGCTGCAGACCGTTCCTGTTGTTCTCTTCCTAATATACTACAGGCAGGCAAGTTCATTCAGTTAGCTGCAGTATATTCAGTACTGTATCCTGTGCAGATAGATCTCGCTGCAGGCTGTTCCTGTTGTTCTGTTCCTAATATATTACAGGCAGACAGTTCATTCAGTTAGCTGCAGTTATTCAGTACTGTATCCTGTGCAGCTAGATCTCGCTGCAGACCATTCCTGTTGTTCTCTTCCTAATATACTACAGGCAGGCAGGCAAGTTCATTCAGTTAGCTGCAATATATTCAGTACTGTATCCTGTGCAGCTAGAGCTTGCTGCAGACCGTTCCTTTTGATCTGTTCCTAATATACTACAGGCAGGCAGTTCATTCAGTTAGCTGCAGTATATTCAGTACTGTATCCAGTTTAGCTAGATCTCGCTGCAGACCTTTCCTGTTGTTCTCTTCCTAATATACTACAGGCAGGCAAGTTCATTCAGTTAGCTGCAGTATATTCAGTACTGTATCCGGTGCAGCTAGATCTCGCTGTAGACCGTTCCTGTTGTTCTGTTCCTAATATACTACAGGCAGGCAGTTCATTCAGTTAGCTGCAGTATATTCAGTACTGTATCCTGTGCAGCTAGATCTTGCTGCAGACCGTTCCTGTTGTTCTGTTCCTAATATACTATAGGCCTGCAGTTCATTCAGTTAGCTGCAGTATATTCAGTACTGTATCCTGTGCAGCTAGATCTCGCTGCAGACCGTTCCTGTTGTTCTGTTCCTAATATACTACAGGCAGGCAGGTCATTCAGTTAGCTGCAGTATATTCAGTACTGTATCCAGTTTAGCTAGATCTCGCTGCAGACCATTCCTGTTGTTCTCTTCCTAATATGCTACAGGCAGGCAAGTTCATTCAGTTAGCTGCAGTATATTCAGTACTGTATCCTGTGTAGCTAGATCTCGCTGCAGACCGTTCCTGTTGTTCTGTTCCTAATATACTACAGGCAGGCAGTTCATTCATTTAGCTGCTGTATATTCAGTGCTGTATCCTGTGCAGCTAGATCTCACTGAAAACCGTTCCTGTTGTTCTCTTCCTAATATACTACAGGCAGGCAAGTTCATTCAGTTAGCTGCAGTATATTCAGTACTGTATCCTGTGCAGCTAGATCTCGCTGCAGGCCATTCCTGTTGTTCTCTTCCTAATATACTACAGGCAGGCAGTTCATTCAGTTAGCTGCAGTATATTCAGTATATATATACATCCCAGCTTTGTGCAGCTACAGCTCACTGCAGGCCATTCCTGGTGTACCTATTCAAATACATTACGAATGCATCAAATACAGTATGTCTGGAAGGCCAACAAGGAGAGGCAGACACTCACAGGCCACTAAAAGAGGGCAAGCAGACTCTGTGTCTACAGCCAACATTGCTGATCGTGGACACGGTGCATCCTTAGCATGTGGCCTGGGGCACACTTGTCCTTTTTTTCGGCAGCTGGCCATGTTGAGCCACAACATGCAGAAGAGTTGGTAGAGTGGATGACCAAGCCGTCCTCATCCTCCTCATCCTCTGTCACCCAGGCTCAGAGTACTTTGGCTGCCAATGCAGCTACCAAAGCGGCCTCTTCCATTGGCTCAATGTCATCAGTCACTCCTTTCCTAGCCCCACCAACAGGCTCCGATGATGGTACCCAGATTGAGGAAGGCAGTAACGTGAGCCCAGAGAGAGGGGGTGCACAAGAAGGACACCAAACTGGCAGTCATGTTCCCCCAGCTGCAGCATACTGCCAGGTTTGCTTCAGTGACGAGGAGGGAGGGGATGATGAGGTCACTGACTCTATGTGGGTGCCTGAGAGGAGGAGGAGGCACATCTCCAATGAGGCAGGATGGCCTCCAGGGGCCAGCTTAAGGGCAGCCAACCGACTGCATCACACCACAGAGCTCCGCATGTGCAAGGCGCTGCTAACTACGCGCGTTTTTCCAAAAATTCTTTGGTGTGGGCCTTTTTTGAGATGTGTGCAGCAGATCGCACCATTGCTGTTAGCAACATATGTCTGAAGCGTATCAAGCGTGACCAAAACAGCAGCTGCTTGGGCACCACATGCTTGACCAGACATATGTTGAACTCCCATGCAGTCCGTTGGCAAGCGTACTTAAAAGACCCACACCAAAGAACAAGGCGGACCTCTCCTTGCTCCTCATCAGCTGGGATCTCCAACTCCACTATACCTTCAGTTCTCTCAGAAACCTGCACTGAGAGGAATGAAGGTGTAGAATTAGGTGTGCCAAGCACTTGCGGGCAATCTGCTATCGCTACACCAACGTCCAATTGTAGCAGGCAAATTTCTCTACCCCAGTTGCTAAAGCGGTGAAAGAAATTCGGTCCCAGCCATCCACATGCCCAGTGGCTGAATTCTAGCTTGGCTAAATTGCTAGCACTCCAACTGCTGCCTTTTCAGCTGGTAGACTCTGCCCCCTTTTGTGAATTTGTGGAATGTGCGGTACCTCAGTGGCAGGTTCCCAAACGCCACTTTTTTCACGGAAGGCGATTCCGGCTCTTTACCTGCATGTGGAAGGCAATGTCTTTGCCTCGCTGGACAGGGCGGTCAGCGATAAGGTGCATATTACAGCTCACTCATGGTCCAGCAGGCATGGACAGGGACGTTACCTATCTTTCACGGCGCACTGGGTGACCCTGCTGGCAGCTGGGAAGAATGCAGGACAGGGTGCAGTATTGTTGTAGCTTATTCCGCCACCACGCCTCCAAAATTCTACTAGTGGTGATTCTGACACACCTCTCTCCTCCACCCCCTCCTCTTCTTCTTCCTCCATGGCCTCTTCCTCTATAGATTTGTCCTCGGAGCCAGCGTTTCTCCGTAGGCGTTCAAGGGGCTACGCAACCAATCAGGCAAAAAGATGCCATGCGGTGCTTGAGCTGGTGTGCTTAAGGGACAGGAGCCACACTGGGGCAGAGATTCTGTCAGCTCTAAAGGGGCAGGCTCAGAGGTGGTTGACGCCACTCCAGCTTCAGGCAGGAATGGTGGTTTGTGACAATGGCACCAACCTCCTCTCCGCTCTCCGACAGGGACACTTCACCCATGTTCCCTGTTTTGCTCACGTCCTTAGTTTGGTGGTGCAGCAGTCCTTGTGCAGGTACCCAGGCTTACAGGATGTCCTGAGGCAGGCCAGGAAAGTCTGTGTGCATTTCTGCTGGTCATATAATGCCAGTGCTTGGCTGGCTGACCTCCAAAAGGAATACAACCTGCCCAAGAACCGCCTAATCAGTGACATGCCCACCAGACGGAACTCAATGTTGGCCATGCTGCAGTGGCTGCACACGCAGCAGAGGGCCATCAATGAGTACCTGTGCGACTATGGCACTAAGACAGGTCAGGGGAGCTTGGCTTTTTTTCACCACGCCAGTGGCTCATGATGCAGGCACTGTCTTTTCACCATTTGAGGAGGCCACGAGGATGGTGAGCAGTGACAGTGCATGCATCAGTGATACTATCCCTCTTGTCTACCTGTTGGAGCACACGCTGCGTGGAATAATGGACAGGGCACTTGAGGCAGAACAGAGGGAGGAAGAGGAGGACTTCCTTACCTCTAAAGGCCCCCTTTATCCAGACAGTGTTCCTGCGGGCCCGCCGATTACACAGGAAGAAGAGGAGGAGGATTGTGTCAGCATGGAGGTGGAGCCTAGCACTCAGCATCAGCAGCAGTCTTCAAGGGATCGTTTACAGTCCCCAGAAACCCATGGACTTGTACATGGCTGGGAGGAGGTGGCTGCGGATCAGGTCGTCCTTAGTGACCCAGAGGACTCCGGACCGAATGCGCCAGCAAACCTATGCTGCATGGCCAACCTGATCCTGCAAAGCCTGCGAAAGGACCCTCAGATTCGTGGTATCAAGGAGAGGGATCAGTACTGGCTGGCAACCCTCCTTGATCCACGTTACAAGGGTAAGGTTGCAGAACTTATCCAGCCATCGCAGAGGGAGCAGAGGATTAAACATCTTCAGGAGACCTTGCAGAAAGGTTTGTGCAATGCGTTTCCAGAGCCTGGGAGGTTACAAATTCCTGGTCCCGGACAACATGTTGCTGAGGCTTCAGTCAGTCACAGAAGGAGCAGTGGAGAAGGTGGCCGTCTGACAGATGCGTTCAGACAATTTTTTAGTCCGCAGCCCCAAGGTCTGATCGGTTCCAGCAATCATCGTCAGCGTATGATTTACATGGTGCAAGAATACCTAGGGGCAGGATCAGACTTGGAGACCTTTCCAACCGAAAATCCTCTGGGTTGCTGGGTCTTGAGGATGGATCACTGGCCAGAGCTTGCACAGTATGCAATTGAGCTACTGGCCTGTCCTGCATCCAGAGTTCTTTCGGAATGCACATTCAGTGCTGCTGGAGGCTTTGTCACCAATCACAGAGTGCGCCTGTCCACCGACTTGGTTGATCGGCTCACCTTCATAAAAATGAATTAGTCTTGGATCACCAGCTACCAAACACCTGATGCTGATGTAACCGAATAATTTTTTTATTAATGTGAGATCCCTTGAAGATTGCCTATGCTGATGCTGAGTGACTATCCTGTTATGCTGAGTGACTATCCTATTCCTCCTCAATGTTCATGTTGATAGCTTGTAAGAAAATTTTTGGTTGTGGGCACTACCACCAGTGGCTAAGGCCCAATTTTTCTGCCCCTGTGAAACAGGGGCGTGTAATTACAATTTTTGCTGTAATATTTTGCAGTAGGGCTTGTTCCTGCACTCAACTAGAGTATATGTGAGGTGTTGCAGTGTTGTGGCACCACCACCAGTGCCTAAGGCCCAATTTTTCTGCCCCTGTTCAACAGGGGCGTGTAATTACAATTTTTGCTGTAATATTTTGTAGCAGGGCTTGTTCCTGCGCTCAACTAGAGTATCTGTGAGGGGCTGCAGTGTTGTGGCACCACCACCAGTGCCTGAGGCCCAATTTTTCTGCCCCTGTTCAACAGGGGTGTGTAATTACAATTTTTGCTGTAATATTTTGCAGCAGGGCTTGTTCCTGCGCTAAAGTAGAGTATCTGTGAGGGGTTGCAGTGCTGTGGCACCAGCACCAGTGCCTAAAGCCCAATTTTTCTGCCCCTGTTTAACAGGGGCGTGTAATTACAATTTTTGCTGTAATATTTTGCAGCAGGGCTTGTTCATGCGCTCAACTAGAGTATCTATGAGGGGTTGCAGTGTTGTGGCACCACCACCAGTGCCTGAGGCCCAATTTTTCTGCCCCTGTTCAACAGGGGTGTGTAATTACAATTTTTGCTGTAATATTTTACAGCAGGGCTTGTTCCTGCGCTAAAGTAGAGTTTTTGTGAGGGGTTGCAGTGCTGTGGCACTAGCACCAGTGCCTAAAGCCCAATTTTTCTGCCCCTGTTCAACAGGGGTGTATAATTATAATTTTTGCTGTAATATTTTGCAGCAGGGCTTGTTCCTGAGCCCAACTAGAGTATCTATGAGGGGTTGCAGTGTTGTGGCACCACCACCAGTGCCTAAGGCCCAATTTTTCCGCCCCTGTTCAACAGGGGCGTGTAATTACAATTTTTGATCTATATTTTACAGCAGGGCCTGTTCCAGCGCCCACCAAGAGTAACTGTGAGGGCTTTCAGTGTTCTGGTACCACCAACACCTAAGGCCCAAATTTCTGCAGAGTATATAGGTCAGGCCCCTACTTTCAAACATCCGACTTACAAAAACGACTCCTACTTACAAACGGAGGGAGAAAACAAGAAGTGAGAGGAAATCTACCCCTAGGAAGGGAAATTCTCTCCTGTAATGCCTTGTACACACAGGCGGACTTTTCGATCAGACTGGTCCGACGGGACAAATCCGTCAGACAATCCGACCGTGTGTGGGCTTCATCGGATCTGCAGCGGACTTTTTTGGTCGAAAATCAGACGGACTTTAGATTTGGAACATGTTTCAAATCTTTCCGACGGACTCGAGTCTGGTCGAAAAATCTGCTCGTCTGTATGCTAGTCCGATGGAGGAAAACCGACGCTAGGGCAGCTATTGGCTACTGGCTATCAACTTCCTTATTTTAGTCCGGTCATACGACATCACGTACGAATCCGTCAGACTTTGGTGTGATCGTGTGTAGGCAAGTCCATTCGTCCACAAGTCCAGTCCCGAAAAGTCCGCCCATGTGTACACGGCATAAGAGTTAATATTGGAAAAAGGTGTCTCCTCCACTGATGCTTTATCACCAATCCTTGTTTCGCTAAAAACCCAAAAATTTCAAAATCCAATTGTCATTGGGACAAAGTGAGGTGAAATTTTCTGAATAGGGGCACAGACAGCAAAACAAATGTCACAGGAGTGATAACCCTTCCAAATGTTTTCCAAAAAGCTTAAAAATAAATTTTTGGCTGGAGCTACACTTACAAAATGCACCTGTTCCAAATTACAAACAGATTCAACTTAAGAACAAACCTACAGTCCCTGTCTTTCTTGGGACCGCCTGCATACTGGTGTTCAGAGTATATATGGCCTGGGGGCCCCACTCCTTTTCTTTTTTTAATTTGGGTGCGGGGTTCCCCTTAATATCCATACAAGACCCAAAGGGCCTGGTAATGGGCTGGGGGTATACCCATGCCATTTTTCTCAATAATTTTCATCCATATTGCCGGGACCGGACATTACATTACAGCCGCAAGCAGTTTTCAATGACTTTTATTCCTTTAGAAATGTCATTTTGTGCAGGGACTGTTCTAAACATGGGAGACATGCGCCACTTTACAGGCATACTATAGACACCCCACAGGTACGATATTTAAAGGAATATTTCACTTTTATTTTTTCACTTTAAGCGTCATTAAAATCACTGCTCCCGAAAAAACGGCCGTTTTTCAAACTTTTTTTAGCATTGATACATGTCCCCTGGGGCAGGACCCGGGTCCCCAAACCCTTTTTTAGGACAATAACTTGCATATTAGCCTTTAAAATTCACACTTTTGATTTCTCATGTTCGAGTCTCATAGACTTTAACGGTGTTCGAAAGTTCTCGCGTGTTCTGGATGTGAACCAGACCGGGGGGTGTTCAGCTCATCCCTAATCAGCAGCATCCCATTCTTCTTCCTCACCAGCATGATAGGGAAGGCATAAGCGCTTCTGGATTTTCGAATGACTCCTGACTTTTCCAGCTCAGCAATCTGCTCCCTGAGATCTTCCAGATCACTGAGCGGTACCTGTCTTGCCCTTTCTCAGAATGATTTATCCTCATGCAGCCGAATCTGGTGCTGAGCACTCCTGGCACAACCCACATCGAAGCCCTTTGAAAGAACATCTTCTCCCATCTGAACAACTGATCTGTCTCTTTCCTGCTGAATGGTTGAAGGAGGCAACCACTCAGATGAAGAAAGGAACTCCTCTTCCAGCTTCTCTTTGTCTTCTCTCTCAGTCATTTCAATCAGCATTCAAACCCTTAACATAACTGGATGATCCATGATATTCCGAAGACTGACTTGCACCTTCCCTCCATTCTGGGGCAGGGCTTTGGTAGGTACTATCTCTGGAATCAGTTCCACCCCTGCTTCACTTGGTTGTGCATCAGTCTCCAAGACAACAAAGGGGCCTGGCTGATCCAAAGTCAATTTGACAGTAGCCTTCATACAGACTATTTCACCTGGCTGCAACACCGTATCTCTCACTTCCAGCCTCCATATGGGAGTCCACCGCTCCAAAGTGATCACCTCTCCTAAGAACAGCTTTCTCTGCAATCAGGCAGGGTGCTGGCTCTGTTTGCAACAGAGATAATGGAAAAATAGAACGATGGATAGCCGCACTCCAAAAAAGTTCACCTTTATTAAAAAATTTATATCAAAGCATCACAGGGCAATACAGACTAACTGCACAGCTGCTCTAGAGTCTTCCAGACCCTTCAGCTGGGGCACTCTGTTCTTGGACCATTCGCTTAAAGGCTTGATGCAATTGGGGATGTATTCCTCTAAGTGCAGGATCTTCCCTTCCATTTGATGAAATCAGTAGCCTCCTCACAAGGTCTGTGTTAGTTCCAATCAGCATTGTGTTTTGTTCAGCCCCTCAAGTCAGGGGCACACAATGGGCAGAGTGTCGAAGGTTTCTGTCTTCCCTGCTACGGATGGCCCAAAGGTGATCTTTATTGAGATGTATCCATT
Organism: Lithobates clamitans; assembly: GCA_037952925.1. Lineage (NCBI taxonomy): Eukaryota > Metazoa > Chordata > Amphibia > Anura > Ranidae > Lithobates > Lithobates clamitans. The sequence goes on from JBBGZY010000286.1 coordinate 145,222, forward strand.
GTAAGAAAATTTCTCAGACCCAATTCCCCAAATCTCAAGCTCTTCCATCTTACACAGGGGAATATGCTTCAAGTGTTTGTTATAGAAATTTCTGGGGGGGAGAAGAGGAGTCTTTGTAGTGTTGATCTTCAAAATCTTCAGCTAGCTCAACAAGGCTCCAAGGGGGGGAGCGGGGGGGGGTTCTGTGCAATGGCGACCAGCAATAGTGAATTGCATATACAATGCGTCTCCTGCTAGAAGCTTTAATATAAAGAGTTAGGGTAAAGGTGTCTGCATGCAATGTCTTTTGTAAGATTTACTAAGGGTGGGCTTCTGCCCGCTCAATATCAAGGTTCAAGGAAAAAGGAATTCCCGGAATAGGTTCTTGAAGAATCTACAACCAGTGAAGGGTACCTGGCCATGCACCTGGCATCACAGGGATTCAGCTGGCTCTGTGACCCCAGATAGTTAGTCGGTCGACAGGGAGCTGGCGATTTTAGATCTACCTGCAGGTGTATCACTCACTTACTCAAGATTCTCCACGCCATCCAGGCCGCGCAACCTACTCGCATCCCCCAGAGCAGCTGGGTCTCTGCTCTCAGTTAACAATGATAAATAACTTGTGCTATGATAATAGGATAAAATATAATAACATAGAAAAACATGAATTGTAGCTGCTGTACAAAAAGTGCTAATCACCAAAAACAGTATGATATAATTACAGCTAAATAATGGAAAAATGAACAAAAGTCCAAAAATGTATACTGCCAATAAAGTCCCAAATAAAGTGCTCTTGTGCTCCAATCTTCATAAAAGCGCTGAAGTGCTTCAAACTTCACTCTGTGATGTGATACACACCCCTTCTTATCCCTACATACCAGAAATCACACCACAGGGCATCATCAAGGACATCCTGCGCTCAGCTGAAGGCCGTGGTCCCAAAAGGAAGCTCTCCTCCCCAGACCAGGCTATTTATGTACTAACCCAGCATTCTTCTATCTCCAGCTGGCTGGAACTTCTACTCTGCAGCAGCACCGGCTCCATGGAAATTCCGGCTTTCTGGACCACATGTCCCACGATCCCCTGCTTTCAGTAGTGGTCTCTCCCTCTTTGCCTTCAGGAAATGATGACACAATGTCCAGGCTGAACACTAGAGGGAAACAAACTCAAGGCAGCCTTTATTAACCACTTGTCGACTGCCGCACGACGATGTACGTCGGCAGAATGGCACGGGCAGGCAAAAGGACTTACAGGTATGTCCTTGCCTTCCCGCGGGCAGGGGGTCCGATCGACCCCCCCGGTGCCTGCGGCGGTCGGATTCAGGTCAGGGGCGATCAAAGGTGAGGGGGAGGCCACTCATTCGTGGCTCCCCCCTCGCGATCGCTCCTGGCGAATGAAATCCTTTCCCGGCTTCTGAAATGTAAACAGAAGCGGAGGAAGTGATGTCATCTCTCCTCGAGCCGGTCTTTTTGTTCCGGCGCAGAGGAGAGAAGACATCCAAGTAAGTTTGCATAACACTACACTTCCAGTAGAACACGCAGGCACACTTTTCACCCCCCATCACCCCCCAGTCACCCCCTGATCACCCCCCTGTCACACTGACACCAAAAGCAGTTTTTTTTTTCTGGTTATTGCAATGGTGTCAGTTTGTGACAGTTATAAGTGGTAGGGCAGTTAGGGTTAGCCCCCTTTAGGTCTAGGGTACCCCCCTAACCCCCCCTAATAAAGTTTTAACCCCGTGATCACCCCCATCGCCAGTGTCACTAAGCGATCGTTTTTCTGATCGCTGTATTAGTGACACAGGTGACGCTAGTTAGGGAGGTAAGTATATAGGTTCGCAGTCAGTGTTTTATAGTGACAGGGACCCCCATATACTACCTAGTAAAGGTTTTAACCCCCTGATTGCCCCCTAGTTAACCCTTTCACCAGTGATCACTGTATAATGCCCCGTACACACGGTCGGATTTTCCGATGGAAAATGTCCGATCGGAGCGTGTTGTCGGAAATTCCGACCGTGTGTGGGCTCCATTGGGCATTTTCCATCGGATTTTCCGACACACAAAGTTGGACAGCAGGAGATAAAATTTTCCGACAACAAAATCCGATCGCGTCAATTCCGACCGTGTGTGGCCTGTTCCGACGCACAAAGTGCCACGCATGCTCAGAAGAAATTCCGAGACGGGACAGCTCGTTCTGGTAAACTTAGCGTTCGCAATGGATTCAGCACTTTCGTCACGCTGCAATGTTCAAAATGGTTTAATACAGCGCACTCTCTTCTTCTTTATAATGTGAGAAGAATTAAGTAGTTTTGCTGCTCATATTCACACACACTTCTCACAAACTTATTTCGTTACTATTTATCGGGATTCCCTCAATATATTTTGATTTCTCACATCTAACAACATATTTTTGTATATTTTTTATATATTTTTTGGCTTTAATGTAGAATCTTTTTTTGTGTTTCTATTTTTTTTTTTTTTTGCGATTTTGATTTGTACTCCCGAAAATGTTTGTGTGTGTTTTTTGTGACAAGTTCCCACAACACCATTGATATGTTGTTACATTTAATCTGTAGGAGATTGTTTGGTGTTGTTGTCCCTTGTTAATTTCACATTTTATGTTAGAAATGTACCTGAATCGTCACCAACAAACTGTCCTTTTTGGATGAAAACACACATAGGAGAGTAGAATTTACCAAAAAAATTTATTAAGGGGTCACAACTAAACAAAGAGGGAGGCAACGCTGGAGAAACTGCAGAAGTGGGTGAAGCCTTGGACCCCCAGGGCAGACATCAACTATTTAAAAGCAAAATTGGTGGCCTGAGGAGTCCTTATCTAAGGGAGGGCAGTGTGGTCCAGAAGTCCCAGAGATCCGGAAAGCAGCAGATGACATCTGTGTCCCCAGGCTGTGGTCATACGAGAGACTGCATCTTCTGTCAGACCAGACTGAACCCAGGGTCATCACTCTTTGGTCTTCTTTCCACGCTTCCTTCCACGCTGTGGCTGTGGTGGTGGAGTTGTGGCAGCAGGAGGAGGAGGAGGAGGATCGTCGATCTCAATGACATCCGTCTTGGGTTTTAGTTCCCCACTCAACCCCTTGCGTAGGACTTTATAAATCAGGTCCTCAGAGAGCCTGCGTTGACCCTCCTGCATGCCCTGCAATTTGGTGGCAGCCATGCAGGCAAAGACCTCTTCAGGACTGGGGAAGGCTCTGAGGGACGCAGAAGCCTCCTGGATCAGCCTGTACGCTGAATCCTGCACGGGACTCGGAGTGGCCTTCCTGGCCCTTTTGTATGGAAGGCGGAGGGGAGGGACCTGAGACTCAGTCAGGCTGCGACTGGTCCCAGGCTTCTCTTGGCTGACACTTAGCCCCGCCTCCTCCTGGCTGACACTAATCCCCGCCTCCTCCTGGCTGCCACTAAACCCCGCCTCCTCCTGACTGCCACATTCCACAGCCTCCTCCTGGCTGAGGTCTTCCTGTGTATGAAAAAGGGACATAGTTTTAGTATTGTTTTCATCAATCACACACAATTTTCACCTCCTGACTACTGCAAATTGAATGTTAACAAATATAACAGACTATCCTTCTGAGCCCAGCATTTTTTATTTTTGTCCCAATTTTGGGTGCCCACTACTGTGTATTGATATGTAAAACACTTTTTTTAATCAGAAATTAGTGATCAATAATAACATCTAATAAACATCATTTATTTATTGACCAGAAATCTGTAGAACAATGCTATACCTGACTCCAGCTGGGCTCCTCCACTTCTTTCTGGCTGGAAGTCCCAGGTTGGACATCAGAAGCCTCAGCTGGGATGGAAGGAAGAGTGGAAGGAAGAGTAGAGAGGGATTCCCTGACTTCAGTGTGGTCTGACAGAAATCGCAGTCTCTCATAGTACCACAGCCTGGGGACATAAACATCATCTGCTGCAGCTCCGGACCTCAGGGAATCTGTGACCTTCTTGCGCTCCCTCAGATATGTGCTCCTCAGGCCACCAATTTTAGCTTTTAAATAGGGGATGGTTGCTGTGGGGACCACCGGCTTCACCAACTCCAGCAGTTTCTCCAGCGCTGCCTGCCTCTTCTGTTTGTGGTTATAGTGGGGGTGTCTGACCTGCCACAGACAGGGCAGCTCCCTGTGCTTGTCTATGAACAGGGGCAGGAAATTGTGGTCGTTGAACCCATCCATTTTCTCTGCAAGACACAACACAAGACAAACCCTAATGTCAGGCCAAACTCCCCTAATCTTGTTACAATATAGGCTTCCATTTCGAAGCAGTATAGGCGCAAGTTTAGATCTTACCTTCGTTATCACGATCGGCGTCTCCGATGCTCCTTCCTCCGCTCACAGATCGTACGTAAGACGCACGTGTGTTACGCTTTATACACACTGCGCATGCGTATAACTCCGCCCACCCCTGACGTTCTTTCTAGTCTATTCCCTGCCCCTTTTCGTTCGGCGCAGTGGGGGAAGAGCACATGGCAGATAGACAGCAGGTGCGTGCTAATTGTAGCAACGAGGAGGAGGGGGAGGAGAGGCCGGACCCTGAAACGTCCTGATCCAGAAGGAGATTTAAGGACTCAAATATGTCCTTTGTGGAGATGTTGGAGATGGTGGACATCCTGAAGAAGTCCGACTATGAAAGAAAGTATGGGCCTTACCCCAACCCCAATGTCCGAAAGGCCAAGATCATGGCGAAAGTGGTCAGGAGTCTGCACCGGAAATTCGGGGTACGACGATCGAAAGATCAGCTCAGGAAACGGTGGTCGGACCTGAAATTACGAGAACTTGAGCAGTACAGAAAGATCCGGAGAGTGCTGCAAAAAAGTAAGTAGTTGTGCTGTGTTCCTATTCTTTTTGTGTTTATTACGTTCGTGCTGCTCTATGTGCTTTTAGGAACTGTTGTACAGTTTAAAATGGCAACTTTCATGTTCATGGGCACATTATTCGTTCGGATCAAACATTTTTCGTTCCAAATATAAAATACCATTGTTTAGCCCATATGCATTTGGCCACCATTTTGACGCCCTATACTTGTCTTAAAAGAATTGGGTTGTGTAGATGGCTTTGTTACTAGAATGAAATTCAAACTAGATTCTGTGTAAGGAGAGGACACTGAGCAGCTGTTTTCACATCTGGACACTGGAGCACTAGTGTGGGACAAAAGAACACCATTTTTATTAGGGGGGCCACACAGGTGCTCCAGTGTATACTATAGGGGGGTCTCCATCTGTGAAGCTTGTACAAAACAGGTAAAGTATTGCAGGTTGACAAAGGGCATTAAAAAAATTACATCTTGGAACTCTGCTAAAATAGATAATTGTACCCCACTTCCAAGCAATGTTTCATCTTTATAGTTCTGACATTAAATATCTGTGTGCTAATTATACCATTTTTGTTTGACATAGGGGAGAAAAGACTCGGAGGACATCCCTCATCTGAGGAGACCAGAGCCCCCTCCCTCTGGAAGAAGGGGAAATCCCCCCAACACAAGCTGAGCAGGAGGATGAAGACGTGGTGGAACTAGTCACCACAACAGGTGAGTGTCTGCAACCACAGGCTCAGATAAGAGATGGATTGCTGCATTTTTTTAAAACCAAATTTATTTTGGGGTTCCTCTCTTTTTAGGTGATTGTGAGGTTGTGGATGAAGATCCTTTCACATCTGAAAGTGCCCAGATCCTGATCGGGGTGATCATGGGGTGTAATTTACAATTGGAAATCATCAAGCAAAACATCAATGATGTTATTCCAAAATATAAAAACATCATTGATGTTTTGGGGCGAGTTTAAAACCCCTCCAAATCACTTTCTTCTTTTGTGTGCTACAATGTGCTAAATGTTTTCGTGATTTTTCCCAAAGCCAAATTTGGAGGATGCACACAGTGTGTCAACATGTGCTATCTGCCATCAATGGAGATCAATGGACGCATTTTGGGGGTGCAACCCCTTCCTCAATAATAAAGTAGCGGTGAGGAAGGGCTTGCTCCCCCAAAACACATCCCTTGATCCCCCGTGATGGCAGGTAGCACATGTTGACATTGTGAAATTTGTGTGCATCTTCCAAATTTGGCTTTTCCAGGGGTGATTTCCCCCCATCTGAACGCAATATCAAACCCAGTTCCTAAATACTCATGTCTGATATTGCCTTCAAGTTCTACCAAATGTGAACTTTGTAAGATCAAGATTTGTGTCTTTCTTGTTGGTTTTACACAGGCCTGTTTTCTATAAAATGGACATTTTGATTTGGGATAATGCCACCACAAAAATTGTTATACAACAAACATGTTGGTTTGTCAGCAAAACCTTTGGTAAATGCACATGTGATTGTGCAGGTATTAAAAAAATTGTTAATCAATAATGTGTGGATTATTGTCTCAACGCTACAACACTTTTGGGGTGATGTAATTGTTGTTTTGTGAGAAAATGGGGGTTATTCCCTAAGGGCAAATCCACTTTGCACTACAAGTGCAGTTTCAGTGCAGTTGCAAGTGCACTTGTAGGGAAATGTGTTTTTGCATTTAGTAAAAAACAGCCAACAGTGCTTTGTATAAGGTTACACAATCACAACATTTTCTGGACTCCACACATTTCTGTCAGGGTCAGCTCAAACAAACACAAGCAGTAAATGTCCACAAAGATTTTTTTTTTATTTGAAAAAGGCTTCACATGTTGTCTGGCATATTGATAGCCCCCCTACCCGCAAAGAACTCCAGGTAGCGTAACCGGACATCACGGGCACTCAGGGAGGGCAAGCCAGGACGGCCACTTTCAAGCGCCGTCAGTGTGGTTTGATTTAGGATTCCGGCCTCAGGCCCAACTGAGCCAGCATAGTTGGCCGAATGTTTCCGTAAAAAGTTATGGAGAACACAGCACGCAAGTATTATATGGTTCAGTTTATACTCCGCCATATGGATAGGTGTCAGAAATAGGCGGAACCGGCTGGCCAGGATTCCAAATGTGTTCTCCACCACTCTTCGGGCTCTGGCCAGCCAGTAATTAAAAACCCTCTGTTCCGGGGTGAGGGTCCTCATCGGGAATGGCCGCATCAGGTGGTCCCCCAGCGCAAATGCTTCATCAGCAACGAACACAAATGGGAGTCCTTCAACATTGTCCTCTGGAGCTGGCAAGTCCAAGCTGCCATTCTGGAGACGCCTGTAGAACTCCGTCTTGGCAATGACTCCACCATCGGACATCCGGCCATTCTTCCCCACGTCCACATACAAGAAGTCGTAATTAGCCAACACCACCGCCAACATCACTATACTATTAAACCCCTTGTAATTATAATAGTACGACCCCGAGTTGGGTGGTGGGACGATGTGGACATGTTTCCCATCAATTGCCCCTCCGCAGTTAGGAAAGTCCCACCGCTGGGCAAAGTGGGAGGCCACAGTCTGCCATTCCTGTGGCGTGGAAGGAAACTGTTGAGGAAAAAACAATAAACATTACTATTTTTACTCTGAAACATGGCAAGCAGATTAGACACAAACATTATGGGGCAACCTCCAGATAGCATTTAGTAAGGGGAATTTAACAAGGCCAAAGTATAAGGTACACCTATCATATTCCCCCCCCCCTCTCATGGGCCATTTCTAACATTATGGGGTGTGTGGAAATCTTGGACAGGTAACCCTCTTCACTTCATTGAGAGATGAATGCCTAAATAATGGGTATTACTTGGAACAGCCCCTCCTTAGTTACACTATTGGCAGCCCACTGGACAGGTAAGAAGTGTCTGAATACAAAGATATAAATACACACTGTACACATTTGAGGACATTTGGACATTCTGCTATTACCTATCAAGATGATAATAGGATACAAAAACTTTAAACAGTACCATTGTAAAGTATACAGGCAGGCCCTTGCACTACATGCTTTGGGTAATTCATCCATAAATCTGACCAGTAAAGAGGTGGGTATAGTGTGTATGGGTTTGGCAAAGTCAGCAGATAGATGATTTAGGATAGATAGAGAATTGGGATCAGCTGACTTAGCAGTTGGGGGAGGGAGGGTTACTAAAAATTATTTGGGGACACCACAAAAAAAAGCCTCTGGCACTCTGCCTGAATTTAAATCAAAAATAACATTACCAAACATTTTAGGGGGTGTTTGGGGTAAAGCACTACTATGGAGCTGATAAAATACATTGTTAAGTGACTACATGAGGTGAATATAGGGCAGGAGACACCATGCTGGGGAGGTTAGTGAAGGGCAAATATGTATGAAGGACCTAAAATAATAATTACATAAAAATCCAGCATGCATGAGGACAAAGGGGACATTCACAGCATATTACAATCATGGTAATTAGGGAATGAGGAAAGAAATACAATATATTATCAAACATTAAAGACAATAAAATGTGATATAAAAGGATAAAAATCTTACCTTCATATACTCCTTCTGCAGGACCTGGATGATGGCAGAACAGGTCTCTGGGATAATGATCCCCAGAGCCTGGGGGGAGATGCCTGTCGAGAACTTCAAGTTCGGCAGGCTTCTCCCTGTGGCCAAATACCGCAAGGTAGCGACCAACCTCTGCTCCGGAGTGATGGCTTGCCTCATGCAGGTATCCTGCCTGCTGATATAGGGGGTCAGCGAAGCCAACAAACGGTGAAACACGGGGTCCGTCATCTGGAGAAATTTCCTAAAATCATCAGGATTATTCTCACGGATCTCACGGAGCAAATGCATATGAGAGAACTGGTCACGCTGAAGCAACCAATTCTTGGTCCATGAACTCCTCCCCACCCTGTTCATGGACTGGACTTGTGTCAAGGTCAGGACCCCAACACCAACCCCCTGCACAGCACGAACTCTACGAGGAGTACGCATACGAAACATGGCTAGAAAACGGTCGGCTGCTCAGAACGAAGTAACAGAACGCACTGAAGAACAGCAAGGCCTGAGAAGAGCGACCTGAAAAACAGCAACGAGCAGGCAAGATCACACAGAAAACTCTGATACGAACTGACTGCACGCACTGAAGAGCAGATACAAACCCACAAGCACAAACTGAACGGCAGAAAACGATCTGAAAGCCACGAGTCTGAAAAAGCGCGAATCATCTCTCACCAAACTTTTACTAACACGAGATTAGCAAAAGGAGCCCAAAGGGTGCCGCGCTTGGTTCTGAACCGGCCTTTTCTAGTCTCGTCGTACGTGGTGTACGTGACCGCGTGGTTGGCGATCAGAAATTCCGACAACTTTGTGCGACCGTGTGTAGGCAAAACAAGTTTGAGCCAACATCCGTCGGAAAAAATCCTAGGATTTTGTTGTCGGAATGTCCGAACAAAGTCCGACCGTGTGTACGGGGCATTAGTGTTACGGGTGATGCTGGTTAGTTAGTTTATTTATTATAGTTTTAGTGCACCCGCCGTTTATTACCTTATAAAGGTTTAACCCCCCTGATCGCCCGGCGGTGATATAAGTTATGTTTTTAGGGTCAGATAAGGTCTGCGTCGCCCCAGGCAGCGTCAAGTTAGCGCCAGTACCGCTAAAACCCACGCACGCAGCATACACCTCCGTTAGTGCTATAGTATCTGAACAGATCAATATCTGATCCGATCAGATCTATACTAGCGTCCCCAGCAGTTTAGGGTCCCCAAAAACGCAGTGTTAGCGGGATCAGCTCAGATACCTGCTAGCACCTGCGTTTTGCCCCTTGGCCCAGCCCAGCCCAGCCCACTCAAGTGCAGTATCGATTGATCACTGACACTTACAAAACACTAAGCACACATAACTGCAGCGTTCCCAGAGTCAGGCCTGATCCCTGCGATCGCTAACAGTTTTTTGGTAGCGTTTTGATACAGTCGCTGACAGTCAGGAGCTTTTTTGCCTGTGAGTCTCACTAGTGTACCCCTAAATTTAGAGCCCAAAATGGCAAATCGAAGGTACACTAGTGAAGAGGTCTACACGTTTCTGAGCATGACAGATAGTGAAGAGGAAGTCACTCATCTGTCAGATTCAGGCTACATCCAGCACTGCAGTATAACGTGGTGACGTGGCGAGTCCCATAAGTGCAGTTCAATCTGGCGAGGTGGCAAGCACAAGTAGTGTCCCGCTGCCACCAAGAAGACGAACACAGGCCCGTTGTGCCCATAGTGCCCTTCCTGCTGCATTCGCCAATCCTAATTGGGAACCCACCACTTCTGCAGCACCCGTACTTCCCCCATTCACTGGCCAACCCGGAATTCAGGTGGAAACAGTTGATTTTACGCCACTTGATTTTTATTCACTGTTTTTCACCAAAGATCTCTATAGATCTATTGTGGGCCAAAGCAATTTATACGCTGATCAACACATCGCCACTATTCCCCAGTCCTCCCTTGCCAGAGATTGGAGACCAATTACGGTCTCCGAATTTAAGATCTTTCTGGGCCTTTCCCTCAACATGGGCATAACTAAAAAGAGTGAGTTGTGGTCATATTGGTCCACTGACCCAATTTACCATATGCCCTTGTTCTCTGCCTCCATGACCAGGGCACGATACGAGCAGATTTTGCGGTTCATGCACTTCAATGACAATGAACTCTGTCGTCCTCGTGGAGACCCTGAATACGATCGGCCCTACAAAATTCAGCCCCTCGTAAACCACTTCAACCAACGTTTTGCAGACTTGTTTACTCCCCATCAAGTTGTCTGCATTGATGAGTCCTTGATTACATTTTCTGGCCGCTTGTCATTCAAACAGTACCTTCCCAGCAAGCGTGCCAGATACGGGGTCAAGATGTATAAGCTCTGTGACAGGGCCACAGGCTATACATGTAGTTTTATGGTTTACGAGGGCAAAGATAGTCACATAGAGCCGACAAACTGCCCTGACTACATAGGAAGCGCTGGCAAGATAGTGTGGGACTTGGTGTCACCCTTATTCGGAAAGGGGTACCATTTATATGTGAACAATTATTACACGAGCGTGCCACTTTCTAGTCACCTTTTTGATCATAAAATTGGAGCATGGGGCACCGTGCGATCTAATCGCCAGGGCTTTCCCCAGCGGCTTGTCTTAGGCTGGAGGAGAGAGCCTGCTTGCGGTGTAATAATTTGCTCGCTATGAAGTGGAGGGACAATAAGAATGTTTTCGTTCTTGCCTCCCTTCATGCAGACACGACGGTCCAAATTACTACGGCGACTGGTGTTGTGGAAAAACCCCTCTGTGTCCACGAATATAACCAAAATATGGGAGGGGTGGACCTCAACGACCAGTTGTTGGCGCCGTACCTAGTTGCCCCTAAGGCCAGACGCTCATACAAAAAAGTGTCTGTATACTTATTTCAATTGGCTTTGCTGAACGCTCATGTGCTATACAGAGCTTCAGGACAGACTGGATCCTTTCTTAAATTCCAGGAAGAGATCGTCAGAGCCCTTCTGTATCCAGACGGTGCTCCACCTCACCTTCCCCAACCAGATGCAGTAAGACCGCTGCATGGGAGGCATTTTCCTTATGTCCTCCCGAGTACCCATACCGAGCAAGCCCCCCAAAGAAAATGTTGTGTCTGCAGAAAGCGCGGATATAGGCGTGACACCCGCTATTATTGTCCCTCCTGTCCTAGCAATCCTGGTCTTTGCATTGGTGAATGTTTTGAGTGCTACCATGCACTAGTTGAGTTTTAGCGTAGGGTACAGCATTGTACAGACTAGGACACACTTTCACAGGGTCTCCCAAGATGCCATCGCATTTTGAGAGACCCAAACCTGGAACCGTTACAGTTATAAAAGGTACAGTTATTAAAAAAATGTAAAAAAAAAAAAGTAAAAAAAAAAAAATACACAAAAAAAAATAAAATAAAAAAAACAAAAATAGTTGTCGTTTTCTTGTTCTCTCTCTCTCTATTCTCTCTCTATTGTTCTGCTCTTTTTTACTGTATTCTATTCTGCAATGTTTTATTGTTGTTATGTTTTATCATGTTTGCTTTTCAGGTATGTAATTTTTTTTATAGTTTACTGTGTTTTAACAATTTTTTTGTTTTCAGGTACGCCATTCAGCTGCAGCGCGGATTTATTTATCTTGACAGCAACAGCGTTTGCTCCCACAATACATAAAGCCGTGACTCCATCGCTGTCAGAGTTGATTTCACCACCACAGTTACATACTTCAGCATATATGCCAAAGCGTGGGGGCAACAGTGGGCAGAGGAACGATTTGCTCCTACCTTTTGCGGGAGGATGCCCCCATGCTTCGGCATATATATATTTTAGGCACAGGTTGCGTTAAATGTTTTATTTTTTACTGTGTTTTTTCTGTATTTGCTTTGCATGTATGGTAAGTCTTACTGTTATACTGTAATGTTATTTTGTTTTATTGTTAACCATCATTTGCTTAGCAGGTACGCCATTCAGTTGAAGCGCAGATTTACTTATCTTGACAGCAACAGCGTTTGCTCCCACAATACATAAAGCCGTGACTCCAGCGCTGTCGGAGGTGATTTCACCACCACAGTTACATACTTCAGCATATATGCCGAAGTGTGGGGGCAGCAGTGGGTGGAGGAACGATTTGCTCCTACCTTTTGCGGGAGGATGCCCCCATGCTTCAGCATATATAAACGGTGCATATATGTCCATCATTAGGAGTGGGTGGATGAAGGGAGGTATTCTAATGGTGGGCATACCCACCAATCAATATCTTTTTTTCGTTCAGCCCACAGGCTGCATGAAAAAAAAGTTAACAATATATACCCAACAAGGACCAGCAAGGTACTGGTATGTTGCTGGACTTTAAGTGGTTATACCAGAATGATGCCTGCAGGTTTAGGTATCATCTTAGTATCATTCTTTTCAGCCAGCGGTTGGCTTTCATGTAAAAGCAATCCTAGCAGCTAATTAGCCTCTAGACTGCTTTTACAAGCAGTAGGAGGGAATGACCCCCCCACCATCTTCCATGGTTTTCTCTGGCTCTCTTGTCCCAACAGGGAACCTGAGAATGCAGCCGTTGATTCGGTCAGCTGACCATAGAGCTGATCAGAGACCAGAATAGCTCCAATCATCTCTATGGCCTAAGAAACCTGAAGCTACGAGCATTTTATGACTTAGATTTCGCCGGATGTAAACAGCGCCATTGGGAAATTGGGAAAGCATTTTATCACACCGATCTTTACGTGGTCAGATGCTTTGAGGGCAGAGGAGAGATCTAGGGTCTAATAGACCCCAATTTTTTTTTTAAAAGAGTACCTGTCACTAGCTATTGCTACCAAAGGGGATATTTACATTCCCTGAGATAACAATAAAAATGCTAAAAAAAAAAAAAAAAATGAAAGGAACAGTTTAAAAATAAGATAAAAAAGCAAAAAAATAAGAAAGAAAAAAAAGTACCCCTGTCCCCCCCCCCGTTCTCACGCAAAGGCGAACGCAAGCGTCGGTATGGCGTCAAATGTAAACAGCAATTGCACCATGCATGTGAGGTATCACCACGAAGGTCAGATCGAGGGCAGTAATTTTAGCAGTAGACCTCCTCTGTAAATCTAAAGTGGTAACCTGTAAAGGCTTTTAAAAATGTATTTAGTTTGTCGCCACTGCACGTTTGTGCACAATTTTAAAGCATGTCGTGTTTGGTATCCATGTACTTGGCCTAAGATCATCTTTTTTATTCCATCAAACATTTGGGAAATATAGTGTGTTTTAGTGCATTAAAATTAAAAAAAGTGTGTTTTTTCCCAAAAAAATGCGTTTGAAAAATCGCTGTGCAAATTCTGTGTGAAAAAAAACATGAAACACCCACCATTTTAATCTGTAGGGCCTTTGCTTTAAAAAAATATATAATGTTTGGGGGTTCAAAGTAATTTTCTTGCAAAAAAAATAATTTTTTCATGTAAACAAAAAGTGTCAGAAAGGGCTTTGTCTTCAAGAGGTTAGAAGAGTGGGTGATGTGTGACATAAGCTTCTAAGTGTTGTGCATAAAATGCCAGGACAGTTCAAAACCCCCCCAAATGACCCCATTTTGGAAAGTAGACACCCCAAGCTATTTGCTGAGAGGCATGTTGAGTCCATGGAATATTTATTATGTGACACAAGTTGCGGGAAAAGGACAATTTTTCTTTTTTGCACAAAGTTGTCACTAAATGATATATTGCTCAAACATGCCATGGGAATATGTGAAATTACACCCCAAAATACATTCTGTTGCTTCTCCTGAGTACGGGGATACCACATGTGTGAGACTTTTTGGGAGCCTAGCTGCGTACGGGACCCCGAAAACCAAGCACTGCCTTCAGGCTTTCTAAGGGTGTAAATTTTTGATTTCACTCTTCACTGCCTATCACAGTTTCGGAGGCCATGGAATTCCCAGATGGCACAAACCCCCCTAAATGACCCCATTTGGGAAAGTAGACACCCCAAACTATTTGCTGAGAGGTATGGCGAGTATTTTGCAGACCTCACTTTTTGTCACAAAGTTTTGAAAATTGAAAAAAAAAAAAAAAAATTTTTTTTCTTGTCTTTCTTCATTTTCGAAAACAAATGAGAGCTGCAAAATACTCACCATGCCTCTCAGCAAATAGCTTGGGGTGTCTACTTTCCAAAATGGGGTCATTTGGGGAGGTTTTGTGCTATCCACCTGACCCACCAGAGATAAAGAACCTTTTCTATGCACTGTGGGTTTAAAAAAAAGCATACACTCATCCTCTTGCTTCCTTCTACTGTATGTCTTAAGTGAAACCCAAGGGGCACAGAGCTGAATGGTTTAGGCAGGGCCCCTTAACCCAAAAAGGGCCTACTAACTCCATCACAACATTTCCTACAAGCTCTGATGCCCTGAAGGGATCCGAAGCCCAGGAGCTGACAATTTCTGCTCCTGGGCTTAGTCCTAAGTGGTGGCCATCGCTAACTGTCAGAGGTTCCAGTCTACATATGGCTTGGAGCCACTGAATCCAGGTGACATTTAAAAATGGTGCTGACATGAATAACCGCTGTCTCTGTCGCTGTGCTGTTTTAAAATTACATACTGTATGGGACACATGGGATTAAAGAAAGCAATATGGTACAGTATATTTAGCAAAATCATTTATATATTACAATAGACCACATGCTCCTGTGAGATATAAATATAATATAGTTTGAAATATTATATACCAATTTCAAAGAATATCAATTTTGAATGATTAGTAAAACTGACAGATTTATTAACCTTCTTCAAAAGCCATGCATTGTATATCACAGTCAAAGAACTTTTTTTTTTAAATGGAATCTAATTAAAGAAATATCATAGATGTAGGTATTGATTATTTTACGCATTACACTCCTCTATCCTGTAGATATCAAAGGTCAGTTTCTGTGGAGTACAAGAATTGTGTATGCATTTGCGCTTGAAATGAAAGCTTGCATAAAGATAGGAGATGAAAAGGGCTATACAAAATGTGTAAAATATATTATATTAAATGATTCACGTCAGTAATGTACTTTCACAGGGTATTATTTATAACATTTTCTTTGAGCCTTAGATCAAGACTTATAATTGAGAATAAATAGCTTTAAAATGAGAGTGTAGTGAAGAGCTCTATGACTTCATAGGCTGCAATGTGAACTTTTTCCTGCAAATGTAATTTAAATATACATAAATAAAATGCATTTATGGTGAAACTAAAGTGATAGAATATTTCATATAGCCATATTTATATCAGCATTAACAATGGTTTGCCAATTTATTGAACAGAAGCATGTATCATTGGGAAAAACTTGTATTTGAAAAAAAAAAAATAGTATATTAGAGTATATTAAATGTACATGTAAATTGTGCAGTTTCAGTAAATAAAGTGACACTAAACTATGGTTTAAAAAAATAAAAAAGTATTCAAGCATGTTATTTTAACTCAAAAAAGTACATTCTAATGCTCTTGTTACCTCCAAATTTTTGAATTCCTTTTTTTTTTTTTTTTGCTGCTGTGATCCAACTTCCTGTTAGCTGTGATCCAACTTACTGGTACAGGCTACTCCATGGTCCCACTGTATGTAGGACCATAGCCACCCTCCCTTGCTCACTCCCTAGATGGACTGAGGACTATGGACTAAAGGATGTGTAGTGGCCATAGAGCAGTGTACATGGCCACAACTAATGTGTGTCGCTCATTTCAAGCAAACAAAAGTGAATGTGGAAAGGAGAGGTTTGGAAGCTCATGGAGGGTGTTAAATGGAGGCAGAAAAACACAGTAGAAAACAATTTCAGGAAAAATAACTTACAGGGCTGTTAGATTTAATGCCCCGGGGTTTAGTCAGGGAGCTCCTCACCAAATTCCTTGTCAGGGGTAGCTACCATAATTAAATTGTTATAGATTCATTGATTTCTCCCTAAGTTTGGCCTTGTTGTACTTTTCTCTTCTGCCACTAGGTGGCCGGGCACTTGGTGGTACTAGATATGAGAAGGACAACTAAAGGTCAGGTTATGGGAATATGGGGTATCTCAGCCAATGGGCAGGGGTTTTCTTGAATCTCTTGGCCTGCTGGGAGAGCCTATATATTCAGGTGGAATCAGGTGATCTCTGTTCTGTGCCACCCAGACGGTCTGGGTGGACATGTGTCGTCTGCTCCGGGCTGCTAGGCCAGAGATTGGGCCTATTCCAGGGGCATCTGGCTGCCAGGCTGTGTGAGGGCCTATCCAGAAGTAAGAGGGCAGTGCAGGGTTGGGACTGCGGCTTGCAGTCCAACCAAAAGTGACGGTTGTGCCAGCCAGAAGAACCTGTCGTGGGCAGAGGTAAAAGGAAATCTGTCGCCACTAAGGGACCAACCACCTTTACCAGGGACCACAGTGAGTAACTGAAGCAAGTACCGGAGCAACATTCTCACCGAACGGGCACGATGGAGAATCGGGAAACTTCGGTGGTGATCAAGTCAGGGACCCAACCAGCGGAGGTGAGGCTTGCAGAACAGCTTTGTGTGTCAAGATAGGGACTGAGCCTGTCAGCAGGGCTGAAGGCTGAAGGTATCCAAAGTGCCAAGCTAGGGACCCAGCAGGGAAGCGTGGGTGACGATTGAGGGAGATACCACCACAAAAGCCTTTAGGAGCTCACAGGATTCAGAGTTAGTGAATCAGAGGGTCCAGTGAGAGACCAGGAACTCAAGGGGCTGAAGAACTACAAGTAGAAGGTGTAGTAAAGCTGGGAGAACTGTTACGTTTGAATTAGGAACTGTTAAGTACTGTACCCATAGGGTACAGCAAACCTACACGTGTAGAAGTGGCACCTTGCTGTCCTCCTATTGAAGTCTTGGAGTCTACCTTTTGAAATTGCAACTTCTTAAGGGTGTCCTGGCCCTAACCCTCTTTCCCTTTTAAAATATAAAGGACTGTTAAAAGAAATAAAACCTCTTTTGCATCCAAGAAATGTCTGGCACCCAATGACTTTTACCACCTTTGCACCAACTATGCCTCGCATCCCACTACATATTGAAGTATATCAGTGGTCTGTGGCCTCAAAGGTTAGACTGGAAAAGGTTAGAGATTCTGCTACATAAGTAATTGTTGAGTATGACATATTTTTGAATAATAAGTTTATCATTTAGTTTCACTTTAAAGCCCATATCACCTACATGGTTTGATGCCAAAGTAACAAGAGGGCTTCCTTTGTGGCTCTGGTCTTAACAACCCTGGATATGGTGGCAGGGCGTGTAAGGCACAAATCATGGGTGCCAGGGATCCTGGTTGTTGATAGTTGCCCATGTAGGTGGTCAGAATGGACTGTATCTAGGCAGCAGACAGGATTTTCAGAGGAGTCCCGAGGGGGATCTTCAGCTGGTAGTCTTCAAAACCATGGTAGGATGATGCAGAGCAGGACCTGTAGGGCAGGTCTGGAAGACAGTGGTGTCGAGGTCCAGGTCTAGCCGAGGTTATGCACAGGTAAGTAGAAAAAAGTTGTTGTCTGGAGCCAAGGCAAGGTCATACACAGGTAAGCAACAAGAAATGGATGAGGGAGATGTAGTCTGGTGCAGAGTTGAGGTTATGCACAAGTGAGCAAATCACCTGGAAACAG
Organism: Lithobates clamitans; assembly: GCA_037952925.1. NCBI lineage: Eukaryota > Metazoa > Chordata > Amphibia > Anura > Ranidae > Lithobates > Lithobates clamitans. Next base: position 163,167 of record JBBGZY010000286.1, read on the forward strand.
TAGAGAGGTCAGGGGCCAGGCCAGGGTCATACACGGTAGATCAAATGGATGCAACAAGCTGAGGTCACGACCAGGGATCAGGCAGAGCGAGGTCCAAGGAAAAGCCAAGTTGGTAACAGGCAATCAGAGACACACAGTATCACAATACACAGAAAAACAGATTATCCTGCAATTACCAGTCATTACTCCTTTCCTTAAATAGGGTTTTTGGCCACAATTCCGAAATTAAACATGCACAAATGTGAGCAGAAGTCAATGCAACATGCATACACACATTGCTGCACAAGTGCATGTGTCCATGCAGGTTACTGGCAGATGTTCCCAACCTCTGTATTGGCACTTCTGTTCCGGTTAGCATCTTGACAGCCCAACTCCAGGCAGTTTGGGCAGCACATCCCTCTCCCATTCCCCACCAAAGTGCCAATACAGAGGTTGGGAACATCTGCCAGTAACCTGCATGGACACATGCACTTGTGCAGCAATGTGTGTATGCATGTTGCATTGACTTCTGCTCACATTTGTGCATGTTTAATTTCCGAAATTAAACATGCACAAATGTGAGCAGAAGTCAATGCAACATGCATACACACATTGCTGCACAAGTGCATGTGTCCATGCAGGTTACTGGCAGATGTTCCCAACCTCTGTATTGGCACTTCTGTTCCGGTTAGCATCTTGACAGCCCAACTCCAGGCAGTTTGGGCAGCACATCCCTCTCCCATTCCCCACCAAACATACCTATCTTTTTCTAGTTCTCTGCCTGCTTACATGAGAACCTGGTTTCTTCTTTTTCTCTAGCAGTAATGAGCAGACTCCAGTGCTCCACAGGCCAGCAATTGTATTATAACATCAGTCCAGGTACACATACATATTAGGCACAAAGGGTAGGGGGGGAATATACTGTAAACATACAGTAAATATGTTCTATATATCTTGATATCCCACTTATCATCTGCCATAACTTCCAAAGTTCTGCCTACTGGCCTCAGTTCTTTTGACCTACATCTGTTTTTTAACTTAGGTTTAACATCCCCTACTGTGGACTTTATCCTGCCTGACACTTCCAGACATTCCATATCATGTGACTTAACTAAGTTACTTTAAAAGCAAAGTCAAATGTTGTTGGCTCAAAGGGCAGCTCTCTATGCAAAATAATGAGATTACTAATCCAGAGAATCAATAATATCATACAGCACACGCTCTATGTTACATAGTTACATAGGTAATCTGGGTAAAAAAAAAGACAAAAAGACACAAGTCCATTCGGTTCAACCAACAGAGAAAAAAAACAAGACAACAACACACAAATAGAAAACCTCCATATACACTATCACACAGTTGGTCCAGAGGAAGGGAAAAAAAACAATAAAGCATGATCCAATTTGCTCCAATTTGGGGGAAATATTCCTTTCTTATCCCCCAAGAGGAAATCGGATATTCCCTGATCAGCTTTACCTATAAATATTTTTTTTTTTTTTTTTTAACAACAAGGTTGGTCTTTATTGGAAAAATAAGTGGTTCACATTGCATTTACAAGGCATGAAATATTGCAGTGGATACAATCATGAGAGGAGAGTAATACAGTGGCAGTGCCCAGTATATAACATTCATAGTGGAAGATCACAGACCTAATCCCAACTAATTCGTAGGCAGTGGTCTTTTCCCTTGTATTTAATAGTGCAAAAAAGGGGAGAGGGGAGGGGGCAGCCAGCAACCCCCCAGGACAAGACTAGTCATCTGCAACATATATGGATCAGAGACGTAGATGTACCTGCATGATAGTGTGATTACATAGGATCAGACCATGGCCTCCACACCTTCTCAAATTTTTGGGGACATCCTCTATTCATATATGTTAACTTATACAATGGTAATACGGCATTAACCGAGGCCGTCCAAGACCCCATTGTGGGTGGGAGGGGGGAGGTCCACTTCAGCAATATCTCTTTTTTGGCATAAAAGAGTAATAAGGAGAGTAGGAGCTTAGTATACCTAGGTCTTTGGTCATCATCCTGTATGCCCAGTAGGGCCAGCTCTGCCGTTCTAGGTAACTGCAGCTGAAGACGTATGTCTAGAAAATCAGGGATATCAGACCAATATCGAGTGAGTCTAGGGCATGTCCAAAACATATGTTACATAGGTGCTGTCTGTGGATTGGCATCTTGGGCAATTTGGGGATCTCTGCGGGTAAATTCTGTGCAGTCTCTGAGGCGTAAAGTAAATTCTATGTATGAACTTGGTCTGAGTCAATTTATCTCTGGAAGATATCACTAGTTGGTAATTATCCTCAAAACATTCCTCCCAAATTTCCCTGTCCAGAGATGGGATATCGACCTTCCATTTTTCCCATAATACATCTATTTTTTTAGAGTCTGCTCGCAGCAGCGACAAGTTTAGTGCTGAGAGAGGTTTCTGGAGGGTTTCCTGAGCTAGGAGTCCTTCCACCGCATCCACCACAAGGATAGGCGGTGTCTGGAATTGAGCCCGGAAAGTGTGTCTCATTTGATAGTAGCGGAACAGCATCCCCATAGGAAGGCCATGCCTCCCTCTCAGGTCCTGGAAAGAAACCAGGGCCCCGGAGGAGACAATATCCCCCAGCACCTTAATCCCATAACGGGCCCACAATTGTGGGTCTGGAATTGTCCTAAAATGTGGGAGGCACGGATTTCCCCATAGCGGGCAGTAGGGAGACCATTTATCCGGAGCTAAAAAACGTTTTCTAGCCACCCTCCATACTCGTAAAGTGGCCTTAGTGGGACCCAGAAGGGCAGGGCTAGATGAGGCTCCCTGATACACCAAATTTCCAAGCTCCTTAAAGGAACCCACCACCGCCGCCTCCAGACAGACTGCAGCATTGGCCTTAGACTGTTCAAACCACCATCTGATTGTTACCAGCATGGCCGCCCAATAGTACACTAACCAATTAGGTAGGGCCAAACCTCCACCACTGACAGGGAGTTGAAGGGTCGATCTAGCTATCCACGGGGAGGATCCTCTCCACAGGAAGGATCCAATGGAGGCATCCATCTCCCTGAAAAAGGACTGGGGTAACCATACAGGGCAGTTTCGAAAGAAATAGTTGAGCTTAGGTAAGTAAATCATCTTTAAAACGTTTATGCGTCCTAGCAAGTTAAGAGGGAGATCAGTCCATTTGGTACAAAGGTCTTTTAAGCGTGAGAGTATAGGTTGAAGATTAAGCCTTCGATAGGATCTCAGGTCACGCGATATTTTAATGCCTAAGTATGTAAATTCCTCCACCCACCTCAAAACAGGCTGTTCCTTCAAGTCCCTGGCCTGTACGTCCAGGGAGAAAAGCACAGACTTCGACCAATTAATACGGATCCACCTATAAATATTATTAAACAAAGAAAATGATCTGCGCTAAGTGTTATAGTCTAAAATCAGTGATTAATGATTATTAAACAGCTGCACTCACTGTATTGCCCATCCCAATACTAAAACATAACAATCAAAAAATTGTGTTGCGCTGTGAATATACCCAAACAAACATGTATTCAAATCATCAAAATCATGTACTGCTCATACACTGATGAGAATAAAGTGCACTTTTTTTATATACATATACATTCAATATGTGTGCACAAATGCCTTTCCAACCCCTGATAATTGCTTGTAAACATAGAACTGACATCATCACTGTGCTGTGTGTAGCCTTGCAGACAGCAGAGCTGTGGGAGGGAGTCAACAGTTCCACCTACTTCAAGTTTCCAGCAGAAAACTGCAAGAGAGGGTGGAGACAAGACCTGTTACCCTGCACAAGGAAAGAGAGCAGCAGTAACCAGTCTTTATTACAGGGAGGAGGAATGGACTACCTTCAAGGAATACCTAGCCTCAATAAATCAACTGATCTATGTGTCCTGAGATAGGAGCTTTCATAATGGGGAGTTAGGAACCACACATGACAGAGGTGCCTTGGTGCAGCAATGTGGCTTTCACATATAGAAGTAAGAAGTACACAAAAGACACCAAGATTTAAGTAAGAATATGCATGCTTTTTGTATTTAGACAATAATGTTTAGCCCAGATTTCAGCTTTAAAAATGTCTGATTCATAGACCTGGAACTCTGCTAAACAAACAAATGTCTTAAATGTATACTTGTTTCTTGTTAATGATTTATTGTATAAAGTACTAAAACCAAAGTACCGGCATAACAGCCAGCCAAACCACATTATCAGAAGGTAAGGCCAGCAAAAATAGCCTACATGTTTCTCATGACAATTTTTTTTTCTATCATTATCCATAAATTGATTTAAAAGTACAATATAATTTCCTATTGTTTCAGCCAATTGCAGTGTTACTAGAAAGTGTTAATATAATGTAGAAAGGTATATTTACTTGGTGCACATTTCTCAACATTAAATCCTAATTAGTTTATCAACCCTGAGTTGCTTTGGTAAAGAAATATTCATGATTATAGTGGGCAGATTTGTGTTTCTATGGTACTGTGTTCATAAACATTATCAGTCCTTTATATTTTTTTATTATGCAGTTATATGTAAAACTGACATTGAAAGCTGTGTTGCTTTTCACAAATTTGATTTTGACATACAGATAAATCTACAGAGTCCATGCTGAAAGCTATTGCAATGTGCAAAGATGACTAGAAAGGTGCTGTAACCCATAGCAAGGAATCCAATTTATGAAGTCACGTGATTAATTTTGAATGGTTGCTGTGCTTCACAGTTCTTTGCTTGTCTGGTAAAAAGGGAAATGTAATCATAATCTGCTGTATTGTGTCTAAGCAGCAAACCAGTATTTACAATGCTTTTGCAATTAATATCAAACAATATCAAAATATCATCTAAATTAAGTTAATTCTAGATCACTTTAAAAAATATCAATTTACTAGTTAGTTTTCTGGTGTATTATATATTTTCGTTTTGATAGCCATGTCATGCACACATTAAAATATATCTTAAAATTTGGACTTGCTGATCATAAGCACATGATACCCCAGTTCTACAAATGCAAGAGGGAAACTTTTCTGGATTAAGTTGCTTAAGTGTTAAAATGTGTACTTGTTCAGTAAATTTAAAAAACCTAGATCTGATTATATCTGTCATTTTTGTGCTGCCAAAAAGTTAATATAACCAGTTTATTATAAAAGTATACTTGTTTCATTGTACCTTTCTTCAGCAAAAATAATTTAACTTAATATCTTTTTTTTGAAGTAAATATTAAATTACGTTTTTCTTTATTTGGATTTAGGATTTTTTTTACAATTACAATGTAACAAGGACAATATGTTTAATATATTATCTATCCACCATGTGTCTAAGAACAGTATGTCTGTTGTAAAGTTATTTTTTCAATTGCATTTTTTTTCCTCTCATGGTGCTACAATGATCCTGTGATGAAGTGTCCCAGTAGTAATTTTTTTTTTGGGGGGGGGGGGGGGTATCCACACTGGCAGCTAATTTACACTCCTCAACTAATAACATCACTTCTGCATATGTAGGGTTACAAGATATTCACTGTTGGTGGGGCTTGAGGACATATATGGCAAATCTAGTTTCACTTAATGTTATTTTCTCATGTTTTATGGTAAGTGTTCTAGTCTGCAAATTTATGAAATGTTATCTCCAAAAAATACACATGCCTTTTTTCAAGGAAATGATCTCATTATTACTGTATCAAGGACGAGATACAGAATAATATATGATTTCTGTGTAGTGGCCAAAGAATATAGAAAGAAAAAAATATTGTTCAGCACTAAGAAACAAGAAGGAAAGGTAGATGAAGAAATAGTAACTGGGAAAGTGTCGTAAATGGCAACAACTAGAAATATTTTGACTCATCCCCAATCCAGCTATGTCTCCTTTATCTTTCTTCAAAATGCTTTTAACTAATAAGACGCTTTCTCCTTTTGACCATACAAAGCTGCAGACTCCACATATTCAGGTCACACATAGAATGGTGCTGTATTCTTCGCCACACTCTAACATTAACAAAGGTTTTCTCAGTTGAAAGAGGTTCTGAATGATTTGAGCACAGTGGGAGATCACCATTAAGCGCTATTGGGAAGCAATTTCGAATCAGCAAATCAACTAAGTATTTTCAGCTCTATCTTCTATGCTTTTGAATGGCTTATTTACTTTCTAACTAGCCTGCGTGCAGTTTTCCTGATAACGGTACAGCATATCCAGGACGAGGTTACTGTAATGCTCCATTAGTTGCTGGTTTGAGTTCTTTTCATTGGCAAGCCTTTGAGTTTTCTTTTTCTATACAGCTCTTATTCTGAAACCACAATTGTCCAAATTGTCTTCTAAAATGATGGGTTAACTGTCTGCATGGGCAATCGTATAAAAGAAACCCCTCCAAATTGAAATAAACAGTGATGGATTCGGTGTTAGCCACTCAGCCAATTACAGAAAGGTCAGCTCGCTTTGATCTCAAGTCTAATTTGCCCAGTAGCACCAATCATGGCAGTGCACGGATGTAAAATTGCATTGCAAAAAAAAAAAAGAAAAGATGCTATAGAATATTGTATAGGATGTTCAGTCATTGGTTTACTAATAGGCTTACTAGTTTGAAAAGGCAAGCCATCGTTGGAATAGGGTTGGGGCACACCGAATATATGTCATTATAATCACATTATTGGCTAAAGAGGGTTTCCAAAAATGTTCTTGAGTGGTAGAATTATAATCAGCAAATCTACAGTACAAATAGGAAAATTTCACCAAGTGTTTCTTTGCTGATATGACATGGCTAGGTAATGCAAAGCACTAATGCATTCCCTGTGGGAAATGGCACAGTGTGAGACAATTCTTAAATTCCCCCCCCCCCATCCTTTACATTTATTAAATCATGGTTTGGTCAGGCCTGCTCAGAGTTGACATAATAGTTATTCTAATGCTTTGAAACTGTGTTTTGGAATATTATATTTCTATTAAATCTGTTTCCCTGGAATGAGTTTCAATACAGTGCACTGCTAAACTCGACTAAAGGTCCCTGAAGACCAGTGCTTATGTATGTTTCTGTATGGAAGGAGTTGTGTTCCATATACAGTGGACATCCAGTTACAATCAGCCAATGGGAGACACAAGCACAAAATAACTGCACTGCACTTGATGAGATCAAAAAACAATTTTTTAGAGTTACATGAGAGTTTGTGCTTTAGATTCAATGTAATCTGCTATGTGGCAGCAGTATAATATATTCCTAGGAATAAGAAAAATCACTGGATTCCTATAGTGATTTAGTATAATGACCATCGGGTATCAAATTATTATTTATTATAATTTTGATATTTCGGCATACAATTAGTACAATATATTTTTTTTTTATATCAATATAATATTCTCACATCAAGGCTTGGTGAATGTGCCCAGATCATACCACAATGAATGAGTATCACTGTCACAGTGAACAAAGCTGTCATTGCCATTGTAAATGCCCATCAATACTACATAAAATGTGACCAGCGGTTCTGTATTGTATGCGCTTAATGCAAATGAATGAGCCACCAATGTTACTAAGAGTCCTGATAAAACTTCTTAATAGAATATAATCTAACGGGTAGATCATGAATGCAAAACTTAAACACTTGCACATTGTCAATAGACTAAGTTCATCTGTAATCAAAATCTATTTCTACATATATTTACTCTTAAGAGGATATCTCATAATAAATCCAAGAAAATTCCTGTGAGCATTTCAACTTAATTTAAACTTAAAGTTAGGGCTATGCATGCTTCTCACAATCCTTACATAACAGAACTTGGACCTGGTAACTGGCTGCTTGGCAGTGAACTCTGCATTGTGGAAATTAGGAGGCAATTCCACATAAACTATATTGTCAAAAGTATTAGGACACCTGCATTTACACGCACACAAACTTTAAATGGCATCCCAGTCTTAGTCTGTACGGTTCAATATCGAGTTGGCCCACCCTTTGCAGCTATAACAGCTTCAACTCTTCTAGGAAGGTTGTCCACAAGGTTTAGGAGTGTGTCTATGGGAATGTTTGGCCATTCTTTCAGAAGCAAATTTGTGAGGTCAGGCACTAATGTTGGACGAGAAGGTATGGTTCTCAGTCTCCACTCAAATTCATCCCAAAGGTGTTCTATCAGGTTGAGGACATGACTCTGTGCAGGCCAGTCAAGTTCCTCCGCCCAAAACTTGCTCATCCATGTCTTTATGGACCTTGCCTTGCGGCTTCACTTCCTGGTTCTCTACTGCGCATGCGCGAGTCACGCTGCGCAATCCGAAAGCTGTCTCTGGGATCCATGTGTGTCCCAGCAGACAGTGTGGGGGGGGGACGGGAAGAGGTGTAGACTCCCGCGGGAGTCTATGCTCAGAAGTGGGTGCAAATACCTGTCTTAGACAGGTATCTACACGCCCCTGAAAGGTGCCAAATGTGACACCGGAGGGGGGGGTTCCGAGAAGCAGAGGTTCAATATTTGTGTGAACCTCCACTTTAAGTGATAGTAAACGATCACCTTGTAAAACAACCCGTTCAGTTTAAAATAGAAATGAAAGTAAATGATCACATTCCCTCTGTTCCCTGCTGCATAAGAGCTGGGGGAGAAGAAGCAGCAGCACAATGAGCTTGCCAGTAAATGGCTGTGCAGCAGGGGCGTGTCAGGACAAGTCTGATCATTGGAGGAGAGTACACTGAGTTCCCAGGATAGCTAGAGAACTGACCACACTGTGCTCTCCTGCTTAGAGTGGTCAGCTTTTAATAGGAAAGCAAGGGGACTAGCAGGAACAGCAGGGATTTCACATAAAGGAAGCAATACAAAGAGAACAGGATACTTCCTCAATACACAGGCACATATCAGGAACATGAAGTGTTGGGGTAACAAACGCGTTAAGCTTTGACAATAAAACCTGGAAGCTGATTGGTTTCTATGCAGAGCTACACCAGATTTTGCACACTCCAATTTTAGTAAATAACGCCCTTTATCATGGGTGTCCGCAGAACTTTTTTCAGGGGGGGCATCATTTTAAGTTCACCCATGCTCTGACCCTTTTCAACAATGTCATTATCACATTATCACGGTCAGAGACTACAGACCTAGTACAGGACATGGCACAAGAGATGTTTAGAGACTGCATACATGGCCCAATAGACTGTCAGTGACTGCATACATGGTTCAAGAGACTGTAAGAGACTGCGAACATGGCACAAGAGATGATCAGAAACTGCATACATGGCTCAAGAGACTGTAAAGCGGACATGGCACAAGAGACTGTAAGAGACTGCATACAGTACATGTGGGGGATGATAGAGAGAGACAGAGGGGGTGACAGAGAGAAAGGGGGGTGACAGAGAGAGATGGGGTGACAGAGAGAGACAGACGGGATGACAGAGAGAGATGGGGTAATGGAGAGAGACAGAGGGGGTGACAGAGAGAGGGGGGTGACAGAGAGAGAGATGGGGGGTGACAGAGAGAGACAGGGGTTGACAGAGAGAGACGGGGGGGTGACAGAGAGAGAGGGGGGTGACAGAGAGAAATGGGGAGTGACAGAAAGAGACAGAGGTGGTGACAGAGAGAGATGGGGTGACAGAGAGAGACAGAGGTCATGACAGAGAGAGAGGGGGTGACGGAGAGAGAGAGAGAAAGGGGGGTGGCAGAGAGAGGGGGTGACAGAGAGAGACAGGGGGTGACAGAGAGAGATAGGGGTGACAGAGAGAGAGGGGGGTGAAAGAGAGAAATGGGGGTGACAGAGAAAGACAGAGGTGGTGACAGAGAGAGATGGGGTGACAGAGAGAGACAGGGGGTGACAGAGAGAGACAGGGGGGTGACAGAGAGAGACAGAGGGGGAGACAGAGAGAGACAGAGGAAGTGACAGAGAGAGACAGAGGGGGTGACAGAGAGAGACAGAGGGGGGTGACAGAGAGAGACAGATGGGGGTGACAGAGAGAGATGGGGTGAGAAAGACAGAAGGGTGACAGAGAGAGAGAGAGAGGGGGTGAGAAAGACAGAAGGGTGATGGGGGGTGAGAGAGAGGGGTCAGAGAGAGAGACCCCTAGCCCTGTCTGCAGTCCCTCTAGTGCCCCTGTGTCCCAGTGGTGTGTGTAATGCTCAGAACGGTACCTTGCATGCCAGTAGGATGTCTATGATGGCCAGCAGTTGGCAAGACCCGTTTTCATTCTGGGTGAGGACAGGAGGTGCTCTGTTCCTTCCATTGGATCTATAATGGAGCAGTCCCTGGCTGCTTGCATTTCCTGCCTGTCCTTGTTCTCTGAAACCCGGTCAGTCTGTCTTCCAGGCCTGGGAGCGGTGAGGAGTTTTAAGGAGTCCAGGGGTTCCAGGCTCTGGGAGGCGCCGGGTAAGCTGTGCCCACTGTTCCTGGCTTCTTTCTGCTCTCCTTTGCTGCAGCCTCCGTCCCATGGGCCGCTCTCTCGCACTATGTAGACCAGGTGATGTCATCCTGCCCACTCCTTGAGGCCTTCGCTGTCCTGCTCCTCGCACCAGCTGGTCACTGGCCCTGCTAAACTGTTTACAGGTGCGAGCAGGGCAGGCTGCCGGCGTTAGGAATAGGACAGAGTGGGGAACCCACTGCCCATACCTGCAGATTACCATGCCCTTTATGTCTACATTTACTTACTTGGGCTTTGGCTGCATAATATGGCTTGACTTCCTGATAATTATGGACCATGCATACACGGTCTGTGTTAGCACAGCCGCTTGTAGTCTGCACCAGTGGTCCATGAAACAGGGTTACAACACAGTAGCAGAATTGGAAGTCAGTTGTCATTCCAGGAAAGAGGAAATATTCAAACAAAGACCTTTATGACAGGACCACCAAGTATTTTTTTTTATTGGATTATGCATATTTTAAAAACATGGAAACAACTTTTTAATACTTATAAAGTTGCTAAAGTTCCTAATACTTTAGTGATGATGTTTAGATCTGGATTTTTGATATAGTAGGACTGCTTAAAATTGTATAACTGTATAACATATGTTATACAGCTATGGTATATATCTATATACTGTAATATATATATTACATAAAATAAATATAATCATGTATAATATTTACAGCAATATAGGGATCAGAAAAAAAGTATACTTTAATTCCCCCTATATAAATATTACAAAATGTAAAACTAAAGACACAGTTGGACAAGAAAGAAGATTCGTCATCAATCTTAAATCATGTAATTTAGGAAATTGTGCAATCTGCATTATATCAGTGACAGTTCCTTTTCTTCACACTAGAGGGCATTTCTCCCATTGCAGCTGTAGGACAAATTATTTTAGGAGCATAAAAGGCTTTCAGGTTGATAATATTTGAGAAAGCAAATCGACAGTAGAGTGCTTGTTCAGTTTGACATTTTAATTTGATTTACATGTTAGCGTCAGAATAAAAAATCACATTTTTAACAATGCAGTGCTCATTTTTTATAACTTTGTTTAAGTGCAGTCTGCACAATACATTTATTTCTAAAGAAAGCTGACAGAGCAGTCACTCTGCTGTCTAAGTATGTTGGGAAATAAACAGCTTTAGAATTGGAATGGTACTCACCAGAGTGAGAATTTTCTTTTTTTTACAACATTACTATGTTTTACAATGTATATGCATTATTTCTGATGCTGCATTCTCAAGTATGCGAAAGAAAAAGTAGATTTTTAAAAAATATAAAATTAGTATTTCCTTCAATCTTGGCCTTTGCATGAAAAAAACTATATATAACAGTGTACCTCAGCACAGCAAAACCCAAATAACCAGCTTGCCTAAGGCCAGTACATCATTTACCAGTTTGGTGCTCCTTCCTTCCTCCACAATTGGTCACATACAGTATGCCAACCAAGCTGAAGTAGGGGTCTTACCAATGGGAAATAATGGTCAGTCTGCCTAGACTTTATCTGTTTCTTTTCAGGTGCACCAGTAAAACTACCACTATTGTCTATTGCCATGCCTGATCTGCTGTAGGCATGTTCTAATGTGTAGGGCTAGTATGGAGCACCAAGCTAGAAAACACTGCTTCTCTCCAGGAAATGGTAATAGAGATTTATGCTTCCCATTATTATTAAGGTTGTCTGAGTTCAGTTGACAGGGTGTTGGTTAAATCCACTGTAAAGTTCTAAAATTGCAAACCCTTATTAAAATCTATGGGGGTGGGGCAATCCTGGAAATCAATTCTGGACATCCAAGGCTAATACAAAACAGACTGGCAAACAGGGAGTGTAGGGAACTAGGCACTGAAATGAGAGACATGTACCATTGTTGTTTTTTAACCCTTTAATGACTAAGCCTCTTTTTGAAATTTGGTGTTTACAAGTTAAAATCCGTATTTTTTGCTAGAAAATTACTTAGAGCCCCCAAACATTATATATATATTTTTTTAGCAGAGATTCTAGAGAATAAAATGGCGATTGTTGCAATATTTTATATCACACGGTATTTGTGCAGCGGTGTTTTAAACGCAACTTTTTGGAAAAAGGGACACTTTCATGAATTTAAAAAAAAACAAACAGTAAACTTACCCCAATTACAATTTTTTGTATAATATGAAAAATGATGTTACGCAGAGTAAATAGATACCAAACATGTCACGCTTTATAATTGCACGCACTCGTGGAATGGTGACAAACTACAGTACCTAAAAATCTCCATAGGCGACGCTTTAAATTTTTTTTTACGATTACCAGGTTAGAGTTGCAGAGGAGGTCTAGTGCTAGAATTATTGCTCTCGCTCTGACAATCGCGGCGATACCTCACATGTGTGATTTGAACACCATTTACATATGGGGGCGTGGCTTACGTATGCATTTTCTTGGCTGCGCGAGCTCGCGGGGACAGGGGCGCTTTAAAAAAAAAATTTCTTATTTATTTTATTTATTTTTATATTAATAAATTGTGTTTTTTAAAAAAAAATTGATCACTTTTATTGCTGTCACAAGGAATGTAAACATCCCTTGTGACAGTAATAGGTGGTGACAGGTACTCTTTATGGAGGGATCGAGGGTCTAAAAGACTCCTTTGCACTTCAAAGTATTCAGATCGCCATTTTCGGCGATTCTGAATACTGTGTATTTTTTTAAAACTGGCGCCATTGGCAGCCGAGTAAACAGGAAGTGACGTCATGACGTCGCTTCCGTGTTTACTATCAGGAGGCTGGAATGAAGCCCCTCATGGCTTTGTTCCAGTCTGTCACTAGCCGCCAGAGGCGGCGGATTGGTCATCGGGCCTCCCGTTCAATCGGGAGGCCCGGTAAGAGCGGCGGGAGACGGCGGGAGGGGTGTACGTCCCCTCCCGCTTCTCCGGTATAACAGCCGAGCTTTTAGCCGCATCGGTTGTTATACCAGGAAAGCCGATTGCCGACTCTAAAAAACACTACCGGGATGATGCCTGCAGCTGCAGGCATCATCCCAGTATAACCCCCGAAAGCCGAGTACGCACATCTGTGTACGCTCGGCGGGAAGGGGTTAAAGTGTTACTAAACCCAGGACCCTGCATTCACTATATCTGGTCTCCCACAGTACAGAGAACACAGAGATGCAATAGTTTTAGTGAATATAAACTGCTAAATACATTTTTTCATCAGCAGTTAGAGCAGTCTTGTGACTTCTATGAGTGTCTGGTTAAAGCTTGTAGGAGGAGTTTTCATTCTACTCTGGCTGTCATATGAGACTGCAGGACCCCTGACCCTCTGTCTGGACAGTGCTGATTGGCCCTGTGCTGATCACATGCACTCTTCTAAACAAAAAAATTCTCTAGCAGTACACACCAAGCTGAGCATGTGCAGCTTGTCCCCAATGCTTTGTTCTATCAGGAGATGGTTTGGGGACTGTGCAAGAGGGGGTGGAACAAAGAAGACAGGATCAAACAGCCTTTTTACATAATACAGAGGATTAACCCCTTAGGTTCCACGGTGAGTAAAACAAGCATGTTTTACTGCATGTACAGACTTATTTTACTGTTGTGGGTTTAGTAACACTTTAATACCATACAGCTGGGAGAGAGTGACATTGGAAAAACACCAATCCTATAAACTGCATGCTAGAGTCAATGCCTTTAAGCAGCACATGGTACTACGGAACAGTATAATCTTCATGGACATTGTCATCGACTCCATATTCTGGTATCACATAAGTGCATGTGCAATAAATATTCATATACATTATTGCTTGGCTTAAATACAGCAGGAGAATCCAATCTGATTCATTACAACTTAAAAAAGGGATTATTTAAGTAGTTTTGGCAACAACAATGATTTTTTTTCTTTTATTTTAATCTAGCAGTAACAGGCTTGCATTGAATGGTGGAAATAGCAGCCACAATAGACCTAAAAGCTACCGCAATGTGTACTGAAAAAAAAGCTAAAGTCATTAACTTTAAACCAATAGGCTGGTGGCAAAGCAGTTTCAAAGTATAGTTGGTGCGCTTCCTTATTTGCATTTTAGGGGCAATAGCCAGAAATAGTGTACAGCTGCTGCACACTATATAAGCTGCAATGTAGGAGGAAAAGATGAGGCTGTAATTTATTATTTACTAATATTTACTATGTAATCATATTGATTAGGCTGCAGTGTAAAAGAGAGAGAGAGGGGGCATTTTTTGTTCTAAAATGAAAAATAAAATTATAAACAATAGCCACTAATATTGTACAGTCTTTACATACTATGCAAACAGCTTTCTTAGGCTGCAATGTAAGTAGGAGTGAAGAGGCATGTTTTTTTTATCAAGATATACAAATTGCAATGTATTATTTCATAGGCAATAGCCACCCACAAATATTGTACATTCGCTGGAGTGTATGTAAGCAGCTTGATTAGGCTGCAATATGAGTGGGAGAGATGAGGCAGTATTTTATCATTAAATAAAAATTAGAGACAAAAGCCACAACTACTGTACATTCACTAAACAGTGTCACGATTACAGGGTAAGATCACCTGGGACAGTAACGCAAGATCTAGCGACCAATGCAACAACTAAACAGGTGTACCCGGGTATGGGTCCTCACAGGGTGTGGGAGCAGTGTGATCGCACACAACAAAGGTGTGCCAGAGTCGCACTGTCTAAGGAGCCACCCAGTCTTCACCAGAGCCTCTGGAGGTGTGGATGTTGCTCTGCGTGGCAGCCCCCAGGTTACGGCTCTCTAGCACACTCATGCAAGCACAGTGCAGCCAAATAGCATGCTGGAAGACACGGGGTACACAGAGACTATACTGAGGGAGACACACACACAGCAACAGGAAATGAAGGGGTTTCACGGACAGAAGCCAAGGAGAATAAAACTGCACAACCAGAGGGAAACACAGAGAACAAAGACAGGATCAAACAACAGACAGAATAAAGGAATACTCAGCAATAGGGCACAGGCATAAAAATATCTAGGTTCAGGGCGGATTGGTAGGAACCCGAACACCTCGAACAGGAGGTAAAACCCAGTGCTAGATCAATGTACACAGAACCGTGACATTACCCCCCCTGTTACGGGGCCTCCCCAACCACTAGGGTCCAATTTTCAAGGGAAAGCGAAGGTGGAATCTTTTCACCAGGTGAGGAGCAGAAATTGGGAACCCAGGATTACTTCTTAGGACCAAAACCTTTCCAATCAATCAGATATTGGTGTTTATCATGGGAGACTTTGTAATCCAGGCTTTGATTAACCTCAAATTCTTGAAACGGACTGGTAGAAGGGGTTGCCAGTGTTAATGAACGGAAAAATGTATTCAAGACCAAGTTTAAGTAGAGATACATGAAAGCAATTAGGCGTATATTCTTCGTAGCCAACTAAACCTTGTCCCCAGGCTGAAATAGAGGGACGATTCAGTGATGTCGGTCAGCAAATCTTTTGTGTCTGTCGGCTGCCTGCAAAAATAGGGTCCGGACTTGGGACCAAATCTTATTCATACTATTCTGCATGATCTCTAAGGCAGGGATCTCAGGAGTACAGGGTATCGGCAGAGGAAGACGTGGATGTTTACCGAAAACTATGAAAAATTGAGATTCCTGAGCTGGCATTAGGATGATTATTGTGAGCGAATTCTGTCCAAGGCAGAAGGGAAACACAATCATCTTGGTGGGCTGAAACAAAGGCCCGAAGGAACTGCTCTAAGAAGTGGTTGGTTCTTTTGGACTGAGGATGGTAGGCTGAAAAAAATGGAGTGATATTTCCAAGACTTTACAAAGAGCTCTTCCAAATTTGGAAGTAAACTGAAACCCACGGTCCAGAACTATACTTATAGGCATCCTGTGGAGTCTAAATTTTTCACGAATGCACCAATTCTGCTGTCGATGGCAGTGAGGGGAGAGGTCATTTTGGAAAATCGGACTACCACAGCCCACACTACGGTACAGCCCTCAGACTGGACAACAAGGTCAGTTATTAAGTCTATGGTGATGTGACCCCAAGGCTCCCTGGGGGTAGGCAATGGGAGAAGGGGTCCTGCCGAAACTTGGTTAGGGGACCTGATATGGGCACAGACCAGATAGAGAGAGGAATGTTAAGGTCCTATGGAGACCCAGATGGCAGAAAGGTTAGAGTCATGAGCCCAATGTAACAGCTTTTAGAACTCACTGGCACAAATTTTTCCCCGGTGGGGTAGAGTGCTGAACCGAGGTGGGAGCAAGAACTCAGGTGGGACAAATTATAAACTGTGGTTCTCAGAATCCTGTGAGTCAAAGGAACTCCACCCTGGAGTTGGCTTTTTCTAGTTTGAACAAAAAAGGTTGAGTAAATGTGACTTTTAAGGTGCATCTATATCACCCTCAGGAAAAAACACATAAACAGTGAATATATAAAAACATGAGTTTTATTGCAAAAAAAAATTAATTAATTAATAGACTCAGAATAAAAGTCATATTTGAATGAGTCACATAAGGTTCAGCAAAAAGCCCCCAAACACCTTCCCTAAGTATAATATTACAATTAGAAAGGATACAAATAATGCTGATACAACATATCATATCATGTAGATTGCGGGGAGGTGTGCTATCCCAATACATTTCACAAATTGAGCATCTTCAGGGGTTCTGGGGGTGCAACTGCTGAAAAGGGTATTTGTACAAATTAACAAACACTTGTCAAAAGCATACATAGCATAAAAAGTCCCATTTACTCAACCTTTTTTGTATATTGATTTTACTATGGGATGTTGGTGCTAGAGGCCATCAATCATAATCACTTTGTTTTCCCGTTTGAAGGTGATGACAAAATCAAAATGTGAGAAGAACGGTGACCAGTGAGCCGTGTCGTGGATTCAAGTGGCGGGAAGAGTGGAGGTACTGAAAATTCTTATGCAGCGTACACGCGAGCGGACTTTTCTATCGGACTGGTCCGACAGACCGAGTCCGGCGGACAATCCAATCGTGTGTGGGCTTCATCGGACCTTCAGCGGACTTTTCCAGTTGAAAATCTGACAGACTTTAGATTTGAAACATGCTTCAAATCTTTAAGTCCTAACTCAGCCGGACCCAGTTCCTATCGAGAAATCCGCTCATCTGTATGCTAGTCCGAGGGACAAATAACGCTGCAAGCTCATAAGCAAGTACGAAACGGAAGCGCTCGGTCTGGTAAAACTAGTGTTCTTATTGTAGGTAGCACATTCCTCACGCTGCAAATTCTGTGATTGTTAAATGCAGCGCATTAATTGTCTTCTTTATAATGCTAGAAGAACAAAGTTGTTTTGCTGTTCATATTCACACACAGTTCTCACAAACTTATTTCTGGATTATTTTTCTTGATCTCATGAATGGTATTGTATTTTTTAAAAGCCATATCTCCATACTAATGTTTACACAATTGTTTTTTGGAATCATCTTTTATCATTTAAGATAATTTTTTACGATTTTTACAAAATTATTTTATATTTATCTCCATATATCTTTTTATTTTTGGTGTAAAGTTACCACAAAGAACCTTATTTTTGTATATATATATATATATATATATATATATATTTTTTTTTTTTTTTTTTTTGTAAAGTTACCACAAGAACATTATATAATTATTTTTTTTGGAACCTCAAAGAGGTTGTTGTCCCTTGTTAATTTGACATTGTCTCTAAAAAATTGATGATAATAAAAACACATAGGCAAGTATTTTCATAAACTAAAATATCCATTTATTATGGTTAACAAAATAAAGATGAAGTCAATGCTGGAGAAATTTTTCTAATTTGTGAAGACTTTTGGCCTCAGGGCACACATCAAGTCTGTGGAAAAGAAAATTGGGATCTTGAGGAATCCATATAATAGGGAGCCCAATCTGGTCCAGGAATCCCAGAGATCAAGAACAGCAGCATATACGTACCCAGGCTGTGGAACTACACCAGCCTGTGTCTTCTGTCAGGCCAGACTGAAGCCAGGTCATCACTTTCTTCTCTTCGTTCCAGCCTTCCCTCCACACTGCCCTGCACCCTTCCCTGCAGCCTTCCCTGCAGCCTTCCTTGAAGGATGGGCCTCTGGTGGTTGGCTTGTGGCAGGAGGAGGAGGAGGAGGGGCTTGCTCATTTATTTGGGTGTTGACAGTTAACTTGCCCTTCAGCCCCTTGTGAAGGACATCAGAAAGAAGTTTTTCACACAGGAGGTGTTGTCCCTTCTCCATTTCGAGCAAAGTGCTGGCTATATAGGAGCCATAGGCCTCTTCAGCTTCGGGGGGGCTCTTGAGGAAATTTGTAGCTTCTCTCATGAGGCGCAGTGATGCCTCCTCTGTCACCGTCCCTTTTCTGGGGCTTTTTGTATGAAGGCGGAGGGGAGGACCCTGCGATTGTGTGAAGCTCCTACTGGGCCCGGCCACCTCCTGGCTGACACTAACCGCTACCTCCTCCTGGATGACACTGGGCCCGGCCTCCTCCTGGATGACACTGGGCCCGGCCTCCTACTGGATGACACTTTCCACACCTTCCTCCTGGCTGATCTCATCCTGTGTATAAAAAAGGGACATAGTTTGAGTTTTTGGTTCATCAATGACACACAATTTTCAGCTCATGACTTGCAAATTCAATGTTAATACATATAAAAGAGTATCAATCTGACACCAGCATTTTTTAAAGTTGGTGACAAACATTTTTGGCCACTACTGTCAATTGATATGTATACATCATTTTTTTATCAAAAAATCCTTTAATCAATTATAACATATAGTTAACATCATTAATATTAGGACACTAAATTTGTCTAAAAATAATATACCTGGCTCCAGATGGTCACATCTGGTTATTCCAGGATGGAAGGCCCAGCTTGCTCCTCAATAGCCTCTGCTGGGGTGGAGGGAAGGGTGCGGGGAAGGGTGGAGGGAAGGGTTGAAAGTGATGCCCTGTCTTCAGTCTGATCATCAAGAAAACATAGTTTATCCTAGTACCACAGCCTGGGTACATACACATCATCTGCTGATGCTCCTGATCTCAGGGAAATCTGGATCTTGTTATGCTCCCTCCTATACATATTTCGTAAGATCCCAATTTTATTTTCCACAAACTTAAAGGTTGCTTCTGGGATGAAAGTCTGCACAAATGCGACAAGTTTCTCCAGCGTTGACTTCCTTATTGATTTAATATAATATGCAGGGTGTTTGACCTCCCATAGATTCCTCATCTCCCTCTACTTCTCAATAAATTGAGTCAGAAATTCAGGGTCCTTAAACTTAGTATTCATGTTTTCTGTCAAAGATAATACACAAGACAAAAACACTAATGTTAGGCTAAACTGTCATAATCTTACTTATCCCAACATAGGCCTCAATCTTTAAGCAGTATAGGCTGATACAAAGTTAATAAAATTTACCTTCGCAAATTCAGTTCCTCTATCCGCCACGCACAGAAGTTACGTACGACACATGCGTGATAGCTTTATACACACTGCGCATGCCTGAAACGCCGCCTGCGTCGCCCGCCCCTGACGTTATTTATTAACGAATATTCTCCACCCCTTTTTTTCCTACGCACGTACAGCACATGCGTGATAGCTTTGTATACACACTGCGCATGCGTGAAACTCCGCCTGCGTTGCCCGCCCCTGACATTCTTTTTTAACGAATATTCTCCGCCCTTTCTCTCTACGGTGCGCAGTAGGAGTAACAATGGCGGAGACACAGCAGGTGTATACTAACTCAGTAACAAGGAAAGCCCGGAGCCCGAAATGTCCCAATCCGGGAAGAGGAGATTTAAGGCCTCCAATATGGCCTTTGAAGAGATGGTAGAGATGGTATCAATTTTGGAAAAAAAAGATTACGATGGGAAACATGGACTGTACGCCAAGCCTAATTTAAGAAAGGCAAAAATAATGGTGAAAGTGGTGAAGACCCTGCATTATCATTTTGGGGTACGGCGCTCTAAAGATCAGCTGAGGAAATGATGGTCCGACCTCAAACTCAGAGAGCAGGATCAGTACAGACGAATCCAGAAAGTGCTGAAAAAAGTAAGTACTTGTCGTGTGTTCATATTGTGATTATTACCTTGCATGCTGCTCCATGTGGTTATCTTTACTGTACAAGTTTTACTCGTTAAACATTCGTAGGAAACATTGTTCGTAGTAAACATCGTAAACATTTTTTATATACGATGTATTTAGTTGATACAGGGTTGAAACAACATTTTGGTCTTGGTAGTTTGTTTTATTAAAAGAAGTTTAGGACATTGTTGTCTAGATGTCTTTTGAAACTAGAATGAATAGCAAATTTTATTCAGTGGAATGTAAGGAGAGGACACTCAGCAGCTGTTTACACATCTGGACACAGGAGCACTAATGTGGGACACCAGAATACATTTTTTTTTGTTAACCCACAGAGGTGCTCCAGTGGATACTTGTTGGGGTATCTCTGTCTGTGAAACGTGCCCAAAAAAGGTAAGTATTCCAGCTTGTTTCCAAGGGAATTTTAATTATGTCATCAACTTGGATCTCTGCCCAAACAGACAATTGTACACCACTTCCATGCAATGTTTCATATTCCTATTCCTCGACTCAAATATCTGTGTGCTAAAGTATACCTTTTGTTTTATTCTCATAGGGGAGAAAAGACTCAGACAACCTGAACCCAGGGACCCCCGACCTCACCAGCCCGTTTGGGAAATCAGCCCAAGCCCCACGGAAGATGTGGAGGAAGGAGAGGTGGGCAACATGTGCACCCCACCAGGTGAGTGTCTGACACCCCAGCTTATGGTAATCTATGTATGCCTGCATATTTCTAAATACATTTTTTTTCATTAATTTTAGGTGATGTGGAAGGAGAACCATTTACCACCGACAGTGCCCAACGATTAATTGGGCAGAGCATGGCCTGGAATGGGGATATAGATGCCATGCGCACTAGCCTTGACCTGATGCGTAATCGGCTGGACAATATGCAGCAGGAAATGAAGAACATGATCCATGTTTTGGGGAGAATTTAAATAACTTTTCACCAAAAAACATCAATCATGTTCTTCATTTCCTGTTTTGCTGACCCCATTCTGGGCTTTGACTTTTAAAGATTTTATGTCTGTTTATAAAAAAAACTAGCAAAAAACAAACTAAAAAATATATAGAGGCCTGGTTGTTTTAAAAAAAATTAAACAGCAAAAAAAAAATAGAGGCCTGTTTGTTAAAAATAAAAAAAAATAAATAAAAAAATAGAGGCCTGTTTGTTAAAAAATAAATAATAAAAAAAAAGAGGCCTGTTTGTTATAAAAAATTTCTAAATAAAATATAATTTTTTGAATAAAAAAAAATTGATTGTTTGAACAAAAAATTATATCTATTTTAAATCATAACATTTTTACAAATGCACATGTGAATGTGCACAGATTAAAACATCTGTTATTAAACAAAAAAAGATTCTTCTTTCAATACTCGATATCAGTTTTGGAAGTTATTTGGTGTTTACAGTGACAATGGGGCTTATTTACTAAAGGAAAATACACTTAGCACTACAAGTGCACTAGGATAACCTAGGAGACAGCCAAAAAGAAAGGTAAGCAATAAATACAATTCGAGATTTTATCTGACCATTATTTTTTATTCCAAAAAATTAGAGATTGCCTGGCATTGCAATGGCCCCCCAAGTATGGCCTCAGGCCCAAGTGATGCTATATAATTGCTGGAATGTTTGTTTAAATAATTGTGCAGGATGCAGCACGCTAGGACAAGGTGGTTTAGTTTGTATTCCGCCATGTGGATAGCTGTCTGAAACAGGCGGAACCGGCTGGCCATGATCCCGAAGACATTCTCCACAACTCTTCTCGCTCTGGCCAGCCAGAAGTTTAATACCCTCCTCTCCGGGGTGAGGGTCCTTTGGGGGAATGGCCTCATCATGTGCTTGCCCAGCCTGAAGGCTTCATCTGCAGTGACGACAAAGGGGAGTCCTTCCACATTATCCGCATCAGGTGGCAATCCCAGGCCACCACTCTGGAGACGCTGGTAGAACTCCGTCTAGGCGAAGACTCCTCCATCCTCCATCCGGCCATTCTTCCCCATGTCCACATACAGAAATTCATATTGTGCCGACACCACCGCCATTAAGACAATACGATGGAACCCCTTATAATTAAAATAGTATGACCTCGAATGGGGTGGTGGTATGATGTGGACGTGTTTCCCATCTATAGCCCCTCCACAGTTGGGAAAGTCCCAACGGGTGGCAAAATGGGATGCCACAGTCTGCCATTCCTGTGGCGTTGAAGGAAACTGAGGAGTCAAACCAGAAAAAAAATATAAGTACTTTTGCACATAGCATTGCAAACAAATTAAACAAAAAACATTCTTGCCCAGCATCAGTATAACATTAATTGTAATAAGTATTATTTAAAAACTAAAATATAAGGCCCACTTATCAGATTCATCACCCCCTCTGATGGCACATTGCTAAATTTTAGGTGGGGGGGAGAGGATTGTAAATCAATTTAAGGACACACAGACCATTTGCAGACATTTAAGGGGGGGAGGGGATTGTAAATCAATTTAAGGGCACACCATTTGCAGACATTTTAAGGGGGAGGGGATTGTAAATCAATCTAAGGACACCAAGACCATTTGCAGACATTTTAGGGGGGGAGGGGTATGTAAATCAATTTAAGGACACACAGACCATTTGCAGACATTTTAGGGGGGGAGGGGATTGTAAATCAATTTAAGGACACACAGACCATTTGCAGACATTTTGGGGGGGATTGTAAATCAATTTAAGGACACACAGACCATTTGCAGACATTTTAGGGGGGAGAGGGGATTGTAAATCAATTTAAGGACACACAGACCATTTGCAGATACTTTATGGGGGGGGAGGGGATTGTAAATCAATTTAAGGACACACAGATCATTTGCTGACATTTTAGGGTAAAGAAATACAATGGAGCTGACAAAATACATTGTTAAGTGACTACACTAGGTGGATATGGGCCCAGCATAGCATGCTGGGTAGGTTAGTGAATGCTAATATGCATGCAGTACAAAAAAGATGATTAAAATATTACAGCATGCATGAGGACAAAGGGGACATTCACACTATATTGCAATCATGGTAATTAGTGTTTGAGTAAAGAAATACATTACATTAGCAAACATTAAATACAATAAAATGTGATGTTAAAGCATAAAAATTCTTACCTTAATATAGTCCTTCTGCAGGACCTGGATGATGGCAAAACAGGTTTTTGGGGTAATGATCCCCAGAGCCTGGGGGGAGATGCCTGTTGAGAACTTAAGGTCCTGCTGGCTTCTCCCCGTTGCCAAGTAATGCAACGTGGTGACTAGCCTCTGCTCCGCAGTGATGGCTTGCCTTATGCAGGTATCCTGCCTGCTGATATAAGGGGTCAACAAAGCCAACAAACGGTCAAAAACAGGGTCCGTCATCCGGAGAAAATTCCTAAAATGCTCAGGGTTATTCTCATGGATCTCATGGAGCAAAGGCATGTGACAGAATTGGTCACGCTGGAGCAACCAATTCTTTGTCCATGAACTCCTCCTCGCCCTGTTCATGGACTGGGCTTGGGCTGAAGAATGAACTACAGCACCAAGCACATACAATGCACGAGCTCTACGACGAGTACGTACACGCCACATGGCTTCAAAATGGGCGGCTGGTCAGAACGAACTTAACAGAACGCACTGAAGAACATCAAGGCCTGTGAAGAGTGAACTGAAAATCAGCAACGAGCGGACAATAACACACTGATAAATCAATGTGAACTGACTACATGCACTGAAAAGCAGATACAAACCTCACAAGCACAAACTGAACAACAGTTAAACGATCTGAAAAATATGAGTCTCACAAGCTCGAATCGTCTCTCACCAAACTTCTACTAACACGAGATAAACACGAGATTAGCAGAAGGGGCCCAACGGGTGGCGCACGAGCTATTGAACTTCCGTATTATAGTCTCATCGGACCTGGTGTACGTCACCGCGTACTAGACGGTCGGACTTTAGTGTGACCGTGTGTGTGCAAGTCCGTTCGTTCAAAAGTCCGTTGGAAGTCCATCAAAAGACTTTTTCGGACTTTTATTGCCGAAAAGTCTGCTCGTGTGTACACAGCATTATGAATCTTTGTAGATAATGATCTGATGGGGCGAACCTTCCAGAAGGTATCACCATAATTCCAGAGATAATTTTACAGCAAGAAGTTCACAATCTGCTATGGAGTAATTTCTCTCTGCTGGTGAGAACTTCTTCGAGAAAAAGGCACACAGACCTTTAGCCCCAACATGTGACTGGAAAAGAATGGCCCCAACTCGTACAGAGAAGGCATCCACTTCAATGGAGAAGGACTTGGAGACCTCAAGGGAGCAGGGCCAGAGACAAAAGCAAGTTTTAAGGCGTAGAAAGCCTCTGCCGTGTCAGGTGGGCAGTTACTAGGATTAGCATCCATCCATAAGGGCTGTGATGGGTGCAATCAGAACAGAATAGTTGCAATTAAATTGCCAGTAGTACATGAAACCTAGAAAGCGCTGGATATAGCGGCAAGGCCAGGGCCAACTGGATATAGCGGCAACCTTTTCAGGGTCCAAGGACCATCTCTAGAGACAATGTAGCCCAGAAAAGGTAATATAAAAACGTGAGCAGCACTACAAAACAAAAGTGAGAAAAATATATATTGGAAAATAAGTGAATAATTGAAAATAAAAAAATAGTGTACCAAAGCAAGCAATATTAATGTTAAATACCATAAAAAAGTGGTACAAAAATAATAAATGAATAGTCCCAACAATAGGAAATGTGAGTATAATAGTAAGAAGTCCGTGAATGAAACATCCAAGTCACAGAAAGTGAACAATGAAGTTAATTGATCACACAGACACCAACATGTGAGGAAATCCACCACCGTGTGAATTACACGCTTACAGGAAGGCAAGCTTAAATAAGCTTGTATGGCAACCTGACGTTCAATCACTAGTAGCATCACACCGGTATAGGACCAAAGACAGACCGGGTGGCTCCGTCCGGTATGACAGTCAGTAGGGGGGAACTGAACAGATTAAAAAACGGCTCTCCATCGACGATGTCTTTCAGGTACGGTGTCATCTCCGGTTTCACCTGCTGATGGCACTATTACATTCAGCACCAAAAGGGTGTAATTCCAGTGGCCACCAGCGGGTGTCTCCTTGCCTGGACTTCAGACATGCCATCAGCACACCTGTCATGGGTCTGCTGGACTATATAGACCCGCCCTAAACTAGGCTTCAGTGCTTCAGAAGTCCTCTGCTAAGCCCTTGTCCCTGCCAGTACCTGCTCTTGTTCCAGCCTGTTCCTGTTTGTTCCTGGACCCCGTTTGTGTATCCTGTCCTTGAGTCCTGTTTCCTGTTCCCTGCTCCTTGGTCTGCTTCAGTATTCCTGGTTTCTGTTCCCTTGTCGCTTTTGCCCATGCCTTATTTTTATTTCATGTTTGTTTCCTTGCTCGTGTATTATATTAGTTAGATAGATAGTTAGGTGGGTTTGGGGGTTTGCTGTGTTTTCACCATTTACTTGTTTTTGGTTTGCTGTCTTGTTTTCACGTGTATCTTTATCATTAATAATAAACATACTTTATTTATTTACTCGTTTGTCCCTGATTCCTTGGTGCAGCCCAGCCATCTGATCACCTGCATTGGATGTTGTGTATAACATCCCCTGACAGAATTCTGAAGCCATACAATCAGATCGGTTGCACCTGGGAATTGGGGCCTGAGCTCCAGCTATTGTTGAAAGATGGATTTTGAAAGTATTTTGTATTTATCGCTCCTGGCAACGGATGACAGAGACGTTTGTTATCAGACATTGCCTGAATACACTAGGGAACAATTGTTAGAATGCATCCGCCTAGCTCATGTTTTTATTGATCAAGGCAGTTTTTTGTTTGAAGATGTGCAACCATTAATTAAGATCTGTACTGAGTTGGCCCTGTCTGATGTCGCTGAGGGAGGTGATGACTATACACACCCTTTTAGTGCAGCTCAGGTAGAATCTTTAGTTTGGCTGTTGGAGGATGACTCAGCATTTTTTTGAACAATATTCAGCTTGTCCTCAGCAGGTGCTTGTAAAATGCATTGAATCAGTGCAGTCTCTGGTCAGACAAGCTAAGTGCAAACCTGATTCAGTGCAATCATTAATACAGGCCTGGTCAAGTCTGTTGCACTCAGCCTCTGTTAGCTCCCAATATACCTTTCTACCAATGAAATACCAGTACCCTGTTTCCTCCTGTTGCACCTACCCTGCCTTTAACCCCCCTGCTGCTTCTCAGCTGCCTCCATCAGCTTCACTAAATCTCCCTTCAAAACCTGATCCCTCTGTTTTGCCATTCTTTCACTCTTCGCTTCTACCAGCTGCATTCACTACCTACAGCCCTGTACCCACTTATAGATCCCCAGTGGCTAAAACCAAAAAGAAGTGGAAGTTTTTTCCAACCCATACCATCATGCCAGTATCCAATCCTGCCTCCCCACCAGCTGATCTGTTTCAGCCTGATGTGTTCCTGTATGCCGCCCAGCCTGATGTTCCCATGCCTGCTGTTGTGCCAGTGTCTCTGCCCGTTGTCCAGTCTAACATCCCAGTGTCAATGTCCCAGTCTGATGTGCTTACCTTCCAGTCTGATGTGCCTGCTGCCCAGTCTGAAGTTCCAGTACCGAATGCCCGGTTTGAAGTTCCAGTACCTGCTATCCAGTCCGATGTACCTGCTGTTCAGCCTGTTGTGCCAGTACCTGCTGTTCTGCCTGATGTGCCAGCACCTGTGCCTGCTTCCCAGTCTGAAGTTCCAGTACCTACTGCCCGGTTTGAAGTTCCAGTACCTGCTATCCAGTCCGATGCACCTGCTGTTCAGCCTGTTGTGCCAGTACCTGCTGTTCTGCCTGATGTGCCAGCACCTGTGCCCACTGTGCAGTCCAAAGTTGCAGTACCGGCTGCCTGGTTTGAAGTTCCAGTACCTGCTATCCAGTCCGATGCACCTGCTGTTCTGCCTGATGTGCCAGCGCCTGTGCCTGCTGCCCAGTCTGAAGTTCCAGTACAAGCTGCCCGGTTTGAAGTTCCAGTACCTGCTATCCAGTCCAAAGCACCTGCTGTTCAGCCTGTTGTGCCAGCACCTGCTGTTCTGCCTGATGTGCCAGCACCTGTGCCTGCTGCCCAGTCTGAAGTTCCAGTACCAGCTGCCCGGTTTGAAGTTCCAGTACCTGCTATCCAGTCCAAGGCACCTGCTGTTCAGCCTGTTGTGCCAGCACCTGCTGTTTTGCCTGATGTGCCAGCGCCTGTGCCTGCTGCCCAGTCTAAAGTTCCAGTACCGGCTGCCCGGTTTGAAGTTCCAGTACCTGCTATGCAGTCCGATGTACCTGCTGTTCAGCCTGTTGTGCCAGCACCTGCTGTTCTGCTTGATGTGCCAGCACCTGTGTCTACTGCCCAGTCTGAAGTTCCAGTACCTGCTGCCTGGTCTGATGTCCCGGTGCCCACTCTCCAGTCTGATGTACCCGCTGCCCAGCTTGATGTGTTCCTGCCCGTTGCCCAGCCTGATGTGTTCCTGCCCGCTGCCCAACCTGATGTGTTCCTGCCCGCTGCCCAGCCTGATGTGTTCCTGCCCGCTGCCCAGCCTGATGTGTTCCTGTCCGCTGCCCAGCCTGATGTGTTCCTGTCCGCTGCCCAGCCTGATGTGTTCCTGTCCGCTGCCCAGCCTGATGTGTTCCTGTCCGCTGCCCAGCCTGATGTGTTCCTGTCCGCTGCCCAGCTTGGTGTGCCTTTGCCTGCTTCCCAGCTTGGTGTGCCTTTGCCTGCTGCCCAGCTCGATGTGGATGTGCCTTTGCCCAGCTTGATGTACCTCTGCTTTTTGCTCAGCCTGATGACATGGTGGCTGTTAAAACTGTTCCTGACTGATGCCCATCTTGCCGCTGTGTCAATCCTGTCCGCTGCCCAGCCTGATGTGTTCCTGTCTGCTGCCCAGCCTGATGTGTTCCTGTCCGCTGCCCAGCTTGATGTGCCTTTGCCTGCTTCCCAGCTTGGTGTGCCTTTGCCTGCTGCCCAGCTTCATGTGGATGTGCCTTTGCCCAGCTTGATGTACCTCTGCTTTTTGCTCAGCCTGATGACATGGTGGCTGTTAAAACTGTTCCTGACTGTTGCCCATCTTGCCGCTGTGTCAATCCTGTCCGCTGCCCAGCCTGATGTGTTCCTGTCCGCTGCCCAGCCTGATGTGTTCCTGTCCGCTGCCCAGCCCGGTGTGCCCTTGCCTGCTGCCCAGCTCGGTGTGCCCTTGCCTGCTGCCCAGCTCGGTATGCCTTTGCCTGCTGCCCAGCTCGATGTGGATGTGCCACTGCCCAGCTTGATGTACCTCTGCTTTCTGCTCAGCCTGATGACATGGTGCCTGCTAAAACTGTTCCTGACTGATGCCCATCTTGCCGCTGTATCAATCCTGTCTGTCGCCCGGCCTGAATGTAATGCTCCTGTGTGGTCTGCCTCCAATGGTTTCTTGCCCATTACCCTGCTAATTTTCATCTCTGGATCCAAACTTCCTGACCCGGGTGGTGGGGTGCGCGTCCTATTTTCAGACTCTGATGGCACGTCCCCCAGTGAACTAAAAGACTCTGGCCTTGAAAGTGCGAAGAAGTCCGCAGACTCAGTAAGGAAACATTTTAGGTTGTTTCTCCACCCACTCAGACTGTCATACCCAGGGCTGAATGGAGCGTCCAGAGGCCACTCCTTTAGGAGGGGGAACTGTCAGGTACGGTGTCATCTCCGGTTTCACCTACTGATGGCACTATTACATGCAGCACCAAAAGGGTGTAATTCCAGTGGCCACCAGCGGGTGTCTCCCTGCCTGGACTTCAGACCTGCCATCAGCACACCTGTCATGGGTCTGCTGGACTATATAGACCTGCCCTAAACTAGGCTTCAGTGCTTCAGAATTCCTCTGCTAAGCCCTTGTCCCTGCTAGTACCTGCTCTTGTTCCAACCTGTTCCTGTTTGTTCCTGGACCCCGTTTGTGTATCCTGTCCTTGAGTCCTGTTTCCTGTTCCCTGCTCCTTGGTCTGCTTCAGTATTCCTGGTTTCTGTTCCCTTGTCGCTTTTGCCCATGCCTTATTTTTATTTCATGTTTGTTTCCTTGCTCGTGTATTATATTAGATAGATAGATAGGTAGGTGGGTTTGGGGGTTTGCTGTGTTTTCACCATTTACTTGTTTTTGGTTTGCTGTCTTGTTTTCACGTGTATCTTTATCATTAATAATAAACATACTTTCTTTATTCATTTACTCGTTTGTCCCTGATTCCTTGGTGCAACCCAGCAATCTGATCACCTGCATTGGATGTTGTGTATAACATCCCCTGACAATGTCTATCTGAGACGAAACGTACGTCGGATGGTTGACGCGCTGACGTCATCGCTGAGTATCTCATCCCAAACGGCTGTCTGTAAGCCGGCTGGCTGCTGTTGCTGTTTTATACTTAATGCTTTTACCTGCATCTTTCATGTAAGTGCAACTTTTAATCTTTAATAAACCTGGGTCTTACTGATTCACACTATGGAGAGCCGTTTTTATATCTCTTCGGTTCCCCCCTACTGACTGTCGTACCGGACGGAGCCACCCGGTCTGTCTTTGGTCCTATACTGGAAAGCCGCGGTGTGACGCTACTAGTGATTGAACGTCAGGTTGCCATACAAGCTTATTTAAGCTTGCCTTCCGGTAAGCGTGTAATTCACACGGTGGTGGATTTCCTCACATGTTGCCGTCTGTGTGATCAATTAACTAAATTGTTCACTTTCTGTGACTTGGATGTTTCATTCACGGACTTCTTACTATTATACTCACATTTCCTATTGTTGGAACTATTCATTTATTATTTTTGTACCACTTTTTTATGGTATTTAACATTAATATTGCTTGCTTTGGTACACTATTTTTTTTTTTTGATTCAATTATTCACTTATTTTTTAATATATATTTTTCTCACTTTTGTTTTTGTAGCGCTGGTCACGTTTTTCTATTATCTATTTTAATTGTGTATATCCCACAATTTTTGAGCTTCAGCTTTCCCATTCTGATTCAGGTAGCACGGTAAAGATTTTTTCTGTTTTAGCCCAGAAAAGGTACTTGAGATTGTTCAAAGAGGAATTTTTATGTCTTAGCGTATTCTCACAGAGGTGTTTGAGAACTGTACGGACATGACGTCTGTGCATAGGAAGATCTGGGGAAAAAATAAGAATGTCAATACAGATAGACTACTACACAGACATAGAAGAGTTCGCAAAAGATCCCACTGACAAAGTGCTGATAAAACACCAGGGCATTACAGAGGCCAAAAGGCATCAATAGATTGTTATAGTGGCCATCCCTGGTGTTAAAAACACTTCCACTTGTCTCCATCTTTGATGCAAATTAGATTATAAGCTCCTCTTATATTGGGAGATCAAACTGAAAACTTGCGCCCCACAAAGTCAATTAAACAACTCTGTAATAAGTGGAAGCAGGTAACGTTTTTTAACCATAATGGTATTTAATCCCCATCAATGCAAGGACGAACGGAAGAGTCTTTTTTCTTGACAAAGAAGAACTCCACTCAAGATAGGATGATTTTCAGATAAATTCCTATTGGAGATTCTCTGTAATGTACTCGGACATGGCTTTGGTCTCAGGAAGACTGAGGGGATATACGCAGCCTCTAGGGACACTAGAACCTGGGACTAGGCACAGTCATAGGGTCCGTGGGGAGGAAGTTGCTCCGTCTTGTGCTTGGAAAACACGTTGACACCACAGGAAGGGTCTTGACTGGGACCACCTTGCCAAGGCATTTGTTGTGACAGGTGGGTCCCCAGGGTAACAAATAAGGACCTGACTTGTCAATTTTTGGGGAATGTTGTTGAAGCTAAGGAAGATCCAGGACTACTGTAACTTAGAGGTAGCCAGCAGTAACACCAAAAAGGAGATGGACTCCTGGTGAAGCACTGCCACCATCTTGATGGGAGTGGTGCAGAAATTAATAGGACCAGAGACCAGAATGGTTCCATCAATGGCCGAAACACAAAGGATCTGAGGAAGGGGTCCTAAAGTTTATGCAAATTCCTTTAACAGGCACACAGAGATGAATTTGTCAACGAATGCTTCCATTGAGACAATGAAAGTGGGGAAGTGCAACTGAACAGTAATAGTTGGACGTGGACTTGAAGGGCAAAAATTATGGTCTAACATACCCCCTCTAGGTATACTAGCCTTGGAAGCTGTTGGCACTATTTCAAGAAATTTCCTTTTTCTCCGCAGTAGATGCACAGGCCCTGTGTTTGACAACGGTTTCTTTGTCCCAATGGATATGCGCGAATGGTCTAGTTGCATAGGCTCTTCGTGAGAGGAGGAAACTGAGTCATTGGGAGAAACTAAGGGGTGTTTAAAGGTTGGAGCCAGATGAGAAGCTGAGAATTTGTGAGGCCGAGCACTTACCTGGAAGCGCTTTTGGAAACGGGTGTCGATCTGGACATCCAAGGAAATTAGATTTTCCAAGATGGTAGAAATTTGACGACCTGCCAACTCGTCCTTGATGCATTCTGCCAAACCTTGCCAGGAGGCTGCTGTAAATGGTTCATTGTTTCAGGAAAGTTCAGCTGCAAAGGTGTGGAACTGAGTAGCGACTGTCCAATGGTGAGGTTGCCTTGATGGAGGTGAAGTGCACATGCAGCGGATAATGCACGGCCTGGCTCATCAAAAATATTTCTGAAAAGAGCAAGAAATGCTGTGATATCAACCCTTTCCCACAGCAGGGATGCCCATGCCAAAGCCACACCAGAAAGTAAAGAAACCACGTATGGAACCGTGGCCCGACCAGAAGGGTAATTCTGTGGCTGCAATTCAGAATGAATGTTACATTGGTTAACAAAACCATGGCAGGCTTTAGGATCTCCAGAGAATCATGGTGGGGCCAGAAAGGTGAAGCGTGGACGACGCCATCAGAGCAGTTTGCAGCACGGGGGCTGCCTGAGCTAAGTCTGCAGGTGCCAGAAGCAAAGTTTGGAGTTGCTCCAAATGAGTGGTTAGAGTCTGGAGGTGACGTATGACTTAAACCTGACTAGATTCTTGAGCATTGAGCCTTTATAGAAATTTCTCGTTAAAAACCGCAGGTGATGGGGGTTTGTTTGTCATGGTTCGAACATACTATCAGAGGGTAAGATCACCTGGGACAGTAACTCAAGATCTAGCGACTAGGGATGAGCCGAACACCCCCAGGTTCGATTCGCACCAGAACCTGTGAACGGACCAAAAGTTTGCGCGAACTTTAGAACCCCATTAAAGTCTATGGGACGCAAATGTTTGAAATCAAAAGTGCTAATTTTAAAGGCTAATATGCAAGCTATTGTCCTAAAAAGGGTTTGGGGACCCGGGTCCTGCCTCAGGGGACATATATCAATGCAAAAAAAAAAGTTTTAAAAAAAGGACGTTTTTGGGAGCAGTGATTTTAATGATGCTTAAAATGAAAAAAAAAAAAAGTGAAATATTCCTTGAAATATCGTACCTGGGGGGTCTCTATAGTATGCCTGTAAAGTGGAGCGTGTTTCCCGTGCTTAGAACAGTCCCTGCACAAAATGACATTTTTAAAGGAATAAAAGTCATTTAAAATTGCTTGCGGCTTTAATGTAATGTTGGGTCCCGGCAATATGGATGAAAATCAGTGAGACAAATGGCATGGGTACCCCCCACCCCCCAGTCCATTACCAGGCCCTTTGGGTCTTGTATGGATATTAAGGGGAACCCCGCACCCAAATTAAAAAAAGGAAAGGCGTGGGGCCCCCAGGCCCTATATACTCTAAACAGCAGTATACAGGGACTGTAGGTTTGTTGTTAAGTAGAATCTGTTAGTAATTTTGAACTGGTATATTTTTAAAGTGTAGCTCCAGCCAAAAAAATCTATTTTTAAGCTTTTCGAAAAACATTGGGAAGGGTTATCACCCCTGTAACATTTGTTTTGCTGTCTGTGCACCTCTTCAGAAGATTTCACCTTACTTTCTGTCCCAATGACAAATGTTTTTGGGGTTTTTTCAGTGAAACAAGGATTGGTGATAAAGCATTAGTGTAGAGGAGACACGTTTTTCCCATAATAACTCTTACAGGAGAGAATTTCCCTTCCTAGGGGTAGATTTCATCTCACTTCCTGTTGTCTCCTTCCGTTTGCAAGTAGGAGTCGTTTGTAAGTTGAATGTTTTAAAGTAGGGGCCTGCCCTATATACTCTGCAGAAATTGGGGCCTTAGGTGTCGGTGTTGCCACAACACTGTAAGCCCTCACAGTTACTCTTGGTGGGCGCAGGAAGGGGCCCTGCTGTGAAATATTAGATCAAGAATTGTAATTACATGTCCCTGTTGAACAGGGGCAGAAAAATTGGGCCTTAGGCACTGGTGCAACCCCTCACAGATGCTATAATTGAAGCGCAGGAATGAGCCCTGCTGCAAAGTATTGCATCAAAAATTGTAATTATACTCCCCTGTTAACCAGGGGCTGAAAATTTGGGCCTTGGGCACTGGTGCTGGTGCCACAACACTGCAACCCTTCACAGATACTCTAGTTGGAGTGCTGGAATGAGGCCTGCTGCAAAGTATTGCATCAAAAATTGTAAGTACATGCCCCTGTTAAACAGGGGCAGAAAAATTTCCACAACACTGCAACCCCTCACAGATGCTATAGTTGGAGTGCAGGAATGAGCCCTGCTGCAAAGTATTGCATCAAAAATTGTAATTACACGCCCCTGTTAAATAGGGGCAGAAAAATTGGGCCCTGGCCACTGGTGGCGGTGCCCAGAACCAAAAATGTTCTTACAAGCTATCAGCATGAAAATTGAGGAGGAAGAGGACTGTCACTCAGCATAACAGGATAATCACTCAGCATCAGCATAGGCAGTCTTGAAGGGATCTCACATTAAAAAATAAATAAATTGGATACATCAGCATCAGGTGCTCGGTAGTTGGTGATCCAAGACTGATTCATTTTTATGAAGGTCAGCCGATCGACCAATTCGGTGGACAGGCGCACCCTGTGATCGGTTACAAAGCCTCCAGCAGCACTGAATGTGCGTTCCGAAAGAATGCTGGATGCAGGACAGGCCAGTAGCTCAATTCCATACTGTGCAAGCTCTGGCCAGTGATCCATCCTCAAGATCCAGTAACCCAGAGGATTTTCGGTGGGAAAGGTGTCCAAGTCCGATCTTGCCCCTAGGTAATCCTGCACCATGTGAATCAGACGCTGGCGATGCTTGCTGGCACCGATCAGATCTTGGGGCTGGGGACTAAAAAATTTTCTGAACGCATCGGTCAGATGGCCACCTTCTCCACCGCTCCTTCTGTGACTGACCGAAGCCTCAGCAACACGTTGTCCAGAAGGACCAGGAAATTGTAACCTCCCAGGCTCTGGAAACGCGTTGCACAAACCTTTCTGCAAGGCCTCCCAAAGATGTTTCATCCTCTGCTCCCTCTGCGACAGCAAGATAAGGTCCGCAACCTTACCCTTGTAACATGGATCAAGCTGGGTTGCCAGCCAGTAATCATCCCTCCCCTTGATACCACGAATACAAAGATCCTTCCGCAGGCTTTGCAGGATCAGGGAGGCCATGCAGCGTAGTTTTGCTGAAGCATTCGTCCAGAGTCCTCTGGGTCGCTAAGGAGAACATGATCCGCAGCCACCTCCTCTCAGCCACGTACAAGTCCATGGGTTCTTCGGACTGTAAATGATCCCTTGAAGACTGCTGCTGATGCTGAGTGTCAAGTTCCACCTCCATGCTGACACAATCCTCCTCCTCATCCTCGTCCTGTATGATCGGCGGGCACGCAGGAACACTGTCTGGCTAAAGGGGGCCTTGAGAGGTAAGGAAGTCCTCCTCTTCCTCCCTCTGTTCTGCCTCAAGTGCCCTGTCCATTATTCCACGCAGTGTGTGCTCCAACAGATGGACAAGAGGGACAGTGTCACTGATGCATGCACTGTCACTGCTCACCATCCTCGTGGCCTCCTCAAATGGTGACAGGACAGTGCATGCATCCCTGATCATAGCCCACTGGCGTGGGGAAAAAAACCAAGGTCCCCTGACCCTGTCCTGGTGCCATAGTCGCATAGGTATTCATTGATGGCCCTCTGCTGTGTGTGCAGCCGCTGCAGCATGACCAACGTTGAGTTCCACCTGGTGGGCATGTCACAGATTAGGCGGTTCTTGAGCAGGGTAAATTCCTTTTGGAGGTCAGCCAGCCGAGCACTGGCATTATATGACCTGCGGAAATGCACACAGACTTTCCTGGCCTGCCTCAGAACATCCTGTAAGCCCGGGTACCTGCCCAAGAACAGGGCACATGGGTCAGTTGTCACTGTCGGAGGGCGGAGAGGAGGTTGGTGCCATTGTCGCAAACCACCATACCTGCCTTAAGCTGGCGTGGTGTCAACCACCTCTGAACCTGCCCCTGCAGAGCTGACAGAATCTCTGCCCCAGTGTGGCTCCTATCCCCCAAGCACACCAGCTCAAGCACCGCATGGCATCTTTTTGCCTGCGTGCTTGCGTAGCCCCTTGAATGCCTACGGAGCACCGCTGGTTCCAAGGAAAAATCAGCACAGGAAGAGGCCATGGAGGAAGAAGAAGAGGAGGTGGTGGAGGAGAGAGGTGTGTCAGAATCACCACTAGTAGAATTTTGGAGGTGTGGTGGCGGAACAACCTCCAACACTACTGCACCCTGTCCTGCATCCTTCCCAGCTGCCAGAAGAGTCACCCAGTGCGTGGTGAAAGATAGGTAACATCCCTGTCCATGCCTACTGGACCATGAGTCAGCGATAATATGCACCTTACCGCTGACTGCCCTGTCCAGCAAAGCCAAGACATTACCTTCCACATGCCGGTAGAGAGCCGGAATCGCCTTCCGTGAGAAAAAGTGTCGTTTGGGAACCTGCCACTGAGGAACCACATATTCCACAAACTCACGGAAGGGGGCAGAGTCTACCAACTGAAAAGGCAACAGTTGAA
Source organism: Lithobates clamitans (assembly GCA_037952925.1). NCBI lineage: Eukaryota > Metazoa > Chordata > Amphibia > Anura > Ranidae > Lithobates > Lithobates clamitans. The sequence goes on from JBBGZY010000286.1 coordinate 199,488, forward strand.
GTGCTAGCAATTTAGCCAAGCTAGCATTCAACCGCTGGACATGTGGATGGCTGGGAGAAAACTTCTTGCGGCAGTACAGCAGCTGGGGCAGCAAAATTTGCCTGGTACAATCTGACGTCAGTGTACCGATAGCAGCTTGCCCGCAAGTACTTGGCTGTGACACAACTAATTCTACACCTTCATTCCTCTCAGTGCAGGTTTCAGAGAGGACTGAAGGTATAGTGGGGTTGGAGATTCGAGCTGATGAGGAGCAAGGAGAGGTCCGCTTTGTTCTTTGGTGTGGGTCTTTTAGGTACGCTTGCCAACGAACTGCATGGCAGGTCAACATATGTCTGGTCAAGCATGTGATGCCCAAGCGGGTGATGTTTTGGCCACGTGAAATACGCTTGAGACATATGTTGCAAATAGCAGCGGTAGGATCTGATGCACTCGTCTCAAAAAAGGCCCACACTAAAGAACTTTTGGAATAACGCGCAGAGACAGCAGCGCCCTGCACATGCGGAGCTCTGTGGTGTGATGCAGTCGGCGTGCTGCCCTTAAGCTGGCCCCTGGAGGGCATCCTGCCTCGTTGGAGATGTGCCTCCCCCTCCTCCTCTCTTCTATCAGGCACCCACGTGGAGTCAGTGACCTCATTACCCCCTCGCTCCTCATGACTGGAGCAAAGCTGGCAGTATGCTGCAGCTGGGGGAACATGACTGCCAGATTGCTGTCCTTCTTGGGCACCCCCTCTCTCTGGGCTCACGTTACTGCCTTCCTCTAGCTGGGTACCATCATTGGAGCCTTCAAAATGCTGGGCATCCTCCTGGAGCATGTACCCAACACTGTGGTCAAACAGTTCGGGGGACTCCTCAGGAAGACATGGTGGGGCTAGGGAAGGAGAGACTGATGCCATTGAGCTGAGTGAAGAGGCCGCGTTGGCAGCTGCTTTGCCAGACAAAGTACCCTGAGCCTGGGTGAGAGAGGATGAGGAGGATGAGGACAGCTTGGTCAGCCACTCTACCAAGTCTTCCGCATGTTGCGGCTCAACACGGCCAGCTGTCGAAAAAAAGGACAAGCGTGTCCCACGGCCACGTGCTGATGAGGATGCACCGTCTCCATGACCAGCACTGTTGCCTCTAGACACAGAGCCTGCTTGCCATCTTTTATTGGCTTGTGACTGTCTGCCTCTCCTTGTTGGCCTTCCAGACATACTAATGGCCTGCAGTGAGATGTAGCTGCACAAAGCTGGGATGTATATATATACTGATACTGCAGCTAGCAGACTCAACTGCCTGCCTGTAGTATTATTAGTATGAGAACACCAGCAATTGTCTTCAGGTAGCTTTAGGTGCACACTGTGCAGAGGACACAGTACACTAACTGTAAATACTGCAGCTGCCTGGCTGTGGTACTAATAGGATCAGAAGAACACCACCAATTTTCTTCAGGTAGCTTTAGGTGCACACTGTGCAGAGGACCCAGTACACTAACTGCAAATACTGCAGCTGCCTGCCTGTGGTATTAATAGGTTTAGAACAACAGCAATTGTCTTTAGGTAGCTTTAGGTGCACACTGTGCAGAGTACACAGTACACTAACTGTAAATACTGCAGCTGCCTGCCTGTGGTACTAATAGGATCAGAAGAACACCACCAATTTTCTTCAGGTAGTTTTAGGTGCACACTGTGCAGAGGACACAGTACACTAACTGTAAATAGTGTAGCTGCCTGCCTGTGGTATTAATAGGATCAGAACAACAGCAATTGTCTTCAGGTAGCTTTAGGTGCACACTGTGCTGAGGACACAGTACACTACCTGTAAATACTGCAGCTGCCTGCCTGTGGTATTAATAGGATCAGAATAACAGCAATTGTCTTCAGGTAGCTTTAGGTGCACACTGTGCAGAGGGCGCAGTACACTAACTGTAAATACTGCAGCTGCCTGCCTGTGGTACTTATAGGATCAGAAGAACACCACCAATTTTCTTCAGGTAGCTTTAGGTGCACACTGTGCAGAGGACACAGTACACAAACTGTAAATACTGTAGCTCCCTGCCTGTGGTATTAATAGGATCAGAACAACAACAATTGTCTTCAGGTAGCGTTAGGTGCACACTGTGCAGAGGACGCAGTACACTAACTGTAAATACTGCAGCTGCCTGCCTGTGGTATTATTAGGATCAGAACAACAGCAATTGTCTTCAGGTAGTTTTAGGTGCACACTGTGCACAGGACGCAGTACACTAATGCCCCGTACACACGGTCGGACTTTGTTCGGACATTCCGACAACAAAATCCTCGGATTTTTTCCGACGGATGTTGGCTCAAACTTGTTTTGCCTACACACGGTCGCACAAAGTTGTCGGAATTTCCGATCGCCAAGAACGCGGTGACGTCAAGCACGTACGACGAGACTAGAAAAGGCCAGTTCAGAACCAAGCGAGGCACCCTTTGGGCTCCTTTTGCTAATCTCATGTTAGTAAAAGTTTGGTGAGAGACGATTCGCGCTTTTTCAGACTTGCCTTTCAGATCGTTTTCTGCCGTTCAGTTTGTGCTTGTGGGTTTGTATCTGCTCTTCAGTGCGTGCAGTCAGTTCGTATTGGAGTTTTCTGTGCGATCTTGTCTGCTCGTTGCTGTTTTTCAGGTCGCTCTTCACAGGCCTTGCTGTTCTTCAGTGCGTTCTGTTACTTCGTTCTGAGCAGCCGACCGTTTTCTAGCCATGTTGCGTATGCATACTCCTCGTAGAGTTCGTGCTGTGCGGGGGCTTGGTGTTGGGGTCCTGACCTTGACACAAGTCCAGTCCATGAACAGGGTGGGGAGGAGTTCATGGACCAAGAATTGGTTGCTTCAGCGTGACCAGTTCTGTCATATGCCTTTGCTCCGTGAGATCCGTGAGAATAATCCTGATGATTTCAGGAACTTTCTCAGGATGACGGACCCCGTATTTCACCGTTTGTTGGCTTCGCTGACCCCCTATATCAGCAGGCAGGATACCTGCATGAGGCAAGCCATCACTCCGGAGCAGAGGTTGGTCGCTACCTTGCGGTATTTGGCCACAGGGAGAAGCCTGCAGGACCTCAAGTTCTCGACAGGCATCTCCCCCCAGGCTCTGGGGATCATTATCCCAGAGACCTGTTCTGCCATCATCCAGGTCCTACAGAAGGAGTATATGAAGGTAAGATTTTTATCCTTTTATATCACATTTTATTGTATTGAATGTTTGATAATATATTGTATTTCTTTCCTCATTCCCTAATTACCATGATTGTATTATGCTGTGAATGTCCCCTTTGTCCTCATGCATGCTGGATTTTTATGTAATTATTATTTTAGGTCCTTCATACATATTTGCCCTTCAATAACCTCTCCAGCATGGTGTCTTCTGGCCCTATATTCACCTCATGTAGTTACTTAAAAATGTATTTTATCAGCTCCATAGTAGTGCTTTACCCCAAACACCCCTAAAATGTTTTGAAATGTTATTTTTGATTTAAATTCAGGCAGAGGGCCAGAGGCTTTTTTTTGTGGTGTCCCCAAATTTTTTGTAACCCTCCCTCCCCCAACTGCTAAGTCAGCTGATCCCAATTCTCTATCCTCAATCATCTATCTGCTGACTTTGCCAAACCCATACACACTATACCCATTTCTTTAGTGCTCAGATTTATGGATGAATTCCCCAAAGCATGTAGTGCAAGGGCCTGCCTGTATACTTTCCAATGGTACTGTTTAAAGTTCTTGTATCCTATTATGATCTTGATAGGTAATAGCAGAATGTCCAAATGTCCTCAAATGTGTACAATGTGTATTTATATCTTTGTATTCAGACACTTCTTACCTGTCCAGTGGTCTGCCAATAGTGTAACTAAGGAGGGGCTGTTCCAAGTAATACCCTGTATTTAGGCATTCATCTCTCAATGAAGTGAAGAGGGTTACCTGTCCAAGAGTTCCCCCCCCTATAATGTTAGAAATGGCCCATGAGGGGGGGGGGGAATATGATAGGTGTACCTTATACTTTGTTGTTGTTAAATTCCCCTTAATAAATGCTATCTGGAGGTTGACCCATAATGTTTGTGTCTAATCTGCTTGCCAGGTTTCTGTGAAAAAATAGTAATGTTTATTGTTTTTTCCTCAACAGTTTCCTTCCACGCCACAGGAATGGCAGACTGTCGCCTCCCACTTTGCCCAGCGGTGGGACTTTCCTAACAGCGGAGGGGCAATTGATGGGAAACACGTCCACATCGTCCCACCACCCAACTCGGGGTCGTACTATTATAATTACAAGGGGTTTAATAGTATAGTGATGTTGGCGGTGGTGTCGGCTAATTACGACTTCTTGTATGTGGACGTGGGGAAGAATGGCCGGATGTCCGATGGTGGAGTGATCGCCCAGACGGAGTTCTACAGGCGTCTCCAGAATGGCAGCTTGGACTTGCCACCTCCAGAGGACAATGTTGAAGGTCTCCCATTTGTGTTCGTTGCTGATGAAGCATTTGCGCTGGGGGACCACCTGATGCGGCCATTCCCGATGAGGACCCTCACCCCGGAACAGAGGGTTTTTAATTACCGGCTGGCCAGAGCCCGAAGAGTGGTGGAGAACACATTTGGAATCCTGGCCAGCCGGTTTCCGATTATTTATGACACCCATCCATATGGCGGAGTATAAACTGAACCATATAATACTTGCCTGCTGTGTTCTCCATAATTTTCTACGAAAACATTCAGCCAACTATGCTGGCTCAGTTGGGCCTGAGGCTGGAATCCCAAATACATCAACAATGACGGCACTTGAAAGCGGCCGTCCTGGCTTGCCCTCCCTGAATGCCCGTGATGTCCGGTTACGATACCTGGAGTTCTTTGCGGGTAGGGGGGCTATCAATATGCCAGACAATATGTGACACCTTTTTCAAATAAAAAACAACCAAAAGAAATTCTTGGTGGACATTTACTGCTTGTGTTTGTTTTAGCTGACCCTTGCAGAAATGTGTTGAGTGCAGAAAATGTCGTGATTGGGTAACCTTATAAAAAACAGTGTTGGCTGGTACTTCCTAAATGCAAAAACACATTTCACTACAAGTGCACTTGCAACTGCACTGAACCTGCACTTGTAGTGCAAAGAGGATTTGCCCTTAGGAAATAACCCCCATTTGTGCATAAAACAACAATTACATCACCCCAAAAGTGTTGTAGTGTTGAGACAATAATCCACACATTCTTGAGTAAGGCACTTTTTTATACCTGCACAATCACATGCGCATTTACCAAAGGTTTTTAAAACAAACCAACATGTTTGTTGTATAACAATGTTTGCAGTAGCATTATGAAAAATCAAAATATCCATTTCAGATAAAACAGGCCTGTGTAAAACCAACAAGAAAGCCAAAAAACTTGAACTCACAAAGTTCACATTAGGTAAAACCTGAAGGCTATATCAGACATCAGTATTTAGGAACTGGGTTTGATATAGCGTTCAGATGGGGGGAAATCACCCCTGGAAAAGCCAAATTTGGAAGATGCACACCAATTTACAAATGTCCACATGTGCTATCTGCCATCATGGGGGATCAAGGGACGTGTTTGGGGGGAGCAAGCCCTTCCTCAACGCTACTTTATAATTGAGGAAGGGGTTGCCCCCCCAAAACGCGTTCATTGATCTCCCGTGATGGCAGATAGCACATGTTGGCACACTGTGTGCATCCTCCAAATTTGGCTTTTCTCTTTCAATAATTTTTATTGAGAAAACTGTAAAGAATACAAAGACTTGCATGTACAAATTGCGCAACATATACATTTTAAAATTAAATGGGGAAAGTAGGGGGGGGAAAGAATGGGAGAAGGGCCACATATTTCAGTCCATGTGGTCTACAGGTCTCTCATGAGCATTCCATGTTATGCATTATTTCTTTTTACTATGGGGATATCTATACGTCTGTACCCACTCAATCAGGTTTTTACAATTTGCATATGTGCCTAGGCTATAAATCTAACACAGTACATATGGGTATATATTCTGCTTGTTATATTTGTTCCTCAATTCAATCCTTTATTTTTCTCTTTACTGCTTTGTGTGGAGGGGAGGTGCTCCTCCGGGACCCAACCGCCCACCCCAATTGGGGTCTCTACTGTGGGCCGGGGGCCCCAGCCTCACACCCCCCCCCTGTTGCTTATATGTCGGAATTACCATATCTGTTTCCATGGCATCATTCTGTGTGGGAGGACCTGTATAGGTTGTTAAAAGGATAGTGCAGCAAAAGGAAAAGTATAGGGGTAACAGAGAGAAAAATAGAAGAGGGGAAAAGTTTGGGAGGGGTTCGGGTGGAGTGCACCCCAAGGGATCCCTCTCAGGATCCATTAATTTTCAAAACCTGTTGATAAGTAGGATAACCATGGTTCCCAAATTTTATCGAAAGCCTTCTGTTTATCTAAAAGAATCGCTGTGAGGCGTTCATTAATCATGATCCAAGTCAATTTTGCTTTAACCATTTCAAAAGGAACCAGGGGTTTTCTCCAGGCTCCCGCTACCGCTATTCTGGATGCTGTGAATATGAAGGAAATGAGTTTCCTAGTGTGACTAGGTATTCCTTCTACTGGGTCCCCCAATAACGCTTGTTGTGGGGATTTGGTGAGGTTGACTTGGGTCAGTGAATATATAAAATTATAAATCCGTATCCAGAATCGTTTGACCTTAGGGCAGGTCCACCAAGTGTGGTACATTGTGCCTTCTTTGCCACATCCTCTGAAACACAGAGGAGAGGCATCGGCGATATATGTCGCAATTCTCGTCGGGACCATGTACCACCTTAATAAAACTTTGTAATTCGCTTCTATCAGAGAAGTGTTAATATAGCCTTTCGAAGCCATCTGTGCCATTTTGTACCATTTATCAGTCTCCATCGTCATCTCCAGATCCTGCTCCCACCTTAGCATATAGGGCAATTTCTCCGTTGTGGAGATCAGGATGCTATAGATTAGTGATATGTGGCCTTTGTGTTTATCATAGGACCTACATAGGTATTCCATTGGGGTGGAAGAAAGAATGTCAGTTGTACGCTGTAGAGTATGCAGGAAATGAGCTATCTGGAGATAACGATAAAGCTCTGTGTTAGGTAATTGAAACTTTTCTATTAGTGCTTGTTTCGGCAATATACCTTTATGGTCGCACATGTCAGCAATGCGTATCAGACCTTTGTTGGTCCACCAAGATAGGCTTTGGGGGTTAAGACCTGGGGTGAAATCTGGGTTCCCCACCAAGGGGGCCATGGGGGAATGTATGGAGCGGAAAGCAAAGGGTTTTTGTAATCTATCCCACAGGCTCATTGAGAAGGATAAAGTGGGACACATTAAGGTTGGTCTGTCTTTCATATTAAGCCACATCATATGGCTAATGGGTTTTGCGGGGTAAGAGGCAGATTCCATTGTCATCCAGGACGGGGCTGGTGCTCCGGAGTGGGAGCGAATTAATTGAGCCAATTGGGCTGCTTCGAAATATTTTATCAGATTAGGGACTCCCAGACCTCCCTTGGTTTTGGGGGCATTAAGAGTTAGTTTGTTCACCCTAGGTCTTGTGTTACCCCATATGAACTTCATTATTTTTTTCTGAAACCCCTCAAGATCAGATCTGTTGATAGCAATCGGGAGAGTCCTAAACAACTACAACAATCTTGGTAAAAGGTTCATTTTTATGGAGTACAGTCTGCCGAACCATGATGGAGGGCTAGCAGCCCACCTTGATAAATCTAATGTCAACCTCCCATACATGGGGGGGTAGTTGGCTTTATAGAGGGTCTGTATGGAGGGGGTTAGAAATATGCCTAGGTATGGGAGTTTATCTTTCTGCCATTTAAATTGGAATGACGCTTGTAGTTGTTGGACTGTTTGTTGTTCTAGCGTGAGATTTAAGGCCTCAGATTTGGAGTGGTTGATCGTAAGACCCGAAAATACCGAGAAGCGACGTAGAATTTGGAATAGGTTGGGAAGAGAAACAATCGGAGAGGAGATGAACATCAAGATATCATCGGCAAACAAAGAACATTTCTGTTCACCATTTCCACAATGTATGCCTCTTACGTCCTTATTGTTTCTTATTTTGATCGCTAGGGGCTCTAAAGCTAAAATGAATAGTATAGGTGATAGTGGGCATCCCTGCCTTGTTCCTCTGTGTATATTTATGGTATGTGACTTATATCCTTTTATCTGGATTTTGGCCGTAGGTGTATTGTATAGTGTCTGTAGTATTGTTAGGAAATGGGGCCCAAACCCGTATTTCCTTAGTACATAATATATGTATTCCCATGTGACCGAATCAAATGCTTTGCAAAGATCTAGGGAAAGTAGCATACCCTTCCGTATTCCAAAATTATCCCAGTTGGAGTTAAGCGCTGCTATGATATCTATCGCCCGACGGGTTTGATCTGGGGCTTGTCGTCCGGGGACGAATCCCACCTGGTCTGGGTGAATATAATTGGCTAGGAAAGTGTTCATTCTGGTCGCTAGCACCTTAGTCATCAATTTGAGATCTGTATTAATTAGTGATATTGGGCGGTAATTGGCAGGGTCTCCATGATCCTTCCCCGGTTTAGGAATGACTTGTATGAGAGCTTCATTTTCGTATGTACCTAGTGTATCACCTTTCTTCATTGCATTAAAGAAAGAACATAGATGCGGGGTCAATATGGCTGCGTATTTTTTGTAGTAGTGGCCCGTGAAGCCATCCGGGCCAGGAGCCTTTGAGGGGTTCAGACACTTGATGGCTGCTAAAATTTCCCCCTCAGTGAAGTCTGCCTCCATGATCTCTACGTGTTCCCGTGCGACACGTGGTAGTGAGAGGTCACGGAAGAAGGCGTCCGCTTTAGTTTTAGGAAATGGATTGGGTTTGTTGTATAATTTTGTGAAAAACCTTGAGAATTCTTGTGTTATCAATTGGGGGTTTTGGGTAAGTTTCCCTTCTCTCGTGCGAATTCTCGGCATGGCTGAGTTAAATGGGCGGGGGGTAAGTTTTCTTGCTAAAAGGGTCGTAGGTTTATCTCCCCTGGTATAGAAACGATGTCTAGCCCAGCGGAGGTATTTTTCAGCTTTGGTTGTGAGACTATAATTTAGAGCTGACCGTGCTATGTCTATTTTATGGCGTAAGTCTAAATGGGGGTTAGCTTTTTGTTCCTGGACTATTTTGTGTAATTCTTCGTCCTGTTGCTGTATCTTTTGCATATTGTTTCTCTTGTTTCTAGAGGCTATTTGGATTAGTCTACCACGAATAGTGGCTTTATGTGCTGCCCAGTTAGTGCCGGGGGAGGTGGCGCTAGGATGGTTATTAATGAAATATTGCCGAATGTCTTTCTCTAGTTCAGCGTAGACTATGGGGTCATTTAGCAGTGAAGCATTGAGCCGCCAGGATGAGAGTTGTGATCTCGTCCAGAGATCGGATAGTGACATTAAGACAGGTGAGTGGTCAGACCATGAGTTGGGAACTATTTCAGCAGAAGTGATCGACGGCAGTAACGCGGATTGTATGAATAAATGGTCTATACGGGAATATGTTTTGTGGACTAGGGAGTAATGTGTGAAATCTCTAGTTGTGGGATGAGAGTCTCTCCATACATCTATTAGGTCATGGGAAAACAGCAGCCGAGCTAGTTTAACGCCTTGTTTGGGTATATGTTTCACAATGGGTTTGTGTATATTAGACCTGTCCAAAATTTGATCTAGAGAGACGTTACTGTCTCCTCCCAGTATTACTTTGCCTTGTATATGTGGGAGTAGGATTTTTAGCATATTTTCGAAAAATGTTACTTGGCCTGTGTTCGGCGCGTATTAAGATATAAGTGTAAGAGCACTCTCATTAACTGTACCTACGACCATGATATATCTTCCTTCCTTGTCTTTTATGACCATATTAGGGGTGAATGGGACTCTCTTGGCGATACAAATTGCTACCCCTCTCTTTTTATCTGGGCCATTTGACAAATAAAAAGTGGGGTATTTGGAACTCAGGTAACGGGGGGCTGAAGTGCGCGAGAAATGTGTCTCCTGGAGGAGTAGGAAATCAGCTTTCAAGTTATAGTAATTTTGAAAAGCTTTTGCGCGTTTCGTGGGGGAATTTAAACCCTGGACATTATGTGTTAAAATGCGAGTATGGGAAGTGTGTACTGGTGAGCTTAACATTATGGTTCGACAGACTGTACTTGCCCGTTGTAGATGTCTGCCAACTCCATCCGCCTGAGGGTGTTTGGTATGATTCTTCGCTATTCGGACGTTGGGGTGCACTCCGGGAGGGAAGGGGGAGAGAAGAAAAAGAGAGAGAAGATGAGAAAACAATGTTGGGGTAGGATGAACTGGACCACTGTCCACCCGTCCCCCTAAAAAAAACATACATGAGCATCTGATTTAAGGTAGAAAACATATATTTCAAGGTCCTGGAGATCATATTCTCCGTCTAGTGGAGCGAGGTTATCGTCACCCAATTGGTGACGGCAAGCTCGCTAAAAAGTGGCATGCGGTTTCGCCCCGGCTCTTTCAATATAAAATATCGTTCCTGTAGGGAGGGAATCCTATCTAGACTAATAGACTAACATTTTCTATTGGCCTAAATCTCGCTAGGCTCAACTAAACAAAACTGAGGAATTGTTTGCAAAAATCAAGTAACGCCTGCATTCTAAGCTAGCAGATATTAGTAAAGGAATTTCAAGCAAAACTCTCCATAAGAGGAGGAGGCTATGTCCCTTCAAAAATAAGGAAGGAAGTCTCATTAATGTTGTAATGACATAATGAACTGGCTCAACCGTGGCCAACCGTATGAGATCCAAGTCCCCTGAGGGGTCCATGCAGCGATGAAGTTCGTCACCGCAGGAGCAAAAGGGAAAAAAAAAGAATTTGATCAGTAAGGTATTCAGATCCGTCAACCGTCTGGTCCTGTTGCTGGATGTCGTCTTCTGGAGGAATATCGTGAGCGTTGTTGTTCCCACAAGGGTGAGACTGGACGATCCAATTCTGGTCGAGATTTTGGGGAGGGTGTTTCTCTGGAGATTAAGCCTAGGCCCATAAGGATGTCTTCTCCATCTGGAAAATTAGTAAAGGAATGTGTTTTCCCCTTAAAGGTAAATGACAAACGAAAAGGGAATGACCACCGATACTTAATTTGGCGGTTAGTAAGCTGCGCCAATAACGGCTTCAGGGCCCTTCTTTTTTGGATAGTCATTTGTGAGATGTCCGCAAAAATCTGTATTGGATGACCCATGAGGTTGATTTCATTCTTACCGCGGGCTGCGGTCATTATTTGCTCCTTAATTCTATAAAAGTGTGGATTGACGATCACGTCCCTCGGGGGCCATCCTGTCTTGGAGCTGTCAGTGCTCTATGGACTCTGTCGATTTCCATGTGCTGCGGCGTGATGTCGGGAATCAGATCTTGCATTAATGTATGCACTGCATCTTCCAAATCTGTTACTGTTTCTGGTAGACCGCGTATGCGGAAGTTATGGCGTCTGGATCTATTTTCTTGATCTTCGATTTTGGCGTTGGCTTCATCTAACTGCTCCTGCAGTGAGGATATCATGTTTGAATTCTGGTTGACTCTGCGAACTGTGCCATCCATTTTAGATTCAATATGATCCAGCCTCTCTCCTATATCATTAAAGTCATGCTTCATTTCAGCAGTAATTGATTGACATGCTTTGGTCAGTTCCTGTTGTAATAGTGCTGAAAAGCGAGCGAGGAGGACAGAATCTCCTGAGTATGGTGCTGGAGGTGGTGGAGGCTGCTCACTTGCTGTGCTGTTTTGGCTCAGGGCAAGTTCAGCTATTTCAGCCATATTCCTCTCCATGGAGGACGCTGGGGAGGTTGCACCATCTATTCCCTCTCCCTGATAGGTATGGGAGGGGGAAAGAGAGAAGCGTGGGGACTCACCCTTCTGTGGCCTGGTCGAATCTTCCTGAGATTGGGAGGAGAAGGGGTCCCTTGCATCATCTATGTCTGCGGACGCAGAAGCTGGAAAGGAGGGTCTTGCAGGGGGGATTGAGTGTTCTTCGCCCCGCTCACCTGCTTCACTGCATGTGTGTCTGTCCTCCTGCCGGTCGCCATCTTGGATGGGGGGGTCCGCGCTGCTGTGTTCCCAGAACGGAACGAATAGCTTGTTTGTGGGGGCTTTTTCTTAGCTGTACCCCCTCCTCTGCGATTCATCGCTTGTTCAGCAATCCGGCAGCGAGTGTTGCGGCTCCCCTCCGGCTCGTTTTTGCTGTGAAAGGCCGGCGGCGTGCGGAGCAGGTCAGAACATGTCTGCTCCCGTGCCCGCGCGCATGCGCACTGGCTTTTCTAAACATTGAAAAAAGTTTGGTACGATAAAACAGGTGATTTTGTGGGGTTTAAATTCGCCCCAAAACATCAATGATGTTATTATTTTTTTTAATAACATCACTTATTTGTTGATGTATGTTTTGCAATTGGAGATTACACCCCATGATCTCCCCGATCAGTATCTGGGCACTTTCAGATGTAAAGCGTTCTGGATCCCTCACATCACGATCACCTAAAAAGAGATAAAGAACAAAAAAAAGCTCTCAAAAATCTGCCACCAGCCATCTCTTTTACCTGAGTCTGTGGTCGCAGACACTCACCTGTTGTGGTGCCAATCTCCACCACTTCTTCTTCTTCCTCCTGCTCAGCATCTTGGGTTGGTATTTTCCCTTCTTCCAGAGAGGGGGGGTCTCTGGTCTCCTGGGATGAGGGGTGTCCTCCGAGTCTTTTCTCCCCTATGTAAAACAAAAATGGTATACTTAGCACACAGATATTTGATGGCAGAACTATAGAAATAGGAAACATTGCTTGGAAGTGGGGTACAATTGTCTATTTTAGCCGAGTTCCAAGATGTATATTTTTTATTGCCCTTTGTCAAGCTGCAATACTTTACCTGTTTGGTACAAGCTTCACAGATGGAGACCCCCCTATAGTATACACTGGAGCACCTGTGTGGCCCCCTAATAAAAATGGTGTTCTTGTGTCCCACACTAGTGCTCCAGTGTCCAGATGTGAAAACAGCTGCTCAGTGTCCTCTCCTTACACACAATCTAGTTTGCATTTCATTCTAGTAACAAACCCATCTACACAAACAAATATTTGGCATCCAAGTAGGCCCCCAAAAATGTGTGAAAATGCATATGGCCTAAACAATGGTGTTCTAGAGGCCGAAAGAAAAATGTTTGATACGAACGAATAATGTGCCCATGAACATTAAAGTTGACCTTTGGAAACGTTACAACTAATCAAAGCATATGGAGCAGAACGAACGTAATAAAGACAGAAAGAATAGGAACACAGCACAACTACTTACTTTTTTGCAGCACTCTCCGGATCTTTCGGTACTGCTCTGGCTCTCTCAACTTCAGGTCCGACCACCGCTTCCTGAGCTGATCTTTAGACCTTCGTACCCCGAAATTCCGCTCTAGACTCCTGACCACTTTCGCCATGATTTTGGCCTTTCGGATATTGGGGTTGGGGTAAGGCCCATATTTTCCGTCATAGTCGGACTTCCTCATGATGTCGACCATCTCCAACATCTCCCCAAATGACATATTTGTGGCCTTAAAACGTCTCCTTCTGGATCGGGACGTGCCTGGATCCGCCCTTTCCTCCTCCTCCTCCTCCTCGTTGCTACAATTAGCCCGCACCTGCTGTATGTCCGCCATCATGCTCTTCCCCCACTGCGCCGAAAGAAAAGGGGCAGGGAATACACTAGAAAGAACGTCAGGGGCGGGCGGAGTTACACGCATGCGCAGTGTATATAAAGCGTAACACGCGTGCGTATTACGTTTGATCTGTGAGCGGAGGAAGGAGCATTGAACGCACCGATCGTAAGAACGAAGGTAAGAGACAAACTTGGGCCTATACTGCTTCTATAGATTGAGGCCTATATTGTAACAAGATTAGGAGAGTTTGGTGTGACATTAGGCTTTGTCTTGTGTTGTGTCTTGCAGTGATCATGGATATGGTACTGAAAGATCAGGACTTAATTTCAGTCTTCATAGAGATGCTAAGGGAGCTGCCCTGTCTGTGGGAGATTAAACACCCCCATTACAAGAACCAAGCAAAGAGGAAGGCAGCACTGGAGCAATTGTGTGAAATTGTGAAGCAGGTGATCCCCACGGCAGACATCACTTTTTTAAAGATTTTCATTGGTGGCCTGAGGAGCACATATCTGAGGGAGCGCAATAAAGTCCTGGATTCACAGAGATCCGGAGCAGCAGGTGACATCTATGTCCCCAGGATGTTGTACTACGACAGGCTGCACTTTCTGGCAGGCCAGACTGAACCCAGGTCATCACTCTCCAGTCTTCCTTCCACGCTCCCCCCCCCCCCTGGCTGAGGCTTCTGACGCCCAACCTGGGCCTTCCAGGCCACATGTGGAGGAGCCCAGATTGAGCCAGGTATAGCATTCCTCTAAATATTTCTGCTTGTCCAATCAATGATGTTAACTAGATGTTAGTTGGGAGTACTAATTTATGATTGTGATTGATGATGCAAAAACTAAAACCATGTCCCTTTTTCATACACAGGGAAGTCTCAGCCAGGAGGTGGCCGGGCCGAGCCGGCTGGCTGATCTGCAGGTCCCTCCACCCCCCCTGGAAACAGAAAGTGGCAGTAGGAGGAGTACCCTAGAGGAGGCTGCTATCAGATTTTTTTGTAGGGCTACAGAGGTCCTGGGAGCACCCCACACCAAGCAGGAGAACATTGCTGCATTCATAGCCTATAAAATGCAGAGGATGGAGGAGGGCCAAAAAGCCATGTGTGAGGCCCTCATATCAGAGGCTCTGGCGAAAGGTATGAGGGGCCAAATTACACCTCAAACACACCTTCGCGATGGTCCTCCTCCTCCTCCTGCAGGTCCTACTCCTCCTCCAGGTCCTACTCCTCCTCCTGCCACATCTCCAACTGCACAGCCACAGCCCGGAAGGAAGTGTGAAAGGAAGACCAGACAGTGAGGACCCTGGATCCAGTCTGGTCGGCCAAAAGATGCAGCCTCTTGTGGTACCACAGCCTGGGGACACTGATGTCATCTGCTGCTATCCGGATCTCTGTGAATCCCGGACCAGACTGCCCTCCCTTACATATGGACTCCTCAGGCCACCAATTTTGAGGTTTAAGAATTGATGTCTGCCGTGGGGGTCCCAGGCTTCACTAATTTCTCCTGTTGATCCAGTGTTGCCTTCCTCTTTGTTTGGTTCTGAGCCCTTAATAAAGGATTTTTGTTTTGAATTATACTCTCCTATGTGTTTTACTTCAAAAATTATGTTTTTTTTGTGAGGATTCAGGTACATTTCTAATATACAATGTGAAATGAACAAGGGACACCAACAACAAAAAATCTCATGGAGATTAAATAATAAAAGATATCAATGGTGTTGGGGTAACTTGACACACAAAACACACACAAAAATATTCTGGAGTAAAAATAAAAATAACATTGAACAAAGATCAGCCTTGGAAAAAATCCAAACATTAAAGAAAAAAAAAGGCTTAAAAACAAAAAAAAAAAACATAAAAAATATAAAACTGTCAGATGTGACAACTAATAACAATATATTGAGGGAATCCCACTAAAAAAACACAAATAAAACTTTGTGAGAAGTGTGTGTGAATATGAGCAGCAAAACTACTTAATTCTTGTCACATTATAAAGAAGAAGAGAGTGCGCTGTATTAAACCATTTTTTACATTGCAGCGTGACGAAAGTGCTGTATCCATTGCGAACGCTAAGTTTACCAGAACGAGCTGTCCCGTGTCGGAATTTCTTCTGAGCATGCGTGGCACTTTGTGCGTCGGAACAGGCCACACACGGTCGGAATTGACGCGATCGGATTTTGTTGTCGGAAAATTTTATCTCCTGCTGTCCAACTTTGTGTGCCGGAAAATCCGATGGAAAATGTCCGATGGCGCCCACACACGGTCGGAATTTCCGACAACACGCTCCGATCGGACAATGTCCATCGGAAAATCCGACCGTGTGTACGGGGCATAACTGTAAATACTGCAGCTGCCTGCCTATGGTACTAATAGGATCAGAAGAACACCACCAATTTTCTTCAGGTAACTTTAGGTGCACACTGTGCAGAGGACACAGTACACTAACTGTAAATAGTGTAGCTGCCTGCCTGTGGAATTAATAGGATCAGAACACCACCAATTGTCTTCAGGTAGCTTTAGGTGCACACTGTGCAGAGGGCGCACACTAACTGTAAATACTGCAGCTGCTTGCCTGTGGTACTAATAGAATCAGAACAACAGCAATTGTCTTCAGGTAGCTTTAGGTACACACTGTGCAGAGGACGCACTACACTAACTGTAAATACTGCAGCTGCCTGCCTGTGGTATTAAGAGGATCAGAACAACAGCAATTTTATTCAGGTAGCTTTAGGTGCACACTGTGCAGAGGACGCACTACACTAACTGTAAATGCTGCAGCTGCCTGCCTGTGGTAATAATAGGATCAGAACAATAGCAATTATCTTCAGGTAGGTTTAGGTGCACACTGTGCAGAGGACGCACTACACTAACTGTAAATACTGCAGCTGCCTGTGGTACTAATAGGATCAGAAGAACACCACCAATTTTCTTCAGGTAGCTTTAGGTGCACACTGTGCAGAGGACGCACTACACTAACTGTAAATACTGCAGCTGCCTGTGGTACTAATAGGATCAGAAGAACACCACCAATTTTCTTCAGGTAGCTTTAGGTGCACACTGTGCAGAGGACACACTACACTAACTGTAAATACTGTAGCTAATAGGACTAATAGGATCAGAAGAACACCAGCAATTTTCTTCAGGTAGCTGTAAATACTGTAAAAACACCTGCCTGTCTGTCAGTAGGAAGAGAATAACAGGAACGAATCTAGCTAAACCGAATACAGTGTATATATATATATATATATGTATATATATATATATATACACAACACCTAGGATGCATATATATAGACAATACACTGTAGGTGCAGCTAACTGACTCGCCTGCCTACTTTATCTAACTTAAATCAAATGACACTGTCTCTCTGTCTATCTCTCCACTGCCGCCGCAACACACTACACAAGTTGGCTTTGGCCAATTACGGCTCTCTGTACAGACGGCACTGTGATTGGTCAAGCATGCGGGTCATAGTGCATGCTGGGCCAATCATCAGCCAGCAATGCACTGTGATGCCGCAGTGAATTATGGGCCGTGACGTGCCACTCAAATTTGGCGTGAACGGCCCATAACGTTCGAAATTCGATGAACGGTAGAACATGCGTTCGACTCGAACTCGAAGCTCATCCCTACTAGCGACCAATGCAACAACTAAACAGGTGTACCCGGGTACGGGTCTTCACAAGGTGCAAGAGCAGTGTGGCCGAACACAACAAAGGTGTGTGAGTGTCACAGGGTCTAAGGAGCCTCCCAGTCTTTACCAGAGCCATAGGGGAACACTCAGCAATAGGAAACACCAGAGGGACAGGAGAATCTGGCTTCAGCGTAGAGACACAATGCTCAAACACTAAGCCACAGGTGCACAGGCTTAATAATACCTAGGTTCAGGGTGGATTGGCAAGAACATGAGCAGCTTGATCAGAAGTTAAAAACCTGCGCTGTATCAATGTTCACGGAACAGTGACAAAGAGTATGTAAATAGCTTATTTAGGGCACAATGTAAAAGGGGGAAGTTAGGAAGTTTTTATTATGAAAAAAAATTAGAGTGTATTATTTCAGAAACAATAGCCACAAATATTTTACAGTGGTTGCACAGTATGGAAGCATCTTTTTTAGGCTGCATTTTAAGAGGGAGTGTTGCACACCTGGTTGGGGCTTAGCTGATGAGAGGGCTTCCCTTACACCTCTTTCCCCTGCGGATGATGACAGGGTATAACAGGGCACAGAGTGACATGGGTGCCTGTACGAGACCTGGTTCAGAATATCCCCCTGAGGAAGACGCGTGACCCCGCGTCGACACGCGTAGGGGAGGGGCTAGGACGGTGAAGGCATTCGGGCTCTACAGTGATTTCAGGAGCTGACCAAGTATTTGGATGTGCGGCTCTGTGTTACACATTTTAAACCAATGCTCTCTTAGTGTGGTGTGCTGGAAGGGAACCAGGGAAAAGCACGGGCCCAGATGGATACACATCAATCTATTATAAGACTTTTATGAGCATACTGATGGATCCCCTAAGGAAAGCCTTTAACTCCACGTCCAGCCCCCGCTCGATGCCCCCTGACTTCCTCACCCATGACATCCTACCCAAACCCAACAAGGATAAACAAGGATACCACAGACTGCTCCAGCTACAGGCCTATTTCATTACTGAACATAGACCTGAAGCTGCTAGCTAAAATTCTCGCTAAAGACCACTCCTAGACATCATCATAGGCCCAGAACAAGTCGGCTTTATGCCTGGCAGGGAAGCGAAAGACAACATCATTAAAGCAGTACTTTTAACACATGCCTCCCAGACTCGGCACATCGAAAGTCTTCTCCTGTCTACAGATGCGGAGAAGGCATTAGATAGAGTCTCCTGGGACTTCCTGTTCATGACTTCCAATCACATAGGACTAAATCCTCACATGATGTCATGGATCACAGCAATCTATCAAAAACCCTCAGCCAGAATAAAGATTAGCGGTACCTTGCCAGACAGAGTAGAGATTTTGATTGGTACAAGACAGGGCTGCCCCCTGTCTCGACTACTTTTCATTCTCTCATTAGAACACTTCATCCGAACAGTCAACAGGGATAGTTCGGTGAACGGCATCTCTCTCCTTGATAGGGTGTATAAAAGACTGCAGCCTATGCGGACAACCTTTTATTTGACAAAACCGCACATCACTCTTCCCAATCTCATGAAAGATTTTGCTCATTATGGATTTGTCTCCAATCTCAAAATAAACCAGAGGCCATGAATATTAACTTGTCTACAACAAACCTTGCTAGGACCCAAGAAAATTGCCCCTTCAAATGGGAGGGAACAGCATTAAAATACCTGGGAATTTGGCTGATCCCTAGGCTGTCCTTGACCTACGATTCTAATTTCCAACCTTTACTTCAGATGATAGAAAAGGATTTAAAGCTATGAAATGCAGGGTACTTCTCTTGGTTCGGGAGGGCTGCCATTCTGAAGATGGCCATCCTGCCCAGGCTGTTGTACCTACTACGCACTCTACCAGTTAAAATCCCCCAGAGGTTTTTCAAAAAACTACACACTATCCTCTTACAATTTTTATGGTCACATAAAAGGCCCAGGATCACATTCTCTCTATTGACCAGACCTAAGGAACTGGGGGGATGGGACTCCCCGACTTCAAGAAATATTATCTGGCCTCCCATTTAACAAGAGTAGTGGACTGGCATTGCCACAGGGACACTAAAGACTGGGTAGCCTTAGAGGCCAGTTTGAGCCCTTACCCACTACTTTTTTCACCGTGGTATCCAGGACTCCAACATAAACAAATTTTAAAACAACACCCACTAACGGAGACCACACTTGCCTAGAGGCTTCAAAACACCCTGCAGTGACTTCCTTACTTAGCCCCCTAACACCAATAAAAAACGACAACCCGGACTTCCCCCCTGGGAGTGGGAATCGTTCGCTCCGCCATCCGTCCACTAATAACCCCTTACGAGCTGGTGAGTGTTTCCACGAAGGAAGGTTCAAGGACTATGTGGCACTGAAAAGGGACAGCAGAATCCCCAATCTACCATTTTGGACATACTTCCAATTACGTAGCTACAATGGTGGTACGGCCAAACAGGGAAATTTCTCCAGACAGCTGACAGAACTAGAGAAGGTATGTGCTGATGGCACACACTCCAGAAGGTGACCTCAGTTGCCTACACATGGCTATAATATGCAAACCCTAATGCCGAGGACAGATTCAGAAAACATTGGTCTAATGCACTTAAGATGAACATAACGGACAGTCAATGGAAAAATGCTTGCATTTTAACACACAGGGGCTCCATTAGCACTAAGACACAGGAAACGTCTTATAAATTACTAACTGTCAGGGCTGGACTCAGCCCTTCCTTCTCTGACCTGGCCGCTCAGCTGTCGGCTAATTGCCAGCTCCCATCTCTCTCCACAGTTACCCAGCTGTTGATGATCCTGCTCGTCAGTCCTACCTACTTAAGCCATCCAGTCCAGAGGAACTCTGCCTTCGCCTTGGTCACATCACAAAAAACTCTCCTGCGTTCCTGATTAAAGACTGGCTTTGCTGACATCCCTTCTGGCTACAGATCCTGCTTGCTGTTCCACTACTTTGATCCCTGACTCCTGGCTTGGCTGACGATCCGTTCCGGTTACTGAACTTTGTCTATGTTTTGACTATGTTTGTTCTTTTTACTTTTATTATTAAACAAGTGTGATTTAACTATACTTCTGTCTCGGTTTGATTTCATGGTTTCTGACAGACTGGTATGCCCTCCAGCAAAACTACATGTATGGAATGCTCAGACCTCAAGCCCATGCTGGAGATGTGTGAGTGACACAGGCACCCTTATACACATTTGGTGGCACTGCCCTCACCTTGCCTCATTTTGGCGTCAGGTCAGGGAACGGATTAAACAAATTACGGAAACCAAAATAGTGCTTAATGCTGCCTGTTGTCTTCATATCTCAAGCTTCCCACTCAAACGCTACAAAAATTAATTAACCAAGCATTTGTTAAATGCAGCTACGGCATTGATCCCGATCCACTGGAGAACTATATGAGTGTCTTCTGTTTTGGAGTGGCTGGTATCTGAAATATGTGAAATAGAAGAGACGCTAGCACAGGCCACTGCTGGGGTGGACAGATTTCATAAAACTTGGTCACCCTGGTTTGAATTTCATTACTCTGATGTGTTCAATGATCTGAAAAATGGCAGATAAATTGTATTAATACTTACACAAACGAAGAATAGATAAACTAAAGTACATCTGATCAAACTCTAGCTAGATCTACTGTTCTTTACTATGACTGCGAAGGTATTGAGTAAAATAAAGTCGGACACAATTAAAACTCACACCTGTTTAGCACCACAATCAACTATTGAGACCTCCCCAACCCACCCCCCTGTACTACTTTAACTCTTCATGTCAACATAAAGATCACATCCGCAAATGAATAAATTGCATCACTTCTGAATGACTTAGCTATACACCCTCTCAGATCATAGAAATAATAAGTGATTACTTCCTAAAGTGTCATTGATGCCTTGGTATATTCTCACTTTACCACCAGAGAGCAATGTAAACTATACCATTATCACTAGGCACAACATATAGGTGATACATAACGTTTCTCTTTTGTATGACTTCTATACATGATTGTACACCTTTTAGTACTATTGTTGAGCTTACAAAAACTTTGAATGTTTAAAAAAAATTTGACCAAGCGGTATCTCGAATCCTGTCAGAAGTTCAATTGGGCAATTGTATGCCCGATGAGGTGGTAAAGTGTCACCCTTCTTCTTGTCAAACACATTCAAGAAGCATATCAGTTTCATAAGTTACAGGCCCAGTCTTAAAGTGGTAGTAAAGTTACTTTTTTTCAATTTTTGACAGGTAGGGTATTTATGACAGAAGAGATCCTATCAGTCTCTTCTGTCATAAAAGCTTCCTCCTCCCTATCAGCCATAATGTACACTGAGCCACACATGTGCAGCTCAGTGTACATTTATGGCCCCAATTCTATGCCGCAGCAATGTGACTCCCGTGCACATGCATGATGTCATTGCAGCCCTGCCATTCATGGGGCTGAACACACAAATCCTGGAAGGAAGCCTGGGCGAAGATGGAAACTCTTTGGCAGGTAAGTCTCCCATAACGTGCTAATATGCTGTGCATAATAGCACATGATGGCATAACCCAGCAGGAGGCGCCTAAAAAAAAAAAAAAGATAGCGACTTTTACTGCCACTTTAAGTCCAGTTCCATCAGCTAAATGTAATGTTACTCTTTGTCTCTTTGTTTTCAGAGGATTGTTGTGCAGCTTAGCAAAATTAATGTCCATAAAATTGCTACAGGCCCCAGAATCAATGATGACTTGGACCAGAATAGTCTATTGGAGTATCTGTAGGGAGACAGGTAAAGTTACATGAGCAGGACTGTTCATGGAAGTACACCGAACCACCAGAGAAGAGGAGTAAGATTTATTTGGCCTCATGGGATAAGTTCATATGTAGTGACCTGTACCTCCACAGTAGAAGCATAGGTGTGACTCAGAACAGTAAAATTTCTCCTTAGTGGGGAATGAATAGTGAAGACAACCAATCTGCATGGGATCAACTTCAGATGTGGCAGGTAAAGGGTTAGGTGGGAGAGATGTTGTGGGCAACATGGTCATGGAGTCAAAGAATGTGGTCAGAGTGTTCAAACCTGGACTACCTTGTTTCAGTAACTGGTGTGCACCAGGACTGTGGTTCCCCAAGTAACAGAGAGATCACAAACCACACTTTTGTTGATTCAAGCAAAGCTCTTGGTTGTAATGCAAAATACAGGCTGCAGGCATCAGGAACAAGTAGGAATTAGGATGGGTATACCAGCAGACAAGATAACTCCTTTGAAGGGACTTCGGTGCACTGGCTAAAACACATTCTCTTTCTTGCTTGCAAGAATTGGGTGTTGGCTAATAAATATGCGCATGCGCGAACTCATGCCTGCACACAAACCGTTGCGCATTCTCACAGATGTGCTTGCGTGCACCTGTGGCAGATGCTGGTGCCAAACAAGCTAGTTAAACTCAACTAGTGCTCAGGATCAGTTTTGCTTTGCCTTTAGCCTCCTGTGTACCTGTGATCCTGTGAATCTGTATTCTGATTCCAGTTGCTGACTTGACCATTCTCTGAACTCCACCTGCATCGACCTAGGCTTGTCCCCAGACCTCCGCATCTGTCTGATCCTCTGGCTCCTGTTTCACTGATCAGCTCCAGACCCGGCTAGTTCCTGACCACGCTCCTGTCTGTGCCCTGTACCCGATCCATCCCATCTGTGTATAACCTGGCCTGCCTGACATTGCTACTCTGCCTGCTGTTGCCAGTACAGCTGCCTGCCTGCTTGCTGAATCCATCTGATGACTTCTGCTGCCCAGCAGGGACACCGACACTGCTGCTAGCAAGACTTACAGGCACTTGTGGCACTCTGTACTCCTGCGCCTACTGTCTACACTATCAGGGGCCCCGAGTCAGAGGTGTAAGAGAGGCCTTCCTTATCATATCAGGCTCTGCTACCAGGTACATGACAGTAGGGCTCAACAAGCCAGTCTGGATACAGATGTGGACAGGATCAGGTCACAAGCAGAAGGAGCTGACAACCACTCAGCAATGATCTTGAGTACTGTAGGGTAGGGATGAGCCGAACACCCCCCAGTTCGGTTCGCACCAGAACCAGCGAACGGACCGAAAATTTGCACGAACGTTAGAACCCTATTGACGTCTATGGGACTCGAACATTCGAAATCAAAAGTGCTCATTTTAAAGGCTAATTTGCATGGTATTGTCCTAAAAAGGGTTTGGGGACCCAGGTCCTGCCCCAGGGGACATGTATCAATGCAAAAAAAACTTTTAAAAATGTCAGTTTTTTCGGGAGCAGTGATTTTAATGATGCTTAAAGTAAAAAAAAAAAAAGTGAAATTTGAAAAGTCAAATTTAAATATTGTACCTGGGGGGTGTCTATAGTATGCCTGTAAAGTGGCGCGTGTTTCCCGTGCTTAGAACAGTCCCTGCACAAAATGACATTTTTAAAAGAAAAAAGTCATTTAAAACTGCTTGCCGCGTTAATGTAATGTCGGTTCCTGGCAATGGATGAAAATCAGTGAGACAAACGGCATGGGTACCCTGCAGTCAATTACCAGGCCCTTTGGGTCCTGTATGGATATTTAAGGGGAACCCCGCACCCAAATTAAAAAAAGGAAAGGCCCTTTATACTCTGAACAGCAGTATACAGGCGGTGCAAACAAGACAGGGACTGTAGGTTTGTTGTTAAGTAGAATCTGTTTGTAATTTTGAACTGGTACATTTTGAACGTGTTTAGCTCCAGCCAAAAAATCTATTTTAAGCTTTTTGGAAAACATTGGGAAGGGTTATCACCCCTGTGACATTTGTTTTGCTGCCTGTGCGCCTCTTCAGAAGATTTCACCTCACTTTTTGTCCCAATGACAAATGTTTTTTGAAAATTTTGTGAAACAAGGATTGGTGATAAAGCATCAGTGGAAAGGAGAAATGTTTTTTCCCATATTAACTCTTACAGGAGAGAATTTCCCTTCCTAGGGGTAGATTTCATCTCACTTCCTGTTGTCTCCTTCTGTTTGCAAGTAGGAGTCGTTTGTAAGTTGGATGTTTGAAAGTAGGAGCCTGCTCAGCAGAAATTTGGGCCTTAGGTGTTGTTGGGGCCACAACACTGTAAGCCCTCACAGGGCCCTGCTGTGAAATATTAGATCAAGAATTGTAATTACATGCCCCTGTTGAACAGGGGCAGAAAAATTGGGCTTTTGGTGATGGTGGTGGTGCTGGTGCCACAACACTGTAGGTCCTCACTCGCTCTTGGTAGGTGCAGAAATGGGCCCTGCTGTGAAATATTATATCAAGAATTGTAATTACATGCCCCTGTTGAACAGGGGCTGAAAAATTGGGCCTTAGGCACTGGTGCTGGTGCCACGACACTGCAACCCCTCACAGATACTCTAGTTGGAACGCAGGAACGAACCCTGCTGCAAAGTATTGCATCAAAAATTGTAATTACACGCCCCTGTTAAACAGGGGCTGAAAAATTGGGCCTTAGGCACTGGTGCTGGTGCCACAACACCGCAACCCTTCACAGATACTCTAGTTGGAACGCAGGAACGAGCCCTGCTGCAAAGTATTGCATCAAAAATTGTAATTACACGCCCCTGTTATACAGGGGCTGAACAATTGGGCCTTAGGCACTGGTGCTGGTGCCACAACACTGCAACCCCTCACAGATACTCTAGTTGGAACGCAGGAACAAGCCCTGCTGCAAAGTATTGCATCAAAAATTGTAATTACATGTCCCTGTTAAACAGGGGCTGAAAAATTGGGCCTTAGGCACTGGTGGCGGCGCTCAGAACCAAAAATGTTCTTACAAGCTATCAGCGTGATCATTGAGGAGGAAGAGGATAATTACTCAGGATAGTCACACAGCATCAGCATAGGCAGTCTTTGAAGGGATCTGAGATTTCAAAAAAAAATATTCGGTTACATCAGCATCAGGTGCTTGGTAGCTGGTGGTGATCCAAGACTGATTCATTTTTATGAAGGTCAGTCAATCGACCGAGTCGGTGGACAGACGCACACTGTGATCGGTTACAAAGCCTCCAGCAGCACTGAATGTGCATTCCGAAAGAACGCTGGATGCAGGACAGGCCAGTAGCTCAATTGCATACTGTGCAAGCTCTGGCCAGCGATCCATCCTCAAGACCCAGTAACCCAGAGGATTTTCGGTGGGAAAGGTGTCAAAGGCAGATCTTGCCCCTAGGTATTCCTGCACCATGTAAAACAGACACTGGCGATGGTTGCTGGCCACCTTCTCCACCGCTCCTTCTTTGACTGACCGAAGCCTCAGCAACAGGTTGTCCAGAAACAGGAGTTTGTAACCTCCCAGTCTCTGGGAACGCGTTGCACAGACCTTTCTGCAAGGCCTCCCGAAGATGTTTCATCCTCTGCTCCCTCTGCAACGGCAAGATAAGGTCCTCAACCTTACCCTTGTAACGTGGATCAAGGAGGGTTGCCAGCCAGTATTGGTCCTTCTCCTTGATACCACGAATACGAGGATCCTTCGCAGGCTTTGCAGGATCAGGGAGGCCATGCAGCGTAGGTTTGCTGAGGCATTCGGTCCGGAGTCCTCTGGGTCACTAAGGACGACATGGTCCGCAGCCACCTCCTCCCAGCCACGTACAAGTCCATGTGTTTCTTGGGACTGATCCCTTAAAGTCTGCTGCTGATACTGAGTGCCAGGCTCCACCTCCATTCTGACACAATCCTGCTCCTCCTCTTCCTGTGTGATCGGCGGGCACGCAGGAACACTGTCTGGATAAAGGGGGCCTTGAGAGCTAAGGAAGTCCTCCTCTTCCTGCCTCTGTTCTGCCTCAAGTGCCCTGTCTATTATTCCACGCAGGGTTTGAAACAGGAAAATCTGGATGCCGCACACCGGATAAAGGTGAAAACATCTTCTTTATTGTAAAACTTGGATCATAAAAAACAGGACAATCAGGCGGGTGGTACAGACACAGCTGACGCGTTTCGTGCTCTAGTTTGAGCGCTTACTCATAGCTTAGCTCATCAGCTATGAGTAAGCGCTCGAACTAGAGTGCGAAACGCGTCAGCTGTGTCTGTACCACCCGCCTGATTGTCCTGTTTTTTATGATCCAAGTTTTACAATAAAGAAGATGTTTTCAACTTTATCCGGTGTGCGGCATCCAGATTTTCCTGTTTCAAACCCTGCTTCAATTTGCATTTAGCCAGCACCTGGGACTCCTCTCCTCTGAAGGATTCACTAACACACACCTGAAAGCAAGTTCTCCTGAGCGGTGATTCATTTTCTCTGTCTTGTCTGCACCAAAGGATATTATTCCACGCAGCGTGTGCTCCAACAGGTGGTCAAGGGGGACAGTGTCACTGATGCATGCACTGTCCCTGCTCACCATCCTCATGGCCTCCTCAAATGGTGACAGGACAGTGCATGCATCCCTGATCATAGCCCACTGGCGTGGGGAAAAAAACCAAGCTCCCCTGACCCTGTCCTGGTGCCATAGTCGCACAGGTACTCATTGATGGCCCTCTGCTGGCATGTGCAGCCGCTGCAGCATGGCCAACGTTGAGTTCCACCTGGTGGGCATGTCACAAATTAGGCGGTTCTTGGGCAGGTTAAACTCCTTTTGGAGGTCCGCCAGCCGAGCACTGGCATTATATGACCGGCGGAAATGCACACAGACTTTCCTGGCCTGCCTCAGGACATCCTGTAAGCCTGGGTACCTGCCCAAGAACCGCTGCAACACCAAGTTAAGGGCGTGAGCCAAACAGGGCACATGGGTCATTTGTCCCTGTCGGAGGGCAGAGAGGAGGTTGGTGCCATTGTCACAAACCACCATTCCTGCCTTAAGTTGGCGTGGCGTCAACCACCTCTGAACCTGCCCCTGCAGAGCTGACAGAACCTTTGCCCCAGTGTGGCTCCTGTCCCCCAAGCACACCAGCTCAAGCACCGCATGGCATCTTTTGGCCTGCATACTTGCGTAGCCCCTTGAATGGCTACGGAACACCGCTGGTTCCGAGGACAAAGCACAGGAAGAGGCCATGAAGGAAGAAAAAGAGGAGGGGGTGGAGGAGAGAGGTGTGTCACAATCATTAGTAGTGGCATTTTGGAGGCGTGGTGGTGGAACAACCTCCAACACTACTGCACTTTGTCCTGCATCCTTCCCAACTGCCAGCAGAGTCACCCAATGCGCGGTGAAGCTTAGGTAACGTCCCTGTCCATGCCTGCTGGACCATGAGTCAGCGGTAATATGCACCTTACCACTGACCGCCCTGTCCAGCGAGGCATGGACATTGCCTTCCACATGCTGGTAGAGAGCCGGAATTGCCTTCCGTGAGAAAAAGTGGCATTTGGGTAGCTGACACTGAGGAACCGCACATTCCATAAACTCACGGAAGGGGGCAGAGTCTAACAACTGAAAAGGCAGCAGTTGAAGTGCTAGCAATTTAGCCAAGCTAGCATTCAACCGCTGGGCATGTGGATGGCTGGGAGCGAACTTGTTTCGGCGGTGCAGCAGCTGGGGCAGGGAAATTTGCCTGGTACAATCTGACGTCAGTGTACCGAAAGCAGATTGCCCACAAGTACTTGGCTGTGACACACCTAATTCTACACCTTCATTCCCCTCAGTGCAGGTCTCAGAGAGGACTGAAGGTATAGTTGGGTTGGAGATCTCAGCTGATGAGGAGCAAGGAGAGGTCCTCTTTGTTCTTTGGTGTGGGTCTTTTAGATACGCTTGCCAACGAACTGCATGGCAGGTCAACATATGTCTGGTCAAGCAGGTGGTGCCCAAGCGGCTGTTTTGGTCACGCTTGATACGCTTCAGACATATGTTGCAAACAGCAATGGTGCGATCTGCTGCACACGTCTCAAAAAAGGCCCACACCAAAGAACTTTTGAAAAAACGTGCGGAGTCAGCAGCGCCCTGCACATGCGGAGCTCTGCGGTGTGATGCAGTCGGTTGGCTGCCCTTAAGCTGGCCCCTGGAGGACATCCTGCCTTGTTGGTGATGTGCCTCCTCTTCCTCCTCCTCCTCCTCCTCTCTCCTATCAGGCACCCACGTTGAGTCAGTGACCTCATCATCCCCTCCCTCCTCATCACTGGAGCAAACCTGGCAGTATGCTGCAGCAGGGGGAGCATGACTGTCAGATTGCTGTCCTTCTTGGGCACCCCCTCTGTCCGTGCTCACGTTACTGCCTTCATCTAGCTCAGTATCATCATCAGAGCCTTCTAAACGCTGGGCATCCTCCTGGAGCATGTACCTAACACTGTGGTCAAACAGTTTGAGGGACTCCTCAGGAGGACATGGTGGGGCTAGGGAAGGAGTCACTGATGCCATTGAGCCGAGGGAAGAGGCCGTGTTGGCAGCTGCTTTGCCAGACAAAGTACCCTGAGCCTGGGTGAGAGAGGATGAGGAGGATGAGGACGGCTTGGTCATCCACTCGACCAAGTCTTCTGCATGTTGCAGCTCAACACGGCCAGCTGCCGAAAAAAAGGCCAAGTATGTCCCACGGCCACGTGCAGATGAGGATGCAGCGTCTCCACAGCCAGCACTGTTGCCTCTAGACACAGAGCCTGCTTGCCCTCTTTTATTGGCTTGTGACTGTCTGCCTCTCCTTGCTGACCTTCCAGACATACTAATGGCCTGTAGCTAGCAAAATCAACTGCCTGCCTGTAGTATGAGAACACCACCAACCTTCTACAGGTAGCTGTAGCTGAACACTGTGCAGAGCTTGCAAAAAACTAACTTGTAGCTTATTTAGCTGCCTGCGGTAGTGATAGGATCAGGAAAACACCACCAACCTTCTACAGGTAGCTTTAGCTGAACACTGTGCAGAGCTCGCACTACACTAACTTGTAGTTTTAGCTGAACACTGTTCAGAGCTCGCAAAAAACTAACTTGTAGCTTATTTAGCTGCCTGCGGTGGTGATAGGATCAGGAAAACACCACCAACCTTCTACAGGTAGCTTTAGCTGAACACTGTGCAGAGCTCGCAAAAAAATAACTTATAGCTTATTTAGCCGCCTGTGGTAGTGATAGGATCAGGAAAACACCACCAACCTTCTACAGGTAGCTTAAGCTGAACACTGTGCAGAGCTCGCAAAAAAATAACTTGTAGCTTATTTAGCTGCCTGCGGTAGTGATAGGATCAGGAAAACACCACCAACCTTCTACAGGTAGCTTTAGCTGAACACTGTGCAGAGCTCACAAAAAACGAACTTGTAGTTTTATCTGAACACTGTGAGGAGGACGCACTACACTAACTTGTAGCTTTAGCTGAACACTGTGAGGAGGACGCACTACCCTAACTTGTAGCTTTAGCTGCACACTGTGAGGAGGACGCACTACACTAACTTGTAGCTTTAGCTGAACACTGTGCAGAGGTCGCACTACACTAACTTGTAGTTTTAGCTGAACACTGTGAGGAGGACGCACTACACTAACTTGTAGCTTTAGCTGAACACTGTGCAGAGCTCGCAAAAAACTAACTTGTAGCTTATTTAGCTGTCTGCGGTAGTGATAGGATCAGGAAAACACCACCAACCTTCTACAGGTAGCTTTAGCTGAACACTGTGCAGAGCTCACAAAAAAGGAACTTGTAGTTTTAGCTGAACACTGTGAGGAGGACGCATTACACTAACTTGTAGCTTTAGCTGAACACTGTGCAGAGGTCGCACTACACTAACTTGTAGTTTTAGCTGAACACTGCGAGGAGGACGCACTACACTAACTTGTAGCTTTAGCTGAACACTGTGCAGAGGTCACACTACCCTAACTTGTAGCTTTAGCTGAACACTGTGCAGAGGTCACACTACACTAACTTGTATCTTATTTAGCTGCCTGCGGTAGTGATAGGATCAGGAAAACACCACCAACCTTCTACAGGTAGCTTTAGCTGAACACTGTGCAGAGCTCACAAAAAACTAACTTGTAGTTTTAGCTGAACACTGTGAGAAAGACGCACTACACTAACTTGTAGCTTTAGCTGAACACTGTGAGGAGGACGCACTACCCTAACTTGTAGCTTTAGCTGAACACTGTGCAGAGGTCACACTACACTAACTTGTAGCTTTAGCTGAACACTGTGCAGAGCTCGCAAAAAACTAACTTGTAGCTTATTTAGCTGCCTGCGGTAGTGATAGGATCAGGAAAACACCACCAACCTTCTACAGGTAGCTTTAGCTGAACACTGTGCAGAGCTCACAAAAAACTAACTTGTAGCTTATTTAGCTGCCTGCAGTAGTGATAGGATCAGGAACACACCACCAACCTTCTACAGGTAGCTTTAGCTGAACACTGTGCAGAGCTCACAAAAAACTAACTTGTATTTTTAGCTGAACACTGTGAGGAGGATGCACTACACTAACTTGTAGCTTTAGCTGAGCACTGTGAGGAAGACGCACTACCCTAACTTGTAGCTTTAGCTGAGCACTGTGCAGAGGTCACACTACACTAACTTGTAACTTTAGCTGAACACTGTGCAGAGCTCGAAAAAAACTAACTTGTAGCTTATTTAGCTGCCTGCGGTAGTGATAGGATCAGGAAAACACCACCAACCTTCTACAGGTAGCTTTAGCTGAACACTGTGCAGAGCTCACAAAAAACTAACTTGTAGCTTATTTAGCTGCCTGCGGTAGTGATAGGATCAGGAAAACACGACCAACCTTCTCCAGGTAGCTTTAGCTGAACACTCTGCAGAGCTTGCAAAAAAATAACTTGCAGCTTATTTAGCTGCCTGCGGTAGTGATAGGATCAGGAAAACACCACCAACCTTCTACAGGTAGCTTTTGCTGAACACTGTGCAGAGCTCGCAACGAACTAACTTGTAGCTTATTTAGCTGCCTGCGGTAGTAATAGGATCAGGAACACACCACCAACCTTCTACAGGTAGCTTTAGCTGAACACTGCAGAGCTCGCAAAAAAATAACTTGTAGCTTATTTAGCTGCCTGCGGTAGTGATAGGATCAGGAAAACACGACCAACCTTCTACAGGTAGCTTTAGGTGAACACTGTGCAGAGCTCGCAAAAAACTAACTTGTAGCTTATTTAGCTGCCTGCGGTAGTAATAGGATCAGGAACACACCACCAACCTTCTACAGGTAGCTTTAGCTGAACACTGTGCAGAGCTCGCAAAAAAATAACTTGTAGCTAATTTAGCTGCCTGCGGTAGTGATAGGATCAGGAAAACACCACCAACCTTCTACAGGTAGCTTTAGGTGAACACTGTGCAGAGCTCGCAAAAAACTAACTTGTAGCTTATTTAGCTGCCTGCGGTAGTGATAGGATCAGGAAAACACCACCAACCTTCTACAGGTAGCTTTAGCTGAACACTGTGCAGAGCTCACAAAAAACGAACTTATAGTTTTAGCTGAACACTGTGAGGAGGACGCATTACACTAACTTGTAGCTTTAGCTGAACACTGTGAGGAGGACGCACTACCCTAACTTGTAGCTTTAGCTGAACACTGTGCAGAGGTCACACTAAACTAACTTGTAGCTTTAGCTGAACACTGTGAGGAGGACGCACTACACTAACTTGTAGCTTTAGCTGAACACTGTGCAGAGGTCGCACTACACTAACTTGTAGTTTTAGCTGAACACTGTGAGGAGGATGCACTACACTAACTTGTAGCTTTAGCTGAACACTGTGCAGAGGTCACACTACACTAACTTGTAGCTTTAGCTGAACACTGTGCAGAGCTCGCAAAAAACTAACTTGTAGCTTATTTAGCTGCCTGTGGTAGTGATAGGATGAGGAAAACACCACCAACCTTCTACAGGTAGCTTTAGCTGAACACTGTGCAGAGCTCACAAAAAATTAACTTGTAGTTTTAGCTGAACACTGTGAGGAGGATGCACTACACTAACTTGTAGCTTTAGCTGAGCACTGTGAGGAAGACGCACTACCCTAACTTGTAGCTTTAGCTGAACACTGTGCAGAGGTCACACTACACTAACTTGTAACTTTAGCTGAACACTGTGCAGAGCTCGAAAAAAACTAACTTGTAGCTTATTTAGCTGCCTGCGGTAGTGATAGGATCAGGAAAACACCACCAACCTTCTACAGGTAGCTTTAGCTGAACACTGTGCAGAGCTCGCAAAAAATAACTTGTAGCTTATTTAGCTGCCTGCGGTAGTGATAGGATCAGGAAAACACGTCCAACCTTTTACAGGTAGCTTTAGGTGAACACTGTGCAGAGCTCACAAAAAACTAACTTGTAGCTTATTTAGCTGCCTGTGGTAGTGATAGGATCAGGAAAACACCACCAACCTTCTACAGGTAGCTTTAGCTGAACACTGTGCAGAGCTCGCAAAAAAATAACTTGCAGCTTATTTAGCTGCCTGCGGTAGTGATAGGATCAGGAAAACACCACCAACCTTCTACAGGTAGCTTTTGCTGAACACTCTGCAGAGCTCACAAAAAACTAACTTGTAGTTTTAGCTGAACACTGTGAGGAGGACGCACTACACTAACTTGTAGCTTTAGCTAAACACTGTGCAGAGGTCGCACTACACTAACTTGTAGTTTTAGCTGAACACTGTGAGGAGGACGCACTACACTAACTTGTAGCTTTAGATTAACACTGTGCAGAGGTCACACTACACTAACTTGTAGCTTTAGCTGAACACTGTGAGGAGGACGCACTACACTAACTTGTAGTTTTAGCTGAACACTGTGCAGAGGTCACACTAAACTAGCTTGTAGCTTTAACTGAATACTGTGAGGAGGATGCACTACACTAACTGTAAATAGTCTAGCTGCCTGACTGTGGTACTAATAGGATCAAAAGAACACCAGCAATTTTCTTCAGGTAGCTGTAAATACTGTAACAAGACAAGCCTGCCTGTCAGTAGGAAGATAACAGGAACGGATCTAGCTAAACTGAATACAGTGTATATATGTATATATATACAACACCTGGGATGCATATATATACACAGTACACTGTAAGTGCAGCTAACTCACTGACTGTCCTGCCTAATCTATCTAACTCAAATGAAATGACACATAATACACATAATACTGAGGATATAAGACTAGCACAAATCCTGGAAAACGGGAAAATACCAACATTGAAGGAAATGGGAACAGAAAATGAAAAAAAATGGTTGCAGTACCAACAACTTCAAACGTTTATAGGACAGAAAATAACTAGGATAAATAGACCATTAACCAAGTTTGAAAAACTACTAATGGGAGAACAATCCCCAATTAAGAAATTATCAAAAATATACGATGATTTAATCCCGGACAGCCCCCTTAAAGAGATAGGGAGCGTAAAAAAATGGGAAGAGGTATTGGAGAGACCACTACTGGAGACAGAATGGGAGAAAGTTTTTAAGACCATACATAGAACAACCATCGCAAGTAAATACCAGGAAAGGAATTACAAAATAGTAATGAGGTGGTATAGGAGCCCAGTTACTTTAAATTTGATTAATAAGGGAAATACAGATTTATGCTGGAGATGTAAAGCAGATAAGGGTACAATGGAACATATTTGGTATGGATGTCATCTGGTGAAAGGATTCTGGAATAAAATATTTGATATTTATTATAAAGTTTCAGGAGTAAGGGTTACCCCGAGTATAGAAATTTCACTACTATCCCTGATGCCAAAATCAATAAAGAAGCTTAAAAAAGATATCATTCACCATATGACATCAGCAGCCAGAACAATAATAGCAAGAAACTGGAAAAAATCAAAAAGTCCAGCAATAGTAGATTGGATATGTGAGATGAACGAGATACAATATATGGAGGAAAATATAAGAGAGGAAGGGTACATTACAAACCAACTTCCTAAGATTTGGCAAAATTGGGATGAGTTCAGGACATCGCACGAAATAACGGAATATATATAAGGAATTAAGGTTAAAGGAACAGAAACTTTGATTTTTATTTTTTTTTTGCGAGTGTGAAATGTAGGGAAAAGATAGATAGAGGGGGGGAGAAGGAAGGGATGATAGATTTTTAGGGGTTTGGGATAAGAATATTTGGTGACGAAGGATATTAACGATGATAATTAGAAAGAAAAGGGAATGGAAAAGGTGTGTGATTTTTTTTTTTTGTGTTTTTATGTGAAAGAAATGTGAAGAATTGTTATGAAATGTCTTGTTTAACTGAAAGATACCTTTTTATGAAACTGGTATGTTTATGATCGTTTATATGAAATGAAAATTTAATAAAGAAAGATTGAAAACAACAAATGAAATGACACTGTCTCTCTCTCTCTCTCTAAGCACGCCGGAACACACTACACAGAGCCGCCGTGCAGGCGGCCTTATATAGTGTGGGGCGTGTTCTAAACCCCCTGAACCATAATTGGCCAAAGCCACCCTGGCTTTGGCCAATTACAGCTCTCTCTACTGACGGCACTGTGATTGGCCAAGGGTCATAGTGCATGCTTGGCCAATCATCAGCCAGCAATGCACTGCGATGCCGCAGTGCATTAGGGCCGTGACGCGCCACACGAATTTGGCGCGAACGGCCCATATCGTTCGTAATTCGGCGAACGATCGAACAGACGATGTTTGACGCGAAGCTCATCCCTACTGTAGGGCTTTAAATAGGCCACTAGGTGCAAAATTAGAGACAACAACCACAAATATTATATACTTATTGAAGAGTACGTAAGCAGCTTGATTAGGCTGCAATTAAGAGGGACACGGGGCAGTATTTTATTAAATAAACAATTGAAGTGTATTATTTTAATGACAATAGTCAGAAATATTGTGTAGTTGCTGCATGGTATGTTAACAACTTGATTAGGCTGCAACGTAAGCAGAAAAGGCAAGGCAGTTTTTTGTTTATCATGAAACAAAATGAGAGTGTATTATTTAAGAGATAATTGACACAAACGTACAGTTGATAGAGATTATGTAAGCAGTTTGATTTGGCCACAATGTAGGAGGGAGAGATGAGGCACTTTTTATTAGATTAAATTTAGAGTTTTATCATGAAATAAAATTAGAGTGTATTATTTTACAGACGATAGCCAGAAATATTGTACAGTAGGTACACAGTATGTAACCAGCTTGATTAGGCCGCAATGTGAGCTTGAAAGGGGAGACAGTTTTATTTATCATGAAATAAAAATTAGAGTGTACTTATTCAGAGACAATAGACATAATTATAGTACATTCACTGGAGAGTTAAGCCTGGTTAAGTCGCAATCTAAGAGGAAAGGACAAGGTAGTTTTTTTATCATGTGTGAGGCAAGATTTGGAAGAGCGTGGATGTGTCACCTAGGTTTCTCACCTACACATGCTCCAGGGTTGATGACTGATATAGAGGAAACAATCTTGTTGTTTTTTTCTTATTAAGTTCTGTTCTGTCTCTTAGAGCCCATGCTGTAAAACTTCACACATATTAACTCAGGTTTAGTGCTTATCTCTTTCAAGAAGAGGCTTCTCCCTTCTAAGGGGGCAGTCATGCAGCAAGGGGGCAACAAGTGTATAATGACACAAGAAGAGTACCTTTTCTGGCCTGCATTGACCAGGCCATCTTCAGTGAGAAAGTTTGGGTCTGTGTGGAGACTAAAGATCGGAACAGACCAAAAAGCCAGGAGGCTGAAAGGATTTATTTTGTTCTTTGTGATCGTGAGAACCCTTGCAAAAGGCAGCATTTAGTGGCAGCAGCTGGTAATGATGGCAGTCCAGCAGAGCTGGCGGGAGCAGGCAATGGTAACAAGAACTGGTAATGGTGGTAATGGTGGCTGTCTAGCAGACTACTTGCTGCACTTAAAGCCCTATGAGACAGCGCACTGGCCACAGGGAAAGCCAGAAGCTCCAGCAGATGGCGCAGATGCTCCACAAGGACAAACTCGGCTCTAAATACAACAGCAGCACAAGATGTTCCTTGGCTGGGTGAGTCACTCTCTCAAGCTGCATATGATTTACCAGTGTCCCCAATTTATCACAGTTCTCCAACAGAGAATTGAGCCATGAAGTACTTATTTCTCCTGATAACAGTACTGAGCCTACATTATCCCAAATTATGGAGGCTATTCAGCATTGTCAGGCCTCCTTAATAATTCATATCGAATCAGTCAGAATGGATCTCTCTATTCCTAAAGAAGGTGTACATTTAATATAAAAAGATTTAAAAAAAAGATGTACATAACATTTGCTACCATGTCAGTTATTCTGAGTAGCATATAGGAGAGATTTAGGATACAGTACAACCTCTAAGGAACACTATTAAAGATCTAAAGAAACAGCGCATGTTGCTAATTTGGATAAGTTAAATGACCTAGAGCAGTGGTTCTCAACCCTGTCCTCAAGCATTCCCAACAGGCCATGTTTTGGTAATTTCTCTTAATATAAAGATAAAATAGCTGGCCAAAATACCAAGCCATTGACTCTGATTTAAAGCACCTGTGTAAGATAAAGGAAAACCTGCAAACATGGCCTGTCGGGGGTACTTGAGGACAGGGTTGAAATCCACTGACCTAGAGGATCATCTTTGCTGTAATAATTTACGACTTTTGGGATGTCCTGAGGGATCAAAAGTCAGGAATGCTGAATTATTTATGGAACAATGGCTTATTACAACTTTTGGCACTCAAACCTTTTCCCCATTATTTGCTATTCAAAGAGATTATAGAATGCCTTACGCCCTTTGTCACCTCCTCCTAGGCTTACCCTGATTAGAGTACTGCACTTTCGTGATAAAGAAGTTATATTTAAAGATGATAAAAATTAATATGTTTTAGAGTATAACAGTAATTCTGTTACCATATTTTCGGATTTCTCTACAGCCACTCAAAAGCAACGTGCAGCCTTTCTGTCTATTAGGAGGCAGCTCAGGGACCAGCAGATTTCATGCAGTATGATCTACCCTGCTAAAATATGGGCCATCTATAAGGGGAAAACTCAACCCAAAGAGGCAGTATACTAGGTGGATACCTTTGGCTTTGCCATAAACCATCAGCCCTTGGGGCATAAATCTCCCCAAACCTACCATATTTCAGCACTATCCTCACCTGTACTTTGAATTTGTTTGGCCTTGTTCGCTATTGTGGTTCCTCACGGTCTGCAGTGAGATCAAGTGACAAGTCTTCTTTTATACCAAAGAACAAAAATGTAGCCAGTTGTAATATGTACATACAGTTTACTGTTTCATGTTTATTTTCTTTCTTTCTGAGGAGGTCTGGATGGACGCTCCATATAACCTTACTATGCAACATTTAAGATATCATTTAGAGGTACTGATGTCCTGCAAGGTGCATCGATAATTCCTCTAGAAATGTAACTCTGTTATTTGACTCTGTTATTTATAGTGAGATTGACTCTGATTTAGGTCTAGACAATAGTTTTACATGACAAAGGGCACACTCATTAGGCATGCTACTCTTTATTTCTACCTCTTTTGTGATGGTTCACCTTCACCCAGCAAAATGCTATTGTTATTGAGCTAAAGCTCTCAAAGTTTGGGGCTTGGATTTTGGGTGGGTAAGGTTGGGGTTTTCCTTGGTATAGGTTTCTATGTTCATCATAGGTTCCTTTTCTGTCCACCTAATTTTTATACTCATTTCTTTCTGTATCCACCAGCTGATGTGCACATTGATGACATATAGGATTAGCTGGTGCTACTACTTTGCTGAGCAGATATGTGTTGTTTGTTGTATTTTCTTTGTTTGTACAAATTGTACAACCTTTTTGCTCATTTAAAATCAATAAAAAAATCCTTTACAGTAAAAGTGTTTGTAAACCCTTACATATACCCAGTGAAATGATTCATACATAAGTTGTACTTGTTTGTCTGCAGCACTGTCTCCTCTACAGTCTTCCAAAACAAATATTTTACACAACATCTGTCAGGACCCAAACCTGAACCTGCAACCTCTGCTGTGTCTGGCAGTATCTTTTCTTAATGAGCTACCTGAGTTCCTGGACAGCTTTCTGCCTGATTCCATAGACAATCTTCCCTTGTGTCTTGTTTCTTGAACCCTTTGCTCCTCCCATGAACTTCCTATTTAAGCCATGCCTTTGCACTACCTGTTTGCCAGATTATTGTGCTCTTGCTTTTATCACTCCTGCTGCCATCCATATCTTTTCTACTGCTAGTTACCGACCTTTGGCTTGTTCCTCAACTACACTTCTGCTTGACTCCAACCTGCATCCACTTGTTATCAACCTTCGGCTTGTTTAATGACTATGCTTCTGCTTAATCCCTACCTGCTACATCTGCTACTGGACTTCAAGGTTTAAGCACTATTTATTCACCAGGATGACCTGCTTGTAAACCTATCCTCCTAGTCGGTGGGAGCCTCTCTACTGCTATAGCTAGTGGTCTCTGAGCCTGACCCCTGATTGTGACAGAATAATTTGGCCCAAACATGGAGGTCACTTTAGCAAATGCTGTGGCTCTTTTCAGGCAGCAAAGTGTAGAGCCTCAAGAGTTCAGTGTTAACTAGAAAAATGTTTTTAACTAGAAATTGTGGTAAAGGGGAATGGGAGGAAATCCATGCTCTGCAGAGACTTGCTGGACTTACTTCCCGAGATGATGCTAATGCACGTATGCCCCTACCACTCAAATTTAATGGAGACCACCACCATTAACTTAACCAATGTTGCATATATTTTCAAATGCAACCTGCTGCATTTACTTTGGAGAAAAGGAAGGTATTGTTTGTTATCAAACCTCCTGAATGAGGATGCCCTAGCTTAGGCCTCTTGACTCTGAATAATTTTGAGACTTTGGTGATCGCGATGAATCAAGTTTTTGACAATCCCAACTGCTGCGCTACTGCCAAAGCAAAGTTGCATCGTTTGCGGCAGGATAGACATTCCATCACAGTACACAGTACACAGTTTCATCAACACTGGATTGTAGATACCACTTGAAACCCAGCAGCACAAAAAAGTCAGTTCCACCAAGGGCTCTCTGAACAGGTAAAAGATGAGCTTCCCAGAGTAGAGACTCCTAATGATCTTGAGATCTTAATCAGAGATGTACAGAGGAGTGAGAAAGGAAAGACTGGGAATGTTTGAAAGTAATGGTGGCATGTGTTTCCCTGTTAGTCAGTTCATTCAGAAGAGTCCAAAGGTTTCTCCAGATTCTAACACTTCTGCACCCATGCAGGTTGATGCTTTTAAGAGATACATTTCTACTCAGGAGAAAGAGAGAAGATGGTTGGAGAACCTATGTTTATATATCCAGGGACTCTGGGCATTACGCAGTTAATTTTCCCAACAAAGATAACAGACAAGTGTTATTGTGCCTAAACAAATAAACTCCATTGCCCAGCCTATCGCTCCATTGATTCATGAAGAAAAAAACTTTGTCCCTAGTTGCAACCAATGGCTGAAATGGGTCCCTAGTTGCAACCAATGGCTGAAATGGATATTCCCACATGTCTTCCCAGTCTTCGCTGTCCAGTTCATGCACCTCTGCTTGCCACAAACCACGCAAACCATCCAATCCAACCTTGAATGGATGGTAGTAGTGCTCGGTAAATTTGGGATAATGGTTTTGTAAGATCAGCATCATCTAGCAGAGTCTCAAGGTCATTGTGTTCCAGCCGAAGCTGGACTGATTTAAATTGTGAATCAAAGGCATTGCGGAGCTGCAAGAACCTGAAAAAGAAAGAGTTTGGGAGTTGGAATTTGTTTTTCAGCCTATCAAATGTACATATTCCAGAACCATCACAAATATCCCTCAAATATCTAATGCCCTTACTGGATCACAGTCCCGAGTCTTACAGGGAGTGGAATTCCCGCAACCTTGGATTGCACCAGAGCAGTGTATTAGGGGTCCATCTGGCTTTTAGTAAATTAGGTTTGATCACTACCGTGTGCCATGCCTTAATAACTGCTTTCATATTCAGTGTTTAAAGTACCGCAGAACCCTCCAACCCCGTTTAAAGGGCGTTATGAAGGGCCTCAAAGGATCCCAGATGAGCTGCCTCCAGTATGACTGACGCATTTGTTTTATCTGAGACCATGCAATTATGTGCATGAGTGAACGTTGCCGCTAAATAGTATGTGTGGAAGTCTGGGCAAGCAAGTCCCCCCTGTGTCCAGGGCCTACATAAGATTTTCCTACTGAATCTAGCTGGATGTGATTGCCACAAGAAGGAGGCCACTATAGAATCCAACTGCTGGAAAAGGTTCTTAGGTATCTAAACAGGGGAGTGACATAAAATATACAGCAAAGTCGGGCGTAGTTTCATTTTGATTAAATTAATTTTCCCTATGATAGATAATGGGAGGTTCGACCAGGCTTTCAACGTCAGTGTACACATTGCAGCATTGGGGTTAGATTAGGCTTGCTAAAGTCCTGGGTATTGGGAAAAATATTGATCCCCAAGTATCTAATGGTACTTGCCCATTGTAAAGGTGAGGCAGGGTCACTCAACCTCTTTTTCCCTGGATCTATGGGTATTTGTGATAGTGATTTGCTGCAGTTGGTTTGGAGGCCAGAGAGAGTCGTAAAGTGGCTCAGAAGCCGGAGCACCACAGAGAGTGAGGCACCAGGGTCCCGCAAGAAGAGGATCAAGTCATCGGCATACAATGCTAGTTTCTCGACAACTGAGTCGACACGGATCCAGGACACCTCACTTGATTTCCACAAGGCCTCAGCCAAAGACTCCATCACCAAGGCAAACAGTGCAGGGGAAAAAGGGCACCCCTGCCTATCCCCCTCCTAATTGGGAAGGAGGGCGAGAGCTTGCCGTTAAGAGCCATGGAGTCTTGTAGAGTAGACCAATCCATTTCCATAGAAAAGGTTCCGGAACCTGCCTCATAGGACCATCTAACTGTATTGAAAGCCTTCTCGATGTTGAGGGCTACCAAGACTCGAGAGGCATTCTCCTCAGGTGGGAGCTGGAGATGGGTAAAAACCTGTCTAAGGTTAATATCTGTAGATTTGCCGGGTATGAAGCTGGTCTGATCTATATTGACAAGGGGTAGTAGAATAATTCTATTGGCTAGCACTTTGGTAAGTATCTTAAGGTCGTAATTCAGCAATGAAATGGGCCTGTAGGATAAGCAGCAAGTGAGGATTTCCCTGGTTTGGACAGTAGTACTATGTGTGCCTGATACAAGCTGTCTGGCAACCTCTCGGATTCCAAGCAATCTGCACATAACGGAGTTAGTTTGAGGACCAGTAAAACAGTGTGGGTTTTATACCATTCCCCAGGCAAACCATCGGGGCCCAGGGATTTGTTGTTAGGTAAGGAATAGATTGCACCTTCTATCTCTTGGCGTGTTAAGGGCTTATCTAGTGCATCCCTGTCCTCAGAAAGAAGAGGCCAGATGATTCCCCCTAATTCCTATAGCATGGCTTCAACTTGGTTAGAGAATGGATCATCATACATATTTGCTATAAAAGAGATGAAATTCCTTTAATATACCCTCGGGGGCTGTAACCTGACCACCCATGGAAGTCTTAATTCTGGGAATTACTGTTTGGAAAGTGGGTTCTGCCACCAGGTTGGCTAGTATTCTGGCATTCTTGTTCCCTGATTTGAAAAGCTTGGCAAAAAACTTATGCGCATCAGATTGCACCAACGAGATGTAGTGGAGCTTCAGATCTCTTCTCGCTTGGGCTAGAGTAGAATCATTTTTGGGTGTTGGATGCACTGTGAAAAGTTCCAATACTGTCCTTTTAGCCTTTTCCAATTGAGTGGTCTGTGACGCAAAGCCGGATCTCACTGCCTTGATAAAGGAGACATATTCTCTTCGGGCATGAGCCTTGCCTGTATCCCAAATCACATCAAGGGAAGTTGACCCCTCATTAAGCGTCCAGTATTCTGAGGGTTTGGGTCCCAAACCCACAAACTCCTGGATTTGAGGATTGTCTATCCAATGTGACGCCAGCCTCCAGGATCCCGACTCACGGGAGGTACCAAGAGTCAAGCCCAGCTCCAGCGGTGAATGGTCTGAGAGACCTGCTGGGAGGTAGGAGACCACCCCAACATGGGACAGAGCAGAGGCAGACCCAAATATCAAGTCTATGCGGGACACTGATCTATGCGTTGATGAAATATGCAAGTAAGTCCTATCCTCTGGATGCTTCCACCTCCAAATCTCTTGGAGACCAAGAGTGTCTGCCCATAGGGCTAAATCAGGATGTGCAGATCTAAGGGGGTTAGAAGTGTCCTTGGGCTAGTTTTGTAAGGATGGTATTAAGGGTGTAGTCAAACGGAGGAGGGATATACATATTGATTTTCACCCAGCATTGGGCATACATTACAAGAATTAAAATGAAGCATCTTCCCCCAGGGTCAATGAATACCTGTTCTACCAAGCAAAGAAGTAACTTGCTCAGCAGAATAGCCATGTCTCTCGCATAGGAGGAGCATGTGGCATGAAACCCCTGCTTAACACAGCCCGTTTGAGCGCTAGAACTTTGCTGAGTTTCTTGCAGAAGGTGAGTT
The DNA here is from genome assembly GCA_037952925.1 of Lithobates clamitans. Taxonomy (NCBI): domain Eukaryota; kingdom Metazoa; phylum Chordata; class Amphibia; order Anura; family Ranidae; genus Lithobates; species Lithobates clamitans. Next base: position 242,102 of record JBBGZY010000286.1, read on the forward strand.
TCTTGCAGAAACAAAATGTGAGGTTTATGAGACTGCAGAAACTTAAACAAAGAACTTTTCACCCTGTCATTTAATCCTCTAATATTCCAAGATATCAACTTCAAATCTATACCCATTTAGAATAGATGAACTCCAATATAGAAACATGTGCTGGGATATACTCAAAAATAGACAGTGGTATAAACCAATCTCAGCCAGCAACATTGCCTAATATAATCTTGAATACGAACAAATTATACACTCGGCCCATGCGGAGGGCTTGATTACCAATGAGATTCTTGAGGGCATACAGGTCCCACACCCCAAGACTCCAACATTCTATGCGCTCCCAAAGACGCATAAAAGTCTCCATAATCCACCAGGACGACCTATCGTCTCTGGTGTGGGCTCAATCACTGAATGGGCTAGTAAACTCATAGACGAATATCTTCGCCCTCATGTTGTCACATTGCCCTCCTATATCAAGGACACTACTGATCTGTTAAAAAATCTTGACGGTCTTACCGTGCCAGCAGGTTGCCTCCTTGTTGCCATTGACATCGAGGCACTTTATTCTTCTATCCCACACAATCTTGGCTAGGAAACCGTTTCCAAATTCCTTGATACACGCGGTCCCAAATTTTCTGGCATGAACCAGTTCATATTACAACTCCTATCTCATATCCTTACCAGAAATGTGTTTTCATTTGATGAGTCCCACTTTCTTCAGGTACAGGGGGTCGCAATGGGTACATGTTGCGTCCCCTCTTATGCCAATTTGTACCTGGGGGGGTGGGAACGAGACCTTTTTTCTAATGACGATCATACTAACCTTCTTTCCCATATTCTTTTATGGCATCGTTTCATAGACGATGTCTTCATGATATGGGGTGGGTCCCCTACTATGCTTGAACGTTTTATGCAGATGCTTGCTGAGAACAAATACAATTTAAAATTTACAATGGACTTTCACGAGAGCAGGATCTCCTTTCTGGATATTACCATTACTATTGAGACTGATGGCACTATTGCTACATCGCTCTTTCGTAAACCCACTGCGGGTAACACAATATTGCATGCCTCTAGTGCACATCCTAGTGCACTTGTTCGTAGTATTCCCTTTGTTCAGTATCTAGGCCTCAGAAGGAATTGTTCCAACAATACCAATTTTAAACAGGAGGCTGATCTACTATACAAACGTTTATTGGCCAGGGGATACACGAAAACTTGCTTGAAAAAGGCTTACAATAAAGCTTGTGGTCATTCCAGACATGGGATCCTGTTCTCTGATCCTAAACGTAGTAAGTCCGATGTATTAAGATTCATCACTACTTTTTCTGACCAGCACCAGATGGTACGTTCTATTCTCGACAAGCATTTGCATATTCTACTGGCTGATCCTACACTCTCGAATTACCTAGGGCCACGTCCTGAGATAATATATAGACGTTCTAGATCTATTAAGGATTTTCTTGTACACAGCCACTAACACAAATCTCGGGATAGACAACAAGAACCACTTGGCCTATTCCGGTGTGGTAGTTGCGATTTTTGTCACCTTCTGTTGGAGGGGCCCTCTTTTACCTTGCCCAATGGTCAAACGCATTTTTTGCGTCATCATGTCACGTGTCTAACTAAAGGGGTCATTTATATTATTCTTTGCCGATGTAGAGCTTTCTGCATCAGTAAAACAATTAGACCTTTGTGGAAAAGAGTGAAGGACCATGTATATTATGCCACCAATGGCATACTCAACAAAGCCATTGGTTACCATGTGGCATTCAAGCATAACTATGATCCACACACATTCAAAGTTGCCGTCCTAGATTTTATCTATGATGATCCTAGAGGCGGTAACTTCGATCAAAGGGTACTCCAAAGGGAGACGCAATGGGTGTACAACTTACAAGCTACATCATACGCTGGCCTCAATGACATGCTTAGCTTTAAACCATTCTTATAAATGCAATTCTATCTGCATCTACTAAAATGTTATCTTCCTTCCCCCTTTTTTTTTTTTCTCTTCACACCATTTATGCACATATATATGTACATATAATAGTTATTTACATTATTATATGCTATTTGAGAATAATCTATTGTATCCTTAAGCAAACCTATGACTAAAATCATAAAGATTTTTTGTACTTACAAACAAATTCATTCAATGCAAACTGTATTGTTTTTAATTCTATTTTATCTCATACCGTACTCCAGTGTGCTGACTCATGACCTGCGACAGATCAGGTTTACTTGTGTCTATACACTAGGCTCTGAAATATTTCTGCCATGAGTAATTAACCTATCCTATTTTTTTTTCTATACTGCGGCGATCTTCCGGTGGCCGGATGTGGGCGCTGTTTCTTTTCCTGCTTGGGATGTGGTTTGACCTTTGTTGTTGTCCGGTGCTCGGGATGTGTCATGTTATGCCATTGTGCTTGCTATGCTGCGCCGGATTTCCGGTGATTTTTGGTCCGCTGCGCTGTCGCTCACATGGGCTGCTGCCCCGCCCTGCCCCGCCTCCTCCCTTCCTGTGTGTGGAGGGGGACGGTGCGTGTGGTTGCACTTGGTCGGTTCCGGCGCCGGTATAGGCGGCGACTCCACATTCTTTTGTTATTACGTGCTTGCGTCATATGACGCGGCCAGCCCCACCCCCCTGTTTCGCGGGATTCTAGGACGCACTTGCTATTCCTGGTAGGTTTATTTTGGCGCCAAGATGGACAATGTATCCACCCCTTTTTTTGGCGCCAAAAGACGCTATTTAGCATTTGCTCACTGACTCTCAACCCATGAGCGTCTCTGTGTCCTCCAGGGGATATATATACCTAATCTAATTGTAAGTAAGTACTTTTTTTTTTGCGGCAATTTTGTTGTAGTCGTCTCTGTTGAAATATAGATGGACCTTAATGCCTATTTTGGGCTTCTCCCCCCCCCTTCTTTTTATAGGCTCCCTCAGTGTATTTACACACTCCCACATGGATTTTCAAGTGGACACTTTATATGGGCTTTTTTGTGCCCTTTGATGATTGATGGAGCTTTGTGGCATATACATTTATCCCCGCGGCTTACTGGGAACTTTTCGGTTTTTCTCTGTTGGGAATGAACCTTGAGTTTGGACGTATATGGTAACAGGTATATATTACCCTGTTTATTTGCATTGCGATTTCCATGCATTACTTTACTGCTCTTTATTCTCACTGAATTTTTTTTTTCTCTAGTTGACGGTCACTTACTCTTATGACAAAATCTCTGCATCTATAGTGGAAATATGATTTATAAATCCTTATTATCATTTGAACTTATGGATGCCTCCTTATAAGGTAATGTGGTGGACTTACATAGTACCTGCCCTCTGTGCACAGGCCATTGAGCCTCATCTGGTGTCATATGGTATTATATGTCTATGTATTTGTTTTTCCGTTTTTTATTTTAGTGAGACCTTTCTTTGTACTTATTAAAACCTAAATGTGTCCTGAAGAAGTTTTTTACAACGAAACGTGTAGACGCATTGGGACCCACTATCATGTATATTCTTATATAGATGATTTTTATAATTTTTTGTCAGTGTCTTTGTTACGTATGCATTTATATTTAATAAAGTTTATTATATTGTTATTTTGACTATGTTCCCTTTGGTTTGCTGTGCCTTTAAAGTCCGACCAGGGGCTCCTTGCTGAACCCCCCCTCCCTTTTTCTTTTGACAATTCAATTATACGGATGTGGCTATAGGAGTGTTTCTTTTTACATTTCATTTAGAATAGAGAACCTTAATGACAGTAGGAACATAGTAGGCCCATACCCAGTAATGTCCTGCCCATAGGCCAGTTGTAGAGGTAGCCCAGATAATGTAACCTTCCGAGTATTCTGGGGAGGAGAGAGATGGAAAAAAAAAAAACATAGTCCAGCAAGAGAAACGGTGTAGAACCTGAGCAAGAATGGTAACGAACTGAAAGTATATGTAACTCCCTACTGCCTGGCATAACCCCCACTGTCGCCAAGGCAGTTTTAATCCCTAAACTTGGTAGTAGAGGTCCCTACGCGAGGCTCAAAGTTCCTGGGAGAACCCCAGCTCGTGTACCACCTATAACAGTAGGCGAGAGTGAGGGAACATGCATCCCATCACGTTGAGGGGGACCGGGCAGGCCAGAAATGCCCTGTACAGTGTTAGTTCATAGAGAAGATATGGTGTTTCGCCCAACCGTAGTTCTTCTGTACAAAAACAATAGCTAGCTCTAGTTGTAGAGATCACCTACCAGTGCAGAGGACCTCCCAGAAATAAGGAAGAATGCGCCGAAGCAGGATGGATAACCTCGCCTAAATCCAGCAAATGGAGGGCCAGCCTACATGTCTCAGGGGGCATGTATAGAGCAGTCCCGCCAGGTGGTTACAAGGATGAAGAAGGATTTCAGACATCTGTTAGAAGGAGCCCCTCTGCATGTCACCATTACAGGAGAAAAATGCTACTCCACACTTTGTAACAGATTGAATTGTTCAAGCAGCCTTAAAACATGAAACAAAAGAACCTTGGAGCAAGAACAACAGCCAGGAGTGCTAACTGAAGATTAGGCACAAGGATTACCACAGAGTTAGTAGCCAGGCATCCGCCTCATCAGGGGATTCGAAACATTTCACCGAACCGTTTTTTGATCTGCGGAGAAGTCAGGATAAAGATGCACCATTGTATGCTCAAAGGAAAGGGTGGGATGCTTGCGGGCCTCACTGAGGATGTGATCTCAATCTCTGTAATTGAGAAACCTCACCAGGAAGGGCCTTGGTGGAGCCCCAGGGGTGCCCCGACCAGTTGTAACTCTATGGGGACTTTCCACAATGTATGTCGGGGGGACCTCACTTTAAGAAGGGTCTTAAAGAAGGCCTTCGCAAACTCAGCTGGATGGCCACCCTCCGCCCCCTCAGCAAGGCCTAGGACTTGATATTGTTCCTCCGAAGGCGGTTTTCCGCATTATCAGATTTAGCCACCAGGGTCTGGACGATGCTCTGCAATGTGTGAAGGGCATCATCATGTTGGACGATGAGCTCCTCTGTGGTGGAGATCCACGACTCAGTCTCAGAGAGTCTGCCTGTTATTTTATCCAAATCTGCCCTGATGAGGTTACACTCCTCAGCCAGGTGATCGATGCGGACCAGTAAGAAAGTTCTACTCTTTTCTACGGCTGCAAGAATAACAGTGGTATCACTTGCCTGTGGTGTCGCCTGCGGAGATAGAGAGGCTGGCGGATTCGCTGGCAGTTCCATGTCTGCTAACAGTGCTCTAAGCTGATTTAAAATGGTGCTGGGACACTAGGCAGGCTGAGCGGGCACCATTTTGGTCGCTGATTTGTTTTTGGTGGGCATGTGCAGGTGTCTTGGGGAGTTTCAGGCTGAGCTGAAGTATATTGGAGCTGTCCCTTTAAGAGCTTCTGGTGTGCAGTGAGGAAGAGAGAGGCTTACATGCAGGGACAGCATTGACACTGAGATGGATGCTTTGCCAAGCTCTCCCAGTAAAACCTAAATGGCGACAGCCATGTGGGTCCAGCCGACAGCCCCCAGGTGCAGCACTTTCAGCCAGTCCCTCCAATGGATGATGCAGCAGGGATGGAGGTGTGGAGAGACTGCTCTCCCAGCGGACCGTGGCTCAAGAGTGGGTAGGATGCTAGTAACTCTATAAAAAGTGTTTGGCACAAAGGTTAAAAGCAATAATCCACATAAATGACAATATTAGGCATATAAATTATGAACTGGAACAAGGGATAAGAAAAGATAATAATAACTCTGTAGGCCTCAAGATGGCGGTGGGCCACGGATGTGTGGAGCTGGCCGCTGCCTGATTTTTGACACAGGCGGCTGGCCAGGCACAAAAATAGAGGCAGGGGCTGAGACAGGGGATGTCTGGGAACAAGTAGGGCTGCTAGTTAGGCTCACCAGGGTGTGCAGAAGGAAGGATGGCAAAGGATTGCCTCAGGATGAACGGAGCTCCTCTCTAGCACGTCCACCTCAGCTCACATCCAGACACGCCCCCATCCATTTTTCTTCTGTCCTATCAGGTGCTCCAGTCCCTGCTGCAGAGAAAGACACCTATAACAGGATATTACCACCTCCATGCTTTACTGTAGGAATGGTGTTATTTGGATGGATTTCCGCCAGCCATATCGTTTGGTGTTGAGGTCAAATAATAAAATTTTAGTCACATCTGACCACCTTAAACGCATTTGCCAACTTCTACTTCTCTAAGGCGGTAACCAGTTAGGCAATTGACAAAGAAAAGGATGTGTGGTTACCTGAGGCACAGACTGCCTTTAGTAAGCTAAAGATTCCTTTCACTTCTGCACCAATATTGGTACATCCCAATCTTGGAGTTCCTTTTATTGTGGAAGTGGATTCTTCAGACTCTGCCATGAGAGCCCATGAGAGCTATTCTTTCTCAGCAATAAAGGAGAAAAGATGCAGCTTCATCCTTGTGCTTATTTCTCTTATTTAAAGTGAGTGTAAAGTCATGTTTTTGTTTTTTTCTAAAAATAACAAACATGGTATACTTACCTGCTCTATGCAGTTGGTTTTGCACAAAGCAGCCTGGGGAAATTCTCCTTTACACTTTCTGGATTCCTGCCTAGGCAAGAGTGACATTTCTCTTGCACACAGCCCCCTGTACTTTAGCCGCAACCGTTGATGATGTGCCATGGTGCATGCATGTGTCCAAAAGAGGCTGGCTGCTGCCAGCCCCCTGATGACATCACAGAAGGAGATTGCGGCCAGGGAAAGGGGTCAAAAAGCTGAAGTCACATTTAGCAGAGCTTAGTGAAGAGAGCTCTGAAAGCTGGTTGGAGGGAAGGGACACACCCCCTTCAGACAGCACACAGGAACAGAGCTGAGGCTGTCAATCAGCTTGAGCTCCCTCCCCTATGACTTTTTTCAGAAAACTTGTCAGAAGTGATGCCTGCTGATAGCAGAGGAACAGAGCAGACATAAATGACAGTTAATGCTCTTAACTGAGACAAGTGCACGCTATACAGGGATATGTTTTGTATATATTTCATGTCTGAGGTTTACAACAACTTTAAGTTTGCACAGAAACACAACATAATTTTCAAAATTACTCTTAAATAAAAAAGTTTCTCTTAAACATATTTTTAAAATGTCAAACCTCAATATTGCATGGGGCTGAAAAAAAAAAGAAACTAAGGGCCAAAATACACTTTTGTGCTCTGTTGCAGTAATAGACGTATAACCACAACACACATTAACTTATGTTACTTGCTTTAGCACATTGCAGTGACTAAGCAATGCAGCTGTGACATGTGTTGCAGAACAACATAATAACCACCATTCATTGTGGTGCTTTGTGTTATAAAAATTGTGTGCTTTTTTTTTATGTTCAAACTGAACAGTCGGCCCCTAACACCATGCTTGTTAACATGCTAAAGTAAAACTAAAGTTCTCCTGGGATTCATTGGGAGTTTTTTTTTATTGCAGAAGAATAAAGCAATGTGTTTTTTGCAATAAAATTCACCTACCTGCCTGTAGGCAGGTGCAGTCTACTTTATTTACTGCAGGTGGTGCTCTTCTGCAGTGGCATTGCAGTTGGAGAGGAAGTCAGAAAATGTCATGGTTATGCAATAAAGTTTGTCTGTCAGCTTACCTATCACCATGTGTTCATCTCTAGAGATCAGCCGACTCTTACCTGACTGCTTTTATATTCTCTCCTCTAGCATGGCTCCACCCCAGCTCCTATCAGAGAATTCTATATTAACCTGTGCACTGCAGGCCAGCCCTGCTGATCAACCTTTGTGTGTTTGGCTTCCTGTTTCCTGCTTGCCGTGTGCTCTACGTTTGTTTTCTGTTATCGACCTTGGCGTGTTCTTAGCTATTCCTGTCTGCTCGTGACCCTGACCTTTTGGCGTGTCCCCGACTATTCCTGTTTGCCTGTGACCCTGAACCTTTGGCGTGTCTCTGTTGTCCTTGTCTGCTTGTGCCCCCGACCTTGTCTTGTTCCCTTACTATCCCTATCCTCCTGTTGTCTACTGTGGGCGTGAGCTAGGGGACCCTGGGGGTCGCGACCTGGAGCCAGTTGCAGCCCAGTCCATCCTCAGCACTAGAGGCTCTGGTGAACACCTGCTGGCTCTTAGACTCCACGCCCTAGGGAATCTTACGCTCTAACCCTGTTGGGATCCATGTTGGTGTTCCAGCGGCCCTGCTTTACTTACCCCCCTGACTCCCATCCGCAGCAGTTAGCCATAGGGTCCACTACCTTGCGGTGCACCCCTGATCTCTATGGTGTGCATCTGTCACCTAGCCTCAGGTGACCTGACACAAAAACATAGTTCCGCTATGTTTCTTGGGTCACTGGGTGAGCTATCCAATCAGATGCTGCCACCCCATGTGAATCTAGCAGCCTTCTTGGGTCAGGCAGAGCATATTTAAGGCCCTGGCTCCCAGGCTTGGCATGCATTTTGTGATTGGGTAGAATAAGGACAGGTACCCCGCCTGGTAGGGACAGAAATAGCGGCAGGGAAAAGTTCCTGACGAGAAGCTTAGGGTTTGCACCTTCCCTGGACATCTTCCTGCTTGGGCATGAAATGGCCAGGCCGCATTCTGCCCTTCTCAACAGGTGCTGTCAGTTCTGCTGAAAGCGCCCCTCTACACACTGTTGGACTTGTGAGTGTTCCCGGTTGAGCTTTCTTCCCACTGGGTTTATTGTGAACTGTCTTTGTATTATTTCAATACAAGTTCTTCCATCACACTTGAATTGTGTGTGTTTTTGCCATCGCACCATGCTGCACCCCACTTGTAGACTTGGCGGCAAACGGCAGGATATGTCCTTTGCAGCGAGTGCAGAGGGAGGATTGGGTTCCAACATGGCTCCTCTAGAATCGGCCCTAGCCCTTATACCGAAGTTCAATGGTTTCAACATCCCCTTGGCAGAGTGAGAGGAGAAACTGGAGAGTGCTGCACACCTGTACCAGGTCCCGCCCTGGCTGGTGGTGGAGCTGGCTTTTAACACCCTAGAGGATGACACCCGCCACACAGTGATGGCACTGTCAGAGGATGAACGAGCTACCCTAGAACAGATTGTGTCACACTTGTAGGGCCTGTTTGGGAAGAAGATACCACTTCTGGAGCTGTGACGAAGGTTCTTCTTAAGGAAAAAGCAGGATGATGAGAACTTCACCCATTATGTGGTAGCCATGCAGGACCTTTGGAGGCTCCTGGAAAAGAGGGATGTGTGCAGCTGCGCTGACATTACTGACTCAGATCATATACTAAGGGACCAGTTCATAGCAGACCTGAAGGCTGGCCCAGTCTGGAGAGCCCTGCAAGAGAAAGTTAAGGTGCAACCCGCCACCTTCTTCCATAATGTGGTGGTGGATGCGGTTGCTGGGAACAGGAAAAGACGGATGCAACGGTGGCAGTGACCAACAAATTTGAACCTCCATACTTCAAAGAGGAAGCCCTGGCACCTTCACCCCTGTCAGCCATGCAAACTGCGCTGACAAAGCTGGTTCAGGATGTGGCTCCCTTGAAACAGGAGGTAGCTTCCTCTAAGAAGGACTCCCCTCGACCCCATAGGGGTGAGAACTCACTGCACCGGGACCCCAAAGAGCACCAAGAGTGCTGGTGGTGCGACCGCTATGGACATATATCCAAGAACTGAGGGCAGTCTGGATTAAGAAACCCCTGTCCTGATTCCCAGTGGAGTACACAGGGGAGTGTGGACTCTAATCAGGGGGATATAGAAAGTCGCTCCTGTGCTGCTCATGCCAGCTAACTTCTGCACCATCGAGCAACAAGACAGAGACTTACAGACCAAGGTTGTAAAACTTTATAGTCGAGAGGAGTGGGTGCTAATCCAGCAGAAAGACCCAGACCTGATACAGGTACAGCCCTACCTCTCTCGAAAGTACAAGCCCACTTCCTGAGAGTGCCAGAAGCTGTCCCCTGTTGTTCAGGCTATCCTGAGACATTGGGACCAGCTAGCATCGCAACAAGGTGCTCTAACATCAGGCATGCATCTCTTCTGAGCAGCGGGATATTCTGCAAGTTATGGTCCCCTGGTTGCATATCCTACAGATCTGCCAGGTAATCTATGAAACAGCCATTTTGGGGAGGATCAGACTGAAATCACTGGTTCAGAGGTACCTCTTCTGCCTCTATTTGTCAGACAGGGTGCACAAGGGTGCACAAGGCTTGTCAGGAGTGCAAAAGTTGTGCTATACACAAGGGTCCCTCAGAAAAGACCACTCCCATGACAATTACCACCTCCGAGTGTTTTTGAATTGGTGACCAATGCCATAAACTTCCTGACGATCTTCAGCGCGCCCTATCAATATGCGCTGGTCTTCCTCAACCATTTTACCAAATTTTCGGTGGTTGTCCCTACCAATGACCAGACAGCTGTCACAATTGCCAAATCTTTCTGGGAGCCCATTTTCCAACCTTATAAATTATAAGTAAGGTAGTTGTGTGCTACTATACTAAAAAGACTAACATAGGGTTGCTGCTGCTGTCACCTCTGTGCTCCCACAAAAAAACAAGATATAAAGTATATAAATGAGGGGGACGTGTCCAAGATGGCCACTTGAACGGCCGCATATTTGGGAGCTCTGCTGGCACGAGAATAATCCTATTCCTCCTGGACACTGCAGCAGGTGAAGGAGAGGAGATAGCACTCGGATGAGATGCCGCTCATCCAGGGCGTGCACGGGTAAGGGGAAAAAGCTCAGTTTCCCACAGAGAGAGAAGGTACGGACCCTGCCCCCCCGCACGTGTGGAGCGCCGAGCCACGAGGCAGCAAAACATGGCGTCACAGACTGAGCCGCCGGAGCCTCTGGAGCTGCGGGAGTCTGATGCCTCCCCTCATCCCAGCTAAATGGCTGACATTATGTCAGCAATTGCCTTGTGTCAAGCCACACTCACGTCCAAAAAAAAAGCAGTGCAGCTAGACATGGGGATGATGAGGCAGGATGTGGACAAGATTAGGTCCCAGGTTACAGAGACTGAGCAGAGGATAGGTCTCACGGAGGACACAGTTACAGAACACTCCTCTGCAATCCGCAATCTGCAAACCAAGATAAAGGCTCTGGAGTACAAGGCAGATGACGCGGAAAACCGCAACAGGAGGAACAACCTCCGTATAGTGGGACTGGCGGAGGGAGCGGAGGGCACTAATCCTGCAGTGTTTGTGGAGGAATTACTGCGTAATCTGCTGCTGAATGCGCAATTCTTTCCCTATTTTACAGTCGAGAGAGCACACCGAGTTCCACCTAATATCCCAGGGGCACCACCGCGCACCTTCATCTTACGGCTCCTGAATTTCCGGGACAGGGATGAGGTACTTCGAGCTGCCAGGGTGTAGGGTGAGGTTCGGTATCAAAACGGAAAGTTATTAATATTTCCTGATCATTCTATTGAGACACAAAAGCTAAGGGAGTATTTTGATCAAGTGAAAGCAACCCTGCGGGCCTGCAATATGCGCTATAGTCCTGTTTCCCGCCCATTTGAGGGTCCAAGATGGCGAGTCGGTTCGTTTCTTCACCTCTCCACGTGAGGCCTGGATCGATACATTGCCACCACACCGCTGATCGGTGCGGAAATTGGGTGTTCTGCTTCCAATTCATTTTACCTGAAATTTGCTCTTATTACGGAGCTGCTTTGATGCTGCAACAAGTTCATGTAACGTTCAAAGTTTGTGCCCCTGCTGTCTGGCAGGTGTTTGTTTATCAGCGTACTATGCAGATCACTTCTCCACATGGAAGAATATAGTTCTGGGTCTTGTTGAATCGGTAACCCCCCTCTTTTGTTTGGATATCCTGGCTCAGACTTTTTAAGGATCCTGTCCAGGAAGGATATAATAGATAATATATATAATATATATAATGCATAAATACAATCCCTTAAATAAAATTATTTTTTATTTTTAACAGTTCTGACTTATGCATACCTACATGCTGATAGAGTGCCAGCATCTCTCAGGCACCGAAGTTGTTTCTTTGGTTAGCCAATACACCTGGTTCACGTCCCTCTAGGGTTGTCCTACTGACTGGGTGTTTGGGTTTTATGCTCTCCATGATTGGGATGGGGGTGCGGGGAGGGGGGTGGGTCTGGTTGTTCTCTTTGGACTGGGGGGCTTTGGGGAAGTTTTGTTGTTTTGTTTTTGTTACATTTTTTTTCCATATGGTAAATGTGGTGCTTGATACTCTCTAATTTGTTTTGTGCTGTGGAAGAAGGTGATGTTTTCTGCAGCGATGGGTGATTAATAAATTGGTGGGGTACGTGGGATGCCCGGGGTCTCTTGTGGGTCTTGGGCTGCCCATGCATGTCCGAGACTATTACTGTTCTTTAACTATGCTTATCAATGTCTCAGTGTAAAATAATTTCATGGAATGTCCGAGGCCTTAACTCGGCGGTGAAAAGATCCCTGGTCTTTAAGTTTTTGCCCAAGCCGCATGTCTGTATATTGCAGGAAACTCACCTCCAGGGTTCCAAGATTAATGGACTCCGGAGGCAATGGGTTGGTGAACATTTTCATGCAACCTACTCCAACTTTGCCCGGGGAGTCAGCATTCTGGTTCGGAAGACCCTTCCTTTTCGAGTACTGGAGGTGCGTACGGATCCAGATGGGAGGTACGTTCTGTTGCATGTTAGCATTTATGACAAAAAAATGGTTTTGGTGGGACTGTACCTGCCTCCTCCCGCCTCGATTGCTATATTGACTGATATTATGACCATTGCATTGAAATATGACACTCCGGTGGTATTCCTGATGGGGGATTATAATATGGTCCCTTGTCCAGCCCTGGATAGACTACATGGGATGCCACGAGGTACAACTGCTCTGACACAATGGGCTTCCACATTTGTCTTAACGGTCGTGTGGCGACATTTACATCCAGATGTGAGAGAGTACACATGCCATTCTGCCACGTTTAAATCTCTCACGAATAGATTTGGCCTTTGCCTCTTCCGATGGCCTTCGTTGGGTCACCGAGGCATGCACACTCTCACAGAGAGTATCTGATCATGCCCCAATCAGTATGACTCTCTCCTTGTCAATCCCCCCTTCAGCTAGGCTATGGCGTCTGTCAGAGAGCTCACCTTGCTGGTCATGGGATTGGCCACCTGGGGGCGTGCCTGCGAGCAAGCCGACCTATTTAAGTTTGTCAGGCACTCTGTTCAGTGCTGCCTGATCATCAGCTTCCTGTGCCATAGTTCCTGTTTCCTGTCTTGTCTTCCTGTTTACCTGATCTCCTGACGACCCGGATTGCCCTTGGATTCTCCTGTTTGCTGCCTGTACCTGACCTTGGCCTGTTTGACTCCGCTTCTGCCTGCTCCAATTGTACCTTGCTGCCAGTCTGTTGCCGAACCCTGCTTGTGTCCCGATCTGCCTGTCTTGCTCCTGCTCAGCACCTGTTACCAGTGTTACGGACTACTGACCTGTTGTCTGAAGATCATCTCTCATCCTGTACCTGGATCTCTTCAGCAGGCTCTCATACCATTCTGCACTCTCGTGCCTCCTGTCTGCTCTACCAGGGGCCGTGAGTCGGATAAGTAAGGGAGTCTACCCTCTGCCCAAGCGGACTCATCAGTCTGGTAAGTAAAAGTCTGACAGTATCAGGCAGCCATGACTGAGTCCGGGCAGGGGGCCTCCCCCATGGATGAACTATGTAGACACCTGGCAGGACTTACCCAGGCCATGAAAACCCTTCAGGAAGGTTACTCAAGATTGGAGGAACAAGTCCAGGCCTTATCTTCCTCTTCCAACCCCCAGGGGGCGTCTTCTGCTGGATTCCAATCTGCACCCTCCATAGTAATGCTTCCTCCAGAGCCCAGAGTACCCACTCCCGAGAAGTTTGCCGGTGAACGCAGCAAGTATTGTGCCTTCCGCAATTCCTGCGAACTCTACTTTGCTCTGCAACCCTCGTTTTCACTGGAAGCGACCAAAGTAGGCTTTGTTATTTCCCTGCTGACAGGTGAGCCACAAACCTGGGCTCACCGCCTTCTGGAGCAAAAATCTATCTCCCTAGATAGCCTAGACGATTTCTTCAGGGCCATGTCCCAATTATATGAAGATCCCCAACTGACAGCGACTGCTGAAGCTGCACTGCACTCTCTGCAACAGGGTCGCAGAGCAGCCGAAGATTATGCAGTCAACTTCAGACGTTGGAGCGCCGATACGGACTGGAACGACGCTGCCCTGCGTCATCAGTTCAGAATGGGGCTATCTGACTCACTCAAGGACGAGTTGGCTCGAGTGGGGGTACCTCAGTCTCTGAAAGACCTCATCGATCTCTCCATCCAAATTGACGGTCGCCTAAGAGAGCGTCGGTCAGAAAGGTCTACCAGCCACCTTCGTCCCACCTGGATGTTACCCAAGGTTCCCAGTCCGGTCAGTCAGTTTCCTCCGGCTTCATCTGTCTCGACTCCAGAACCTCCTGAACCCATGCAACTCGGTCTGCTCCGGCCTACGCTTACTCCAGAGGAAAAGATGCGCAGACGAACCCACAACCTGTGCCTATACTGCGGTGAATCCGGGCACTACTTGAGAGCCTGCCCCAACAAGATGCGTAAGTGTCGTTCTGCCTCTTCAATGTGTGCATCTGTGTTACCTAAACTTGGTTCTCATCTCGCTCTTTCCTTCACTCTGCAGCTTCCAGGAGGGAGTATTCCAGTGTCAGTAATTATTGATTCCGGCGCATGCAGCTGTTTCATCGATTTGACCTTTGCTGCCAACCATCGTATTCCGCTTCAACCTAAGGCTCAGGGGCTTGTTGTCCATCTAGCGGATGGATCCATCCTTAGTTCAGGCACGGTCACTCAAGAGACCGTCCCCTTGCTGGCCACCATGGGTACCCACCATCAGGAGCTTCTGCGTCTGGATGCCATCTCTTCTCCTCTTTTCCCTATTATCCTAGGGATGCCCTGGCTACAGGCCCACAATCCCAGTATCAACTGGGCCACAGGAGAAGTCAAATTTCTCTCTGAGTATTGCCAACAGCATTGTTTACAGCAATCTTCTGACATGACCTCCCAACTCCTGTGCTTGGACTCAGATGCTGAACTACGTCAGTCCGTCCCTGAAGCTTATCTGGACTTCCTGGATGTATTTAGTAAAAAAGGAGCAGAAACCTTGCCCCCTCATGGGCCGTATGACTGTCCTATAGAACTGTTACCTGGTACTGAAGTTCCATTTGGGAGAATCTTCCCGTTAACTGAGCAGGAGTTAGACACATTAAAGACTTACATAGATGAAAACTTTGAAAAAGTGCCGGCATCTTCTTTGTCGAGTAGAAGGACCACTCGTTACGTCCCTGCATCGATTACCGGGAGTTGAATAAGATCACCATTAAGAATCGTTATCCCTTGCCTTTTGTACCTGAACTTTTTCAAAGATTAGGAACTGCAGTCATATTCACGAAACTAGATCTCCGCGGAGCTTATAACTTGATCCGTATCAGAAAAGGGGACGAATGGAAGACGGCCTTCCGTACTCGATTCGGGCACTTCGAGTACCTTGTCATGCCATTTGGATTATGCAACGCTCCCGCAACCTTCCAACATTTCGTCAACGATATTTTCCGTGATTACCTGGGTCTGTATGTAATAGTATACCTTGACGACATCTTGATCTTCTCCTCTTCACTAACCGATCACCGTAGACATGTCTGCAATGTCCTAACCCGGCTTAGGCAACACGGCCTCTATGCAAAACTCGAGAAATGCGAGTTTGAACGTCAATGTATTCAGTTCTTGGGCCTAGTCATCTCAGTGGAGGGTATCAGGATGGACCCCCAAAAGGTGTCTGCTATTCTGGATTGGCCCGCTCCGGTAGATAAAAAAGGGGTACAACGCTTTATTGGCTTTGCCAATTTTTACCGGAAGTTTATTAAAGGTTTTTCTGCAATCATCGCTCCAATCACCAAATTGACCAAACAGGGAACCCGATTCTCTTGGATTGACAAAGCCCAGTTGGCTTTCGAAAGACTCAAAAAGCTATTTACTTCAGCCACCATTTTGAAACACCCTAACCCTGTCTTACCATTTGTCTTGGAGGTCGACGCTTCGGAGATTGGTGGGAGCGGTGCTCTCTCAACGACAGGGTGCCAAGGCCCTCCTCTATCCAGTAGCGTTCTTTTCACGCAAACTTTCAATTTCGGAAAGAAATTATGATGTGGGGGATCGAGAACTTCTGGCCATCAAAGCGGCTCTGGAGGAATGGCGTTACCTATTGGAGGGTGCTGCACATCCTATTCTGGTCTACACCGACCACAAGAATCTGGAATACCTGAGAACAGCCAAAAGATTAAGACCTCGTCAGGCCAGATGGGCACTTTTTTTCTCACTATTCCAGTTTCACATAACTTACAGGCCCGGTTCCAAGAATATGAAGTCAGATGCTCTTTCCCGCATGTTTTACGATTCAGAGAAGACCGTATCTCCCGATACAATTCTTCCTTCGGGGAACTTCCTGCTCCTCCAAGGGGATCTTGTTTCACGGATAAGACAGGCCTCGGTGGGAATGCTTCCGTACCCCGAAACCGATTGGAGAGAGGGCCTGTTTTGGCGAAGAGACAAGATCGTAGTTCCCGAGAAGCCAAGGGTAACTGTGATGGAACTATGTCATGATCATAAGTTGGCCGGACATTTCGGCGTCCTGAAAACCACTGAGCTGGTACAGCACACCTTCTGGTGGCCTCAATTAGCCTGTGACTGTAAAAATTTTGTGGATTCATGCAACACTTGTGCTCTGAGTAAGAACACCAGGACAAAGGCCTGGGGATTATTAAAACCCTTACCTGTTCCAGAGAGGCCATGGAAGATGATATCAATAGACTTCATCGTGGAATTGCCCCCCTCCGAGGGTTTCTCTACTATTTTTGTTGTGGTAGACAGGCTGTCGAAGATGCCACATTTCCTCCCCATGAAGGGTTCACCTTCGGCTATGGATACGGCAAAGATTTTTGTCAAAGAAGTGGTTAGGTTGCATGGAGTCCCAGCAAGCATTGTGTCCGACCGGGGTGTTCAATTCACTTCAAGGTTCTGGAAGGCCCTCTGTGGTTCCCTCGAAATTGAATTGGCCTTTTCATCCGCCTATCATCCCCAGACAAACGGGCAAACTGAGAGAACCAAGCAGACCTTGGAGCAATACCTCAGGTGCTTCTCTGCCTTCTCTCAGGATGACTGGGTTTCCTTATTACCCGTTGCAGAATTCTCCTATAACAACTCCTTGCACTCTGCCATCAATCAAACACCATTTTACGCTAATTACGGGTTCCATCCATCTTTTCTACCAATCTCAGTACCTGAATGCTCCGTTCCGGCCGTCTCAGAGACTATGAATTTCTTTTCCACCAACAATAAGATCCTACAAGAGACTATGGCCAAATCCCAGGATTACAATAAAAAAATGTTTGATAAGAAGAGGCGTGGAGAATTGATCTTGGAGCCCGGCAAACAAGTGTGGTTGTCCACAACTAACCTGAAAATGTCTTGTCCCTCTAGGAAATTAGGCTCTAAGTTTATGGGTCCATTCCCAGTGAAGAGGAAAATAAATGATGTGACCTATGAACTTGATTTGTCAGACTCTCTAAAAGTACACCCGGTCTTCAATGTGACACTGCTGAAACCTGCTACCTCTAATCCTTTTGCTGGTCGCACTGTCCGCCCACCCAAACCTGTCATAATTGATAACGAAGAGGAATTTGAGGTAGAGGCAATCCTTGACTGTAGGAAAAGGAGGAATGGATTTCTGTATCCTATTAAATGGAAGGGGTATGGTCTGGAGGACAATTCCTGGCAACCAGAAAACAATTTACATGCCCCGGAACTTTTACAGACTTTCAGAAATGTTCATGCCTCCAAGTTGGCCCGGCTGGGCATCCGGAGGCTGCCCTTAGGGAGGGGGCACTGTCAGAGAGCTCACCTTGCTGGTCATGGGATTAGCCACCTGGGGGCGTGCCTGTGAGCAAGCCGGCCTATTTAAGTTTGTCAGGCACTCTGTTCAGTGCTGCCTGATCATCAGCTTCCTGTGCCATAGTTCCTGTTTCCTGTCTTGTCTTCCTGTTTACCTGATCTCCTGACGACCCGGATTGCCCTTGGATTCTCCTGTTTGCTGCCTGTACCTGACCTTGGCCTGTTTGACTCCGCTTCTGCCTGCTCCTATTGTACCTTGCTGCCAGTCTGTTGCCGAACCCTGCTTGTGTCCCGATCTGCCTGTCTTGCTCCTGCTCAGCACCTGTTACCAGTGTTACGGACTACTGACCTGTTGTCTGAAGATCATCTCTCATCCTGTACCTGGATCTCTTCAGCAGGCTCTCATACCATTCCGCACTCTCGTGCCTCCTGTCTGCTCTACCAGGGGCCGTGAGTCGGATAAGTAAGGGAGTCTACCCTCTGCCCAAGCGGACTCATCAGTCTGGTAAGTAAAAGTCTGACAGCGTCTCTCCAGGTTTTGGGCAATGGATGACCGGTTGCAAGAACCTATTACGGAATATGTGTGTAACTACTGGACAATGAATGGGGGAGATGTGTCTCCTAAGATACAGTGGGACTCCTTTAAGGCATGGGTCAGAGGAGCATACATATCTCGCATTGCAACATTGCAGAAGGAGGGTCCTCAATCGTTGGAGTTTTTGGAGACTGAGGTGGAGGGCTTGGAGGCAAACTATGTTTCCTCTCCAACTCCGGATAGATATCGAGTGTGGCAGAGGACCTTAAGGCAACTTTCTCTTCTCCGTGTAGAGAACACAAAAAAGGCCCTCTTCTACTCCCAACAAAAGGTGTTTGAGCATGGCGGTAAGAATGGTAGGCTGTCGGCATGGTTGTCTAAAAGCCAAAACCCCACGGCTTACATTGCTGGTATCAGGGATGCGGATCGTCAGTTGCTGGTCGCTCCGGACCTTATCAATCAACGGTTTAAACATTATTTCCAGGGCCTGTATGAGACTAGGGTGACATACTCTGCTGCTAAACTGTCCACCTTCCTGGACCTAGTTAGGCTTCCAACATTGGGGGAGGAGGGTAGAGAACATCTAGAGGCTGATATTACCTTGGAGGAAATACAGGTGGCCATTGGGAGCCTGCAGGCTGGAAAAACCTCCTAGAAAGACCCTGCAAGGTGTCAAAACATGCCTTGCACATAGTGCAACACTCCCTTCAGGAATAATCCTCACTGGTCCTTAGCAATCTCTGTTGAACTGTCAAAGGACAGATAGTAATCTATATCAGATGTAGATTCCCTCCACTATACTGCTTCAAACTTGAATCCACATTGGCTGATGCTCTTTGACCACCTCGCTGAGGCACGGGTACCGCTTGGAGATCCACTGATAGAACTTGAGGACGGAGTATAGGCGGGTGCTGTTTACTGTCTCTACCTCAGGTGGCACTCTTCCACAGCACCACTACAGTTGGGGAGGAAGTCAAAGGGAACATGGTTCCTCTATGGTTTCCGGGGGAAGGTATCCAATTGGATGTTGCCAAACCATGTGAATCTAGCAGCCATCTTGGGTCCAGTAGAGCCTATTTAAGGTCTCGGCTTCTAGGCTTGGCACGCATTTTGAGAGTGGGTGGAGTAGGGACATTTACCTCGCATAGTAGGAACAGAACTAGTGCCAGGAAAAAGATCCTGAGGAGGAGGGAAAGTGTAGAGCTTGCAACTTCCCTGGACGTCTTCCTGCTTGGGCGTGAGACAGCCAGGCCGATATCTGCCCCTCTTATCAGGAGCTGTCAGTTTGGCTGAAACCTGCTCTCTACTAGAGATGAGCCTGAGGTTCGTGTCGAACGTAAGTTCGACTCGAACTTCACTTGTTTGTTTGTTCTAAAAGGAACCGAACATATGGGGCACCGCGGAACACCCCATAATGCACTGCAAGATCGCATTGCTGTATGATGATTGGCCAAAGCATGCACCTGATCTACATGCTTTGGCCAATCACAGCGCGCTCTGCTGAAAGAGCTATAATTGGCCAAAGGCAGGGTGCCTTTGGCCAATTATCGCTCAGGGGGACTAAGTCCATGCCCCACACTATATAAGGCTGCTTACATAGAGGCCGTGTATAGTGTGTAGACGGAGATACATTGAGCTAGATTAGGCAGGCAGGTTAGTTAGTGGCAGTGTATTTGATATATATATATATATATATATATATATATATATATATATATATATATATATATATATATATAGATATAGATATATATATATATATACTCTGAATTTAGCGTAGCCTAGATATTCAGTGTAGACTCTATATTCAGTCAGTGCAGGCAGTGTATTTTATATAACACAGTGTATTGAAGTGGTAAGGGGAACCCCGCGCCAAAATGTAAAAAAAAATGGCGTGGGAGTCCCCTCCAAAATCAATACCAGGCCCTTGAGGACTGATTTGGATTTTTAAGGGGAACCCCGTGCCAAAATAAATTAAAAAATGGCGTTGGGGTCCCCCAAAAATCCATACCAGACCCTTATTCGAGCATGCAACTTGGCAGGCCGCAGGAAAAGGGGGGCGAGCGAGTGCCCCCCCTCCTGAACTGTACCAGGCCACATGCCTCCAACATGGGGAGGGTGCTATGGGGTCCCCCCCAAAGCACCATGTCCCCATGTTGATGGGGACAAGGGCCTCATCCCCAAAACCCTTGCCCGGTGGTCGTGGGGGGTCTATGGGCGGGGGGCTTATCAGAATCTGGAAGCCCCCTTGAATAAGGGGGCCCTCAGATCCCGGCCCCCCTAAGTGAATGGCTAGGGGTACATTGTACCCCTAGCCATTCACCAAAAAAGTGTCAAAAAAGTAAAAACGACAGGAGACAGTTTTTGACAATTCCTTTATTAAAAAAAAAAGTGTCCCTCGATGTCCATCCATCTTCAATCACGGCGCCGACTGTCTAGAGAAGAAAAACTGGAAAAACTCCGCCTCCACGGGAGGTGTCCCACCGACTGTTGTCTTTTCGCGGCGACAGCTTTTATATAGCCAAGGGCGGGGCCACCCGGTGACGTAACTGAATGACACCACCGCCTTCTGACATCATGTGGCATCCACCGATACCCTTTCACATAGGGGGGTGGGGTCTGGGCGCCCCCTTGATTCCGATAAGCCCCCCGCAACTGGGCACTGGGCAAGGGTTGTGGGGATGAAGCCCTTGTCCCCATCAAAATGGGGACAAGGTGCTTTGGGGGAGACCCCAAAGCACCCTCCCCATGTTGAGGTCATGTGGCCTGGTATGGTTCAGGAGGGGAGGTGCCGCTCTCTCGCCCCCCCTTTTCCTGCGGCCTGCCAGGTTGCATGCCCAGACAAGGGTCTGGTATGGATTTTTGGATTTTGAGGGGAACCCCACGCCATTTAAAAAAAAAAATTTGGCACGGTGTTCCCCTTAAAATCCATACTAGACCTTAAGGGCCTGGTATGAATTTTGGAGGGACCCCCACGCTATTTAAAAAAAAAATGTTGGCGTGGAGTTCCCCTTAATATCCATACCAGACACGAAAGGCCTGGTAATGGACTGGGGGGGGACCCACGCCCTTTTTTTCAATGATTTTTTTGTATATTGCTGTGATCCGGCAATACATTACAGCCGCATGCAATTTTTAATGGAATTTTTTCCTTTAGAAATGTCATTCTGCTGCGGTACTGTTATAAACATGGAAAAGATGGGCTTCTTTACAGGCAGACTGAGGGGACCCCCAGGCACGATATATAAAGGAGTATTTCATTTTTATTGTTTCACTTTAAGCATTATTAAAATCACTGCTCCTGAAAAAACTACCGTTTTAAAAACTTTTTTTTGCATTGATACATGTTCCCATGGGGCAGTACCCGGGTCCCCATACACTTTTTATGGCAATAACTTGCATATAAGCTTTTAAAATGAACACTTTTGATTTTTCACATTCGTGTCCCATAGACTTTAATGGTGTTTGCATGTTTGCACAAATTTGTCTGTTCGCATGTTCTGGTGCGAACCAAACTGGGGAGTGTTCGGCTCATCCCTACTCTCTACACGCTGTTGGATCTGTGAGTGTTCCCAGTTGGGCTGTCTTCCCACCGGGTTTATTGTGAACTGTCTTTGCATTATTTCAATACAAGTTTTTCTATCGCACTTGTATTGTGTGTGTTATTGCAGCCGTACCGTGCTGCATCTCATCTACATGTTTGCTGTCAGAGATCCCTGCATGTAAACTAAGCTGTGTATGCGCAGCTCAGCCTACAGCGCTTTGCCCTATCCCTGGGTACTGGAATGAAGGCATCCTGCGCATGCGCAGAAGTGATGTCATCCTGCGCTGGTCAGTGAAGATACTTGAAAACTGGAACACAGAAGAAGATGCTGATGCCGGTGAGGCATGGGACTGTTGGAGGAAGGTGAGTTTTTGCTGCCTTCAGTTCCACTTTAACTACTTTTCTACCGTTCATAATCATTTTACTGTGGGCGATTGCCACAGTCAGGCAGCACAATGTAATGATATGTCCCCCCCTTTTTCCGGGTTTGTGGGCACGCATGCGCTTGTGCCTGCTGTCTAAATCTGTCATTGGCTACAGTACCAAGCTTTTCAGCAGGTCCTGGCCATAGATTTATGGCTGGGACCTGCTGATCGGCTGTAGCCAATCAGATTAAAATATTACTAAATGCAAAACTTTATTTTAGTTTTGAATAGAGTGGAGACAGATTCGAACAGAGATTCACCCTCTCTACTTGTGTTGTTTACTGTTATCATGAAAAGTAAAAGAAAATCTAAAATTTAGGGGGGATTTTCTTGGAACAGTATTAGAGGGGAAATCTTCCAATGGGGACTCCAGTTCTGATGACCTGGGGGACCGCAAGGGATTCCCTTAGGTTCCAGGGATTTCCTCTTACTTCCTGTTTTGGCTATGCAATAGGAAGTGAAGGTAAATCTCCCCAATGGGACACAACTGACAAAAAAAAAAAAAAACTGACAGGGGTTATAAGTAAGGATAAGCTCCGGCGTGTTCGCACACTCCACGTGCAGAGCCCGCCAGGAAGTCGGCGAGGCGCTTCGCTAATCACAGGCAGTGAGACATTTCCCGATCTCTGCAGCTGCACATCGGGAAAATGTCTCACTGCCTGTGATTAGCGCAGCGCCGCGCTGAATTCCTGGCGGGCTCTGCACATGGAGTGTGCGAACATACCGGAGCTCATCCTTAGTTATTAGCCCCCCTTACTCTATCCAAAATGGCGTTTTGCTTTTAGTTATACTTTAACCCTTACTAAAGTACAAGAAGCCATTCACTTAGTTATACGGCCAGCTATACACCCCCCTGCAGCTCCTGAGGGACAGTGTATTTTGTACGCCGAGCATATTTCTAGTCTCTGCTGAGTACACCCTTGACAGAGTCATTTGGACAGAACATGTTGGAGTGGAGGATAGTAACAAGCACAGGAGTTGGCTACAATGGTTAATGTAGGAAAGCGAGTTCAGCAGGGAGTGGATCTGATAATCTCCAATGTGCTTGTTGTTATGGTGCTATTGTGCACTAAAAGAATGTGTGATTTTTTTTTTTTATATTAAAGTCTGCCAAAGCTTTATTACAATATCTGCAATTCCTCTTTATGTGAACTGGAAGATTATGTATAAAGGTCTGTTAATGAATGCTGAGGATTATTCAATCAAGTTAGCAGCCTCCTAGATTGGAGAAAGCATGTTTGCCTATTTTGAAAAAGAGAAGCAAAGGAGAGGGTGAGTGTGGTTTCAATTTTAGGTGGAGGTGCACTGGAGTGTAGGCGGGTGTAAGCATTTTACATCTGGAGAAGTCTTAAGTCTCGTACACACGGTACGATTGTTGGCCAACCGAGCGTCTGATTTTTGTCAAAAGGGTGTGTGCTAGGAACTTGTCTTGCATACTAACGGTACATAATTGTCGTGCCATAAACACGAACGTAGTGACATACTACGAGGAATTTCAGCTCTTGAGTGCCACCCTTTGGGCCCCCTTTTCATGTTTGGTGAGCATTGATTCCGAGCATGCGTGTTTGTACTTTCGACTTATGTGTTACGGATTTGTGTACTGACCATATGAAAATCTGACGTCAAACTGCTGTCCGTCAAAAATTTACTAGCTGGTTATCCAACCGAAAGCTGGACAACAATTGTCAAAAGGAACATGCTAACGGTAAGATTTTAGGACAACAGACTGTCAACAGACAATCCCCTGCCAACAATCGTACCGTGTACGAGGCTTAAGGATTTTATGCACACACATCAGTGGATATAATTTGTCACTTGTTTAGTTACATGCTGTTACTCCACCTTTTTATAAGTTGGAGGATCCCATATTGACACAGCGGTGGATACAGTTTTTTTTTTTTTTTTATTTGCATGCACAATGTAATGGAAATTGTTTTATGTGCAGTATTATATACCTAAGTTGTGTGATGGTTTTTTTATAAGGTGAACTCACATTAGTACCAATCCCGGGTTCCGTTTGTATGTGTAGTGTACGTGCTTTGAGCCACGCCCTGGATCGGTTAAGCGTACTGTGCCCTTGACCACTTGGAAAAGGTGGTCATGACACGGTTTACTTGTTGTCCAGTACTGTTTGTGCACCAGACTGCAAACCTAGCTGGAGCACAGTTCCCTCCATAGAGGACTGTGTACTGAACAGGGATCACTGGTCTGGTTAGCAGTAAGGATGAGCTCCGGCGTGTTCGCATGGCGCACGTGCCGAGCCCGCCAGGAAGTCGGCACGGCGCAGCGCTAATCACAGGCAGTGAGACATTTCCCGATCTCTGCAGCCACACATCGGGAAATGTCTCACTGCTTGTGATTAGTGCTGCGCCGTGCCGACTTCCTGGCGGGCTCGGCACGTGCGCCATGCGAACACGCCGGAGCTCATCCTTAGTTAGCAGGGGACTGTGTCCGTGAACACTTTCTTAAGGCCCGTACACACGATACGAAAATCGGAAGTAAAATTTCGTCCGAACGATCTGCCGATTTTCGGATCGTTCGTATGGTGCTTTCGACAGCCGATTCCGTTTTCTTTTTTTTTTTTTTGTCAGACAAAAGCTGGATGTGCAGACTAAAAAATTTTGGTCGTACGTGAACACAACGTCTGATTTTCATTTAATTAGTACAGTTTTCGTATGAAAAAAATTGTAAGCGGAAGACTACGCATGCTCAGAAACTAAAGAACACATACAAAATTAGTCAACACATTACGTCACTTCTGAAATTGTATTTTGTCGTACGAGAATTTTTGCCTGGTGAGTAAGTATGGCAGCGATTGAGAAATGTCTCACTGCCTGTGATTAGCGCTGTGCAGTGCCGACTTCCCGGCGGGCTCTGCACGTGCGGGTTGCGAACACGCCTGAGCTTATACTTAATGGTGAGTAACCTCTTCACAGGTCCTGTTCACATCAGTGCGGTGGAGTTTTTCTGCGTCACATTTTTATGTGTGTTTTAGGAGCACTGCCTTTAAACTATCTTAGAAGGCACATTTTCATGAATGTCCTGCATGCTGTATCTTTTATGTGCTCTCATGAACGTGTGTTCTAATACAGTTTAATACCAGTGCACCTAAAAACGTGCATAAAAACGTGTTGCACAGTAGTTCAGTGTGAGTGTAGACCAGCCAGATGGGGAATCAAATTCAGGCACCTTTCAGTTTAACCCTTTCACTGTCAGAGCCATTTTTGAGTTGTTTGCACACACGTTTAAAAAATCTTTTTAGGCCTGAAAATTGAAAAAAAAAAAACTTACCAAAACAGTATATAGTTTCTGAAAGCTGACACCGTAGAGAATGAAATAGTGCTAGTTGTAATTTTTTTATTTTACACGATATTACCGCAAAGGTCTAGGAAACCCAAAATGTCAGTAAAAAAATACACTTAAGATAATTTTAGGGCACACAACAACAATAAGTTACCCAATTTTTTGCTAAAATATACACCGTGTAGATAGAGGCCCAACATGTCAAATCTTAAATTTGCATACAAGCTTCAGTACCCTATATTTTCCATAGGGGACACTTTGAAAGTGGGGGCAGGGGCCATCAATAATTTTGGTGAGTGATTTTATGTGCTTCAGTGTAATTTTTTTCCATTTTTTTTTTTTTTAAATCGGGTCATTTTTATTAATCATTTTTTGTGCTTACAAAAATCACATAAGTATCAGCAAAAGAGTATCAAAAGGAAGAACATTTTGATACAAAACAAAGAAAATAATAAACAAATAGCACAAAGCACTTCACAGACTATACATTTTTTGTTAATATCACGTACAAATTAGTGTGTATACCGCGAACACATAGTGGTTAATTCAAGTGTGATGCAATACCCTCGAACGACCCAGTATAGTATACTTTTCTCTTTTTGTTAGATGACGCCACCTCAGCGACCACATTCCACCACCTACATTATTTGTCTCCCCTCCATCACCACCTAAAGGCCCATACACATGCTTTGATTTTCGGACGTCAACTGTGTTACAGCGACCGATCGTCTGCAAACTTTACCGTTAGTATGGTGCTTTCGACAGCCGATTTCACTTTTTCGTTAGACAAAAGCTGGATGTGCAGAATTTTTCTCAGATGTGAACTCAACATTGTAAGAGCAAGACTACGCATGCTCAGAAATGAAAGAATACATACCAAACTATTCAACACGTTACGTCACTTCTGACGTATTCTGTCAAACGAAAATTCTCGTATTGTAAGTGTAACCTCTTCACTTACGACATGAGACTAACATTCCACAAAAATCGGACGTTTTGTCATCCGAAAATTAAAGCGTGTGTACGAGGCTTTAGTGTCGTCCAATCTAACATCAACCACTTGCCGCCCACCCACTGTCAAATGCGGGTGTGGCTCTCGTTCTGGGGGCGCGCAGCGCGGCGATCGCTGCCGTGTTGTTAGGACACGGCGCGACCCCGATCTGTGTAAAGAGCTGCGGCCGTGGCTCTTTAACCATGTGATCGGCTGTGTCCAATCACAGCCAGTCACGTGTAAACACGGAGATGCCAGTAATCGGCGCTCCTTTCCTCACACTGACAGAGTGTGAGGAGAGAAGAGCCGATCAGCGGCATCTCCTCACAGAGGACATCTAGGGATGTAATCAGGGCCCTGATTACAGCTAAGTGCCCACCAGTGCCAGCAATGATTTCCCACCACTGCCAGCAATCAGTGCCAGCCAGTGCCCACAATTGCAAGCAATCTGTGCCCACAAATTCGAGCAATCAGTGGCCATTAGTGCTGGCTATGAGTGCTGCCATAAATGCTCATCACAGCTGCCCACCAGTGCCGCCTACCTGTGCCCACCAGTGTCGCCTATCTGTGCCCAGTGCCACCTATTAGTGCCCATAGGTGCGGCATGCTTGTACCTCCTTATCAGTGCCACCTAATCAGTGCCCATAAGTGCCACCTCATCAGTGCCCATAAGTGCGTGCCACCTCATCAGCGCAGCCTATCAGTGCCCATCAGTGCTGCCTCATCAACGCCCATCAGTGAAGGAGAAAAATTACTTTATTTACAAAAATTTACTGACAGAAACTAAGAAAAACATTTTTTTTCAAACATTTTGGTCTTCCTTTTTTTTTTTTTTTTTTTTTTTTAGGAAAATATAAAAAAAACAGGAGTGATTAAAAACCAGCAAAAGAAAGCTTTATTTGTGTGAAGAAAATGATAACAATTTCACATGGTTACAGTGTAGCATGACTACGCAATTGTCGTTCAAAGTGTGACAGCGCTGAAAGCTGAAAAGGGATGAAAAGGATGCGTTCACTTTTACCAAAAAAAATGTTTTTTGGTGAGGGACCTGTAAAGCATTGCACCAACAATCAGCAAAGTGTGGGTGTAATGCCACAGTCCAGCAGACTGTCTGTGTAGCTGTCTGCCTGTAGCTCAATGAACTACCTTGAGCGATCAACAGCGCTCTGGTAGTTCATTGAGATCTACAAGCCGACAGCCACTAAGGCTGTCCGGACTTGTAGATTTCGCATTCACAGAACACTGTAAATGGATGACTCGGCTGGTTGGCTGTGTTTTTTTTTTTTTTTGTTTTTTTTTTAGATTGTAACAGCGAGTGTATGAGAAGATCCCCCACTCACTGTAAAAACGGGGATTCAGGGTTGCAGGGGCCGGTGCATTTGTAACATGTTACCTGTTACACCAGGTGAACTTATTCTTTAGGCCATGTTCACACTGGTGCGACTTTCGATCCGACTTTACCCTGCAACTTTGGTCCGACTTTAATGCAACTTTAATGAACAGGACGTGGGTTTCCCCCAATATCCATACCAGACCCTTATCCAAGCATGCAGCCTGGAAGGCCAGGAAAGGGGGGGGCGCCTCCCCCAAACCCTACCAGGTCACTTGCCCTCAACATGGGGGGGCTCTGCCCCCCCACCCCAATGCACCTTGTCACCATGTTGACAAGGGCCTCTTCCCACAACCCTGGGCTGTGGTTGTGGGGGTCTGTGGGCAGGGGGCTCCCAGATCCCCCACTCCCCCACGTGAATAAGTATGGGGAACATAGTACCCCTATCCATTCACCCAAAAAAAACAATGAAGTATAATAAAAACATGAGACCGTTTTTGACAAGTCCTTTATTAAAAATGAATAATGTCCCCCGTGGTAGCTCCAATGTCAATCACAATGTCTTACTCGCCGCTGCCAGAAAAAACAAAACAAAATGCTCCTCCTCCGATGCTGGCTCCCGCCATTCTGTCAGCTCTGGTGTCTGACAGTTCTTATATAACTTTTTGGCGTGACCATGCATTGACGTAACTCAGAGATACTGCCCCCTTGTGAAATCACGGACCCATCATGCCTGAGTCCATGACATCACAAGGGGACGGGGTCTCCTGGTTATGTCACCGCATGGCCATGCCCCATAGATATATAACTGTTAGATATGGGAGTTGCCAAAACGGCCGTAGCAATAGTCGGGGGAGGACCGTTTTCCGTGATTGACTGAACTGCCTCATGTTATTGTTACACTAAACTGTTTTTTTTTGGGTGAATGGGTAGGGATTCACATGAGGGGGCTGGGATCTGGGGGCCCTCTCTATTAAAGTGGGCTTTCAGATTCCGATAAGCCCCCTGCCTGCAGACCCCAACAACCACAGCCCAGGGTTGTGGGGAAAAGACCTTTGTCTCCATCAACATGGGGATAAGGTGCTTTTGGGTTGCCCCAAAGCACCCCCCATGTTGAGAGCATGTGGCCTGATATGGTTAAGGAGGGGGGTGCGCTTGCTTGTCCCCCCCCCCTTTCCTGACCTGCCAGACTGCATGCTCGGATCAGGGTCTGGTATGGATTTTGGAGGGTCCCCACGCCCTTTTTAAAAAAATATTTGGCGTGGAGTTTCTCTTAAACTCTATACCAAACCCAAAGGGCCTGGTATGGATTGGGGGGGGCCCCATGCCGTTTTTTTTCTCAATACATTTTGCATTGATAACATGCATGTCGCAAGTCAGATCAGTTAAGATGCTGATCAAACTTGGATGCGACTTCCATTCAATTCTATGGGCTGAAATTGGACAGAAGTGTGACCAAAGTAGTGCAGGAACCTTTTCCAAAGTCAGACCGACACAAGTCGGACCAGTTAAGACCGCTCTCATAGGGAAAATATGATTTTTACATGCCATGTGATCTCAAAGTCAGAGCGATTGACGCACCAGTGTGAACCGGGCCTTTAAGGAAAGTTTTGGGTTCTGAAAAAAAATCTAAATTTCATACTTGCCTCGAGGTTGTAGCTGTTCCCTGCTGGCTCTAAGCCCAACAACTGAGTGATCACATGCCTGCTGATTGCTCAGTTCTCAGTCAGCTCTGAGCAGAGAGCAGTGACCGTTAGCCACAGCATTCTGCTCTGCCCCACCAGCACTCAATGGAGCGCCAGGCTGGTGAGGGGGTGGATGGAGCTGGCTGAAAGCTGTCACCAGCTGTCAATCATGCACCTGGGAGGGTCCTGACAATATGGTCGGGATCCTTCCAGAGCCGGCAGTGGCTTTGTGATGTCAGCCAACGGCATGCTTTAGCTTTGGCCATACGTCTCTGTTAATGCTTATATATGTCCGTTTGCATGAGGCCTATATGAATTAAAAAAAAAAGAAAGTAACCTTCCTACTTTAAGTGAATACAATCACAGTTAAATGGATGCAGTGTTTCTACAAAATGTCATAGCAGTGTTTACTACATAAAATACAATTGTCAATATGCATGCACACTAGCGTTTTTTTTAAGATCCTAGAAGCTGTTATTAGCATTTTTTTTTCTACTCCTGGAAGCATAATAGTGTTACCGTATCCTATGTGTCCATGCTCAATACTTTAGGCTATTAACATTTGTTGAGTTTCAGTGTCTAGGAGCAGAGAAAAAAAGTTTTTGTAGAGTTTCTTGGAGTGTTTTTTCCCAGCAGAAATGCTCCTAAACGCTGCTAATAGAGTTTTTAGAGCTTTTTTTTTCCTTTTAGGCTCCATGCACACTAGCATTTTTAAATATAATAAAAATTCTATATCTGCGCTAAGTGATAGATGAATTAAACAATGTGAAACATTTGTCAGTTAATGACCTCCAGCTAAGCACTATAACCCAGATATAGGGCACAACATAAAAATGCAAAAGATAAAGTGCAGCGCTAGGTTTAAGCACAAGATGACCCTGTGCATGAAGACTAGGGGTGCACCGAACTGGTTTTTTAGTGCCGAAACAGATACCGAAAATAAACAATACACTGGCCCGAAAACCGAAACCGAAAATGACTGTATACATTTTTATAGAACACATTGCTAATAGTATTAGCAAGATTTCCATGCGGTGCACCTCTAGCAGATATGATGCAGGAGATGGTCAGAGACTGCAGACATGGTACAGGAGATGGTCAGAGACTGCAGACATGGTACAGGAGATGGTCAGAGACTGCAGACATGGTACAGGAGATGGTCAGAGACTGCGGACATGGTACAGGAGATGATCAGAGACTGCGGACATGGTACAGGAGATGGTCAGAGACTGTGGACATGGTACAGGAGATGGTCAGAGACTGCGGACATGGTACAGGAGATGGTCAGAGACTGCGGACATGGTACAGGAGATGGTCAGAGACTGCGGACATGGTACAGGAGATGGTCAGAGACTGCGGACATGGTACAGGAGATGGTCAGAGACTGCGGACATGGTACAGGAGATGGTCAGAGACTGGGGAGATGGTCAGAGACTGGGGACATGGTACAGGAGATGGTCAGAGACTGCGGACATGGTACAGGAGATGGTCAGAGACTGCGGACATGGTACAGGAGATGGTTAGAGACTGCGGACATGGTACAGGAGATGGTCAGAGACTGGGGAGATGGTCAGAAACTGGGGACATGGTACAGGAGATGGTCAGAGACTGCGGACATGGTACAGGAGATGGTCGGAGACTGCGGACATGGTACAGGAGATGGTCAGAGTCAGAAGGATCCCAATCAGCTTTGATTATACCACTGCAGCGATTTCATGTGCGTTAAAAAAAAAAAGCAGAGTGCTGGATTTTTATGCACTGCAAATGCACATGAAAATGCACAAACATGACTTTGGCCGGAACCACATGAGTGTGGTGCGTTCTTTTCCCTGTCACATTTTCTATGCACGTTTTTAGACGTGCTACCATTAGATCAGTATGCATGTTTTATGAAGGTGCATCAAAGAGGTGGTATGCAGGAGTTTGATGCACTTTCATGAAAAAATTTACTTTTACTCTGCCACAGCATGCTGGGAGTTGTAGTGCTACCTTAAACTTGTTGCTCCTCTTCCAGTTTGAGCATGCTGAGACCTGTAGCCCCCTCCACCATCACCTCTCCAGGCAGCCCTCGAGGTCCCAGATCTGGAGTTTGTAGAACTCTTTGTTCTCCTCAGTGACGGGCTCCCCTCTGGTCCTCTCCTCTGCCGCCTTCTTCTTCTTCCCGCCCACACTCTTTTTTTCCCTCCTCCTTGGATGTTGTCACGCCATAGTACCTTCACCATCTACAGCATCCCGTTGCTAGACAACCATGGGGGAGGAGCCGCAGCTGGACACAGACGCTGGGATGGTAGATTGGGCAGGCTGAGGACAGGGTTTTTTTGAGCAGGGAGGGAAGCAGGTGACGGTCAGCCCGCCCCTGGGTGGGTGTGCCCACACTAGTGCCCCTGCTAACACAAGGAGAACAGGAGGGAGGGACACTCCCGCAATGGGCGGTACCGGGGCGGACCACGCCCCCTTTTCGGTATCGGCTGTTTTTGTCATTCGGCCGAATGTCAAAAACACAGTTTTCGGCCGATTAATTTTCGGCAGCCGAAATTTCGGTGCACCACTAATGAAAACATATATGAAAGTAAATATATCACTGTATTGTTAAAGCGGGAGTCTGGCGAACAAAAATTTTTTTTAGATGTCAGCAGCTGCAAATACTGCAGCTGCTGACTTTTAAAATAAGGTCACTCACCTGTCCCGGGGTCCAGTGATGTTGGCACCCGAGACTGAACCGTCCCTCGGTCCTCGGGTGTTGCCGCCGCCATTCTCAGTAAGGGTTTTTCCCCACTGCGCATGCGCGAGTCACGCTGTGCGTTCTCAATGGTCCCCGCTATCTCCTGGGACCTGTGTCTTTCCCAGGAGACAGCGGGGGAGTGCGGGAGGGGGCGTGACTCCCGCGGGAGTCTATTCCCGGAAATGGGTGCAGATACCTGTATTATACAGGTATCTGCACCCCCCTCCCCCCTGAAAGGTGCCAATTGTGACACCGGAGGGGGGGAGGAATCCGATGAGCGGAAGTTCCACTTTTGGGTGGAACTCCGCTTTAAAGTGCAATATGACCATAAACATTAAATAGCATAAATTCAAATAAAGTGCAAATATACAGTGCACACGTGATAAATTGTGTTAGATGCAACCAAAATATTTAGTTTTAGTGCAATCCCAAATGCAGAATGAAAACGAAGTCGCATAAAAACGCACAAAAGTGCAAACATAATACAAATAAGTGCAACACTAAGTTTGAGCACAAAATGACTCTGTGCATGAGAAAATATATGAAGTAAATATAACACAGTATTAAATGTGCAATGTGACTATAACCATAAGTAGCATAAATTCAAATAAAGTGCAACTATACAGTGTAAATGTGATGGATTGTGTTATATGCAACAAAAATATTTATTTTTAGTGCAGTCCTATGCGACAGTGCAGAATGAAACCAAAGTTGCATAAAAAACGCACAAAAGTGAATTATACTGTATATGAAAAGAATTGTTCATATATTGCTGGAATCCAATATGTGACCTAACAGTGCAGCATATAACGTAGATTGAGTGCTCATCGCCATGTTTCCCATCACCTCATTAAGATAAAAGGCTTACTAGAAAGCCTGCGACCTCCCTTATTCAGGGGGGTCAAACAGCGCTTTTAGTGAAATCAAAGATTCACAGATGGAAGACTTTGGCGTTCCTCTCCAGAAGGATCCATAGACATCCATTCGAATTCCAATGATGTGAACAGCAGGATAATATATATTAAAAAAAAAAGAAAAAAAAGGCTCAAATAGTGCCTTTGGAGTTTTTTGGAGTGTTTTTCCAGCAGAAATAAAAAAAGCTAAATGCTCCTAACTGATTCTAAATGCTACTAACAAATTTTTTTGAGCTTTTTTTTTCTTCTGGCAAATGCACACAGGACGTTTTTACAGCTGCTGTTAGGGGCGTTTGCAGTTTTTTTAACTGCCTCTAAAAGCCCCTCAATGTTAGCCTATGCGTCCATGCACACATAAACTGTCAGAGGCGTTTGGAGGCATAAGCGTTTAGGGGCAGAAGAAAAAAACGTCAGCCTGTGCTTCCAGGAGCAGTAAAAACGAGCTGTAAAAACGCCAAAAAAACGCGACTAAACACGGCTAACTTCGCCAAGCTGCGTTTGACATTTTTAGGCGTTTTTAGGTTATAGGGAGTGTTTTTAGTGAAAATACGCCAGAAAAAGCTAATGCCAAAAAACGTGCAAAAATGTGCAATAACGTTAATGTAAAAACGCGGATACATGACAAAAAAACCTGGGTTATTAGCGCTGCTGTAGCGCTGGCGTTTTTAAAAAGTGCTGTGTGCATGAGCCCTTCATGTACTGCAAAAACGTTAATAAAATGCTAATGCTCCTAAGAGCTTCTAAAATGCTACTATAAGCTTGCACAAAAATGCTATTATCAGCTTTTTTCATCCAGCTATTGCTAGTGTGCATGGAGCTTTTTACTGTAAAAACGCTAATAAAACGCTAATGCTGCTAAAATGCTACTACAAAAAGCTATTACTGTACCAGCATTTTTTATCCAGCATTTTTTTTTAGCTTAAAAAAACACTAGTGTGCATGGAGCTTTAAAATCTATGTTTTTTTTTTTTTTTTTTCTCTTAACCACTTACGGACCGCCCGCCGCCGTTATACGTCAGCTGTTTGAAGAGGGATATCGTTGTTAGGGCAGCAGGTAGCTGCCACAACCCCGGTATCCTCTTCTTCACCGGGCAGTCCGCTTTCAGATAAAAGTGGTCTCTGTGCCAGATTTGCCGCAAGATCACTTTTATCGGCGGCGGGAGAGGGCTACCCCCTCCCGCCGCTCTCCGGTGCCCTCCGCCGCTTACCGAAGCTGCCAACAACGGCGGAGGCGATCGAGTCTGCTCCTGTCTGTGGTATGGAGCTGAGTGAGGGGAAGATGGCCCCCACCCGTCTCCATACCATTGCAGGGCAGAAGCGACGTCAAAAAAGCTCTTAAAGAGACATTTTTATTTTTTTTTTTTTTTTCAAACATTTTTTTTTTTTTTTAAATTGCATTTTAGTGTAAATATGAGATCTGAGGTCTTTTTGACCCCAGATCTCCTATTTAAGAGGTCCTGTTATGGTTTTTTCCTATTACAAGGGATGTTTACATTCCTTGTAATAGAAATAAAAGAGACACTTTTTTTAAAAAAAACGAACAGTGTGAAAATAAAAAATAAAAGGTAAAATAAATAAGAAAAAAAAAAAAATTTTAAACGCGGGACTCGTGTGCAGAAGCGAACGCAAACCTGAGTAGCGGCCGCATATGAAAACGGTGTTCAAACCACACATGTAAGGTATCGCCGCGATCTGTAGAGAATTTTTTTAAATGTCGCCTATGGAGATTTTTAAGGGTAAGTTTGTGGCCATTACACGAGCGGGCGCAACTTTGAAGTGTGACATGTTGTGTATCCGATTACTTGGTGTAACATCATCTTTTGCAATATCAAAAAAAAAAAAAATTGGGCTAACTTTACTGCTGTCTTATTTTTTTTAATTAAAAAAAAGCGCGCTTGTAAGACCGCTGCGCAAATACGGTGTGACAAAAAGTATTGCAATGTCCACCATTTTATTCTCTAGGGTGTTAGAAAAAAAAAAAAAAAAAAAAAATATATATATATATATATATAATGTTTGGGGGTTCTAAGTAATTTTCTAGCAAAAAAAAAATGATTTTAACTTGTAAACAACAAGTCTGAAAAATAGGCCCGGTCTTAAAGTGGTTGATTGTCACTATAATAATAAATGATAAACAAGGCATGTCTGCATTCCCAGAATAAAAGCTCAAGGCCAGCAAACTGGCAGGATTTGTGCTATTGGCAGGATGCATCATCATTCACTTTAAAGCTGGACTAGGATGACACGATCCAACCACAAGGCACCATGCAAATGAGGCCAGTGCATTCTGTGCCGTGTGCTTTACTGCTGCCTGGTTGTTATAGTGATAAACCGAGGCCTTGTGCATCACAGCTTCTACTTCTAAGATTTAAACAAGCACCTTCTGTCTCTTAGGAGAAAAGGCCATGAAGCTGGGAAAAATCTCCACTGCCTAGAATCCCCAAGAGGAGTTCTCCATCGCTCCGAGAGCTACGGCGAGCCTCGCCTGGCCATGCCAGTTCTCAGCCTTGATGCTGAGTCAGAAACAGGTATCCCATATTCCCATTGTGGTGATCTGCCCTTAGAAAGCATGGAAGAACTGGAGCACACTTGTCCTCAGCCTCGCCTGGTAAGTACACCCGTATGTTCCATGTGGCTCGGGAGTGAAGGGTAGGGATTTCAGGAGCTATGGCTTGGTGTAAACAACTTAGCTGCAGACTAATCCATCTGGGCTGGGTGTCTGCTACAGGATCTGCAGTGAGGAAAGTTGCATTACAAAGCAATATGTCTGTGTGCGGTGCTGAGACAGGATTCCTGAGATTGCTTCTCATCCATCCTCCTAGGCACACTGGCTGCTGCTCGTCAGAGGACCAGCAAACTAGTTCTTGATGAGACGCTGCGCCGTCCAAATTCCTCCATCAAAGGTCATAGCAAAGGGAGTCTATTAATGTAACCTGTGACGCTTGTTCTTGTTTACGCCAGGGGTCAGCCTACACAATACAATCTCTGTACAATCAAGGGCCTACCTAATCTATCCAATCATTCTGCAGCCAATCAGGCAGGCTCTTGCGTTACATAGTTGTTGGTAGGAGATCGTATAATCAGATTGTAACGTGTGTGGTGAGCTTAAGGCCTCTTTCACTTGGGGTGGAATCCATCCATGATGCGCCTGCTCAGTGAGGGATCTCTCTGCTGATTCCCCCCCCGCTAAGCAGGTGGATGACGGGTCAGTTTATGCAGAGCGGACGCAGACACAGACACAGACAGAGTGCGCTGTTTTCTATGGGACGATTTGATGGAAACAGACCTGTCCGTTTCCATCTGATTGTCATTCGATGGCAAACGTATCCCCATCCGTCTGGTTTTAGTGGATTGGATGCCGGCAGGTTACATATAAATATTCATAGTTACATAGTTAGTAAGGTTGAATAAAGACACCAGGCCATCCTGAGTGAGTGTGTGTGCGTGTCTACAATTGTCCCTATCCCTGTACATTGTGTCTCATTAAGATACTCATTTATTATATTATTATTTATTTAAGGTACCCATATGACGCCGTCAATTTACGCAGCGCTCCACACATACATCGCACACTCACATCGGTACCTACCTTCAAGGAGCCCACAATCCAAGGTCCCCAACTCACATTTATATACTAGGGCCAATTTTGGACAGAAGCTAACTAACCTACCAGCATGTCTTTGGAGTGTGGGAGGAAACCAGAGTACCCAGAGGAAACCCACGCAGGTACAGGGAGAACATGCAAACTCCAGGCAGGTAGTGTCGTGGTTGGGATGGTGACAGAGGGCACATAGAGAACAATAGGTGGTCCAATCGGGTCCGCCTGAAAAACAGACAGATGGACCCAATCGGTCTGTTGGTGTGAAAGGGCCCTAAAGGGTTAGTTCACCTTTTACCAAAAACTGCCTATGCAGAAAAGGGGGTCTGTAGCTAAAAACAAACTGTGCAGCTTTGTTCAAAGTTGAATTGCTGTGTAAACTCTTAGGACGTTGCTAAGGACGTTACTAAGGGACTCCAGTTGTTACTGTTCCCCTTCATCATCACAGGAGTGAGCTCTGAGCTACTGCATCAGGGGAGAGAAAGCACATGAGGGGGTATGAATCGGGCTCGCTTCTGTGATGGTGAAGGGGAACAGTAAAGCCGGCCATAGATGGTTAGAATCTCGGGTGGTTCGTCAGGAACTGGCCAAGATTCCAACCATGTAAGGGCAGGCTGAATGTACCCAGGTTGATCGATTGATCAACTTTGGTACAACCAGCCTGTCAGATGTTACATGCGATTATTGCTAGCGATAATCACTGTGTTTACCCGGCGGGGAGCCTTTCCCCTGTCTCCTCTCGCTGGGAGAACACAATGGCTCTACAGGAGGGATTCCCCCATCAACAATGACTGTGTTGATAGGGGAATCAAGCAGCTTTGTTTCCTGCAACACATTTTTGCAGGATAGAAAATCGCTCCGTCTATGGCTGGCTTAACAGCTAGGTGTCTCTTAGCAACGTCCTGGAAGTTTTCCGGTCAGGCTTCATGGGGTAGCCAGGGCATTATTCAAGTTTGGTCAAAGCTGCAGTTTG
The DNA here is from genome assembly GCA_037952925.1 of Lithobates clamitans. Lineage (NCBI taxonomy): Eukaryota > Metazoa > Chordata > Amphibia > Anura > Ranidae > Lithobates > Lithobates clamitans. The sequence continues at coordinate 280,002 of JBBGZY010000286.1, forward strand.
TTTTTATCTACAGACGTCTCTTAGGCCGGCCATGGGTGGATCAAAATTAGGCCGATTCAGCAGGAACCGGATGAATTTTGATCTGTCTATGAGCAGGTTGGTTGTACTGAAGTCGTTCCATCGACTTCAGTACAACCAGCCTGTCAGGTTCTTTTCCTGCGATCACTGCCGGCGGCTATAGCGGCCAGCAGTGATCATTGTATTGTGATGGCTGGGAAACCTCCTGCTGCATTATTGAATTCTGACTGTGTTTATGGTGAATGTCGAATCAAGCTATTTTTCTTCCTTTCTTTTTCCTTCAACCCAAAATTGTATAATTTGTGGCTTGCTTTACCTGTGTAGGCATTTTTTTTAGTAAATGTGAATACCAGGTAGGACAGGTTAACATATTTGGGCCAATGTAAGTACAGTACATATGTGCCATACCTGTGGGATCCCCATGAAAGCTCTGGAAATCATTGTAGTAGGCACCTCTACTACAGTGGTCTCCACTAGTTTATGGGTCACATGCCGAGCGGCTGCCCTGCTGCATTGTGAACACAGGAGGTCGTTCACTCAGCACAGTCGCCGTTCAGGAAACACTTTTCTATTTTCTCAATGAATGCAAATCATTCTCTGATTGGACAAGGTTGCGAGGTGAGGCAACGATGTCACAATCTCCATCTTGTGCATTCATTGAGAAAATAGAAGGTGTTCCCTGAATGGTGCCCGTACTAAGCGTGCGACCTCCTGTGTTCACACTGTAGCCGGGCGGAGGCTTGGCACAGGACACAAAAGCTAGTGGAGATCACTGTAGTAGCGTTGCCTATCTTCCATGGGAATCCCACAGGTATGGCACATACAGTCTTACATTGGTCCAATGTAACTACAGTGGAACCTTGGTAAACAAGTGTTTTAAAAGACAAGCAACTTTTTTTTTAAAAATGCTGACGCGGTTTGCAAGTGTTGTCTCCTAAAACGAGCAGAATTCAAGCTAATGTGGTGTGCAGTACCGCATTTGGCCAGAGGTGCGGGGGTGCCGGTGACACTCGGAAGGGTACGGAGCCGTTCGGAGGTGTTCGGAGCTGTCCGTAAATAAATACTCGGAATCACTCGGAAATACTCAGAAATACTCCGTTACCGAGTGTTTCCAAGCCTTTCCGAGGGTTTCTGAGTTCAGCCGAGCTGTCCCCGAGTATTTCCGAGGCTCTACAACGCCCCCCCCCCACCTCTGGCCATATGCTGTATTGAATGCAATAGGAGTCAATGCGGAACAAATTATCTTTGTTTCCATTGACTTCTATGGGGAAACTCGCTTTGATATGCAAGTGCTTTGGATTACAAGCATTCTCCTGGAGCAGATTATGCTCGTAATCCAAGATTCCACTGTATGTAAAAGCTGTTATACCAGGAATTCAGATTCTAAGTAATAGTAAAATAGTGGTAGACAACTCTGGAGTGGTGGAGATCTTCCTGAACAACATGGAGGAGTCAAAGATCAACAGGGTTTAGCGTGCTTCTTTTTTCAGGCCTAACTCAAACTAATTTTGTAGATTTGCACAGTACAATAAAAGCACACTAATTAAGTGTGCCCCATGTCTGGCTGCTGGAGCCTTTGGTACATCTACTTTTATTCAGCCCGTGCTCTCCTGTCGGAGCTGAATGCCTGCTGCTGAGATTTCTAGTTCCAGCTGTAGCACACTGATCACAGTTGGTCGCTTACTATACCCCATCCTCCGCTCAGAAAAAAACCCTTGCATTCTTTTCACAGAATGCAAGACATTGTGTGATTTGAGGTGGGGAGATAGTGATGTCCATCTGCACCTCCTCCAATCACACAATGTCTTGTATTCTTTTTACAGAATGCAAGCCATTGTGTGATTGGAGCTATAATGAACACTGCAGCAGCCAGACAGAGATGGGGCACACTTCATTAGTTGTAATTTATTTTTAATGTGCAATATACAAAACGAGTTTTTGGCCAGAGTTGAGCTTTAACCACTTCAGCCCCGGAAGATTTGGCTGCTCAATGACCAGGCCATTTTTTGCGATTCGGCATTGCGTCGCTTTAACTGACAATTTCGCGGTCGTGCGACGCTGGACCCAAACAAAATTGACGTTTTTTTTTTCCCACAAATAGAGCTTTCTTTTGGTGGTATTTGATTGACTCTGGGGTTTTTATTTTTTGCGCTATAAACAAAAAAAGAGCGACAATTTTGAAAAAAACACAATATTTTGTACTTTTTGCTATAATAAATATCCCATTTTTTTTTTTTAAAAAAAAGGGAATTTTTTCTCAGTTTAGGCCGATATGTATTCTTCTACATATTTTTAGTAAAAAAATCGCAAAGAGCATATATTGATTGGTTTGAACAAAAGTTATAGTGTCTACAAAATAGGGGATAGATTTAGAGCATTTTTATTATTATTTTTTTTTTTATTAGTAATGGTGGCGATCTGTGATTTTTATCGGGACTGCGACGTTATGGCGGACACATCGGACACTTTCTACACTTTTTTGGGACCATTGGCATTTATACAGCGATCAGTGCTAAAAAATTGCACTGATTACTGTAAAAATGTCACTGGCAGGGAAGGAGTTAACACTAGGGGGCGATCAAGGGGTTAACTGTGTTCCCTGCTGCGTGTTTCTAACTGAAGGGGGAGGGGACGGACTAGAGGAAGTGACGGATCGTTGCTATTAGAAACTCACGATCTGTCATTCCTCACAGAACAGGGATTTGTGTGTTTACACACACACTTCCGTGTTCTGCCTCTCGTGCCCACAATCGCTCGTGGCTGGTGGTCATCGTGACCGGCGGCCACGAGCATCGGCACCCCCCGCGGTGCAATGGGCGCTCACCTGCTATCCCGTTCCCACGAGCCGACGTATAGCTACGACAGCTTGCGGGATCGTGCGTGTTGACCTGCTGCAGTAAAATGATGGCGGCTGGTCGGCAAGAGGTTAAAGTAGTTGTAAACCCTTACATATACCCAGTGAGGTGAAGCAGCAGACAAAAATGACACTTAGCTCTGGATTGAGACAAGTATACACTAGAGATATGCTTTGCTCATATTTCATGTCTGAGGTTTAACCACTTCAGCCCCGGAAGATTTGGCTGCTCAATGACCAGGCCATTTTTTTCAAAACGGAACTAGTCGCTTTAACTGACAATTGCGCGGTCGTGCGACGCTGTACCCAAACAAGATTGATGTCATTTTTTTTCCCACAAATAAAGCTTTATTTTGGTGGTATTTGATCACCTCTGCGGTTTTTATTTTTTGCGCTATAAACCAAAGAAGAGCTTCTACATATTTTTGGTAAAAAAATTGCAATAAGCGTATATTGATTGGTTTGCGCAAAAGTTATATCTTCTACAAAATAGGGGATAAATATATGGCATTTTTATTTATTTATTTTTTTACTAGTAATGGCGGTGATCTGTGATTTTTATTGGGACTGCGATATTGCGGCAGACAAAATGGACACTTTTGACACATTTTTGGGACCAGTGACATTTATACAGCAATGGCCAGCATTAGTATGAACACACAATCTGTCTCACACAATCTGTCATCGCGCCCGCTGGGCACTCGCATCGGCTCCGGGGACACGCTTCGGAGGCGTCTTAAACAGCTGACGTATAGCTACGACGGCTCGCGCAGGGGAGCCAACCTGCCGCAGTATAACTGTGGCTGCTGGTCCGGAAGCTGTTAAGGAGATGAAAAAAAGTGTTGTATAAAGGAAACTACTCTGTATCTGAGCATCACAAACACAAAACGCTATTTAAAGTGTTACTAAACCCACAACAGTAAATCTAAGTGACATTTAGACCCCTTTCACACTGGGGCCATGGTTGTTTTAGCGGTGCTTTACTGCTGTTTAAGCACAGCTTTTCGGGGCGCTAGCTGGGCGCTTTTAACCCCAAAGAAGGGGTTAAAAACTCCCATGTTGCGGCGCTTCCGAAACGCTTTTCGGGTGCTTTCGGAAGCGCTGCCCATTCATTCCAATGTGCAGGGTGTTTTGGGAGTGCTAAATACTGCGCTCTCAACCTGTTCCAAAAATGCTGCTTGCAGGACTTTTCCTAACGTCTTGCAAACGCACCGCCCCACTGTGCAAAGTCACACTTGAATGAATGGGAGGCGGTTTTCAGGCACTTGGCAAAGGCTATTTTCAGTGCTAAAGCTCCTGAAAACCGCCCAGTGTGAAAGAGGTCTTAGGGACTTTAGCCTGCTGTCGGCCTAAAAAGTGTCACAAAATGCACTCCTGTGATCCATAATAGAACTACAGCCAAAAAAGCTTTGGTCCTGCTTTAAGAGGGGTGAGGGTAGGCCGTTCAGCTTTAAGTAGATTTGAAATATTGATCACCTCACCCCTCTCAGGCCACCTCTGAACTAAAGTAAACCTATAGGCAAAACTTTTATTTTTGCATTTTGGATAGAGTAAGGGAAGGTTATAACCCAGTCAGATTTTCTTTTACCATCTGTGTCCCATTGCGAAGATTTCCCTTCACTTCCTGTCCCATAGCCAAACAGGAAGTGAGAGGAAATCCCTGAAAATGAAGGGAATTCCTTGGGGACCCCCAAGTCACCAGAACTAGTGTCCCCATTGGAAGATTTCCCTTTTATTTTTCTCGGATAACCCAAAATTTGGGATTTTCTTTTACTTTCACTTTTAATGATAATGGTAAACAGGACAAATAGAGAGGATGAATCTCCCTAACAGGGACACAGACAGCAATAAAAACTTACAGGAGTTCTAATTCCTCTCTACTCTATCCAAAACTAAAAAAAAAATGTTGCTATTAGTTATACTTTAAAGTGTTTGTAAATCTCAGACATGAAATATGAACAAAGCATGTCCCTCTATTGTGTGTACAGTACTTGTCTCAGTTAAAGTGGTTGTAAACCCTTACAGACCACTTTGGCCTACAGGTAAGCCTAGATTAAGGTTTACCTGTAGGTCCAAGAAATATCTCCTAAACCTACACAGTTTAGGAGATTATTGCAAAAAGTCAGGCCCTGCTGTCTACGGCACATGCGCTGTAGACAGCGGCACGTAGGCACACTGAGCATGCCCCTGCTAGCGGTGATATGCCATTAGTGGCGGCTCCCGTGCGCATGCGGGGGAGTGACGTCATCGCGGCTCCGGCCAATCACAGTGCCGGAGCCACGATACCCGGAAAGAAGATGGACGCTCCATAGCAGAGGAGACAGCGGTGATATCGCAGGCTCCTGTGTCAGGTAAGTGACACATAATGGGCTTCTATGCGATGCATAGTAGCCCATTATGCTTTACCTTTGCAGGGAAACAAAGGGGAAGTAAACCCATTAGGGTTTACTTCCTCTTTAAGAGCAGTAAGTGTCATTTCAGTCTGGTGCTTCATTCCTCTATCTGCATAAATCACTTCTGACAGTGGGCAGCGCTGCCGAAGCGCCTGCAAAGCGATTCTGCAGCACCGCAACATGGGCGCTTTTAACCCTTTCTTCGGCCGCTAGCGGGGCGCTTTTAACCCCCACAGCTAAAACGACAGTAAAGTGCCGCTAAATCTAGCGCCGATTTACCGCTAACGCTGGGTGCTTTCAGTGTGAAAGTAGCCTTAAGGGACACTACTTTAAGTATGTACAATAGGTACATGTCCTACTTTGGTGTGGTTGCAGCGTGATTTTGGCCCCATAGACTTCAATAGAAACACACCAAAAATACATGTAAAATGCACATATATGCGTTTTTGGCAGAGTTTTGTGTATAAAAATCCAGTCTCCAAAAAAACGCATGAAGCATAAAAAATGCATAAAAAATGCACTACAAAATTGCACTGAGAATCAGATTAAGTCCTATCTGCACTTTAACTCCTACAACTGCAGCATATAGATGTTGGGCTGCTTGCACAAAGATGCGTTTTTCTGGCAATTATACTGTGCTAATAACGCAACAAAAACACAATCCCTTCAAATCCTATGGGACTCTTCACACCACTGCACTGTGGGTGTGGTGCCTTTTTAAAAGTCCTGCATGCTGCATCTTTGGTGCAGTTTTTTTTAAAAATATAGGTCTACATCGAAATGCATATAGAAACACTTCAAAAACGTGCAAAAACTCACTTGTGTTGCGTTTTTTGGTGCTCTTTTGAGTCACATGTCCATCTTTTACAAGTGCATACTGGGAGTCAGGCTCTCAGAAAACGCACTGGAAACGCATACAAAATGCATATGCAGTTTTGATGCATTTTTTTCAACAGAGCAATGTGATATTCAGCTTACCAGTCATTCGATGTGATGGCTGTATCCGTTTTTTTTCTTTCTTTGTTTTTCCCATCTGTTTTCACCAGGTGATCTGGCCAGTAACACATCTGAAATAGCGAGATGCAACTCTGGAGGAATGAGCGTAGAAGGTACAACAGACAGCAGTATTATCAGTCAGGGGACAAGGCCGGGGGCTGTCTTAGTGCATAATGTATGAGCAGATTTAGATATATTAACAAATTAAAGGCAAATTCCAGCTCACATTTTATAATCCAATAAAACACAGTTTTTTTTTCTTTTTGGGATAAATGAATAAATAAAAGCTGATCATTTTAATCACCTCTGCCAGTGTTGAGTGGCTTGTCTCATCCATGTAAACTGATACATTCTGCTGGAGAGCATGTGCTTTTGAAAAACAACAGACTTGTTGGCTGGATCACCAGTAAATAAAACAAAGCCTAAAAAAGGAAACGAATACAGCCATCACATCTAAGAATTTGGTAAGCTGCATAAGATTAAATGTTTACTTTTGAGTTTTATACTGCTTTAACCACTTTCCTCCAGCACTAAAGACTAAAGTGTCCAATCAGAGCTAAAACAGTATTTGTATCTGTAGGCTGACAGCATGTGAGGAGAGGAGAGCCGAAAACTGGCAAATCCACACAGGGAACATCTATACTGATAATCAGGGCACTGATCATCAGCACACACCAGTGAAGAAGAAAAATTACTTATTTAGAAAAATTTATAACAGAAACTGAGAAAAATGCTTCCGTCTTTTTTCATTTGTTTAGCAAAAAAAAATAAATTATCCTTTTTTTTAATTGTTTAATACCACCAAAGGAAAGCTCGATCTGTCTCCAAAAAATGATAAAAATGTAATTAGGGTACAGTGTTGCATGGCTGCGCAATTGAAATTCAAAGTGTGACACCGCTGAAATCTGAAAATTGGCCTGGGCAGGAAGGGGGTGAAAGTGCCCAGTAGGCAAGTGGTTAAAGTGATATTATAGTTTTCAGTTTTTTTTGTTTTTTTAAATAAAAATAATAAGAAATGTCATATTTACCTGCTCTGTGTAAGGGATTTGCAAAGAGTGGCCCTGATCCTCCTCTCCTCAAGTTCCCCACTGGCGCTCCTGGCTCCTCCCCCTTGACCAGTGCCCCCCAATAGCAAGCTGCTTTCTATGGGGGCATTGGTGCATGCTCCCGAGCCCCACTTTACATAAAACACCTGGAGAGCTGACTCAGCCCCGCCCCTTGCTCTCTCACTGGCTGCGATTCTCAGCCAATAAGGAGAGAGAGACCCAGGACAGCCGAGACTCGCATGCAAATCGCTGGATCAAGAGGGGGCTCCGGAGGGAGCAACACTCAAAAAGTTTTTTACCTTCATGCATAGAAAACCTTCAAACTTTTACAACCAATTTAAGGATTGTGTTGCATTATATTTTTGTTTTTGGGTTTAATACTGCTTTTATGGCAGAATACAAAACTGACATATTTTTGTGGCTTACCAAGGCCCAATTCCACAGCACACCCAGATATTCCATTGATTGTTAATGGCAACATAATAAAGTACAAAAAGCAAGTCATTTTAGTTGTGGATGCGCAATACTTGCAAACCAGTCTTGTCCATTTCCAAATTTTCAAGATTCAAACTTTCACCCGAGATGTATACGTTTCTTTATTTGAATCCAGTTAGAAAAATGTGTGAAATAAATAGACCCCTAGTGTAGCTTATACCATCTACTAAGCAGCGGTAGATGTAACTGTTAATGTTGGACTTGGCAGACATGAGGACACTTGGTGCAGGTGGTAAGCTGATAAAAAATAATAATAATAATAATAATAATAATACCTCACATTTTATGTATTTTGCTCTTTTTTGGCTGGCGGATTATTTTTAAAAAAATTTCCACACACCCAAACATGCTACAATTCAGATTTTTGACTTTAAGAACATTTAAAGCCCCCCTTTCCCAATTTTTTGAGATCAGAAAACCTGCAGAATAAAAAGATGGTAGTTGCAATTTTTTTTATGTTGCGTGATATTTGTGCAACTTATTATCAAACCCATATTTCAGGAAAAAAAAGCCTTCAAATGAATTTTAGTGCACACAAATGCAATATGTTCTCCAAATATTTTGTATAATATAAAGCATGGGCCTGTGTCCATGTCTTGGTGGATTGACTTCCATTTTAAAGTAGCTGTAAAGGCTCAAGGTTTTTTACCTTCCTGCATTTTTATGCTGGAAGGTAAAAAAAAACATTCTTTGTGCAGCAGCGCCCCAACCCCCCAAAACTTACCTGATCATCATCTCAATCCAGCGATGTGCATGAGTGCCTTGGTTATCCCGGGTCTCTCCCTCCTCATTGGCTGAGGCAGCAGCGGTAGCCAGTAGCTTCCATTACTGTCAATCACAGCCAGTGAGCCAATGAGGAGAGAGCGGGGGTGGGGCCGAGCCGTGCTCAGTGTGTGAATGGACACATAGCGCAGTGGCTCAGGAGCGAGTCTGCTTGGGTGCCCCCATAGGAAGCTGCTTGCTATGAGGGCACTCATCAGGGGGGAGGGGCTGCTCTGTGCAAAACCATTAAACAGATCAGGTAAGTATAACATGTTTGTTATTAAAAAAAATAACCTTTTAAAATAACCTTTAATATCACTTTAAGACTTAAGTTCCATTCAAATAGCATTTATTTGTCAGTTGTGACAAAAATCCAGCATATTCTTGTGGCTGGATTCACAGGTAGCTGCAGGTAGCCACTTATCCTATACAAAGCAATGGCAGGCTGATAGTGGCCACAGCTCTCTGTAGGTGTTTGGATCACGTCTACCACCACTGACCACTAGTAGATGCTGCTGCTGTCTTCACTGCTTAGACTGCATAGCTCCCAACTGTCCCTGATTTCGAGGGACTGTCCCTGATTTGGAGCAATGTCCCTCTGTCCCTCATTCCTCCTCATTTGTCCCTCATTTTGGTCTGATCTATATAGTTGTATATAAAATGCACTTTTTATCTTTCAAAAAGTGTTTCCCAGTGCTAAACCTTTCATCCAAATTCTAATTTGCTGCATTTGTAAATTTTAAAAGCCATTATAAAGGAATAATAGTGGTTAAAAAAAGCCCTTGTGGATTTAATTAACCTTTTCTTTTGGTTAAAGTGGTGTTCCGGCCGAAATTGTATGTTTTAAATAAAAATACCCCTATAATACACAAGCTTAATGTATTCTAGTAAAGTTAGTCTGTAAACTAAGGTCTGTTTTGTTAGTTTATAGCAGTAGTTTGTTATTTTATAAACTTACAGCAGGCCGTGGCCATCTTAAGTGTGGGCATCTGAAGCCAGACTGTATTTCTTCCTGGATCTCATCCTTGCAGATCTCGCACATGCTCAGTGCAGCACAATCAGTGTAATAGGTTTCAGGTCAGGTTTCCATAGCAACGGCAGTTTCAGAGGAAGTTGCCGCCCCTTCCCAGAAGGCATTGCCTACAGGAAATGATGCGATGGGCCGCAGCCAGGGAGGAGGAAGTGAAAAATGAATACAGCAGATATACAGTAGGTGCTGAGAAAAAAAATAAAAAAAATATCCAATTTGTTTACAGTGCACAGTTTAGTGAGGGATGCTGAAGAGTTGTAAAAGTGGGTGGAACTCCACTTTAATTCTCCTTTAAGGGGGTGTGGCAGGGGACATGTCCTATTCCTACAAACGTTTGCTGGTAGGTGTCCCTCATTCCCATCTCAAAATGTTGGGAATGAGACTGTGCTCCCTGGCCCATCTTGGCCCTCCATAGCACTAATCACTGCTTAGAGGAGGAATTAGTGCGGGCCTCCTGAACCAGTCTGACTTTGATTTCAGCCCCCTGCCTATGTGGACACAAAAGGCATTAGCACTGTCTATACACCCCGCCAGCACACAGAGTGACAGGGCCACTGTTAGCAATCATGGGCCCCATACAGTTTACCTGACAAAGCCCCCTCCGCCTAAGAGAGCCAGGGCCTAAGCCAGACAGGGGTACAGTGTTCTATGAGGTAGGGGCAGAGTATATAGTGAGGGGTACAGTGTTCTATGAGGTAGGGGCAGAGTACATAGTGAGGGGTACAGTGTTCTATGAGGTAGGGGCAGAGTATATAGTGAGGGGTACAGTGTTCTATGAGGTAGGGGCGGAGTATATAGTGAGGGGTACAGTGTTCTATGAGGTAGTGGCAGAGTATATAGTGAGGGGTACAGTGTTCTATGAGGTAGGGGCAGAGTATATAGTGAGGGGTACAGTGTTCTATGAGGTAGGGGCAGAGTATATAGTGAGGGGTACAGTGTTCTATGAGGTGTGCCCGCTGCTCCATGTCAATCATGAGAGCCGGGCACAGCACAGATTACTGGATCCAGCTTCCCTGATCCACACTGAACTGAGAAGGGCAACGGAGTCTGGGGCCAAAAGGGACTATTTATATATGTTGTGATTTTTTTTTTTTTTTAATTATTGTTTTAATTGCATGTGACTGTATATTCTTTACAAAGTGAAAACTTACCACATTCACTAGGCTCTGGGACAAGTTCCCTTGCAAAGTAAACAGCTTACCGTATTTGCTTTTAGTAATTCAACCCCATCATGTTTTGCATACATTTCCTTTATTTTTTTCCTTAAATTTAGGAAATTTATGAAAAATATTTTGTAGTTAGACTGGTAAATTAGAAAAATTGTCTATGCATGTTTTTTATTTACTTTTTGCATCCAGCAGAAGGTACAGTTCAGGTAGAATATAGTTTTGTATCTCCTGCTGTTCAGCTCTATTCACCGCACATAGCTGAATGAATCAGTGCAGGGACAATCCCCTTACTTGCCTTTAGCTCTTGTCCTTGGTTCATACCAGTGCGACTTGTAATTGTAAGTCACATGACAAGACGCAATGCATTTGTGGCAATGGAACCGTTCACATCGCCACGACTCAAGTTACAGCAACTTTGAAAAAGGTTCCTACACTATTTCTGTGCGATTTCATGTGCGACTTGCATAGACATCTGTGTAAATGAAGTCGCGCAGATGTCAGCAAGCTGCACATGAAAGCACACTGATCAGTGGCTTTGAAATCGCACTGAAGTAGTGAAATTTCAAAGTCGCACTGGTGTGAACTAGAGCTTAAAGTGGAACTACACTGCTTCTGAGCACCACAAACCAAAAATGCTATTTATAAAATAAGTATTGCGGGGTTTGGGGTTTTTTCAAATGTATACTTACCTAGGTGGATGTAGCATCGGTCCTCCACTGGCTCTAACTTGGAGAACTGGGCAATCTAACAGTGCAGATCACTTGGTTCTCACAGCTCCCTGAGCAGAGAGCTGGTGACTGTCAGTCACCGCTCTCTGGTCTGCCCCCCTCCTCTCGCTGAGAGGCTGAGCTGAGTGCCGGTCCAGGCATGTGGGCAGATCCCGACTCCAGTGTCGTAATCTTGCTCAAGGACTGGCTCTGTGATGTCAGCGGACTTCAGCCCGCTGTCTGCTGAAAATAGTCGCAGGAGTGCAGAACGAACTAATGAGCTTTAGCTATACTTCTCCTTTAATAAATTTGTAACATTCAAAGCAAACTCATCTGTTCATCCATCCATGTATCCATGCTTTATTTTGCTAAGAAATACCTTTGAAAAACAGCCCCCTAGCATTTGTGGCCGTGGCCATCTTGATTAAGGGCAGATGATTTATGTGGCATTTAGTGTTCAGATTGCTCTTCAGAGAGCATTTGACAGGCGGTGAGGAGGCGTTGTATTGTTTCCTGAAGCAAAGCATCATGGTTGCTTCCCACCACCCGATGCACGTGGCCGGTGGTCGCAAACGCCATCGGCCACATGCGATCACATGCAAGAGAGCCAGCACGGGGATTTGTGTGTGTAAACACACAAATCCCTGTGCTGTCAGAGGAGAGGAGACTGATCGTGAGTTCCTACAAAGTAGGAACAACGATCCGTTATCTCTCCTAGTTAGTCCCATCCCCACACAGTTAGTGAGGGAACACACAGTTAACCCCTTGATCGCCCCCTAGTGTTAACCCCTTACCTGCCAGTGACATTTATACAGTAATCAGTGCATATTTATAGCACTGATCGCTCTATAAATGTCAGTGGTCCCAAAAATGTGTCAAGAGTGTCCAATCTGTCCGCCGCAATCTCACAATAGCGTTAAAAATGGCAGATCACCGCCATTACTAGTAAAAAAAATAATTATAAAAATGCCATAAACATGCCATAAATCTCTCTCATAGTTTGTTAATACTATAACTTTTGAGCAAACCAATCAATATAGACTTATTGCATTTTTGTTTTTGTTTTTTTTGCCAAAAAAAAAAAAAGAATACATGTCAGCCTAAACTGATAAAGAAATTTGTTGTTTTTTTTTAAAATTTGGGGGATACTTATAGCAAAAAGTAAAAAATTTTTTTTTTCAAAATTGTCGCTCTCTTTTTGTTTATAGCACAAAAAATAAAAACCACAGAGGTGATCGAATACCACCAAAAGAAAGCTCTATTTGTTGGAAAAAAAGGACGCAAATTTCGCTTGGGCACAGCATTGCGTGACTGTCAGTTAAAGCGACGCAGTGCCAAATTGTAAAAAGTGCTCTGGTCAGGAAGGGGGTAAAATCTTCCGGGGCTGAAGTGGTTAAAGTTCTCAAATCTAATTTTCTTTACAGTACATTGTGGTCCACTGTTAAAGCTGTAGTAAACCGCAATTGGTGAAAAAAAAACAATTGTACATTGCATACTAGTATGAGAATCTTGCCTTAAAACAAAGCCCTCCAGTGCTGCGCTGTCACCCCTGACAGGGCTTCCATCTATACCCGGTCTTCCTTCTGGGGTTCGCAGCCTCCGGCTACATGAGTGGCCTGGGGTGTGATGACGTCACTCTTACGCATGCGGGCAGGAGCGCCGTTTACAGCATGGGCTCTAAGGGTCGGGCACTGTATGCTGGACCTTCAGAACGCATTGCACTGTTGACGTCACCGGTGGCATGCACTCTGAATATCTCCTAAATTGTACAAGTTTAGGAGATATTCACAGCACCTACAGGTAAGCTTTATTATAGGATTACCTGTAGGTATAAGTGGTGTAACAGTTTACTACCACTTTAAAAAAAAAAAAACTCTTCATTCATTTTAACCTCTCTCAGTTTTTATTATGAAAGAATGGATTGAACTTATAATTTGAGATTTATTATTTCTGAACAGACTGTCAATGAGTGAGTGCTATTTTCTTCCCCAGTGTATAAAGATATTTCTGCCAAGTTTAAACCTCATTTTAGATTCCATTCCAACAATCTGTGCTAAATATTGGAGACTGTTGATTGTAAAGCAAGTATAAAAAGGAAAAAAAAATGTTTATTAGGAGGTACTAGAACAAATCTTGCAAGATTAGATTAGAAAAGCTGGTCTATCTATCCAGAGAATGTAACTCAAAATGTGTATATATAGGGGTTGATTTACTAAAGGCAAGTAGATTGTTAACTTTGCAAAGGATGTTGCACTTTTCAAGGGAGATGGCTCCAGAGCTTAGTGAATGAGGTGAAGTTTTACTGACTTCCATCATCCAATCATGTGCAAACAAAACTGCCTGTAGGTGGGTGCAGCATGCACAGTCCAGGTGCAATTTAACCTCCTAGCACTGGAGCCTCCCAGCCCTTTAAGAAGTTTATGACGCCAGGAGGCTTTCACGGAGGTCACGTGGTCTAAAAGTTTTCGTTTAGGCGATGGTAACTGTGCTAGGAGCACGCAGCGCACGCGCTCTCAGCACAGGTGTGTTGGCAGCGATTCACGCAAATATGCGGCCCCGCTAAGGATAAGGCGCCAAGAGGCCGCATATTTGCGTACGGCAGGCGCCAAGGGGTTAAAAATACTTGCATTGAAGTAAAGCAAAGACAGTTCATATCAAACCTAGTGCGAAAACAGCCCGACCGGGTACAGTCAGAAATTCCAACAGCATGTAGAGAAGCAGGTGACAGCACCTGTTAGGAGGGACAGAATGTGGCCTCGCCATCTTGTGCCCAAGTGGGAAGAAGTCCAGAGAAGTTGCAAACCCTACACTTTCTCTTCTTATCTGGAACCTTTCCCTGTCACTAGTATTGTCCCTGACAGACAGGGTACCTGTCCCTACACTACCCAATCGCAATTGTGCGCCAAAACCTAGGGAGCAAGGGCTTAAAATGACTCTGCTGACCCAAGATGGCCACCAAGGGTAACCTGGATCCAGTGCAGCCAACTAGAGTGCTGTCTCCAAGAACCAGGAAAACCACAGAGAAACCAAGTTTCCCCTGGCTTCCTCTCCAGGCTGTGATGCCGCTCTGGTCAGGTGCCATCTACAGTAGAGGAAGCAGACTGCACCTCCTACATGTTGTGATTTTTTTTTTTTTTTTTTTATTGTTTTTATTGCATGTGACTGTATATTCTTTACAAAGTGAAAACTTACCACATTCACTAGGCTCTGGGACAAGTTCCCTTGCAAAGTGAACAGCTTATTTGCTTTTAGTAATTCAACCCCATCATGTTTTGTATAAATTTCCTTTATTTTTTTCTTAAATTTAGGAAATTTATGAAAAATATTTTGTATTTAGACTGGTAAATTAGAAAAATTGCCTATGCATGTTTTTATTTACTTGTTGCATCCAGCAGAAGGTGCAGTTCAGGTAGAATATAGTTTTGTATCTCCTGCTTTTCAGCTCTATTCACCGCACACAGCTGAATGAATCAGTGGAGAGACAATCCTCTTACTTGTCTTTAGCTCTTGGCCCTGGTTCACACCAGTGCGACTTGTTATGTGGCTTGACAGTTCAAAGTCACATGACAAGACGCAATGCATTTGTGGCAATGGATCCTTTCAAATCGCCACGACTCAAGTTACAGCAACTTTGAAAAAGGTTCCTACACTATTTCTGTGCGATTTCATGTGCATTGCATTGACATCGGTGTAAATGAAGTCGCACAGATGTCAGAAAGCTGCACATGAAATTACACTGATCGGCGGCTTTGAAATCGCACTGAAGTAGTGCAATTTCAAAGTCACACTGGTGTGAGCCAGAGCTTAGAGTGGAACTTTACTGCTTCTGAGCACCACAAACCAAAAATATTATTTATAAAAGAAGTATGTGGTTTGGGGTTTTTGCAGATTTATACTTACCTAGGTGGATGTAGCATCGGTCTCCCCGCTGGCTCTAACATGGAGAACTGGGCAATCTAACACCGCAGATCGCTTGGTTCTCACAGCTTCCCGAGCAGAGAGCTGGTGACTGTCAGTCACCGCTCTCTGGTCTGCCCCCCTCCTCTCGCTGAGAGGCTGAGCTGGGTGCCGGTCCAGGCATGTGGGCAGATCCCGACTCCAGTGTCATAATCTTGCCCAAGGACTCACTCTGTGATGTCAGCAGACAGTGGACTTCAGCCTGCTGTCTGCTGAAAACAAGTCGCAGGAGTGTACTGTACTCCTGTGATCCACAGGAGAAGTACAGCCAAATGAGCTTTAGTTATCTTCTTTAATTATTTTTTAATATTCAAAGCAAACTCATCTGTTCATCCATCCATGTATCCATGCTTTATTTTGCTAAGAAATTACTTTGAAAAACACCCCCCCTAGCATTTGTGGCCGTGGCCATCTTGATTAGGGGCAGATGATTTATGTGGCATTTAGTGTTCAGATTGCTCTTCAGAGAGCATTTGACAGGTGGTGAGGAGGCGTTGTATTGTCTCCTGAATGCCGGCTTTAACTCATTGATCAATTATCTAGCACGCCACAGTCACTTGAATGGGTCACACTGGCCTGGCACTACACCCGGTGAAAGAGACAGAGGGTATAATTTCTGCTATGAAGCAAAGCATCATGGTTGCAGCACATGTACAACCTTGGCCACTGCCTCTGCAGCTAAAGGGGGTAGTGGTTAAGGGGTAGTAAAAGAGTGGTTTAACCTACTGCTCCCCAGCCACTAGTGTGAAGGAGCTCTTTCATTAACCGGTTCCCGACCGGCTCACGCAGATACACTGCGGCAGAATAGCTCTCCTGTGTGAAATCCCGTATGGGTACGTCCTTCCCCTTTTTGGCCACTAGAGGGCACATACGCGCTGCACAACGGGGGATCCGCTGTGTGTGGCCAGCGGTCGCGATCGCCGCCGGTCACATGCAATCGCATGCACGAGCGCCAGCATGGGGATTTGTGTGTATAAACACACAAATCCCTGTGCTGTCAGGGGAGAGGAGACATGTCATTTGTTCCTAGTAAGTAGGAACAGCGATATGTCTCCTCTCCTACTCAAGCCTATCCCCACACAGTTGGAACACACTGAGGGAACACAAATTTAACCCCTTGATTGGCCCCTAGTGTTAACTCCTTCCCTGCCAGTGACATTTGCACAGTAATCAGTGCATTTTTATAGCACTGATCGCTGTATAATACCATAGTTTGTAGATGCTATAACTTTTGCACAAACCAATCAATATACGCTTATTGCAATTTTTTTTTTTTACCAAAGATATGTAGAAGAATATATATCTGCCTAAGCTGATGTTGTTGTTTTTTTAAAAAAAATTGGGGATATTTATTAAAGCAAAAAGAAAAAAAATATAGTTTTTTTTTTCAAAATTGTTGTGTTTTTTTTGTTTATAGTGCAAAAAATAAAAACCACAGAGGTGATCAAATACCACCAAAAGAAAGCTCTATTAGTGGGAAAAAAGGATCTAAATTTTGTTTGGGTACAGCATTGCATGACCGCGCAATTGTCAGTTAAAGCAATGCAGTGTCAAATTGTAAAAAGTACTCTGGTCAGGCAGGGGGTAAGATCTTCCGGGCCGAAGTGGTTAAGAAAAGATTACAGAGCCATTAAGTAGTGGATATGTATTGATTATTTTTGGAGAATAACTAAATTGTTTAATGTCACTTTAATTACTGTAGGTATATTTTTATATATTTGCTTTGTAATTCATGTTTTTTTTAGGACATGAGAAACATTTTAAAGAGTAACTCCACTTTTGTTGAGAAAAAACATTCCACTCTGGGTGATCTATATACGTTGAAAGAATTTTAACAAACTTTGTTGCAGATACCCACCTTTTGCTATTCCGAAGAAATAGCTGTTTGTTTCTCTGTGTCCATGTGTTGATTGAATCTGTATGGGTGTGGTTTTATAATTATCAATCAGCTGCTGAACCTGCAGGGCTCTAATGAGGGATGTGGCAGGGCCTGCATCCCTTTTTAGATGTGATTTCTCTTTAGGAGTATCTCACCAAAAATTACATTTTTGTTGCAGGGGATGCTCAAAATCTGATTTGGTATCTTAGTGCAGACGTCTAGGAAACTCAGTGAGCCAATCACACAAGCAGGAAATTACATTTTCAGGGGGCGTTCTGTACACCACTTGGGTACAGAAAACCTCCAGGTAGCCATATTGCATTGCATTTTTTCAGAAAATTACAGTGCTGCAGATTGAAAAGGAAAGATCATTTATAATAACATTAAATTACAATATGACTTGAGTTGCAATTGTATTTACTATATTATTTATTTTTTGGCTAATATTTTTCCCACGAAAAGTGGATTTACTTTAAGTTTGAATAGCTTTTATCTATTTTTTTCTGTCTACTTAGACAATAGTTTGCTAGCTTTTATGAAAAGCAAGACGGTGTTTTGTGTTTACCTGCTTCCCCTTGAATTGC
This sequence comes from Lithobates clamitans, assembly GCA_037952925.1. NCBI lineage: Eukaryota > Metazoa > Chordata > Amphibia > Anura > Ranidae > Lithobates > Lithobates clamitans. The sequence continues at coordinate 297,892 of JBBGZY010000286.1, forward strand.
TTCAGTGCTATATAAATGGTTCATGTCCTCCGGCACAAATGGCAGCTGATAAAATCCCAGTTCCTATAAATGGATCAGCAGTTAGTCCAATATATACTAGGGAAGTCTCCTCGAGGTAAGTGTTCAGTCCCACCTAGCAAATGATACTGGGATGTCTGGCTTCCTGAATTATTTCTACTTAGCCCTACAGATAAATCTTTTTTAGAATAGAAAAATAGCCCCAAATAATGCTGTGGTGATTTGCTCGGTTTGAAAACAAAGGTTAGATCCAAGGCCTATTTTCTTTCAATAATCCCCCAGGGTGCATCCTCTGCCTGGCTACAAACTGATTACTAGCTGCAGACCCCAAAACTATACTTATTATTAGTTTAAGTTTCCAGCCTTCCCCTTTATCCCAGCATGTACGGGTCTACCAGATATCTCATACAACCTGACCTTGCTTGGAGATAAAGACACGCTTTGAGGACTATTCATAAAGAGAGCGAAGAAAAATATAGTCATTATGTAATAAAACAATTGTAACTGCAAACTCCGGGTTCAGGTAAGAAGTATAGATATTAGACCACTGGCAGTGTGTATTTCAAATCGCGAATTCATTGTGGTGCATAAATATGAATTTTTTTTTATGTGCTTTTTACGTATCTAAAAAAAAAAAACATGATTAGCCTTCTTTTTTAATAGGAACTTTACATTTTTAGCAAACCGCTATTCTATAGAAATGCCCAGCTGTGCCTGCCTGTATAATTCAGCAGTTACTGACTCTGCTTAATCTAAAACAATAGGGGTTCTGTGTTACTAAAATGATTGTCAACACTCCATATAATAAAGGCTTGAGATTACAAATTCACAGTATTTTACAAACTATGAGATGTGTCACTCATATTTTTAGATTTAAACAATTCAAAGGCATATGTTTATTGGTGTGCACAGTATATTATCGAAATATAGAATTTTATTTGAAATAGTAATTTTTCTACTTGCCTGTTGTTTTCGAAATAGCAATTTTGCTATTTAACTCTTGCTTCCAAAACAGCCCAGTTTTGAGGGGACAAAATGTGCTTTCAATTTTGTCAGGCTAATAAAGAGAGCTAAACTCTATAACCGAAAAGTTAGATGCAATGATAAAACAGAATAGTGATTTCATGAAATTTAATAGACACCTTAATTTAATTATAATTTTAGGTATGGATATTTTTTACATAGTTACATTGGGCCAGCTTGGACCAATGTAACTACACATGTAGGCAGGTTGTATTGTGCTTGCCTTAGTGTGCTTGGCCCAGGTTGGGGGAAAGGGTTAAAGTGGTCTGGTCTCCAGTGGCAAAAGCTCTGAAGAGGACACAGCCGACAACGGCTATGAAATGAATGGGAAGTGATGTCACCCATAGACTTACTATGGGGCTTCTGTTGTCAGCTGTGTCCTCTGCACCCGCCTCCACAGAGAAGCCACCGCTGACAGATCAGCGTGAGACCGGAGCGGCTTCAGAAAAGGTATGTATACTGATTTCTTCTTTGCAGGGCTAGATAGGTTAGTGTTAGATCGTGGATGTCTATAGATGTAGATATTTTAGTGTTAGGTTGGACTTCTACTTTCAATTGTTCCAGCCAGCCCACCTGTTGTATAAAAATTAGGAAGGCTGAGGTCCAGGAATTTTGGCTCGGCTCGCGTTCTTGGCCCGCGCTGTGAAAAGGTACTACTACGCCTTGTAGTCTATTGGAGGCACTGGGGTTCAGCCCCATCATATGTGCCACAAACAATGCCAATCAGTTCCCATCAGCTGCCAGTCAGTGCCCCATCAGAAATGCCTGTCAGTGCCCATCAAAGTGCCACATCATCAGTGCTGCCCATCAGTGCCACCTATTATTGTCCATCAGTGCCACCTGTCAGTGCCCATCAGTGCCCATCAGTGCCGCCTGTTAGTGTCCATCTGTGCTGCCTATTGGTGCCACCTATCGGTGCCCATCAGTGCTGCATATCAGTGCTGCATATCAGTGCCGCCTATCAGTGCCCATCAGTGCTGTATATCAGTGCCCATCAATTCTACACATCAGTGCTGCCTCAGTGCCCATCAGTGCCACCTCATCAGTGCCCGTCAATGAAGGAGAAAACAAAACTTTTTTTTCTCTCAAAAATTCTGTCTTTTTTAGTTTGTTTAGCAAAAAATAAAAACTCCAGTGGTGATCAAATGCCACCAAAAGAAAGCTCTATTTGTGGGAAGAAAATCATAAAAATTTAGTTTGGGTAAAGTGTTACATGACTGCGCAATTGTCATTCAACATGCGACAACGCCGAAAGCTTAAAATTGTCCTGGGCAGGAAGGGGGGAAAGTGCCCGGTATTGAATTGGTTTATTTTTTGCTAAATAAACAAAAAAAGACTATACATGTTAAACAACAAGTGTGTTTTTGTTTCCATATTATTTGGTATTTGTGAAAACTAGAATCTACAAGCTATGATGCCAATCATTGAAAATTGATCACACTTGATGTACTGATGGCCTATCTAATTTCTTAAGGCCCTAAATGCCAGGACAGTACAAATACCCCTCAGATTACCCCTTTTTGGAAAGACAGTTCAAGTTTATTTAGTAAGAGGCATGGTGAGTTTTTTGAAGTTGTATTTTTTCCCCACAATTCTTTGGAAAATAAGGAAATTTAAATAAAATTATTTTTCTTTTTCACAAAAATGTGATATTAATTCTATCTCTCACACACGGCATAGGCATACTTGTAACTACACCCCAAAACACATTCTGCTGCTACTCCTTAGTATGGCGATACAACATGTGGGAGACTTTTTCACAGCCTAGCCACATAGAGAGGCCCAACATCCAAGAAATACCTTCAGGCATTATCCCCTTTAAAGCGGAGGGCCAGCTGAAAAAAAAAAAAAATTAAAGTCAGCAGCTACAAAAACTGTAGCTGCTGACTTTTAGTAAGCACACTTACCTGTCCAGGGTGCCTGCGATGTCGGCCGCCCGAGGCCAACCCGTCCCTCAGCTCTCAGGTACCCGGCACCGCCATTCAAACTAAGGGAAACAGGCAGTGAAGCCTTGAGGCTTCACTGCCCGTTTCCTACTGCACATGTGCGAGTCACGCAGCGCTTTATGAATGGCTGGCTGTGTTCTGGGACACACACAGTTCCCAGAATACAGCGCACCCCATTCCCCAGAAGACAACGCGAGGAGGAGAAGACTGAAGATCACCGCGGTGTAGGAAGTGGCAGATTAGGACGATCTGCCTAGCAACAGCCATTTCTGGTAAGTAAAAAAATTTTTTTTTTTTCATTTTTTTTCCTGATTTTTAGGAACATATTTATGTATTTTTTTTTTTTTTAGGGTGGGCCTCCGCTTTAAGCCCAGGCCTTCTTCTGACACTTTTTGTTTACAAGTAAAAATCTGTATTTTTACTAGAAAATTACTTAGACCCCCAAACATTATATATTTTTTTTAGCAGAGGCCCTAGCAAATGGTGGGATTTGCAAATTTTTATGTCACACTGTATTTGCGCAGTGGTTTTTCGAACACAATTTTACACACTAATGCACAATTTAATGAATTTGAATGCACACAAACACAATATTATAATAATTTTTTGGATAAAATATATAAAAAAGGTGATGCACCAAGTAAATAGATACCAAACTTTGTACACTTGTAAAATGGTGCCAAACTTCAGTATTTAAAAATCTCCATAGGCAACGCTTTATAAGCCTTTATAGGTTATCATTTGTGGTGCTAGAATTATTGCTCTCATTCTGCCGTTCGCAGTAATACCTCTAATGTGTGGTGCAATCGCCGTCTATGTATGCATATGGGAACAAGATGTGCATTCGCCTTTGCACGGGGGAAGGGGGGGGCGGGTTAAATTTTTGTATTTTTTACTGGTGACGGATGTTTTTGTGGATTTGTACACTGTGACAGATGTTAATCGTCTATGATGACAGATGTTGACATCTAGGTTAAAGCGGGGTTCCACCCAAATTTTGAACATTATCTCTATGCGTTCTCCTCCTTGCCTAGATGCTGACATGCTGTGTAAAAAAATTTAAATCGCTGTAATTACCTTTTTTTTTTTTCTAATCTTCTTAGCACTTCCTGGTTTTCCTCCCATGGGAGTAGGTGTGTTTCTAGCCTCTCCCAGACCTCCCACAGTCCCCTGGGAGCTAGTCTCAGGCTTCCCAGCATGCATTGTGCAACAGCGTCATCACAACATCTCGGTGAATGCTGGGAGCACAGCATTCACCGCATCCAGGAAATACATGCTTGTGGGCTTCAAATGCCCACAATGAAGATGGAAACCGCCTGCAGTGAATTTTATAAGTTATTCTTTACAACGAAATCGGACACAGGCGGACTTATTACACAGAACATGTGAGTAGATAATCATGAGAAGAAAAGTTTGTGAATGAACTCCAAAAAAAAAAAAAAACGATAGATAGGTGGACCCCCGCTTTAATGTTTTGTGCACTGTATTATGCACTGTGTACAGATGTTGATGGGACACTTGGAAAGGGACAACCTTGGTCCTTACCATTAAATTAAAGACACAAACCGCGTGACATGGGTTTTATATGGCCACAGCAGTCCAATTTATTAACCAAATAATCAAATAACATGACGTAAAAAACATGTAACATATACCCGTAAGTGCCAATTTCAACAAAATAATGTCCAACAGCAAGAGGTCTTTGGGTGTCTTAAAAAAGGCACAATTTATAACTGTAATGTTACTGTAACTGTAATAGCTCCCAATCACCCAGCGAATTAAATTCAAAATACTAACCACAACATACAAAGCCATTCACAACTCTGCCCCGAGCTACATCACTAATCTTGTCTCCAAATATCACCCAATTCGACCTCTCCGCTCTTCTCAAGACCTCCTGCTTTCAAGCTTTCTCATCTCCTCCTCCCATGCTCGTCTCCAGGATTTCTCCACAGCCTTTCCCATCCTCTAGAACTCGCTACCTCCATCTATCCGGCTATCCCCTACTCTTGCTACCTTCAGGCGATCCCTGAAAACTCATCTCTTCAGGAAAGCCTATCACGTCTCCAACTAATCTCTTACCACTTCCACCAGCTCATTCCCCACAGTTACAACCTTTTGTACCACCTGACCCACCCTATTAGATTGTAAGCTCTTCTGAGCAGGGCCCTCTTAATCCTTGTATTTTATTGTATTATAACTGTATTGTCTCCCTTTTATATTGTAAAGCGCTGCGTAAACTGTTGGCGCTATATAAATCCTGTATAATAATAATAATAATGTCCTCAGCTGTGCCCCAACTGGCTCGAGGATGCTCTGACATCACACATACTTCCATATTCCCCTCCCCCAGGAGACCTATCTCCTGGGAGAACCACCGCTAACCAAATGTAAGCGCCATACCTTAGATGGGCCCCACTAATCCTGTAACCATGTAATTCCTCACTGACCCCCCAAAGACCCCTTGTACCGCCACATGAGCTTGATTAAAAACCTCATTCAAGTGAATCCCTCCACACCTGCAAAGCCCTCACCACCCTCTCCTGAAGGCCCAGAGACCAGATGTCTATGCCCACAGCATTCAGGTGAACACCATCGTCTCGCCAATTGCGAATGGACTGATTTTCCCGCTCCCGGTGCCGAACCACTATGCCCCCGAGCCGAGCCACAAACCTCCCAACCTCCTTGTTCAACTTAATCCTTGCTTTGTTCAAGCGGCCCCTGGAGCGAGCAAAACGCCACACCGTTCTAGCCACAATATACGACCACACAATGATGCAACCAGGAAAAACATGCAGCAAGCGCAAAATGTCAAACTTGACATCTCTCACCAGATCCCTGGCAGCCCGGACCCACAAATCATTGCCCCCTGCCTGCAGCACTAGAACATCTGGGGGCCTGTCAACTCTCGAGTAATAATGAAATTCAGGGAGAACCTGGCCCCACATCATTCCTCGGATCCCCAACCATTTCAGGACAGCTTCACTCCGTGAAATGCCCAGTTGCCTCCTGTCGGGACGGACGTCAGCCCCGGCAGCCCCCAGAAAACATATGAATCCCCCAAGATCCAGACCAGACCAGGAGGAAGATCTGAAAGAAAACAAAAAGGAACATGGAACCACATACAAAACACTCAATGCGACTTCAAAGCAGATGAGGGCGAACATAAATGATCTGACTCCCACCTCCCTATACGTCTCACTACCTGGGAACCCAAACCCCACCTGGCCGCCTCTGTAGCCGCCCCCACACGAAAGGAATGAGTATTGAACTGGGAAACGTCCCTGCCCGCCCTGGCCAAACAACGTCGAAAAACGGACAAAAACTGAAAACGTGACAAGGACGAGCCATCCTCATGCAACAAAAAGAAACCCGACCCCAACCCTCTGACCCTGAGATACCGTTGCACAGAAGAAACCGGGCAAACCGATTCCGGAAGCACCCGAAACCACGACACAGAAACCCCTTTTCCCAACTGATCAGTTTTTGACTTGCCAATATGAATCTGAACACAATCCCCGGACACTGTCACGTCTGTTAGTTTAAGCCCCCCCACTCCACACCTGTTCCTGCTTACCAGCTCCCCAATGCACAACGCCCCAAAAAATGCCAACGCAAAAGCCACGGTGAACAGCTGCAACTCATAATCAGAGGTGCAAACCCCTGGCAACAGCTCCACCAGATCCCAAATCAAATCAACTCAAACGAGACCGGGCGCCTAGTATCTGGCTGTACTCGCCCGCGCCTTCATCGCCTGGCACACCCTAAAGTCCTTTGTCACATCATTGAAGCCTTGCATCTGAAAGAGAAAAGCTAGAGCAGCTAAACTCTTGTTCATTTTTGCTACCGACGTGCCCCGCATAAATTCTGTCCCAATGAAATACAGCAGCAAGGCCAAACGATCCTGTGGTGAAACACATCCCCCGACCAAACTTACCAGTGCAGACCACTTACCCCACACCGACTACTATGCCGCCCATATACCCCGGACACCGATTGACGCAACAGCTCCTCTGCTACACCAAGGCCATTCTCCACAGCTGTTCGGGACAAGGAACTCCCAGTTGCTCCGACTCCGGTACCAACCTCCGGAACCTCTCCCACTGGAAACGAGACAAAGAATCGGCAATGGAATTCAGAACTCCCGGGACATGAACAGCTTGTACAATACAATTCAAACTTAAACACCGTAAGACCAAGTGACGCAGTAAGCGCACCACCGGTGGCAAAGAAGCGGACAAGCTAGATATTACCTCCACCACCCCCACATTGTCGCAATGAAAACATACACGACGATCCTGAAATTTTGAGCCCCAAATTTCGACGGCACCAAAATCGGAAATAGTTCCAGTAATACCAAATTAAGCAAGAACCCCGCCGCACGCCATTCTTCGGGCCACGCCGCAGCACACCAGGCCCCTTGGCAAAAAGCCCCAAAACTAGAACTGCCCGCAGCATCAGTGAAAAGGTCAATGTCAGGAGCTGCCACGACCGGAGCCATCCATAAGGACCTGCCATTATAGGTGGCCAAAAACTCACCCCAAACCCTCAGGTCGGCCTTCAGCTCACGCGAAAGCCTGATGAAGTGATGCGGCATTAGTACCCCTGAAGTGGTGGCGCAAAGACGACGACTAAAGATGCATCCCATAGGCATGATGCGGCAGGCGAAATTAAGCTTACCCAACAATGACTGCAATTGCCTAAGCCTAACCTTCTTCGCCGACTCAGCCTCAGCCACCGCCTGACGCAAGTCTTCCAGTTTGTCGCTCGGCAGGCGACATTCCATTAGACGCATGTCAGTAATAATACCCAAAAACTGTATGACCGTGACAGGACTTTCTGTTTTTCCTGGTGCCAAGGGAATCCCGAAACAGGTCGCAATAGATTCCAAAGTGTGCAACAGCACGGAACAGACTGAGGAATCAGGGGGACCAATGCAAAGGAAATCGTGCAGCACAGACCTCAACTGGGTCTCCTCCTGTACCACCCATTCCACAAAGGTGCTAAAGACCTCAAAATATGCGCAGGAAATGGAACAGCCCATCGGGAGATAACGGTCAAGAAAAAACTGCCCATCCCAACAACAGCCCAGCAAATGTTGACTGTCCGGGTGTACCGGCAGCAGGCAAAAAGCGGATTCAATATCTGTCTTTGCCATCAACGAACCCTGGCCATACCATTGAACCCAACCTACTGCGGCATCAAAGGAGGTATAAGACACCGAAGCCAGATCCGGAGAAAGGGCATCATTCACCGAAGTCCCTTTCAGATACGATAAATGACGGATTAACCGGAATTTGTTGGGTTCCTTTTTAGGGACAACCCCAAGGGGGGACACGTTTAAAGATAGAACGGGAGGGTGATCGAATGGTCTGGCCATTCTCCCGAGTTCCACCTCTTTCGCCAACTTGTCAAAAACAACCTGGGGAAATTGTTGTGTTGATTTCAATTTTCGGGGCCATGGGGATGGGGCCACTGGACCCGAACACGGGATACGAAAACCATGTGCAAAACCATGGGCTAAAAAACTCGCCGCCTCCCTCCGCGGATATCTATCTAGATACGGTACCATCGTGGGAAGGCTTACCGGCGTCCTCCCTTTTTGAAGCTGACTCAACGGGTTGGGACTTTCCTTTCTTAAAACATTTAGCGTAACTGTGGGAGCCCCTGCAACCAGAGCACTCGTGACGGAAACAACAGGTTGTGCCAAAACGGCATTACCCCTCGTTAAACTGCCAACAAATTCCTTTCCGTTGGGTGGCCGACTGTCCAGCGGCACCTGAACCGCCCCCCCCCCCCGAGAAAGGGCTGTCCTGGAGCCCTCGTCTGGAACATGAGCTTCATCCAAAGCCCAATGTCCTTATGGTCCCAGCGCAGGCCCGGACGCAAGGCCTTGCGCTGGCGGAATGCTCGTCATAGCGCAGCCAAGCAATACCCACATAAACTCTATATGCCTCCCCAATGGCATCCAGATAACAAAAAAGCGGAGAACAATTCTCCCGTGCTTTTTCGCCAATTACGCTGGCCAAGATGGCAAACAGTGTGTGTATACAGTGTGTGTGTGTGTGTATATACATGTATACCAAAATATATTATATTAGTATTGGGACGCCTGCCTTTACACACACATGAACTTTAACCGATTGCTGCCGCCCACCGTCAAATGACAGCAGGGCGGTGCAGCTCTCGTCCCAGAATGGGTGCACCCGCAGGGGGTGCATCGCGGCTAGGACATGGCGAAACCCCGATCTCTGTAAAGAGCCGCGTCTCTTTAACCATGTAATCGGCTGTGTCCAATTACAGCCGGTCACATATAAACACAGAAATGCCGGTAATTGTATCTCATCGCCTCACACTGACAGAGTGTGTGGTGAGGAGAGCCGATCAGCGGCATCTCCTTGCAGGGGACAGCAAGATTTGTAATCAGGGCACTGATCATCAGTGCCCTGATTACAATAAAGCGACACCAGTGCCAGCAATTGGTGCCCACTAGTGCCACCAATCAGTGCCCATTAGTGATGCCAGTCAGTGCTGGCTATCAATTGCACCTGTCAGTATTGCCCATCATTGCCGCCCATCATTGCCTATCTGTGCCGCCTATCAGTGCCCATATATCAGTGCCCATAAGTGCGGCATATTAGTGCCTCCTCATCAGTGCCACCTAATCAGTGACCATAAGTGGCGCCTCATCAGTGCCCATAAGTGCCAGCTCATCAGTGCAGCCTCTAAGTGCCGCCTCATCAGCGCACATCAGTGAAGGGAAAAAAAATACTTATTTACAAAATTTACTGACAGACACTAAGAAAAAATGTTTCTTTTTTTAAAATTCAAAATTTTCTGTCTTTTTTTTTTTTTTTTTTTTTTTAGTAACAAATAAAAAATCCAGCAGTGATTAAATACCACCAAAAGAAAGCTCCTATTTGTGTTAAGAAAATGATAAAAATTTCACATGGTTACAGTGTAGCATGACCTTGCAATTGTCATTGAAATTGTGACAGCGCTGAAAGCTGAAAATTGGCCTGGGGGGGGGGGGTGTGAAGTGTCCTGTAGGCAAGTTGTTAAGGGCATCCCAGTCCTAGTCCGTAGGGTTCAATATCGAGTTGGCCCACCCTTTGCAGCAATAACAGCTTCAACTCATCTAGGAAGGCTGTCCACAAGGTTTAGGAGTGTGTCTATGGGAATGTCTGACAATTCTTCCAGAAGCGCATTTGTGATGTCAGGCACTGATGTTGGATGAGAAGGCCTGGCTCGCAGTCTGCGCTCTAATTCATCCCAAAGGTGTTCTATCGGGTTGAGGTCAGGACTGTGCAATCCAGTCAAGTTCCTCCACCCCAAACTCACTCATACATGTCTTTATGAACCTTGCTTTGTGCACTGGTCCAAATCATTTGGTGGAGGGGGTTATGGTGCAGGGTTGTTTTTCAGGGGTTGGACTTGGCCCCTTAGTTCCAGTAAAGGGAACTCTTAAGGTATCAGCATACCAAGACATTTTGGACAATTTCATGCTCCGAACTTTGTGGGAACAGTTTGGCCCCTTCCTGTTCCAACATGACTGGGCACCAGTGCACAAAGATCAGTGCCTGACCTCACAAATGCGCTTCTGGAGGAATGGTCAAACATTCCCATAGACACACTCCTAAACCTCGTGGACAGCCTTCGCAGAAGAGTTGGAGCTGTTATAGCTGCAAAGGGTGGGCCAACTCAATAACCCTACGGACTAAGAATGGGATGCCATTAAAGTGCATGTGCGTGTAAAGGCAAGCGACCCAATACTTTTGATAATATGGTATCTCTGTGTATATACAGTGCCTTGAAAAAGTATTCATACCCCCTTGAAATTTTCCACATTTTTTCATGTTACAATCAAAAAAATAAATTTATTTTATTGGGATTTTATGTGATAGACCAACACAAAGTGGCACATAATTGTGAAGTGGAAGGAAAATGATAAATGGCTTTCCAAATTGTTTACAAATAAATATCTGAAAAGTGTGGCGTGCATTTGTATTCAGCCCCCTTTTACTCTGATACCCCTAACTAAAATCCAGTGGCACCAATAGTCTTCAGAAGTCACCTGATTAGTAAATAGAGTCTACCTGTGTGCAATTTAATCTTAGTATAAATACAGCTGTTCTGTGAAACCATCAGGAAGGCCAAGAAACACACCAGACAGGTCAGGGATAAAGTTGTGGAGAAGCTTAAAGTAGGGTTAGGTTAAAAAAAAAATCCCAAGCTTTTAACATCTCACGGAACACTGTTCAATCCATCATCCAAAAATGGAAAGAGTATGGCATAAATGCAAACCTACCAAGACATGGCCATCCACCTAAATTGACAGGCCGGACAAGAAGAGCATTAATCAGAGAAGCAGCCAAGAGGCCTATTGTAAGTCTGGAGGAGCTGCAGAGATCCACAGCTCAGGTGGGAGAATCTGTTCGCAGGACAACTATTAGTCCTGTATTCCACAAATCTGGCCTTTATGTAAGAGTGGCAAGAAGAAAGCCAATTTCGAAAGAAAACCATAAGAAGTCCCGTTTGCAGTTTGCGAGAAGCCATGTGGGGGACTCAGCAAACATGTGGAAGAAGGTGCTCTGGTTAGATGAGACCAAAATTGAACTTTTTGGCCTAAAAGCAAAACGCTATATATGGTGGAAAACTAACACTGCACATCACCCTGAACACATCATCCCCACCGTGAAACATGGTGGTGGCAGCATCATGTCGTGGGGATGCTTTTCTTCAGCAGGGACAGGGAAGCTGGTTAGAGTTGATGGGAAGATGGATGGAGCCCAATAAAGTACAATCTTAGAAGAAAACTTGTTAGAGTCTGCAAAAAACTTGAGACTGGGGAGGTTCACCTTCCAGCAGGACAACGACCCTAAACATACAGCCACAGCTACAATGGAAACATTTAGATTAAAGCATACTCGTGTGTTAGAATGACCCAGTCAAAGTCCAGACCTATATCCAATTGAGAATCTATGGCAAGACTTGAAAATTGCTGTTCACAGATGCTCTTCATCCAATCTGACAGAGCTTGAGCTATTTTGCAAAGAAGAATGGCCACAAATGTCACTCTTTAGATGTGCAAAGCTGGTAGAAACATACCCAAAAAGACTTGCAGCTGTAATTGTGGGTCTACAAAATATTGACTCGGGGGCTGAATACAAATGCATGCCACACTTTTCACATATTTATTTGTAGAGAATTTGGAAAACCATTTATCATTTTCCTTCCACTTCACAATTATGTGCCACTTTGTGTTGGTCTATAACATAAAAAATCCCAATAAAATACATTTATGTTTTTGGTTGTAAATTGACAAAATATGGAAAATTTCAAGGGGTATGAATGCGTTTTCAAGGTACTGTGTATATGTACAGTTGTGCTCATAAATTTACATACCCTTTTTCAGAGAATATGAATGATAACACCAAAAACATTTCTTTCACTCGTTGTTAGTGTTTGGCTGAAGCCATTTATTATCAATAACCTGTGTTTACCCTTTTTAATCATAATGGCAACAGAAACTACCCAAATGACCCTGAACAAAAGTTTACATACCCTGGTGATTTTGGCCTGATAACATGCACACAAGTTGACACAGAGGGGTTTGAATGGCTATTAAAGATGGGCTGCATGGTCGAGTCGCCAGAAGAAAGCTATTACTACGCAAATGCCACAAAGCATCCCGCTTACAATACGCCAAACAGCACAGAGACAAGCCTCAAACCTTCTGGCACAAAGTCATTTGGAGCAATGAGACCAAATTGAGCTTTTTGGCCACAACCATAAACACTACATTTGGAGAGGAGTCAACAAGGCATATGATGAAAGGTACACCATTCCTACTGTAAAACACGGAGGTGGATCACTGATGTTTTGGGGATGTGTAATCTCCAAAGGCACAGGAAATTTGGTCAAAATTGATGGCAAGATCAATGCAGTATATTATCAAAAAATACTGGAGGAACATTTGCATTCATCAGCCAGGAAGCTGCGCATGGGACGTATTTGGACATTCCAACATGACAATGATCCAAAACACAAGGCCAAGTTGACCTGTCATTGGCTACAGCAGAATAAAGTGAAGGTTCTGGAGTGGCCATCTCAGTCTCCTGACCTTAATGTCATTGAGCCACTCTGGGGAGATCTCAAACATGCAGTTCATGCAAGACAGCCCATGAATTTACAGGAACTGGAGGCTTTTTGCCAAGAGGAAAGGGCAGCTTTACCATCTGAGAAGTTAAAGAGCCTCATCCACAAATGCCACAAAAGACTTCAAGTTGTCATTGATGTTAAAGGGGGCAATACACGATATTAGAAACTGGGGTATGTAAACTTTTGATCAGGGTCATTTGGGTAGTTTCTGTTGCCATTATGATTTAAAAAGAGTAAACACAGTTGATTGATAATAAAGCCAAACACTAACTATGAGTGAAAAAAGTTTTTTTCTCATTTTTTTTTTTATCAACTAAAAAATAGTTTGAAGCCACATGCGTCCCGAGATGCGGGTTGCTGCAAAAGCAGCATGTTTTATCGCGCAACAATCGCGGCAGACCCACACCGCGATTCGAGGTGTCATTCAAATGAATGGCATCTCAAATGCGAGTTCTGCGTTTTGTCATTCACACATCAGCGCTGTCAAATCACGGGCAGATCCGTGGCAGATCTGCCCACAATTCAAAACGCTGTAATGTGAATGCAGCCTTAGGGAGACAAGAAAATGCTGTGCTAATATATCTATAAATATGATATCATGGGAAGAAAACAGATTATTCTAGTGAGTCTTCCCTAATTTAGAATGGATAAAAGCAAACAAGGGATGTACTCAGCAAATAGCTAATGTAAGTGGTTCTGTAAGGGAATGAACACAAAAGATTGTGAACAATATTAGCATTTCTGTTATAGAAGATAACTTGAATGTGTATCAGGCTATTATTGACACTTTATAATTTATTCACAATATTTTGTTCCACCATTTCAAATTTCAGCTTACATACAGTGGATATAAAAAGTCGACACACCCCTGTTAAAATGTCAGCTTTCTGTGATGTAAAAAAAAATGAGACAAAGGTAAGTAATTTCAGAACTTTTTCCACCTTTTAATGTGACCTATAAACTGTACAACTCAGTTAAACAACAAACTGAAATCTTTTAGGTGGAGGGAAGTAAAAATAAAAAATAAAAATAATATGATTGCATAAGTGTGCACACCCTTCCTGCCCAAGCCATTTTTCAGCTTTCAGCGCTGTCGCACTTTGAATGACAATTGCGTGGTCGTGCTACACTGTACCCAAACACATTTTTTATCATTTTCTTCCCACAAATAGAGCTTTCTTTTGGTGATATTTAATCACTGCTGGGTTTTTTATTTTTACAAAAAAAAAGATCAAAAATATTGAAAAAAAAAGTTTTTTACTTTTTTCTGTCAGTAAATTTTGTAACTAAATAATTTTTTGCCTTCACTGATGTGCGCTGATGAGGCGGCACTGATAGGCTGAACTGGTGGGCATTGATGAGGCGGCACTTATGGGCAGTGATTAGGTGGCACTGATGAGGAGGCACTAATATGCCACACTGATAGGTGGCACTAATGAGCACTGATGGGCACTGTTAGGTGGCACTGATGGGCACTAATAGGTGGCACTGGTGGGCACTGATAGGCGGCACTGGTGGGCACTGATAGGCGGTACGGATAGCCGGTACTGATGGGCATTGATGGGTGGCACTGATGGGCGACACTGATGGGCATTGATTAACAGCAGTGATGGGCATTGATGGGCAGCACTGATAGGCGGCACTGATTGCCAGCATTGACTGGCATCGCTAATGGGCACTGATTGGTGGCACTTTTGGGCAGTGGTAGGCACTGATTGCTGCCACTGGTGGGCCCTTGATAGCTGGCATTGGTGGGCAATGGTGGGCACTGATTTGTGACACTATATTGCAATATTGTAATCAGGGCACTGATGATCAGTGCCCTGATTACATTCCTAGATGTCCACCTGCGTGGAGATGCCGCTGATCGGCTCTCCTCGCCACACACTCTGTCAGTGTGAGACGTGGAGAGCCGATTACTCGCACTTCCTTGTTTACATGCGACTGGCTGTGATTGGACCCAGCCAATCACATGGTTAAAGAGCCGCGGACATGGCTCTTTACAGAGATCGGGGCCGCGCCGTGTCCTTGCAACACGGTGCAGCTGCAAACGATGCGCGCCCCAGCGGAGGGGGCCGTTCTGGGACGGTGTCATATGACGTGATCCCAGAACGAGAGCCGCACCGCCCTGCCGTCATTTGACGGTGGGCGGGCGGCAAGCAGTTAAACGAGTACTTTGTTGAAGCACCTTTTGATTTTGTTACAGCACTCAATCTTTTTGGGCATGAGTCTATCAGCATGGTACATCTTGACTTGGCAATATTTGCCCACTCTTCTTTGCAAAAAACACTGCAAATCTGTCAGATTGCGAGGGCATCTCCTGTGCACAGCCCTCTTCAGATCACTCCACAGATTTTCAATCAGATTTAGGTCTGGGCTCTGGCTGGGCCATTCCAAAACTTTAATGTTCTTCTGGTGAAGCCATTCCTTTGTTGATTTGGTTGTATGCTTTGGGTCATTGTCATGCTGAAAGATGAAGTTCCTCTTCATGTTCAGCTTTCTAGCAAAAGCCAGAAGGTTTTGTGCCAATATTGATTAGTATTTGGAACTGTTCATAATTCCCTCTACTTTGACTAAGACCCCTGTTCCAGCTGAAGAAAAACAGCCCCAAAGCATTATGCTACCACCACCATGCGTCACGGTGGATATGGTGTTCTTTTAGTGATATATATCTCCATATACCTTTAAACTGACCATTGACTGACTGCTCAAATGCATATTTGGTAAACCTGCGTTTATACCTCCATATACCTTTAAACTGAACATTGACTGACTGCTCAAATGCATATTTGGTAAATCTGTTTGTCACCACTGTTTCAACTCCATCTGTAGCCATGCTCACATTATTTCAATGTTTATTTAGCCATTAAGTCTTACCTAAATTATGGGTTCCTTTATCTTTACAATTCTGGCCTTTTAGTACCCTTGCAGTTTGATTGTGATGTGAAAGTTATGCTCTGCTAGCGGTGTTCCTAATATCCCCTCTTAGGCTGGGTTCACACTGCTGCCGTTGCAGACATCGCATGTGATTCGCAGCGCACTGCTGTTCACATCACATGCGATGTCTGTGCTGTGCGATATCAGCCATACAGATAGTATGGCTGATATCGCACCGCATTCGGTCCAAACTCGCACAGGACCCTTTTTTTTGTTCGGACCAAAATCGGATCGCATGGGTGTTCACACCTATGCGATCCGAAAATGTCCGAATTGTCAGTTCGCATTGCGATATGCGGGCTGAACTGGGGGTGTCATTAACATTGTATGACACTCCCCAGCAGTTCGCATATGGCAGTGTGAACTGCCGTGCAAGTTGGTGCGGTGCGGGAACCCGCAGTAAATTCGCTGCGTTCCCGCACCGCAGCAGTGTGAACCCAGCCTTAATTGATTAATTGCCAGATTCTATCCACACCCAACACACAGTATAAAAACAAGGCCTTCTTTACGGGGGAACACATACAGGGGGCTGCACATACAGGGGGTTCTTCCAAAGAAGTGGGGTTCTTTAAATAAGTGGCACTTCTTGCACTCTTGGCTCTTGCACTTCAGCGATTTGCACAAAGCAAACCACAACAGACTGCAGATGACCTCAATTCCAAATTATCTCACCTTCCTCTCAGAAACATGCTCTCTCTTTACCTCTCCTCCTTTTCACAATTGCTGCCTCTCTCCTCAAACTCTTTTTTTCTTCACCCCTCTGCTCCACCCCACAATCTGTACATATCACCCTCACTTCTCCCCTCCCCCTATTACTGCACTCATCACCTCTTTCTAACTCTAAGCCCACTTGCTAACAAACCCCCCAGGATACTGAAGCATGTCCCCTCATACAAATCATATTCTCATATTACCTCCCTTACTCTTCTGCTTCTCCTAACCGCTGGAGATATTTCCCCAAACCCTGGGCCTCCCTTATTTAACTGTGCCCAACACACCCATCACCATCACCCTACACCCTCTGGTAGTAGTCGCAATCTACGCAATTTAGTCTCCATTCCTCTTCTTACCAACGCCAGCCTCCCTCTCTCCTACACCCTCTGGCCCACCCTGTCTGCAACAAACTCACTGCTGTTCATGACCTCTTTGTCACTAATTTCTTCAGTCTACTTGCTCTCACCGAAACCTGGCTCCACGAATATGACACCCCTTCTCCTGCTTCCCTATCCCAGGGTGGCCTTCACTGGACTCACTCCCCTAGGCCTAATGGATGCAAGGGAGGTGGAGTGGGATTCCTCCTATCCCCCCCAATGCACCTTCCAGGTTATTCACTCTCCTCCCTCTTTTTCTCTCTCATCATTTGAAGCCCACTGTATACGTCTATTCTCTCCTACTTCCCTAAGAATTGCTGTGATCTACCGGCCCCCTGGACCATTATCGACTTTCCTTGATGAGTTTTCTGCCTCGCTACTCTACTTTCTCTCTTCAGAAATTCCCACAATCCTTCTCGGTGATTTCAACATCCCTGCTAATACAAACACCCCTGCTACTTTTAAACTTCTTAGTCTAACCTCTTCATTTGACCTAAAACAATGGGTACATGCTTCTACTCACTCTGATGGCAACACCCTTGACCTTTTATTCTCCTACCTATGCACTCCATGCAACTTCTCAAACAATCATTTTCCTCTCTCCGACCATCACCTTATTATTTCTCCCTCCCCCTGTCTTCCACATCGCCTAACCATCACCCGTAGAAATTTTCGCAACTTCAACTCCTCTGTCCTCTATTCTGCTACTGACCACCTCTATGACAAAATCTCTTCCCTGTCCTGCCCCAACCAAGCCATGTCCATCTACAATAAATCCCTGTCCTCCACCCTGGACAAGCTCGCTCCCCTCACTACACGCAGAGTCAGTCCTCGACCCCTACAACCCTGGCAAACAGATGACACTAAAATTCTCAAAAAACGTAGTCGCGCTCTTGAGTGTCTGTGGCACAAGACTAAGTCTCTCAAAGACTTAAACCAATACAAATCTGCCCTCCAAAACTACTATTCTTTCCTCCACACTGCCAAGCAAACCTATTTTACAGCTCTTATTAACACCTTCTCATCTAGTCCCCGTAAACTCTTCTCTACCTTCAACTCTCTACTTTGTCCTCCACCGCCTCCACCCACTGACTCACTCACTGCCCAGGAGATCGCTAATCACTTCAAAAACAAGATTGATACAATCCGCAATGAAATCTCCACTCTACAGGTATCTCTCCCAGCTAAGACCCCATGTCAGGTACTGACACTCCCCCTATTCAAATCTGCTACTACAGACGAAGTTGCTAAACTCCTTTCTATTGCCCACCTACCCACCTGTCCCCTGGACCCTATTCCCTCTCATATGCTACGGTCGCCCTCTGACTCCATCCTACACTCTCTAACCCACATCTTCAATCTCTCCCTCACCTCTGGCATCTTCCCCAATGCTCTAAAACATCACCCTCATACTTAAAAAGCCGTCCTTGGACCCTACCAATCTTAACAACCTACGCCCTATCTCCTTGCTCCCCTTTTCCTCTAAACTCCTTGAACGCTTGGTTTACAACCAACTGAGTGACCACCTCATTAAAAACAACCTTCTTGATCCCCTTCAATCTGGATTTCGCCCTCAACACTCCACAGAAACTGCTCTTTTAAAACTCACAAATGACCTACTAACTGCAAAAACCAATGGACACTATTCTGTACTCCTACTTCTGGATCTTTCAGCTGCCTTTCACACGGTTGACCACCCCCTCCTCAAAAAACTTTACTCCCTCAGTCTCTGTGACTGTGCTCTTCAGTGGCTCTCATCCTACCTATCCCAACGCACCTTCAGTATCACTTACAATTTTACTTCCTCCACTCCTCTTCCCTTCTCTGTCGGGGTCCCCCAAGGTTCTGTTCTTGGACCTCTTTTATTTTCAATCTACACCTCTTCCCTGGGTCAGCTGATAGCCTCTCACGGCTTTCAATATCATTTCTACGCTGAAGGCACACAAATCTATCTCTCCACCCCTCAACTCACTCCAACAGTCTACTCACGCATCAATAACTTACTAACCGACATATCTGTATGGATGTCACACCACTTCCTCAAACTCAACTTGTCCAAAACCGAGCTTATAATATTTCCTCCCCCACATGCCTCTTCCCCTGACTTGTCTGTCAGAGCAATGGCACAACCATCCACCCAACCCCACATCAGAGGCGTTGCTAGGGGGGTGCGGGGGGTGCGGTCCGCACCCGGGTGCCACCCTGCAGAGGGTGACACCAGGCTTAGGCAAGTACCGGTACCGCGCGGCTCCCTCCCTCTCTTCTGGAAACTCTTCAGCTGCACGCGATGTGCAGTTAGAGTGGGGGAGGAGCCGGAGGGAGTGAGGCAGAGAGACAAGGTGCCCGGGATCCCACCGTCCCGCACGCTACAGTCACATCTCTCCCCGCTGGCTCCATAAAATTCACTGCAGACTGGACTATAGCCGCCGCCTCCTCCTCCTCCTTCTTACAAGTACACAGACCGGGAGGAGGAGGAGGGACACTGCTCTACAGCATCTGCCCGGCGCTAAGGTACAGTAAGTAAAGTAACAGGAATATTGCAGGGGAGGGGAACATGGCGATTGGGAGGTGGGAAATTGACAGGTAACATCTATGCTGCTAGGAGTGATTTTAGGGAGGGGGTGGGGGTTAGAGGATATGTGCTAGGGGGCTTTGATTTGGGTTAGAACTCGTGCTAGAGGTAGAAGGAGGGGGCAGATTTGAAGTTTGACCCCCCCAGCACAATTCCTCTTCCTTCCCAAAGCACCCCCTAGTACATATCCTCTAATCCCATCCCAGCTCCATCCACCTCCTCCGATCCCATCTCGGCTCCATCCATCCCCTCTGATCCCATCCCGGCTCCATCCATCCCCTCTGATCCCATACTGGCTCCATCCATCCCCTCTGATCCCATACTGGCTCCATCCATCCCCTCCAATCCTATCCTGGCTCCATCCACCCCTCTGATCCTATCCCAGCTCCATCCACCCCCTCCGATCCCATCCCGGCTCCATCCAACCCCACCGATCCCATCCTGGCTCCAGCCATCCTGGCTCCATCCATCCCCTCCAAACCTATCCCGGCTCCATCCATCCCCTCCGATCCTATCCCGGCTCCATCCATCCCCTCCGATCCCATCCCGGCTCCATCTATCCCCTCCGATCCCAACCCAGCTCCACCCATCCCCTCTGATCCTATCCCGGCTCCATCCATTCCCCTCTGATCCCATCCCAGCTCCATCCATCCCCTCCGATCCTATCCTGGCTCCATCCACCCCTCCGATCCCATCCCAGCTCCATTCACCCCCTCCAATCCCATCCCGGCTCCATCCATTCCCCTCTAATCCCATCCCGACTCCATCCATCCCCTCTGATCCTATCCTGGCTCCATCAACCCCTCCGATCCCATCCCGGCTCCATCCACCCCCTCTGATCCCATCCCGGCTCCATCCATCCCAGCTCCATCCACCCCCTCCGATCCCATCCCGGCTCCATCTATCCCGGCTCCATCTATCCCCTCCGATCCCATCCCGGCTCCAATTATCCCCTGATCCCTCACATCCCGGTTCCAACCACTGTGGCAGGTTAAGGGGGGGGAGAGCCACATCAATGCACTAGCCTGGCTTAATGCTGGAGGGGGGTGACACCATTTTTTACCGCACCGGGTGACATCAACCCTAGTGACGCCACTGCCCCACATGTCAGGGTACTAGGTGTTATCCTGGATTCTGAACTCTCCTTTTGGCCCCACATCCAATCACTTTCCAAAGCTTGCCACCTCAACCTCCACAACATCTCTAAACTACGTCCATTTCTAACCAATGAAACCACAAAGCTCCCGATTCACTCCCTGGTTATCTCTCGCCTCGACTACTGCAACTCCCTCCTCATTGGCTTACCTTTTAAATAGACTATCCCCCCTTCAGTCCATCATGAATGCTGCTGCCAGACTCATCCACCTTTACAAACCGCTCAGTGTCTGCTACCACTCTCTGCCAATCCCTCCATTGGTTGCCACTCGACCAACAAATTAAATTCACAATACTAACAATAAGTTACAAAGCCATCCACAACTCTGCCCCCAGCTACATCACTAGCCTAGTCTCAAAATACCAACCTAATCGCCCTCTCCATTCCTCCCAGGACCTCCTGCTCTCTAGCTCCCTCATCACCTCCTCCCATATCTGCCTCCAGGACTTCTCCCGAGCCTCGCCCATCCTCTGAAATTCCCTACCCCAATCTGTCAGACTGTCTCCAAATTTATCCACTTTTAGGCGATCCCTGAAAACTTTCCTTTTCAGAGAAGCCTATCCTGCCTCCATCTAACAACTGCACTATTTTCTCCATTAGCTCATCCCCCACAGCTATTACCCTTTTGTATAACTTGACCCTCCCTCCTAGATTGTAAGCTCTAACGAGCAGGGCCCTCTGATTCCTCCTGTATTGAATTGTATTGTACTGTCCTCCCTAATGTTGTAAAGCGCTGCGTAAACTGTTGGCGCTATATAAATCCTGTATAATAATAATAATAATAATAATAGTGATGTGCAATGTTGTTTTTGCACCAAACATATCTTTTGGAATTATGGCCAAAAAGTGCAACCTTGATTTCATCAGACCATAACACATTTTCCCACATGCTTTTGGGAGACTTGTGTTTTTGCAAAATTTAGCCGGGCTTGGATGTTTTTCTTCATAAGAAAATGTTTCCGTCTTGCCACTCTACCCCATAGCCCAGACATATGAAGAATATGGGAGATTGTTGTCACATGTACCACACAGCCAGTACTTGCTAAATATTCCTGCAGCTCCTTTAGTGTTGCTGTAGGCCTCTTGGCAGCCTCCCTGACCTTTTTTTTCTTTTAATCTTTTCATCAATTTTGGAGGAACGTCCAGTTCTTGGTAATGTCACTGTTATTTTCTCCACTTGATGATGACTGTCTTCCCTCATGCTCATGTTTTTGCTGTAGGATGCGACTAACAAAAGGTCAGGAAAGACCTACTAGAACAGCTGAACTTTATTTGGGGTTAATCAGAGGCACTTTAAAGGATGGCGGGTGTGTACTGACTTCTATTTACTATGAGTTTGTATGGATTGCTTAATTCTGAACACACCTACATCCCCAGTTATAACAGGGTGTTCACACTTATGCAACCATATTATTTTATTTTTACTCCCCCCCCCCCTAAAATATTTTAGTTTGTTTTTCAACTGAGTTGTACAGTTTATAGGTCACATTTGAGGTGGAAAAAGTTCTGCAATGATTTATCTTTGTCTTGTTTTTTTACATCACAGAAACCTGACATTTTTACAGGGGTGTGTAGACTTTTTATATCCACTGTACATTGATTATATAAAGCAGTATTTATTTTATATTGGTTCTTTTAATAATGGAATAAAGTCCATTATTGCATTTATTAAATCTATACTTTTTTTATGTATTAAGGACATTGTATTATGTTTTATAGTAACTACATTGAGTCAATAAATGTTTGATCTCAGGTTCATTTGAGGTACAGTTTCCACAGTGTGGATCATTTGACGCTGCATGTTATATATGATCCCAATAAACTGTGGTGGAGGTCCATAGACTGAAAAGAGACAATATGCCGATGCTGTTCCACATTCCAGTCACAGACAGAGTTAGTCCTAGACACACCTGTATTTCTTAAACATAGTACAGACGGGTCGAATGTCCAATAGGAACTGACATTGGCTGGTCCAAGAGAAACCTCCTGACATTTGGCCCATGTGTACTGCAGCCGGTCCTACAGAAGCCAGCCATTCGGTCGGCTTATGTCAAAGGGGCATGTCCAAAAAGGTCTGCCGATCAGCTGACTGGAGTGTTCTGACGTGCACCCCCCTGTCAGAACACAATAAAACAGCAGGGGAGATCGTTGTCAGGTTTTTTTCATTCAGCCTGCTGAGTTGAAAAAAATAAAAACTAGTAGTGTGTACGAGGCTTTCGTCGCAGTATATTCTGACAGTAAGTCCAGGGGACCTGGCTGTATGATTTGTTTTTAGATCATGAGACTGACTGAACAGGATTTTAAGAGTGTAAAAAAACGTCCATCTCCACCATAAAGTCCAGCTTTAAATTAGTACTGCAAGTGCAAATAAGAAGTAAATGTACATTAAAGATGCCATCCATCCCCATTTACCTTTCTTGTTTCAGAAGATCTGTCACCCTAACGTCTCCCTGACCCATTATCATAGTCCCAGTTCTAATTTGCTTCTAGTAGCCGCATTTATCTCCTTGATCTCTGTTTCCAAAAAATCGATGTCTTTTGGGGAGGCTGAGAAATATAGAGCTTTCTCCACGACTTCATGCTGCAAATTAGATATTTGTGGTCAGGTCATGCTAGTAAGAGTACTACACTCTGGACACACCTCTCTTTGATCCACCACTCCCTTTTGGAGTTCTTTCAATCAACACTTTTTGCAATGAAGCCAACTGAGTTAGAGGACTATGTCCTGTTTTTGTACTTAATATGTCCAGTTCCTCAGTGATCTTTTTGAAGTGGTTGGTGAGGCACACTATTTCCCTGTTTCCCAATTGTGCTTCTGTGTTGTCACCCTGTTGTATTGACTTCTGATGTTGACTATGAGTGATCAATTAAACCCATGTTATGCAGGTATGGTCCCCTGCTGTCACCATTAGGAAATTGCTCTAAAAAAATAGCTTGCATTCGTTCATTGCTGGAGTACATGCAAGTACACTGGACGTGGCGACAAAGAGTTTGCTGTAGGAAAAATGGCAATTTTGATCTACGGCTTTACTAAATGTCATTCAGTTAGGTTTTACAAAAGAGAAACCCTGACTCTTAAAAAACATGAACAGACTGGATATCCTCTTTGTCAAACAGATAATGCAGGGTATTATCTGAAGGAGCTGTTCCTCATTTGTATTTATTTGTATATTTGCATGTATTTATTTGTATATACAGTATACTATTTATTGTATATAAGTGAGTGTGTTTGATGTACAGTAGGAGCACATGATCAGTTAAACCGTTTAATAACAGCTATACCTGCATTTACACATTAAAAAGAAAATCCTCAAGATTGATAGAATAGAATTGACAGACTCTTCCCATGTTAATTTTATTCATAAGGCAAAAGCAAACTGTAGCGTTAAAACATTCTAGTCTTATGCTACTTGGGTAAATGGGCAAATACTTACTTTCCTAGGAAACAAAGGTTGTAAACACTACAGTTGGCCTTAAGGGTGCATTCACACTTGCAAATGCACAATGCCTGCAATTCTATATGAGAACACCAGAAGGGGTTCCTGCAATTAGCTGTGAGAGGCAGCCCTATTGAAAGCAAAGGAAAGCTGCCACAGCTTATCGTGTCCACTTGCATGTAATCGCTCATACAGTGTTCAAATGCGAGTGATTGGCCCTGAATGCAGACTGCCTGCCTCTATCTATCTATCTATCTATCTATCTATCTATCTATCTATCTATCTATCTATCTATCTATCTATCTAGCC
Organism: Lithobates clamitans; assembly: GCA_037952925.1. Classification (NCBI taxonomy): domain Eukaryota; kingdom Metazoa; phylum Chordata; class Amphibia; order Anura; family Ranidae; genus Lithobates; species Lithobates clamitans. The sequence continues at coordinate 322,542 of JBBGZY010000286.1, forward strand.
ATCCTTTAGTGAACGGAATATACATACTTTTCTCAGCCAATCTGTAGGAGTTGCTGGGAGGAAGTTAGGTGATCTGGGTCCTCCCACTCAAACCGCAGTCAGGTGTGGATGTGTGAGAAATAGCTGTGCTGGGTAGGCCTAAAGCCTAAGGCCTAGCCTTGTGCTCATGGCTCTGCAAGCCTGCTCACTACCTTGAGGCATGAAGGAAAGGATGGAGACCTGAGATGTACCAGAAGTTACTCTGCCATGGACTGGGGAACCGTGGAGAGCCTGGTTGTACCTCCTGCACTAAGCCTGTGCTGTCTGTATCCACATCTCCCATTCCATGTCCTGTAAAATCTCTTGAAGAGGAGCTTAGGAGAAGGTGTGGTAGGTTAAAAGGAGTGCAAAATCAAAAGTCCAAAGTCTTAATTGTCCAGCTGGTTACAGCAAGCTGGGCAAAGGAAAACCAATGAATTAAGGGGTGGGGGGGCACACCATCCTCCATCAGGACTTGGTGAAATGGCAGAATGCAAGGGGGGGAGGTTGGTGTTCCCTTGCTACTTATACTGTGAACATGAGCACTGACTGTTTTCTATAACATCCCCTGCCTGCAGATTAGTATTCTTAGGAGTACATTTGAGTCCATTTAACATTCTGCTATTACTCTTGGATTTTTCAACCCAAGCTAAAGCCCTCTCTTGGGGGATCCTATCAGTGAGCTGCTGAATGCAGGCTAACTGGGCTCAAGTAATGGCTTTGTCCACATTTTGATAACTTGTGAAAATCCATGACCAGCGCCCCTCTACCACTATCACTATCACTTAGTCTTAGTAGAATGCGTCATGGCTGACTGCAAGTACTTCTCAACAAGTTTAGAGTAATCTGTCCCAACAGAGCGCTGTAGGTCAAGATGCGCTCCCTCTCATTAACATACAATAGAAGCTCAGCTTCGAAATATTTAACCCTATGTTAAGTCAGTGTTCAAATCTAGTTGATAATGAGGTCTGCCAGCACAGTACAGACAGGGTTAATTATGGCAAACACAATTCCTTGTCCCTTCATAAACAAAGAGAACTAAGTAGGATTTTTTCCTTGCTGGAGTTTCCAGACAGGAGCATCTAAAAAAGGTATGCTACAATTTTAAAATCTATTTTTAAATTATGCTATGGTAACGGGGATATTTAACAAATATAAAGTAGTCGTCATCCCAATTTGGCTGCAAAAGTGGAAATACACTTTAGGCCAGCTCATACACTTGCAAGAAAATCAGTAGTTCTCTCCTAAAATGAAAATTCATGATTAGAACTGTGTTTTTTGATACTAAGGAATTCAGTTTTCTGTCTGCAGACACTAGTTGTAGAGGAAAAGAAAAACTTCTTTGGTTATATTTGTAGTAAGTCATTTTTCTCCTTTCTCTTCCTGATTACGTGGACAATACTTCAGGAGACAATAATTCCCTGCTGCGATCTTCTTCCAGGAACTCCAGTTACTCAAGTTTTTTTTTAGAGTTCTGTTTTCAAGTGATTGATTTTTCCATGCCCTGTGATTGAGCTGTAGTAAGCTTGATTCTAAGTTAAATGCCCTGAGTCACTGGAAAAAAACATACAGGAACAGTTCCTTAGGTCATCACAAGGAATATAACAAAACTATATATCAATAGAACAGTAGTAAAAATGTCCAAATAGAAATTCAGCTGATGGAAGCGCGTTCATCCGTAGTTGTTCTAGCAGTTTTTTTTCTTGTAGACTTGTGATCTTTGAGTGCTTTTATATAAAAAAATAAAAATAAAACCATAAAGAAATGCCTAATACACAATAGTATTAAAATCAAACAGTCAGATCACTGGATCATTAAAATACTAAAAACAGCGCTAAAATTGAAAATGATAGAAAATATCAAAACTTGTGGCCAAAATCACAGTTGAAAGTCTCTATGTAGTAAGTGATAGTGAGGACAGCGCATGCTCTGAAACGCGTTGCTTAAGGGCAGTACAGCCTATACCATTGACTCTGCGTTCCAGCCCTCCACTCGACTGCCTGGCTGAGGTGCAAGCCTCGTTTTGGATCACGATCGTATCCCGGAAGTCTGCGCTGAACACACAAGCCGACAGCGCAGAGGAACAAGGTTCTCTTCCACCGGAAAAGTGCAGAGATCACATATGGTTTCTACTGTAATTCCCCGAGCCGGACTTACAAGTCGTTACACGTAAGTGCTTTTTATGGAATTTTGTCATTAAATAATACAATCTTACTAAGAGGCGCCTTTGCTGCTTATCTTCTTCTTTTACATATTGGAGTGTCTTCACCTCCCCTCATAAGGCTGCTCTGCTAACAGACTGTCTATCTCTCACAAAGACCTATAAATTGCTCAAAGGACTATTTTTATGATGTGCATTGTGGTCTATTATTTACATTGAAACCTGTGCTGCTATCTGTTGTTGTATCTGTTACCATATACACCTAAAGCCTAGTCACTTAAAAATGTATTTTGTCAGCTCTATTGTAGTGCTTTACCCTAAACACCCCCTAAAATGTGTGCAAATGTTATTTCTGTCCTAAAATTCAGGCAGAGTGCCATAGGCTTTTTTTGGGGGTCCCAAAATAATTTGGAACCCTCCCCCCCCAACCGCTAAATCAACCATACCAATCCTCTATCTGCTGACTTTGCCAAACCCATACACACTATACCTACCTCTTTTGGGGTCATGTTTATGGATGAATTCCCCAAAGCATGTAGTGAAAGGGCCTGCCTGAATACTTTCAAATGGTACTGTTTAAAGTTTTGTTCTCCTATTATTATCTTGATACGCAATTGCAGAATGTAAAAAAGTGCTTCCATTTGTACAGTGTGTATTTATATTTTTGTATTATGACACTTCTTACCTGTCCAGTGGGCTGCCAATAGTGTAAGTAATGAGGGGCTGGCCAAACTAACACACATTATTTATGCATTCAACTCTCAATGAAGTGGAGAGGGTTACCTGTCCAAAACACCCACCCCCCCCCTAAAATTTTTACAATGGGCCATCAGAGGGGTGGAGGGATCTGATAAGTGCGCCTTAGATTTTTGCCTTTTAAATACTCCTTAAAATAAATGTTATACTGATGTTGGACAAGAATGTTTGAGTCTAATCTGCTTGCAATGTTTATGTGCAAAATGACAATTTTTTTTTCTTGTTTCACTCCACAGTTTCCTTCAACGCCACAGGAATGGCAGACTGTGGCCTCCCACTTTGCCACCTGTTGGGACTTTCCCAACTGTGGAGGGGCAATCAATGGGAAGCATGTCCACATCGTCCCACCACCTCATTCAGGGTCATACTATTATAATTACAAGGGGCTCAATAGTATTGTGTTGATGGCGGTGGTGTCGGCGACATATGATTTCCTGTATGTGAAGGTGGGGAGGAATAACCGGATGTCGGATGATGGAGTATTTGCCCGGACCGAGTCCTACCAACGTCTCGAGAGTGGTGGCTTGGGATTGCCACCTCCGGAGGAGAATGTGGAAGGACTCCCATTTGTGTTCGTCGCAGATAAAGCATTCGGTCTGGGTGATGAGGCCATTTCCCCAAAGGGCCCTCACCCCAGAGAAGAGGGTTTTTAACTACCGACTGGCCAGAGCCAGAAGAGTCATGGAGAATGCCTTTGGGATCCTGGCCAGCAGGTTCCAACTATTCCAAACAGCGATAAATATGGCGGGATACAAACTGAACCATATAATTTTGAGTTGCTGCATCCTGCACAATTTAAAAAAAAAACATAATCCTAGTTATGTTGCCTCTGTTGGGCCTGAGGCCGGACTTTCAGAAGTTCCAATGATGGCCCTGGAAGCAGGCCGTCCTGGCTTGCCCCTCCAAAGTGCCCGTGAAGTGAGAGAAAATTATGTCTAATATTTTACGGGTAGGGGGGCCATTGCTTTGCCACCAAATTTTCAATAAATTTTCTTTTTTCTCAGATAAAATCTTGATTTTCATTTACTGCTTGGGTTTATTTTTTATGTCTCCTAGGTTCTCCTAGTGCACTTGTAGTGCCTAGTGGTTTTTCCATTATTAAATAACACCCATTGTCACTGTATAAACACCAACGTTACACAAAAACTGGTATTGATCATTGAAAGAAGAAGCCACACATGAGTATAAAATCTTTTATTCTGTGCACATTCACATGTGCGTTGTATAACATATTTTTCGTAAAAACACCAATTATTGGTTTTATTTATTTTAATTTTTTAGGGTACATAAACAGGCATGTTTCAAAACATAACATACACAACTCAGGAACTTACAAAGTTCAACATTGAAACACTGAAGGCAATATCAGACATTATAGTGTCCAAAATGTCTTCATATTACCTTCATCAGATGGGGTGATGTAACCCCTGTAAAAGCCAAATTTTGAAGATGCACACAAATTGGGAGTCCAAATGAGTTATGTCAACATGTGCTATCTCTCGTCATGGGGGATCAATGGATGTGTTTTGGGGGTGCAACCCCTTCCTCTCACCTGCTAGAGTCATGAGGAAGGGGTTGCACCCACAAAATACGTACATTGAGATCCCCTGATGGCAGATAGCACATGTTTACACACCGTGTGCATCTTTAAAATTTGGCTTTTAAAATGTACAAATACAAAAAAACTTTTTGGGGTAATCTAAAAAGGAAAAGAAAACGTGATCGGATTTGAGGGAAAAAGGGATTATATTCTCCCCAAAACATCAATCATGTTCTTCATTTCCTGCTGCATAACGTCAAGGCGATTTTGCATCGTGTCTATCTCCCCATTCCACGCCATAATTTGTTGAATGAGGGTTTGGGCGCTGGCCATACTGAAACGTTCCACCCCTTTCTCTTCCACAACCAGGACATTACCTAATATTGTTTAAAAAACATGTATTTAGAAATATGCAGGCATACATAGATTACCTGAAGCTGGGGTGTCAGACACTAACCTGGTGGGGTGCCCATCTCGCCCACTTCCTCTCCACCTCTCTTTTCTCAAGATCTTTGGGGGGCTTGGGCTAATTTGCCAATTAGGTTGGTGATGTCGGGGGTCCCTGGTATTCTCTGACTGCTGAGTCTTTTCTCCCCTATGAGAATGAAACAAAAGGTATACTTAGCACACAGATATTTGAGTCCAGAAATAGGAATATGAAACATTGCTTTGAAGTGGTGTACAATTGTCTGTTTGGAAAGAGATCCAAGTTGATGATTAATATTCCCTTTTAACCAAGCTGGAATACTTACCTTTTTTGGCCAAGTTTCACAGATGGAGACACTCCAAATATCCCACTGGAGCACCTGTGTGGGTTACCCTAAAAAATGTGCTCTGGTGTCCCACACTAGAGCTCCTGAGTCCAAATGTGTAAACAGCTGCTGAGTGTCCTCTCCTTACATTCCACTGAATCAAGTTTGCAATTTATTCAAACTTCAAAGACATCTAGACAACAATGTCCGAAATGTATTTTTAATAAGACAAATTAGCATGACCAAAATGTAGTTATAACCCGGTATCAGCTAAATACATCGTATTTATTGGCAAATGATTGATGTTTCCTACAAACAATGTTTCCTATGAACGATGACTGTGCCCACGAACATGTAAGTAGCTATTTAAAACTGCACAACAGTAAAGAATAGCACATGGAGCAGCAAGTTAATAATCATAATAGGAACACACAACAAGTACTTACTTTTTTGAAGCACCTTCTTTATTTTGCTATACTGATCCGGCTCCCTCAGTTTTATGTCGGACCAGCGCTTCCTTAATTGTTCTTTGGACCATCGTACTCCAAACTTGTGCTCCAGAGTGTTCACAACTGTAGTCGTTATTTGGTCCTTTCGCAAATTGGGATGGGTGTATGGACCATGTTTCCCATCATAATCCTCCCTGCGCAAGATCTTCACCATCTCCACCATTTCATCAAAGGCCATGTTGGTGGCCTTAAATCTCCTCCTCCTGGATCCTGACGTTTGGGGCTCCGGGCTTTCCTCCTCACTAGATGACAAATTGCCAACCACCTGTGTCTCCGCCATGTTGCTCCTACTGTGCACTGAAGAGAGAAGGGGCAGGGAATATTCTTGAAAAGAACGTCAGAGGTGGGCGACGCAGGCGGAGTTTCACGCATGTGCAGTGTATATAAAGCTAACATGCGTGTGTCGTAACTACGTTCTGTGTGCGGAAGAAGGAACGGAAGTGACGAACGTAATAACGAAGGTAACATTTTATAATTATTCGCGATTTATATAGCGCCAACAGTTTACGCAGCGCTTTACAATGTATAAGGGGACAACATTACAGTACAGTTCAATACAAAAGGTACAGGAGGGCCCTGCTCGTAGAGCTTACATTCTAAAGGGAGGGGGTGGTGGTACAAAAGGTAATAGCTGCAGAGAATGATTTGATGGGGGTGGCTTGGGGACAGTTCTTAGGTGGGTGTGGAATAGGCTTCCCTGAATAAATGAGTTTTCAGGGATCTCCTAAAGGTGGACAGGGTAGGGGCTGATCGTACATACTGGGTCAGGGAGTTCCAGAGGATGGGAGAGGCTCTGGAGAAGTCCTGAAGGCGAGCATGGGAGGAGGTAACAAGGGAGCTAGAGAGCAGGAGGTCCTGGGAAGAGCGGAGGGGACAATTTTGGCGATATCTGCAGATGAGGTTGGTGATGTAGATGGGGGCGATGTTGTGAATGGCCTTGTATGGTATGGTTAGCATTTTGAATTTTACACGGTGGAGTAGGGGAAGCCAGTGAAGCGATTGGCAGAGAGGCGCAGCAGTCATGGATCGGTTAGTGAGGTGTATTAGTCTAGCAGCAGAATTCATAATAGACTGAAGGGGGATAGTCTGCTTAAGGGTAGGCCATTATGGAGAGAGTTGCAGTAGTCAAGGCAGGAAATAATCAAGGAGTGAATAAGTTGCTTTCTTGTGTCATTAGTCGGGAAGGGTCGAATTCTGGAGATGTTGGGACATGAGTGGCCTATACTGATTTTATACTGATTCTAGATTGAGGCCTATATTTGGATAAGATTAGGAGAGTTTAGCCCTCATATTTAGTGTTTTTGTCTTGTGTTTTGTCTTGTACAGAGATTGTATAGAAACAAACCAGCAAGGAAGGCATCGCTGGAGTAACTGCTGGAATTTGTGAAAACGCAGGTCCCCAACGCAGACATGTTTGTTGAAAATAAAATTGGTAGCTTGAGAAGCACATATAGGAAGGAGCTTCAGAAGGTCCAGAAGTCCCTGAGGTCAGGAGCAGCAGTAGATGATGTGTATGTACCCAGTCTGTGGTACTACAACAAGATGCGTTTTCTGGATGACCAGATGGAAGCCAGGGAATCACTTTCGACTCTACCGGCCCCCCTTCCATCCAGCCTTCCATCCACCCTTCCCTCAACCCCAGCTGAGGGTTCTGAGGACCAACCTGGGCCTTCCATCCAGGAAGAAATTGAGGAGCCCAGATGGAACCAGGTATAGTATGTTTAAACATATTTTTTGTGGGAAAATGATTGTTGTTAACTAGATGTTATTATTGCTAACAAATGAATGATTTAACAAAAAGTGTTTTACATATCAATAGACAGTAGGGGCCAAAAATGATTGGGACAAGAATGAAAAATGCTGGGCTCTTTTCTATTTATTAACATTCAATTTGCAACAGTCATGAGCTGCAAATTGTGTGTGATTGATGAACCAAAAACTAAAACTATGTCCCTTCTTCATACACAGGAAGACCTCAGCCAGGACGAGGCACTGGAATTTGGCACACAGGAGGAGGCGGGGGAAGTGGCAGCCAGGAGGTGGCAAGGCCTAGTCACACCCAATCCCAGGTCCCTCCCCTCCGCCTTCCAACCAAAAGGCCCAGGAAGGGGAGGAACGTGGAGGAGGCAGCACTGGGCCTTTTTAAGGAGGCTAATGACGCCCTGAAAGCCCCCCTTTACTCTTTAGAGGCCTATAGCATGTCTATAGCCTCAAATTTGCAGCAAATGGAGGAGGGCCCAGGCCGCAAATGTGAAAAATTAATTTTTGAGATCATCCATAAGGGGTTGAGTGGCCAAATGAACGATGACGTCCACTTATGTACGCTCACCCATCCTCTTCCTCCTCCTCCTGCCACAAGTCCACCTCCAGAGCCACAGCCTGCAGGAAAGGCTGCAGGGAAGGGTGCAGGCCAGCGTGGAGGGAAGGTTGCAGCGAAGAGAAGAAAGTGATTGCCTGGGTTCAGTCTGGTCTGACAAAACACGCAACCTGTTGTAGTACCACAGCCTGGGGACATATATGTCATGTGCTGCTGTTTGTGATCTCTGGTAGTCCTGGACCAGATTGTGCTCGCTATTATATGGACTTCTTAAGCTTCGCAAATTCCAGCGTTGCCTTCCCACTTTATTTTGTTGCTAGGAGCCAGAATAAATGGATTTTTAATTTATGAAAATACTTGCCTATGTGTTTTTATTAAAATATGACAGTTTGTGAGTAGGCAGGTACATTTCAAAAATACAATGTCATATTAACAAGGGACACCAACACCAAACAATCCCTTTGAGATTTCAAATACAAGATAATAATGGTGTTGTGGAAACGTGACATACAAAATAAATAAAAATATGGAGATGACTATAAAATAATACAAAAAAAAAAAAAACAGGAGATCTTGATTAAAAAATAAAAATAAACATTATTATGGAGATCTAGCTTTTAAAACAAAAAAGATTTTTCATGAGATCACGAGAAATAATAAAGAAATAAGTTTGTGAGAACCCTGTGTGAATATCAGCAGCAAAACAACTTCATTCTTCTAGAATTATAAATAAGAGAATGCGCTGCATTGAAAGATTTTAAAATTATCTGTGTGACGAATGTGCCATCTTCATTACGAGCAGTAGTTTTACCAGACCGAGCGACTCCGTCTCCTACTTGATTCTGAGCATGTGTGGGTTTTTTGCGCGTCGGAATTGCCACAGACGATCGTATTTTCGGATAGGAACTTTTCCCGACCGAAAAATTGAGAACATGCTCTCAATCTTTTGCTGTCTGGAATTCGGCCAGCAAAAGTCATATGGAGCATACACACGGTTGCATTTTCCGACAAAAAACTCATCAGTCTTTTGCGGGACGAAATTCCGATCGGCATTAGAGGTGAGAATAAACTGTAAATAAGATATAAAAACATAATTTAAATGGAAATAAACAAAAGAAAATAATCTGCTGTCGATAAAGATACCGAATACTCTGAAACTAGATGTAGAAAACCATGTAAGTTTTTAGACTTTTTTCTAACGCCCCTCTCGAAAACATGCCATTACCCTGTTTAACACATGTACATTGCATTTTGTCTGCAATTAATCGTAAGTGGAAATTGGAATTTTAATTCCCAAACTTATCATGAAGCACATTCCTAAATGCATGTTTTCTAACTTTGAATTTTCAAATAAAAAACAAGCAGTTGGTAATTTTATTATAGAGACGACAAACTAGAAGCTTAGGTCTAGGTGGTACCGCACTCCGACTGTTTTGCACTGCATTCCAGTCACAGTGACATCTCAGACACATGCCAGAGATGTCATAGCTCCGTGGGCTACCTCCTACATATATGGTGGCAAAGCCTGGGGATTCAACCATTCTGGCTTGAAGTCCACTGCCTCATCACCAGTTTTAATGATATCACCACGCCTTTTCATCACATCCAATTCTTATTATACCACACTACCATGAACCTGAAACAATACTAACAATCAATAATATAATAACCCTTTTGCTAAATGTGGCCAAATCTATGATCCCACAACAGTAGAAATCATCATCATTTCCTCCAACCGACAAACTTAAATTACACCATGAAATAACAGATCCACAGATAGTTAGGATAATATCAACTACAATATCTCACAAAAGTGAGTACACCCCTCACATTTTTGTAAATATTTTATTATATCTTTTCTTGTGACAACACTGAAGAAATTATATTTTGTAAAGTAGTGAGTGTACTGCTTGCAAAACGGTGTGAATTTGCTGTCCCCTCAAAATAACTCAACACACAGCCATTAATGTCTAAACCTCTGGCAACAAAAGTGAGTACACCCCTAAGTGAAAATGTCCAAATTGGGCCCAAAGTGTCAACATTTTGTGTGGCCACCATTTTCCAGCACTGCCTTAACCCTCTTGGGCATGGAGTTCATCAGACCTTGTGCTCCTCCACCTTCCGTTTGAGGATGGAGTGTGTGTTTGGGGTCGTTATTATGTTGGAATACTGCCCTGCGGCCCAGTCTCTGAAGGGAGGGGATCATGCTCTGCTTCAGTATGTCACAGTACATGTTGGCATTCATGGTTCCCTTAATGAACTGTAGCTCCCCAGTGCCAGCAGCACTCATGCAGCCCCAGACCATGACACTCCCACCACCATGCTTGACTTTAGGCAAGACATACTTGTCTTTGTACTCCTCACCTGGTTGCCACCACACACGCTTGACATCATCTGAACCAAATAAGTTTATCTTGGTCTCATCAGACCACAGAACATGGTTCCAGTAATCCATGTCCTTAGTCTGCCTGTCTTCAGCAAACTGTTTGCAGGCTTTCTTGTGCATAATCTTTAGAAGAGGCTTCCTTCTGGGATGACAGCCATGCAGACCAATTTGATGCAGTGTGTGGCATATTGTCAGGGGAATGTCAGAATCAGAGCCTGTCAGTATAGGCATTTCCCCATGCGCCTGCGTGGTAGAATTGCACATCAGCGCGTACCGTTACACAATCAGCGGGTACGAGCGCGTGTCCCGAACGGATCAGCTCACGTGGGTGCACGACGCAGCGCATCAGTACGAATGTGTGCGCGCACAACGGGACGTTCCCCTGGCGGGCCTATATAAAGACAGCTATGTCCTGTTTGTTGCTGGTTTGTCTTTTCAGCTCCTGTGATCTGTTCCTGAAACCTGTGTACCTATGCCTGCCCGTTGTGACCCGGACCGACCTCGACCTTGCTTGAATTTCTCTCGTGCTTGACCCTCGGCTACCTTCTGGACTTCTCTACCTGCCTGATCTACCCGTGTTTGACCCTCGGCCTGCTCCTGGGCTTGCCTCTGCCTCATCCTAGTGTGGATCATCTGCCTGCTTGACTACCCGTGTTTGACCCCCAGGCCTGCTCTTGGACTTTGCCTCTGCCTCACCCTAGTGTTGGATTATCTGCCTGCTTGACTACCCCTGTTTGACCCCTGGCCTGTTCCTGGACTTCTGCCTTGTGTTTGACCCTCTGCATCCGGCTTCAGCCTTCATCTCCAGTTTCCTGCTCAGTCGGCTCCGGTGAGGTGTCAGCCACCCAGCACGGATCTCTTCTCTACCTGAAGAACCTCCCAGCTACTCTAGTACCTGCTGGCGACCCGTGCTCCTTCCTGACCAATACCTGCTGTGCCACTCCCAGAGGGTATCGTGCACCCAGCTGCAAGGGGAGCCTCTCTCAGCAACTCTGCCTTGGTGAGTACCTGACACATATGGTCTGAGCACTGACAGGCTGACCCCGCACCCCTTCCACCTCTGCAGCAATGCTGGCAGCACTCATTCGTCTATTTCCCAAAGACAACCTCTGGAAATGAGGCTGAGCACGTGCACTCAACTTCTTTGGTCGACCATGGCGAGGCCTGTTCTGAGTGGAACCTGTCCTGTTAAACCACTGTATGGTCTTGGCCATCGTGCTGCAGCTCAGTTTCAGGGTCTTGGCAATCTTCTTATTTCCTGGGCCATCTTTATGTAGAGCAACAATTCTTTTTTTCAGGTCCTCAGATAGTTCTTTGCCATGTGGTGCCATGTTGAACTTACAGTGATCAGTATGAGAAAGTGAAAGCGATAACACCAAATTTAACACACCTGCTCCCCATTCGCACCTGGGGCCTTGTAACACTAACGAGTCGCATGACACTGGGGAGGGAAAATGGCTAATTGGGCCCAATTTGGACATTTTCACTTAGGGGTGTACTTAATTTTGTGGCCAGGGGTTTAGACATGAATGGCTGTGTGTTGAGTTATTTTGAGGGAACAGCAAATTTTCTAGCGCAGGAGAATATCTTTTCTGTTTATTTGTTTAATTGTTAATCTACACACATTAGCGATACAGTGTAGCATAATGCATCCCATAGAGGAAGATGTTAATAAAGAAACAAATGCAAATGGGCATTCGAGGCTTAGGTCATCCAGCTTGTGGCCAGGAAAACTAACAAATCTACCAGAACAGTAAGGGAATAGCCTAATCATGATATCAAACGGAAGATATTAGGAATCATTGGTAAACATACCAAACTATGAAGAAAAAATAAACAAACAGATAAATCTGGTGACAAAGAAAAGAGAAGGTACAAAATGAGCAAGCGGTTAAGAAGAATGAAGGAGGAGAAAAACCGGGAGAGGTGCACAGGGTGGGGGCAAGGGTGATAGTTGTTCACTCCATCATGGCTGACTATTTTTCAGGAGGATCTTCCTCCATGATCCAATCCTGGAATTCCAAGGAAAATCGGAACACAGACCAGGAGGTCCAGGTTTGTTTGTTTTTTTGTTTTTTTAACTGTTCTATTCTGTCGTTTTACTGCTACAATAGATGCATAAGATCCGTGATAGAATCAAGTTCACTCGCACATTCCGCAAGGAAAGGTATGGAAGTAGTTTTACCAGTGATGGGGAATAACCACCCTGGTGGTCGCCAGAGATTGTCTGAGGACGTCCTTCTTGGCAGACGTAATAGGTTCTGGAATGATGGAAAGAGCACTATGGTAGGAGAGAATGGAATCTGGGTCACCATGAGCTTACAGTGAAGATTGAGGATTCGTGTCCAGAACACTTGAAGGGGGCATGGTGCCTTTAAATGTGTGGCACATCCAACAAATACCTGGAACTGTGTGGTCAAATTGATGAAGGATGGAGGGACATCTGTGGTGAGTTTGAACATTTTTTCCTAGGGTTTGTTGCCATTACCAATTTGTGGGGCAGGATAAAACATTTTTCCCAGTCTGCCGGGGCAATAGTGGTCCAAAGTTCTTTTTCTCATGTTAGCGTGTATGAAGAGGGATATGGGTGGGTAATAGAGTACAACTTAGATGACACATGAAGGTGAATCGTTCTGTAAGAGTAGCATTTCAAATGTAGTAGGACAAACAAAGATATCAGAAAATTTATCGATGGAGTGTATTTAGGACAAGATCTGTTGTCTCTGTAACCACTGTGCAGAAATGTGTGAGTGACCACTGGATGGGCCTACGGCTGTCAGATTGAAGTATTTGAAGGAGCTAATGGTGAGTGAGCTTATTACAGGGGCCAAAGGATGTTCGGAAGGCAGGCGGGAAAGCTGGGTTACTACAGAAGGGGGTCATAGAGCCCAAATAGTTAGACAAATCAAGTGTAGAAATGGACCGATCCCAAAGTGTCCGCTGTGTAAGTTCTGGAAGAGATAGAGAGCTCTTACACATCAGGGGAGGTATACAAGATAGTGCATAGAGGTCTATAAACTTCATATGGCTTTCTAGTTGGACTCATAGTTTGGAGGGAGCATCTGATGTAAAGAAAAAGTGGAAGGATGTACATTTTAGGAACATTGGGGTTGATTTACTAAAGATGGTACGCTGAGAATCTGGTGCAGCTGTGTATGGTAGCCAATCAGCTTCTAACTTCAGATTGTTCAAGTAAGCTTTGACAATAAAACCTGGAAGCTGATTGGTTTCTATGCACAGCTGCACCAGGTTTTGCACTCTTCAGGTTTAGTAAATCTCCCACACTGACTCCACAAAGCCAGATGCGTGTCATCGTGTAAGTATCCAGGTCCAATAGGGTTTTACTAAGAAGCGGGAGGAAATTTAATGAGTATGGTTGGGAAACTGTAGTGGGTAGATGAATTCCAGATAGCGTACAGATGTGGTACAAATTATAAATGGGAAGTTGTTTTTCAGTTGTATATGGCGAGAAGACAAGGAGATGTTGTGAAGTTCAGATGTGGTGTAGTAATCCTGGAAATTACTAAGTGTGCCAGACGTCTGGAACTCATGGAGGATCGAGGGCAAGGAAGTATGGGATTGTGTCACGTGCATCAGAAAATCATCATAAAAAGTAGCTCGTTTCGAGCGGAGTGTGCCTACTGTAATACCAGTTACACTGGGGTTCTGTCACAAAGCCATCACTGAATGTTCCTTTGTTAAAATATACAGAAGGGGGGGCAGGGGACATCCCTGATGGGAAGTATTAAATATAGTAAAAGTAGGAGAAAGGGAGCTATTGACTCTAATTCTAGCTGAAGATGAGTAGTATAGCGACGCAATTCTTGAAACCATATGGGGGCATAAGCCTATCTGTTAAAGGGACAGTTTTAAATAAATCCAATTAATGCAGTTGAACGTCTTCTCCACATTGATCGACAAGTGGCAAAAGGGGATATTTTGGAGGTGAGCATAATCCATTATGAGGATGGTTTTTAATGTGTTACCTCTAGCCTCTCTTTCACTTACAAAACCCACTTGGTCAGGATGGATGAGGCGGGAATCAACGGTTGTCTGTTGGCTATAGCTTTTACACCGATTTTCAGATCAACTCCAATTAATGATATAAGTCGGTAGTTTGAGCAAAGAGAGTGGTTTGGGAATAAGGGGGATGTGGGCTTCAAGAAATGGAGGCGGAAAGTTGGCTCCATTTGCCAGGGAGTTGAAGAAATGGAAGGAGCAAAGAGAAGGGTTTTGTTGAACTTGGGTGTGTACCTGTCCAGACTGGGGCTCTTTCCAGAATAGATATTAGTAATGGCAATAGCAATCTCTTCCTCAGTAAAGGGTGCTTCCAGGGACTCAATCATGGAGCAGGCATCTCATCCTCATAAGACTAATGCCCCGTACACACGGTCGGACTTTGTTCGGACATTCCGACAACAAAATCCTAGGATTTTTTCCGATGGATGTTGGCTCAAACTTGTTTTGCCTACACACGGTCGCACAAAGTTGTCGGAATTTCCGATCGAAAACCACGCGGTCACGTACACCACGTACGATGAGACTAGAAAAGGCCGGTTCAGAACCAAGCGCGGCACCCTTTGGGCTCCTTTTGCTAATCTCGTGTTAGTAAAAGTTTGGTGAGAGACGATTCGCGCTTTTTCAGACTCGTGGCTTTCAGATCGTTTTCTGCCGTTCAGTTTGTGCTTGTGGGTTTGTATCTGCTCTTCAGTGCGTGCAAGCAAGTTCCGCGTGACTTTAAGTAGTCATTGTATTCTTGTTCGTTCGTTACTGGTTTTCAGGTCGCTCTTCACAGGCCTTGCTGTTCTTCAGTGCGTTCTGTTACTTCGTTCTGAGCAGCCGACCGTTTTCTAGCCATGTTTCGTATGCGTACTCCTCGTAGAGTTCGTGCTGTGTGGGGGCTTGGTGTTGGGGTCCTGACCTTGACACAAGTCCAGTCCATGAACAGGGTGGGGAGGAGTTCATGGACCAAGAATTGGTTGCTTCAGCGTGACCAGTTCTGTCATATGCCTTTGTTCCGTGAGATCCGTGAGAAATATCCTGATGATTTCAGGAACTTTCTCTGGATGACGGACCCCGTATTTCACCGTTTGTTGGCTTCGCTGACCCCCTATATCAGCGGGCAGGATACCTGCATGAGGCAAGCCATCACTGCGGAGCAGAGGTTGGTCGCTACCTTGCGGTATTTGGCCACAGGGAGAAGTCTGCAAGACTTGAAGTTCTCGACAGGCATCTCCTCCCAGGCTCTTCTTTGTGGACATTTACTGCTTGTGTTTGTTTGAGCTGACCCTGACAGAAATGTGTGGAGTGCAGAAAATGTCGTGATTGTGTAACCTTACAAAGCACTGTTGGCTGTTATTTACTAAATGCAAAGACACTTTTCACTACAAGTGCACTTGCAACTGCACTGAAACTGCACTTGTAGTGCAAAGTGCCCTTAGGAAATAACCCCCATTTTCTCATAAAACCACAATTACATCACCCCAAAAGTGTTGTAGTGTTGAGACAATAATCCACACATTCTTGATGAACAATCTTTTTAATACCTGCACAATCACATGTGCATTTACCAAAGGTTTTTCTGACAAACCAACATGTTTGTTGTATAACAATTTTTGTGGTGTCATTATCCAAAATCAAAATGTGCATTTTATAGAAAACAGGCCTGTGTAAAACCCACAAGAAAGACACAAATCTTGATCTTACAAAGTTCACATTTGGTAGAACTGGAAGGCAATATCAGACATGAGTATTTAGGAACTGTGTTTGATATTGCGTTCAGATGGGGGAAATCACCCCAGGAAAAGCCAAATTTGGAAGATGCACACAAATTTCACAATGTCAACATGTGCTATCTGCCATCAGGGGGGATCAAGGGATGTGTTTTGGGGGAGAAAGCCCTTCCTCACCGCTACTTTATTATTGAGGAAGGGGTTGCACCCCCAAAACGCGTCCATTGATCTCCTGTGATGGCAGATAGCACATGTTGGCACACTGTGTGCATCCTCCAAATTTGGCTTTGGGAAAAATCACAAAAACATTTCGCACATTGTAGCACACAAAAGAAGAAAGTGATTTGGTGGGGTTTTAAACTCTCCCCAAAACATCAATGATGTTTTTATATTTTGGAATAACATCATTGATGTTTTGCTTGATGTTTTCCAATTGTAAATTACACCCCATGATCTCCCCGATCAGGATCTGGGCACTTTCAGATGTGAAAGGATCTTCATCCACAACCTCACGATCACCTAAAAAGAGAGGAAACCCAAAATAAATTAGGTCTAAATAATGCCGCCATCCATCTCTTATCTGAGCCTGTGGTCGCAGACACTCACCTGTTGTGGTGACTAGTTCCACCACGTCTTCTTCCTCCTGCTCAGCTTGTGCTGGGGGGGGGGGCTCTGGTCTCCTCGGATGAGGGGTGTCCTCCGAGTCTTTTCTCCCCTATGTAAAACAAAAATGGTATAATTAGAACACAGATATTTGATGGCAGAACTATAAAGATGAAACATTGCTTGGAAGTGGGGTACAATTGTCTGTTTTAGCAGAGTTCCAAGATGTAGCTTTTTTAATGCCCTTTGTCAAGTTGCAATACTTTACCTGTTTGGTACAAGCTTCACAGATGTATCCCCCCCTATAGTATACACTGGAGCACCTGTGTGGTCCCCCTAATAAAAATGGTGTTCTGGGGTCCCACACTAGTGATCCAGTGTCCAGATGTGAAAACAGCTGCTGAGTGTCCTCTCCTTACACACAATCTAGTTTGCATTTCATTCTAGTAACAAACCCATCTACACAACCCAATTCTTTGAAGACAAGTATAGGGCGTCAAAATGGAGGCCAAATGCATATGGCCTAAACAATGGTATTTTATCGTCTGAAATTAAAATGTGTGATCCGAACGAATAATGTGCCCATGAACATGAAAGTTGCCATTTTAAACTGTACAACAGTTCCTAAAAGCACATGGAGCAGCACGAACGTAATAAACACAAGAACAATAGGAACACAGCACAACTACTTACTTTTTTGCAGCACTCTCCGGATCTTTCTGTACTGCTCATGTTCTCGTAATTTCAGGTCCGACCACCGCTTCCTGAGCTGATCTTTCGATCGTCGTACCCCGAATTTCCGGTGCAGACTCCTGACCACTTTCGC
Source organism: Lithobates clamitans (assembly GCA_037952925.1). NCBI lineage: Eukaryota > Metazoa > Chordata > Amphibia > Anura > Ranidae > Lithobates > Lithobates clamitans. Next base: position 340,142 of record JBBGZY010000286.1, read on the forward strand.
CATGATCTTGGCCTTTCGGACATTGTGGTTGGGGTAAGGCCCATACTTTCCATCATAGTCGGCCTTCTTCAGGATGTCCACCATCTCCAACATCTCCCCAAAGGACATATTTGAGTCCTTTAATCTCCTTCTGGATCGGGACGTTTCAGGCTCCGGCCTTTCCTCCTCCTCCTCCTCCTCGTTGTTGTAATTAGCACGATCCTGCTGTCTATCTGCCATGTGCTCTTCCTCCACTGCGCTGAACGAAAAGGGGCGGGGAATAGAATAGAAAGAACGTCAGGGGTGGGCGGAGTTATACGCATGCGCAGTGTGTATAAATCGTAACGCGCGCGCGTCTTACGTACGATCTGTGAGCGGAGGAAGGGGCATTGGAGACGCCGATCGTGCTAACGAAGGTAGGATCTAAACTTGGGCCTATACTGCTTCGAAATGGAAGCCTATATTGTAACAAGATTAGGGGAGTTTGGCCTGACATTAGGGTTTGTCTTGTGTTGTGTCTTGCAGAGAAAATGGATGGGTTCAACGACCACAATTTCCTGCCCCTGTTTATTGACAAGTACAGGGAGCTGCCCTGTCTGTGGCAAGTGAGACACCCCCACTATAATCACAAAGAGAAGAGGCAGGCAGCGCTGGAGAAACTGCTGGAGTTGGTGAAGCCGGTGGTCCCCACAGCAACCATCCCTTATTTAAAAGCAAAAATTGGTGGCCTGAGGAGCACATATCTTAGGGAGCGCAAGAAGGTCACAGATTCCCAGAGGTCCGGAGCTGCAGCAGATGACGTTTATGTCCCCAGGCTGTGGTACTATGAGAGACTGCGATTTCTGTCAGACCACACTGAAGTCAGGGAATCCCTCTCCACTCTTCCTTCCACTCTTCCTTCCATCCCAGCTGAGGCTTCCGATGTCCAACCTGGGCCTTCCAGCCAGGAAGAAATGGAGGAGCCCAGCTGGAGTCAGGTATAGCATTCTTCTACAGATTTCTGGCCAATAAATAAATGATGTTTACTAGATGTTATTATTGATCATTAATTGAAAGTGTTTTACATATCAATAGACAGTAGTGGGCACCCAAAATTGGGACAAGAATGAAAAATGCTGGGCTCAGAAGGATAGTCTGTTATATTTGTTAAAATTCAATTTGCAGCAGTCAGGAGGTGAAAATTGTGTGTGATTGATGAATAAAATACTAAAACTATGTCCCTTTTTCATACACAGGAAGACCTCAGCCAGGAGGAGGCTGTGGAATGTGGCAGTCAGGAGGAGGCGGGGATTATTAGTGTCAGCCAGGAGGAGGCGGGGATTAGTGTCAGCCAGGAGGAGGCGGGGCTAAGTGTCAGCCAAGAGAAGCCTGGGACAAGTCGCAGCCTGACTGAGTCTCGGGTTCCTCCCCTCCGCCTGCCATACAAAAGGGCCAGGAAGGCCACTCCCAGTCCTGTGCAGGATTCAGCATACAGGCTGATCCAGGAGGCTTCGGCGTCCCTCAGAGCCTTCCCCAGTCCTGAAGAGGCCTTTGCCTGCATGGCTGCCACCAAATTGCTGGGCATGCAGGAGGGCCAACGCAAGATCTCTGAGGACCTGATTTATAAAGTCCTACGTAAGGGGGAGAGTGGGGAACTGACACACAAGACGGATGTCATTGAGATGGACGATCCTCCTCCTCCTCCTCCTCCTCCTGCTGCCACAACTAGACCACCACAGCCAAAGGCTGGAAGGAAGCATGGAAGGAAGACCAAAGAGTGATGACCCTGGGTTCAGTCTGGTCTGACAGAAGATGCAGTCTCTCGTATGACCACAGCCTGGGGACACAGATGTCATCTGCTGCTTTCCGGATCTCTGGGACTTCTGGACCAGACTGCCCTCCCTTAGATATGGACTCCTCAGGCCACCAATTTTGCTTTTAAATAATTGATGTCTGCCCTGGGGGTCCAAGGCTTCGCCCACTTCTGCAGTTTCTCCAGCGTTGCCTCCCTCTTTGTTTATAGTTGTGACCCCTTAATAAAATTTTTTTCTGTAAATTCTACTCTCCTGTGTGTGTTTTCATCCAAAAAGGACAGTTTGTTGGTGACGATTCAGGTACATTTCTAACATAAAATGTGAAATTAACAAGGGACAACAACACCAAACAATCTCCTACACATTAAATAGAACAACATATCAATGGTGTTGTGGGAACTTGTCACAAAAAACACACAAACATTTTCGGGAGTACAAATCAAAATCACCACAAAAAAAATTAAAAAAGAGAAACACAAAAAAAGATTCTACATTAAAGTAAAAAAAAAATAAAAAATATGTTGTCAGATGTGAGAAATCAAAATGTATTGAGGGAATCCCGATAAATAGTAACGAAAGAAGTTTGTGAGAAGTGTGTGTGAATATGAGCATCAAAACGAATATATTCTTGGCACATTATAAAGAAGAAGAGAGTGCGCTGTATTAAACCATTTTGAACATTGCAGCGTGACGAAAGTGCTGTATCCATTGCGAACGCTAAGTTTACCAGAATGAGCTGTCCCGTGTCGGAATTTCTTCTGAGCATGCGTGGCACTTTGTGCGTCGGAACAGACCACACACGGTCGGAATTGACGCGATCGGATTTTGTTGTCGGAAAATTTTATCTCCTGCTCTCCGATGGAAAATGTCCGATGGCGCCCACACACGGTCGGAATTTCCGACAACACTCTCCGATCGGATTTTGTTGTCGGAAAATTTTATCTCCTGCTCTCCGATGGAAAATGTCCGATGGCGCCCACACACGGTCGGAATTTCCGACAACACTCTCCGATCGGACATTGTCCATCGGAAAATCCGACCGTGTGTACGGGGCATTAGAGACCCCTGATGGGGGTGTTGATCAGGGATGGCATATAGAGGGCAGTAGAAGTCACTAAACATTTATGTAATAGAGGAAGGGGAGGAAATCATCTTGTCGTTTGGCCCTTTAAGCTGTGCAATAAAAGTGTGTGTCATTCTGGGATGAAGAGACCTAGCCAGGGATCTACTGCACTGGTCTTTAAATTTTATATTGGTGTGCAATTTTCTCAGCTAAGGAGAGGGTGGAAGCCTTATACACTTTAAGAAGGTGAAAACCAGCTGCAGATATCCCTAAAAGGGTCACAGCAGAAGGAGAGCCCTTGTGTTTAGTTTCTGGTTCCCTGAGTCTGTTCATAGCATTAGTGACATCATTTGCCAAGTTCAAAACGGGAAATGTTTGTCCTGTTCACAGTGGCAGGAAAGTGCAGCGAGGGTAATGGTGTCAGTCCTCAGAAGAGGTTGGTGGTCTGGATCCGGTGTCTCTGGAGGTGGTTCTGGATCTAGGATGTCTGCATTGCTGAGGGAGGGGAAGCAAAAAAGATGATGGGGGGTCCAACCAGTTTGGGACTTTTACCACTTCATGGTCTAGAAACTTGATGAAAGCATGCAACTGGTCTGGATTTGAAAGGGCGAAGGCTTGTTCTCCCTGTCTCACCTGCATACTAGAGGGCTGACCCCATGGGTAGCTATAACCCGACGGATCACATCAAGTAGGGGTCTGACTACCCATCTCATGTGCAGTGTATGATGAGACAAGCCTGGGAACAGTTGGACTGTGGAACTGTCAAAGTCCAGCGGGCCATGGTGCCAAGCTTTAAACATGATATCTTCTTTAAGCATGTAATAATGCACCCAGCAAAGAACATCTCGTGAATGATTGGTGAGGTATTCCCTAGGGCCCGTGACTTGGTGAACCCTGTCCAGTTGAATTGGATCATTAGCATCCCTGCTCAGAATAAGTTTAAAGTAATTGTAAAGCTTGAATTTATTTTATTAAATTATTAAACATGTCATACTTACTTGCTCTGTGCAATGGTGTTGCGTAGAGCAGCTCTGATCCTCCTCTACTCCTGGCTCCTCCTCTTTGGAGCGTGCCCCCATAGAAATCTGAGATCTCCTTTAGTCGAATATTATTTCTGTGGCTCTGATTTTCACTATCCTCTATGCGGAGCTGCTGGTGTATGATTCTAAGGCTGAGAGGGGCTACTTGAATCAGGCAGATCAAGTAGCCCCTCTCAGCCTTAGAATCATACACCAGCAGCTCCGCATAGAGGATAGTGAAAATCAGAGCCACAGAAATAATATTCGACTAAAGGAGATCTCAGATTTCTATGGGGGCACTCTCCAAAGAGGAGGAGCCAGGAGTAGAGGAGGATCGGAGCTGCTCTACGCAACACCATTGCACAGAGCAAGTAAGTATGACATGTTTAATAATTTAATCAAATAAATTCAAGCTTTACAATCACTTTAAGCTTATTCTGGGCAGGGATGCTAATGATCCAATTCAACTAGACAGGGTTCACCAAGTCACGGGCCCTAGGGAAGACCTCACCAATCATTCACGAGATGTTCTTTGCTGGGTGCATTATTACATGCTTAAAGAAGATATCATGTTTAAAGCTTGGCACCATGGCCCGCTGGACTTTGACAGTTCCACAGTCCAACTGTTCCCAGGCTTGTCTCATCATACACTGCACATGAGATGCAAGTGCAGAGATGGTAGATTCAGATGCTGTTACCTGTTGGTGGAGGGTATCCATTTTTTTGTAGAACGAAATTTCCATGTTTCCAGACCCAAGTGTCAAACTCGGCTTGGAACGCTGAGATGAGGGCTGTAATTTCAGAGCCACATGTGTCAAATCTGCTGTAGGGCTCTCCTCTGATGTACCAGGTGCCAACATGTGCTCTGTGTTGACAGATGAGCCTGAACCTGAGCTTGGAGCACTGATGGATTGCTGGATATGTTTATTTTACACAGTGGGGGAGGCTGCAGGAGCGCCGCTGGCCAACTGCTGCTGGGCAGGAGTTTTACCCAGCGCCATCTTGACCCTCTTGGGCCAGAATTCCTGCAGGGCTGCCCGCAGAAGGTAATGCCGGATGGATCCCCTCTGAGGCTCAGCAATGGCATCAAGGGGAGAGCTCTGCACAGACATGTGTTGTATGGGCAGAAGCAGGCCCTAAAACAGACAACAGTTGCCAGGGGAACACAGAGCTTAACACCAAGCGTTCTCAGCCTTCCATCGTCCACCATGCCCACCTTTTACTCCCTCTTTCATTCCTGTACAGTACCCCATCTTACCCTTGCACGACGTTTACATATATTTTATATTGTCCATCACCCTTGGTTGACTCTTTGTAAATAACCTGGTGGGAGGGAAGCATGGGGGAAGTGGACAACTTTAGCTTACTTTTCATCCTTGGTTAAAAAAACTTCAATAAACTAATACCTCAATACAACTACAAAGTCTATTTTGACCCTACTTTGGTGTATCTGGGACCTTGGGTCTACCACCCCTACTTAGCACCTTATGTATCCATTATGTTCAATAATGTTAGGCTTTATTGCAATACACTGTTTTCATAAATTCCCTGGTCTAGTTAGTTATTTTAAGCTGACTAATGGATATAAATGTGAAAAAAATGTTTAAAGTTTAAAATGTTTTAAGAGCTTGTGTTGAAATGTGACAGCTGCATCATACTGGCTTCAGCTGTCATTTTGCCTTTCTCATTGTGAGGCACGGTGACAGCTGGAACTGGCAGGGTTGATGGTAAACATATTTATGTGATCACCATGATTGGTAATCACATGATCGGGATCCTATTAGTATGGATCCCAACTGAGTGTGAGTAAGCACTGTCCTTGACTGTTAGTGCATGTATGTTGTGAAACAATGCTATTTCATCTGGAACAAGCTACTTTTAAGGATAGTCTGTTTGTCATGTAATTGGTCATGCATGTGACAGTGCTGACATCAAAAGGGCCTTTAGTCATGACATATTGAACTGCGGATCTAACATACTGGATTCAGGTTAGATGACCAGTTTTTTTACAGCTCATACATAGGCTTGTATGCACTTTGTTGACCTTACCATCCATCTCTAATGCCTCTTAGCTGAATGCAGGGGACCTGTCAAATTAAGTTCTTCTTTAACATGGCATATTTTCTGTAGGCAGAGCTGGAAGCTAAGTCTGCACTCAACAGTGAATGTCACAAGCTGTTCCTAACACCAAAGGTGCAAAAATAAGTAAATACCAAAAGAACAATAATGAGACCTCATGGAGTGTAAATGTTGTATTTACCTTGTCAACAAACCAGTTCCAAAAATCAAATTAAACCAATAAATTTAACCATAATCCTAATTATTTTAATTTATTTGCTTGCTTATTTATTGTTTGGCAATTTGAAACACAGTTTAAGCAGGGAAGCCTGAAAGTGTAATAACAGGTTGTAATTCACTGATGTTTGTATAATATTAATAGCCACGTGGACAGTGAATGGTTATTTATTCTCCTCTCTCTGTTTTAGGCAATTGCTGCACCTGCTCCATTCTCTGTAGAAACAAGCTGCCAATGTAAAGCTCCCCATGAGAAGCTAACCATTGCTCAGGCCCACATAGGAACACCAGGTGAGCTTTTAGATTCTTGTCTTCCTGTAATGAGCAATTTCCAAAAGCAATACCCGTTGAGAAAGTCTTAGTAATCTCTGTATTTTCAGATTAAAGGTGAATTGACTAGATGGTAACAATTTCCTTTCCTATATATTATCAGTCTAAATCATGGCCAACCTTAAGCTTTGAGCTTCTCTATAGGCCTTTCCTCAGGCAACCAAGCGTGGCCAAAAATAACAAAGGATTTACGACATTTGTTGTATAGCTAAATACGACATGGTTAGGGTCAGAAACTAAAGTTTCTCATTTTATATGTCAGATTTTGCTGACTGTCAGATCTACAAATTGGGGTTGATTTACTAAAACTAGAGAGTGCAAAATCTGGTGCAGCCCTGCATAGAATCAGCTTGCAGGATTTTTGTCAAAGCCTAACTAAACAAGCTGATGTTAGAAGCTGATTGGCTACCATGCACAGCTGCATGAAATTTTGCATTCTCCAGTTTTAGTAAATCAATCTCATTGTGTAGTACAAGGGCTTTTCAAAGCAATTAATTCAGTTTATATCTAGTCAGGTAGACCCTCACACTACACACATGTTGGTAATATTTTCTATCTTGAAGATCGAATCTGAAACATATTTTAAAGCAGGCCATACATGGGTCGAATTCTGAAAGAATTTTCTTACGAAAATTGTAACTAAGAATTTTCTTTCGAAGTTCACAAAATTAGTGGGCTGCAGCAAAAGCCGATTTTCATGCGGCTGTCGAATTTGAGTGATTAGGCATGTTGGAAATTTTTGGAAAAACAAACTAGTTGCTAATCCATGATGGGAGAAACGTGCAAGAAATATAATCGAAAAAGAAATGTGCATGAGCTGTGAGCTGGAAAGAAAAGGTGGGGTAAACATGACGTAAAATTGAAGGTTTGGTTGGTCGAATTTCAAAATCAATAGTTCCATCATCGGATCACAAAACGCACAAAATTTCAGATTTTCAAAAGAAAATTTGTTCAGAATTCGACCCATATATGGTCGGCTTTAGGCCTTTTAAGCTTTTAACTGTGTGTAACCAGTTCAAAACATTTTTTTATATAATGGGGAAGAGATATAACTGGAGAGAAATGGAAGCCATTGGCCTAAAGGGCAAACACAACAAACTAGCACTTTGATGGTAGGGGCAATTTTCTGTGTACCATGCTAAATGTTTCATAGTGCCTAAAGCCGGCCATACATTAGTGATTAGTGTGCATGGTGAGAGCTGGGTGTTTTGAAAGGACATTGTTTATTCTGACACGCCCTTTCACAACTTCCAACGTCAGCTTATTTTGTTACTCTCTGTTCTGTGTCTGTCACATCACATGTCAGATCTGCAAAGGAAGCTAGTGCAGAAAGACCCCCCTCTGCCAGGACGTGATCACAGGCCTGAATGGGGAGCAGGTAGCTTTATAATGTATAACAAACAAAAAAAATAATAATAATGTCCTATAAACGAAATATCAAAGTCCACCAAAAGTATTCAAAATCCTCATGCAGCTGCTGTGTACCAACCACCAAGTGATTATGATGAAGCTTAGTGAATCTCTGTTGCCCCTTGAAAAACATCCTGTCAGACAAAATGTGCATTAGGCAGAGTTTAGCGGTGACTTTATCACAGCCACCCAGAGAGTCGGCGGTGCAATAGGATTGTCATACTATCTGTTTTGTAAGTACCCACTTGGTTTATTAATAAATGTTTTTTAAACTGTACTTTACTTTGGGATTTCCTTGCTCTTTCTTTTGTATGTTTTTGCTGCTGAGACCGGTATATGAGATCCAGTGACCACTTTTGGGGCATGCCATTTATGAGAGCGTGAGTCTAAAGGCTTACAGAGGTGTGAGAGAAAGCGAGTTGGATCCATCCATGCTGGATCTGTCATCTTTTAAATGCTGATTTAGACCTCTTGAGTTGTGGGGTTTAAGGATTTAGTAAACTGCATTATCACCTGGTGGTTGGCGCACAGCAGCTGCATGAAGATTTTGCATACTTTTGGTGGACTTTGATATTTTGTATATAGGACTATATTATTTAGATTTTTTTGATTTATATATTGATGTGTTAATATCAGTGAGTGCTGCAGTCAGGTTTTTTACTTTCTCATCTTCTTTTAATTTGATTAATTTGCCAAGCAAATTATATAGCTATGGATCACATAGCTATATAATGCCCAGCATGTGATACTGACTGGGGACCCATTGCTTATTGATGTCAGAATTGTGGAGTATATCCACTCAGGGCCATCAGTCCAGCATACTGTATATTAGCACTGGCCCATGGGGCAAATGCCCCTCTCCCCTCAAGCCCACCTGGGAAAGAACTTTTTGTCAGGTTTTTAGTTGGACTAATGCTGCAACAAAGCACTGTTTTCTGTAAATGGAAAAGCGTTAGCACCTCTGTGTAAGGTTACTATTACTGTCCATATACCCCTGTCTAAGTTACAACCATTTACCTAATTTCTTGTCTCGGGGACAAGAAGTGAGAAGAAAACCTAGTGGGGTCACAGACATACACTTGATAGAAATTGTTGCCTTCACCCAAGTCTGTCCAAAAAAAACAAACAATTATAGTTATTTTATACAGGTAGCTTTGATTTCTCAAAATCATCATCATGTTCAAAAACTGGTAATCTGCAACCTGAATCATTTTCATTGCCAGAATCCTTTCTGTATGCAAAGACTAGTATTATTACATGAAAAGGTAATATCATTACCAGCATATGCGGAATTTGAAAATCGTATATATGAAATATTTAATGCTTAGAGGGAGATGAGTGTGAAGTCTACACATGAGACTTGGCTCAGGGATGTACTCAGGCTGAGAACACAGATGGCAGAAAGAGCCAAGAATAGAAGCCGTACATGATACACAAGTTCTCATTTGGGAAGGAGTTTCTTTGTTAGGTGACAAACAAATTACAGGCATATAAAAGAAGAATAGTCCTGGCTTTGTGATAATACAAATTGTATTGTACCATGGAAATGTCTCTTTACAACAGCACAGCTGATACTGCAATTTTCTTCTCAATGATTATACTTCAATGGACCACTGCATTATAGCAAATCAAAATAGTGTACACAGACTGTCATCCTTTTGTGTTCAGAGCTGAATGTAGAGGAAAATGGGGGGCCACTAAGAAATGCACCACCCAGCATACTTTGTCATAATTGTTGACTTTGTATGACTTTGTCATAACTTATTTATTAAGACTGGCAAAAATGATCAGGGAGGTAGCAGCCTATGTATTAGCCTCTGGTTCTCGAAAAGAAAATAATGCTTATACAGTATTGGTCCCATGGTACCAACATAACAAGACAATCCTATCTATCTATCTATCTATCTATCTATCTATCTATCTATCTATCTATCTATCTATCTATCTATCTATCTATCTATCTATCTATCTATCTATCTATCTATCTATCTATCTATCTAATTTATCTATTCTATCTAATCTATCTATCTGTCTTTTGAGGATGTATAGTAGCATTTTCAATGTGTCCATGCCAGTCGGGAAATCTGTTTTAGGGCCTGGCAGACCACTTTTATTTAAAAACAAAAGGTAAGTACAACAAAATAAACAGTTGCCCTCGCAGGGGTTTCCACCATCAGTTCAAACATGAAAATAAATAAAGCTCAGCCACTTGATACTCTCCTGCAGCACCACTGCTCAGGTCTCAAGCTTAGACTTCCTTCAGACCACCTCACAGCACCCCTGTGCTCATGTGTAACCTCTGCACGCTCAGCTCTCATAGATTTGCAGTTCCCAACTGATCTGGACCTTAGGCTTAGGGCCTCCATCTGTTCTGTCACAGACTTTGCTTGCACTATGCAGACATGGCACACCCTGGCTGCTCCCTTGTAGCCTCACAGTCTCCTAGGGAAGATGGAGCCTTGAAACATGCCCACACCTATGATTATAAAGGCTGTGCAAATCTGCAAACACAGCCTACTGGTCTCCAGTAAGACCTGGACACAAGATTAGAAGTTTCTTCCTTCCCAAAGGTCTCTGAAGACTCCAGACCCTAATCCGGGAATTGTAATCCGGGAATTGAGAAAGCTGCAAGATCAACATGCACACCCTGGTTTCTCCCTTGTAGCTTCATAATCTCCTTGGGAAGACAGTGCCTTGAACCATGTCCAAGCCTATGATTATAAAGGCTGTGCAAATCTTCACACACAGCCTGCTGGTCTCCAGTAAGAAAAGACCTGGACACAAGATTAGAGGCTTCTTCCCTCCCAAAGCTCTCTGAAGCCTCTGGACTCTAGACCTTAGAGAAAGCTGCAAGATAAACATGTACACACTGGCGTCTTTCTTGTAGCGCTACAGTCTCCCAAGGAAGGCAGAGTCTTGTACCATGCCCAAGCCTATGATTATAAAGGCTGTGCAAACCTGTACACACAGCCTGCTGGTCTCTATTAAGACCTGAACACAAAATTAGAGGCTTCTTCCCTCTCAAAGCTCTTTGAAGTCTCTGGACTCCAGACCCTAATCCAGGAATTATAAGGAACAAGGAAAAACAGTCTGGAAAAAGGTCACAGTTCACCATCGAGGGGTCAAGAATATAACTTTGAATTTGATGAATATGATGAGGCAGCAAAAATGCTAATAGAGAACAATGAGAGGAAGAGGGCTTGATGGCAGTCATGACTTTTAAACAAGGTCAGGAAAGAATTCCATTTCCTTCTTTGCTCCATCTTAGGATGGAGCAAAGAAGGAAATGGACCAACCGCTGCAGTTTTACGTTGCTATTTTGAAGAGGGATATCATTGTTATGGCAGCAGCTAGCTGCCATAACCCCGGTATCCTCTTCTTCAGCGGGCAGTCCGCTTTCAGATAAAAGCGATCTCTGCAGCAGATTCGCTGCAAGATCACTTTTATCGGCGGTGGGAGAGGGCACCCCTCCCGCCACGCTCCGGTGCCCCCCGCTGCTGCCGACAGCGACGTCAAAACATCACTTCCGCCCATAGCTCTTAAAGGGCCATTTAAAAAGAAAAAATGTATTGCATTTCTAGTGTAAATATGAGATCTGAGGTCTTTTTGACCCCAGATCTCATATTTAAGAGGTCCTGTCATGCTTTTTTCTATTACAAGGAATGTTTGCATTCCTTGTAATGGGAATAAGTGACACAATTTTTTTTTTTTTTTAAAGAACATTTTTTAAACGTTGCCTATGGAGATTAAGGGTAAAAGTTTGTCCCCATTCCACGAGCGGGCGCAATTTTGAAGTGTGATATGTTGGGTATCAATTTACTCGGCGTAACATTATCTTTCACAATATAAAAATTGGGCTAACTTTACTGTTGTCTTATTTTTTAATTCAAAAAAGTGTATTTTTTTTTTAAAAAGTGCGCTTGTGAGATCACTGTGCAAATATGGTGTGACGGAAAGTATTGCAACGACCGCCATTTTATTCTCTAGGCTGTTAGAAAAAATATATATAATGTTTGGGGGTTCTAAGTCATTTTCTAGCAAAAGAAAAATCTTTTTAACTAAACGAATCTCAGAAAGAGGCTTGGTCCTTAAGTGGTTAAACAAGAATTCATGTAAAATCAATTGGTGATTTGTCAATGCAGGTATAGCACCTCATCTGTGCTAAATTAAGTCATTGTGGTTTACACTTACTGTGAGTTTTTTTTATGATTGCTTTAGCTTATGAGTGTGACTGCAGCTTGTCACAAATTTTGTACAGTGCAGTAATCATTGCAGCCTGTTGTTTTCGCCTATGTTGTTTTTTGTCTTCTATGGGGATTTTTGAGTAGCGAAGTTTGGCGCCATTCAACAAGCACGTGCAATTGTGAAAGGTGACATGTTGGGTATCTATTTACTCGGCATAACCTCATCTTTCACATTATGCAAATACATTGGGCTAACTTTACTGTTTTGTTGTTTTTTTTAAGCACAAAACTGTTTTTTTTCCAAAAAAACGCGTTCAAAAAATTGCTGCGCAAATACCGTGCGAGATAAAAAGTTGCAATGACAACCATTGTATTCTCTAGGGTCTTTGCTAAAAAAACATATATAATGTTTTGGGGTTCTATGTAATTTTCTAGCAAATAAATGATGATTTTTACATGTAGGAGAGAAATGTCAGAATTGGCCTGGGCACTCCAGAACGCCTGAAGGTGCTCCGTGCATGTTGGGCCTCTGTATGTGGCCACGCTGTGTAAAAGTCTCACATATGTGGTATCGCCATACTAGGGAGTAATAGCAGAATGTGTTTTGGGATGTAATTTGTGGTATGCATATGCGGTGTGTGAGAAATAACCTGCTATTATGACAATTTTGTGAAAAAAAAAAAAGTTAAAAAAAAATTGATTTTGCAAAGAATTGTGGGAAAAAATGACATCACCATGCATCTTTCTAAATACCCTGGAATGTCTTCTTTCCAAAAAGGGGTCATTTGGGGGGTATTTGTACTTTTCTGGCATGTTAGGGTCTCAAGAAATTAGATAGGCCGTCAGCACTTCAGGTGTGATCAATTTTCAGATATTGGCACCATAGCTTTTGGACACTATAACTTTCACAAAGACTAAATAATATCCATCGATTTGGGTTATTTTTACCAAAGATATGTAGCGGTATACATTTTGGCCAAAATATACGAAGAAAAATTACTACTTTGCAAAATTTTATAACAGAAATTAAGAAAAATGCATTTTTTTTACAGATTTTTCGGTCTTTTTTTCTTTTATAGTGCAAAAAATAAAGAACCCAGCTCTATTTGTGTGAAAAAAAGGACAACATTTTCATATAGATACAGTGTTGCATGACTGAGTAATTGTCATTCAAAATGTGAGAGCACCAAAAGCTGAAAATTGGTCTGGTTATTAAAGGGGTTTAAGTGCCCAGTGCTCAAGTGGTTAAACAAGGATTGGTGATAAAGCATCAGTGAAAAGGAGAAAAGTTTTTCCCATTTTAACTCTTACAGGAGATAATTTCCCTTCCTAGGGGTAGATTTCATCTCACTTCCTGTTGTCTACTTCCGTTTGCAAGTGGGAGTCGTTTGTAAGTTGGATGTTTGAAAGTAGGGGCCTGCCCTATATACTCAGCAGAAATTTGGGCCTTAGGTGTTGTTGTGGCCACAACACTGTAAGCCCTCACAGGGCCCTGCTGTGAAATATTAGATCAAGAAATGTAATTACATGCCCCTGTTGAACAGGGGCAGAAAAATTGGGCCTTTGGTGGTGGTGGTGCTGGTGCCACAACACTGTAAGTCCTCACAGTTACTCTTGGTGGGCGCAGAAACTGGCCCTGCTGTGAAATATTACATAAAGAATTCTAATTACATGTCCCTGTTGAACAGGGGCTGCAAAATTGGGCCTTAGGCACTGGTGGCGGCGCCCAGAACCAGAAATGTTCTTACAAGCTATCAGCATGATCATTGAAGAGGGAGAGGATAATTACTCAGCATAACAGGATAGTCACTCAGCATCAGCATAGGCAGTCTTTGAAGGGATCTTAGATTTCAAAAAAAATTATTCGGTTACATCAGCATCAGGTGCTTGGTAGCTGGTGGTGATCCAAGACTGATTCATTTTTATGAAGGTCGATCGACCGAGTCGGTGAACAGATGCACCCTGTAATCGGTTACAAAGCCTCCAGCAGCACTGAATGTGCATTCCGAAAGAACGCTGGATGCAGGACAGGCCAGTAGCTCAATTGCATACTGTGTAAGCTCTGGCCAGTGATCCATCCTCAAGACCCAGTAACCCAGAGGATTTTCGGTGGGAAAGGTGTCCAAGTCAGATCTTGCCCCTAGGTATTCCTGCACCATGTAAAACCGACGCTGGCGATGGTTGCTGGAACCGATCATACCTTGGGGCTGCGGACTAAAAAATTGTCTGAACGCATCAGTCAGACGGCCACCTTCTCCACCGCTCCTTCTTTGACTGACTGAAGCCTCAGCAACACGTTGTCCAGAAACAGGAGTTTGTAACCTCCCAGTCTCTGGGAATGCGTTGCACAGACCTTTCTGCAAGGTCTCCCGAAGATGTTTCATCCTCTGCTCCCTCTGCGACGGCAAGATAAGGTCCGCAACTTTACCCTTGTAACGTGGATCAAGGAGGGTTGCCAACCAGTATTGTTTCTTCTCCTTGATACCACGAATACGAGGATCCTTCCGCAGGCTTTGCAGGATCAGGGAGGCCATGCAGCGTAGGTTTGCTAAGGCATTCGGTCCGGAGTCCTCTGGGTCACTAAGGACGACATTAACTGCAGCCTCCTCCCAGTCATGTACAAGTCCATGTGTTTCTTGGGACTGTAAATGATCCCTTAAAGACTGCTGCTGATGCTGAGTGCCAGGCTCCACCTCCATACTGACACAATCCTGCTTCTCCTCCTCCTCCTCTTCCTGTGTGATAGGCGGGCACGCAGGAACACTGTCTGGATAAAGGGGGCCTTGAGAGCTAAGGAAGTCTTCCTCTTCCTGCCTCTGTTCTGCCTCAAGTGCCCTGTCCATTATTCCACGCAGCGTGTGCTCCAACAGGTGGACAAGGGGGACAGTGTCACTGATGCATGCACTGTCACTGCTCACCATCCTCGTGGCCTCCTCAAATGGTGACAGGACAGTGCATGCATCCCTGATCATGGCCCACTGGCGTGGGGAAAAAAAAACAAGCTCCCCTGACCCTGTCCTGGTGCCATATTCACACAGATACTCATTGATGGCCCTCTGCTGCGTGTGCAGCCGCTGCAGCATGGCCAACGTTGAGTTCCACCTGGTTGGCATGTCACAGATTAGGCGGTTCTTGGGCAGGTTAAATTCCTTTTTGGAGGTCTGCCAGCCGAGCACTGGCATTATATGACCGGCGGAAATGCACACAGACTTTCCTGGCCTGCCTCAGGACATCCTGTAAGCCCGGGTACCTGCCCAAGAACCGCTGCACCACCAAGTTAAGGACGTGAGCCAAACAGGGCACAAGGGTCATTTGTCCCTGTCGGAGAGGAGGTTGGTGCCACCATTCCTGCCTTAAGTTGGCGTGGTGTCAACCACCTCTGAACCTGCCCCTGCAGAGCTGATAGAACCTCTGCCCCAGTGTGGCTCCTGTCCCCCAAGCACACCAGCTCAAGCACCGCATGGCATCTTTTGGCCTGCGTACTTGCGTAGCCCCTTGAACGCCTACGGAGCACCGCTGGTTCCGAGGACAAAGCACAGGAAGAGGCCATGGAGGAAGAAGAAGAGGAGGGGGTGGAGGAGAGAGGTGTGTCAGAATCACTGGCATTTTGGAGGCGTGGTGGCAATACAACATCCAACACTGCTGCCCCTTGTCCTGCATCCTTCCCAGCTGCCAGAAGAGTCACCCAATGTGCAGTGAAACTTAGGTAAATGTCCCAGTCCATGCCTGCTGGACCATGAGTCAGTGGTAATATGCACCTTACCACTGACCGCCCTGTCCAGCGAGGCCAAGACATTGCCTTCCACATGCCGGTAGAGAGCCGGAATCGCCTTCCATGAGAAAAAGTGGCATTTGGGAACCTGCCACTGAAGAACCGCACATTCCACAAACTCATGGAAGGAGGCAGAGTCTACCAACTGAAAAGGTAGCAGTTGAAGTGCTAGCAATTTTGCCAAGCTAGCATTCAACTGCTGGGCATGTGGATGGCTGGGAGCGAACTTCTTTTTGCGGTGCAGCAGCTGGGGCAGGGAAATTTGCCTGGTACAATCTGACGTTGGTGTACCGATAGCAGATTTCCCGCAAGTACTTACTAATTCTACACCTTCGTTCCTCTCAGTTCAGGTCTCAGAGAGGACTGAAGGTATAGTGGGGTTGGAAATCCCAGCTGATGAGGAGTAAGGAGAGGTCCTCTTGCTTTTTGGTGTGGGTCTTTTAGGTACGCTCGCCAACGAACTGCATGGCAGGTCAACATATGTCTGGTCAAGCATGTGGTGCCCAAGGGAGAGATGTTTTGGCCATGCGAGATACGCTTGAGACATATGTTACAAATAGCAGCGGTGCCATCTAATGCACTCGTCTCAAAAAAGGCCCACAACAAAGAACTTTTGGAATAACGCGCCCTGCACATGCGGAGCTCTGAGGTGTGATGCAGTCAATGTGCTGCCCCTGGAGGGCATCCTGCCACGTCGGTGATGTGCCTCCTCCTTCTCTCTCCTATCAGGCACCCACGTTGAGTCAGTGACCTCATCACCCCCTCCCTCCTCATCACTGGAGCAAACCTGGCAGTATGCTGCAGCAGGGGGAACATGGCTGCCAGATTGCTGTCCTTTTTGGGCACCGCCTCTGTCCGTGCTCACGTTACTGCCTTCATCTAGCTCAGTATCATCATCAGAGCCTTCTAAACACTGGGCATCCTCCTGGAGCATGTACCCAACACTGTGGTCAAACAGTTCAAGGGACTCCTCAGGAGGACATGGTGGGGCTAGGGAAGGAGTCACTGATGCCATTGAGCCGAGCGAAGAGGCCGCATTGGCAGCTGCTTTGCCAAAGTACCCTGAGCATGGGTGAGAGAGGATGAGGAGGATGATGACGGCTTGGTCATCCACTCGACCAAGTCTTCCACATGTTGCGGCTCAACACGGCCAGCTGCCAAAAAAAAGGCCAAGCGTGTCCCACGGCAACTTGCTGATGAGGATGCCCCGTGTCCACGACCAGCACTGTTGCCTCTAGACACAGAGCCTGCTTGCCCTCTTTTATTGGCTTGTGACTGTCTGCCTCTCCTTGTTGGCCTTCCAGACATACTAATGGCCTGCAGTGAGATGTAGCTGCACTAAGCTGGGATATATATAATATATATATCCTGATACTGCAGCTAGCAAAATCAACTGCCTGCCTGTAGTATTAATATTATGAGAACACCACCAATATTCTACAGGTAGCTTTAGCTGAACACTGTGCAGAGGTCGCACTACACTAACTTGTAGGTTTAGCTGAACACTGTGCAGAGGTCACACTACACTAACTTGTAGCTTTAGCTGAACACTGTGCAGAGGTCACACTACACTAACTTGGAGCTTTAGCTGAACACTGTGCAGAGGTTGCACTACACTAACGTGTAAATAATGTAGCTACCTGCGGTAGTGATAGGATCAGGAAAACATCACCAACCTTCTACAGGTAGCTTTAGCTGAACACTGTGCAGAGGTCGCACTACAGTAACGTGTAAATAATGTAGCTGCCTGCGGTAGTGATAGGATCAGGAAAACACCACCCACCTTCTACAGGTAGCTTTAGCTGAACACTATGCAGAGGTCGCACTACACTAACGTGTAAATAATGTAGCTGCCTGCAGTAGTGATAGGATCAGGAAAACAACACCAACCTTCTACAGGTAGCTTTAGCTGAACACTGTGCAGAGGTCGCACTACACTAACTTGTAGCTTTACCTGAACACTGTGCAGAGGTCGCACTACACTAACTTGGAGCTTTAGCTGCACACTGTGCAGAGGTCACACTACACTAATTTGTAGCTTTAGCTGAACACTGTGCTGAGGTCGCACTACACTAATTTGTAGCTTTAGCTGAACACTGTGCTGAGGTCGCACTACACTAACTTGTAGCTTTAGCTGAACATTGTGCAGAGGTCGCACTACACTAACTTGGAGCTTTAGCTGAACACTGTGCAGAGGTCGCACTACACTAACTTGGAGCTTCAGCTGAACACTGTGCAGAGGTCGCACTACACTAAAAAATAATGTAGCTGCCTGCGGTAGTGATAGGATCAGAAAAACACCACCAATCTTCTACAGATAGCTTTAGGTGCACACTGTGCAGAGGACGCACTACACTAACTGTAAATACTGTAGCTAATAGGACTAATAGGATCAGAAGAACACCAGCAATTTTCTTAAAATACTGTAACAACACCTGCCTGCCTGTCAGTAGGAAGATAATAACAGGAACGGATCTAGCTAAACTGAATACAGTGTGTGTGTGTGTGTGTATATATATATATATATATATATATATATATATACACACAACACCAACACATGCACCTGGGATGCATGTATATATATACACAACACCTGGGATGCATATATATATATATATATATATATATATATATATATATATATATATATATATATATATATATATATATATATATATATATATACACAATACGCTGTAAGTGCAGCTAACTGACTGACTGTCCTGCCTAATCTATCTAACTTAAATCAAATGACACTGTCTCTCTGTCTCTGTCTCTCAACGCCGGAACACACTACACAGGGCCGACGTGTAGGCGGCCTTATATAGTGTGGGGCGTGTACTAAACCCCCTGAGCAATAATTGGCCAAAGCCACGCTGGCTTTGGCCAATTACAGCTCTCTGTACAGATGGAGCTGTGATTGGCCAAGCATGCGGGTCATAGTGCATGCTTGGCCAATCATCAGCCAGCAATGCACTGCGATACCGCAGTGAATTATGGGCCTTGACGCGCCACTCGAATTTGGCGTGAACGGCCCATATCGTTCGCAATTCGGCGAACGATCGAACAGACGATGTTCGAGTCGAACACGAAGCTCATCCCTAAAGGCCACCAAGGAGAGGCAGACGCTCACAGGCCACTAAAAGAGCGCAAGCAGGTTCTGTGTCTACAGCCGACAGTGCTGGTCATAGATATGGTGCATCCTCAGCACGTGACTGTGGGGTACGCTTGTCCTTTTTTTGGCAGCTGGCCGTGTTGATCCACAACATGCAGAAGAGTTGATAGGCTGGATAACTAAGCTGTCCTCATCCTCCTCATTCTCTGTCACCCAGACTCAGAGTAGTTTGCCTGCCAATGCAGCTGCCAAAGCGGCCTATTCCATCGGCTCAATGTCATCAGTCACTCCTCCCCTAGCCCCACCATCATGCATGGAGGAGTCCCCCAAACTGTTCGACCACAGTGTCGGGTACATGCTGCAGGAGGATGTGCGGCATTTTGAAGGCTCTGATGATGGTACCCAGTTTGAGGAAGGCAGTAACGTGAGCCTAGAGAGAGGGGGTGCCCGTGAAGGACAAGAAACTGGCAGTCATGTTCCCTCAGCTGCAGCATACTGCCAGGTTTGCTCCAGTGATGAGGAGGGAGGGGATGATGAGGTCACTGACTCTACGTGGGTGCCTGATAGAAGAGAGGAGGAGGAGGCACATCTCCAACGAGGCAGGATGCCCTCCAGGGGCCAGCTTAAGGGCAGCTACCCGACTGCATCACACTGCAGAGCTCCGCATGTGCAGGGCGCTGCTAACTCCCCACGTATTTTGAAAAGTGCTTTGGTGTGGGCTTTTTTTGATACATGTGCAGCAGATCGCACCGTTGCTGTTTGCTGTCTGAAGTGTATCAAGCATGGCCAAAACAGCAGCCGCTTGGGCACCACATGCTTGACCAGACCTGCAGTCCGTTGGCAACAGTACTTAAGACCCACACCAAAGAACAAGGCAGACCTCTCCTTGCTCCTCATTAGCTGGGATCTCCAACCCCACTATACCTTGTCCTCTCAGAAACCTGCACTTAGAGGAATGAAGGTGTAGAATTAGGTGTGCCACGTACTTGCGGGCAATCTGCTATCGCTACACCAACATCCGATTGTAGCAGGCAGATTTCCCTACCCCAGTTGCTAAACCGTCAAAAGAAATTCGGTCCCAGCCATCCACATGCTCAGCAGCTGAATGCTAGCTTGGCTAAATTGCTAGCACTCCAACTGCTGCCTTTTCAGCTGGTAGATTCTGCCCCCTTTTGTGAATTTGTGGAATGTGCGGTATCTCAGTGGCAGGTTCCCAAACACCATTTCTTTTCACGGAAGGCCATTCCGGCTCTCTACCGGCATGTGGAAGGCAATGTCTTGGCCTCGTTGGACAGGGCGGTCAACGGTAAGGTGCATATCACCGCTGACTCATGGTCCAGCAGGCATGGACAGGGACGTTGCCTTTCTTTCATGGCGCACTGGGTAACTCTGCTGGCAGCTGGGAAGGATGCAGGACAGGGTGCAGTATTGTTGGAGCTTGTTCCACCACCACGCCTCCAAAATGCTAGTAGTGGTGATTCTGCCACACCTCTCTCCCCCTCCCCCTCCTCTTCTTCTTCCTCCATGACCTCTTCCGCTGCAGATTTGTCCTCGGAACCAGCGGTGCTCCATAGGCGTTCAAGGGGCTACGCAAGCACTCAGGCAAAAAGATGCCATGTGGTGCTTGAATTGGTCTGCTTAGGGGACAGGAGCCACACTGGGGCAGAGATTCTGTCAGCTCTGCAGGGGCAGACTCAGAGGTGGTTGATGCCACACCAGCTTCAGCCAGGAATGGTGGTTTGTGACAATGGCACCAACCTCCTCTCCGCCCTCCGACAGGGACACTTGACCCATGTTCCCTGTTTGGCTCACGTCCTTAATTTGGTGGTGCAGCGGTTCTTGTGCAGGTACCCGGGCTTACAGGATCTCCTGAGGCAGGCCAGGAAAGTCTGTGGGCATTTCCGCTGGTCATATAATGCCAGTGCTCGGCTGTCTGACCTTCAAAAGGAATGCAACCTGCCTAAGAACCGCCTCATTTGTGATATGCCCACTAGGTGGAACTCAACATTGGCAATGCTGCAGTGGCTGCATGCACATGCAGCAGAGGGCCATTAATGAGTACCTGTGTGAGTATGGCACCAGAACAGGATCAGGGGAGCTTGGCTTTTTTCACCACGCCAGTGGCTAATGATCAAGGATGCATGCACTGTCCTGTCACCATTTGAAAAGGCCACGAGGATGGTGAGCAGTGACAGTGCATGCATCAGAGATACTGTCCCTCTTGTCTTCCTGTTGGAGCACACGCTTCGTGGAATAATGGACAGGGCACTTGAGGCAGAACAGAGGGAGGAAAAGGAGGACTTCCTTACCTCTCAAGGCCCCCTTTATCCAGACAGTATTCCTTCGGGCCCGCCGATCACACAGGAAGAGGAGGAGGACGACGAGGATTGTATCAGCATGGAGGTGGAGCCTAGCACTCAGCAGCAGTCTCCAAGGGATCATTTTCAGTCCTCAGAAACCCATGGACTTGTACGTGGCTGGGAGGAGGTGGCTGTGGATCATGTCATCCTTAGTGACCCAGAGGACTCTGGATCGAATGCCTTAGCAAACCTTCGCTGCATGGCCTCCCTGATCCTGCAAAGCCTGCGAAAAGACCTTTCGGATTTGTGGTATCAAGGAGAGGAATCATTACTGGCTGGCAACCCTTCTTGATCCTCATTACAAGGGTATGGTTGCAGAACTTATCCAGCCTTCGCAGAGGGAGCAGAGGATAAAAAATCTTCAGGAGGCCTTGCAAAAAGGTTTGTGCAATGCATTTCCAGAGCCTGGGAGGTTACAATTTCCTGGTCCTCCTGGACAACGTGTTGCTCAGGCTTCGGTCAGTCCCAGAAGGAGCAGTGGAGAAGGTGGCTGTCTGACAGATGCGTTCAGACAATTCTTTAGTCCGCAGCCCCAAGCTCTGATCGGTTCCAGCAACCATCTCCAGTGTCTGATTTACATGGTTGTTGAATACCTAGGGGCAAGATCAGACTTGGAGACCTTTCCAACCGAAAATCCACTGGGTTACTGGGTCTTGAGGATGGATCACTGGCCAGAGCTTGCACAATATGCAATTGAGCTACTGGCCTGTCCTGCATCTAGCGTTTTTTCTGAACGCACATTCAGTGCTGCTGGAGGCTTTGTAAGCAATCACAGAGTGTGCCTGTCCACAGACTCAGTTGATCAGCTCACCTTCATAAAAATGAATCAGTCTTGGATCACCAGCTACCAAGCACCTGATGCTGATGTAACCGATTAATTTTTCTATGAATGTGAGATCCCTTGAAGACTGCCTATGCTGCGTGACTATCCTATTATGCTGAGTGACTATCCTATTCCTCAATGTTCATGTTGTTAGCTTCTAAGAACATTTTTGTTTCAGGGCACCACCACCAGTGCCTAAGGCCCAATTTTTCTGCTCCTGTTTAACAGGGGCGTATAATTATAATTTTTGCTGTAATATTTCGCAGCAGGGCTCGTTCTTGCCCTCAACTAGAGTATCTGTGAGGGGTTGCAGTGTTGTGGCACCACCATCAGTGCCTAAGGCCCAATTTTTCTGCCCCTGTTTAACAGGGGCATGTAATTACAATATTTGCTCCAATATTTCACAGCAGGGCTCGTTCCAGCGCTCAACAACAGAATCTGTGAGGGGTTATAGTGTTGTGGCGCCACCACTACTGCCTAAGATCCAATTTTTCTGCCTCTGTTTAACAGGGCCGTGTAATTACAATTTTTGATGTAATATTTCACAGCAGGGCCCGTTCCTGCACCCACCAAGAGTAACTGTGAGGGCTTACAGTGTTAAGGGCACCACCACCACAACACCACCAAAGGCCCAATTTTCTGCCCCTGTTCAACAGGAGCATGTAATTACAATTCTTGATATAATATTTCACAGCAGGGCCCGTTCCAGCGCCCACCAAGAGTAACTGTGAGGGCTTACAGTGTTCTGGTACCACCAACACCTAAAGCCCAATTTTCTGCAGAGTATATAGGGTAAGCCGTATAGTATATACAGGCGGTCCCCTACTTTCAAACATCCGACTTACAAACGACTCCTACTTACAAACAGAGGGAGACAACAGGAAGTGAGAGGAAATCTACCCCTAGGAAGGGAAATTCTCTCCTGTAAGAGTTAACGTGGGAAAAAGGTGTCTTCACTGATGCTTTATCACCAATCCTTGTTTCCCTAATAACCCCAAATTTTCAAAATCCAATTGTCATTGGGACAGAAAGTGAGGTGAAATCTTCTGAACAGGGGCACAGACAGCAAAACAAATGTTACAGGGTTATTGATAATCTTTCCCTATGCTATTCAAATAGCTTAATTTTTTTTGGCTGGAGCTACACTTAAAAAATGTACCTGTTCCAAATTACAAACAGATTCAACTTAAGAACAAACCTACAGTCCCTGTCTTGTTTGGACCGCCTGTATACTGCTGTTCAGAGTATATAGGGCCTGCGGGCCCCACGCCTTTTCTTTTTTTAATTTGGGTGCTGGGTTCCCCTTAATATCCATACAAGACCCAAAGGGCCTGGTAATGGGCTGGGGGGGGTACCCATGCCGTTTTTCTCAATAATTTTCATCCATATTGCCGGGACCCGACCTTACATTACAGCCGTAAGCAGTTTTAAACGACTTTTATTCCTTTAGAAATGTCATTTTGTGCAGGGACTGTTCTAAACACGGGAAACACGCGCCACTTTACAGGCATACTATAGTCACGCCCCAGGTACGATATTTAAAGGAATATTTCACTTTTATTTTTTCACTTTAAGCATTATTAAAATCACTGCTCCCCAAAAAAGTCAGTTTTTAAAACTTTTTTTGTATTGATACATGTCCCCTGGGGCAGGATCCGGGTCCCCAAACACTTTTTAGGACAATAACTTGTATATTAGCCTTTAAAATTCGCACTTTTGATTTTTCACATTCAGGTCCCATAGACTTTAACGGTGTTCGAATGTTCGTGCAAACTTTCGGTCCGTTCGCATGTTCTGTCGTGAACCGAATCGGGGGGTGCTGTCTGTCCCATAAATACCCCCTTCCCAGAATGCAACTCGGAGGACCACACCCACCGAGCTTGTCTCCGAGACAGAGGAGCATCTATACACTTCGACACGTTGCCTTTCCAACACTGACTAATGGTAACAGCGACACCCATTGGTCAGCACGGAAACACACACAACTTCAGCCAAGCTGGAACAGAGGCGAACTTTTAACCTTCCTAACACCCAATTTACTGAATTTACCTAATCTGCGGTAGATTGTAAATCTACCAGCGACACATATGTTTGAGTGTCAGCAGCTTTTTCTCACCTATTTGATTAATTTTAGCGCAGTCTTTTCCCTCACTATCACCATTATTTCAAGCACAGATACCAAATCCAGTGAGGTAGTGACCAACAGTGTGGTGTTTATTGGTGATATATACAAGTCTATATACAGGTGCTGTACAGTGTTTCAGAAAACAAGAACAAAAATAGTCAAACAAAAACCTAGCTGTGTCTCGGCACTAATTACACAATATATACAGGCCCTAACTACCAGGCTGAGCAAGCCTACAGCTTGTCAGCTTCCACAGATACAGCTTAACAGGTTTTTACCAACCTTTTGCTCCCACAGACCAGTGTTGTCTGTATTTCCCAGGCAGAGAGCCAAGGCTGTCTGTCACAGGTGAGTTTTAATTGGCCTGGGGGGAGGACCAAGACCTGAACTGGAACGTGGATCAGAGCTCCCTGAACGTGTATGAGAGGAGCCTGGGAAACGTATAAACCCTGAACAGGACTTTTCCTGGCTATCTCTGAGACGCCCTGCTACATATCCTCCCCCTTGTTTCAACCCCAGGGTTGGAACACCTGTGGCCCAACAGGAGTGAACAAGGGACAGGGCATCTACATTCCCCATCTTAACACCTGGCCTGTGTTTTACAGTGAAGGAGTAATCCTTGTGACGGGAGGGCCCATGGAACCCACAATCCCTTGGGGAGGTTGGGAAAACCTTGTTTCAGCTCCCCATGCACCTGGAATGTTGTGTGTGTGTGTATGTATATATGTATATATGTGTGTGTATGTATGTATATATATATATATATATATATATATATATATATATATATATATATATAATATATTACAGTGGGGCACAAAAGTATTTAGTCAGCCACCAATTGTGCAAGTTCTCCCACCAAAAAAGTTGAGAGAGGCCTGTAATTGTCATCATAGGTATACCTCAACTATGAGAGACAAAATGTGGAAACAAATCCAGACAATCAGAAAAAACAGAGTCACCGCGCTATCTCAAAAAAAACCCCTAGGAAGCAGCAGTTCAACTGTGAGATATACACAACAATACAAAGAAACAAGGAAAAAACTGCGCTATTACATGAGAATATATGAGTGCATAAAAATTAATTAGTGCATGCCAAAGTTCATAAGATACTAAATCCAAGAAGTGTTGTGGGAAAATATCATGGTATATGAATACATGAGATCATGGGTGCACAAATTGAGTAGTGTATAGCCCAGTTCATAGAATGGAAAACCCAGATGATCTTCTATAAAATGAGAAAGATCCCCTCAATGCTTCCCCATGGAAGCTAGTGTGAAAAGGCTGGAAATAGACACCGCTCACAGTGATCCTCCACGATTTTAAAATTCACGCTTACAAAAGAGCAAGCAAATCACGCTTGTATGTGGACCCAGATCCGAGTGTCAAGCTAATACTGAAGCTTCTCTGTGTGCTGCATAACTGCAGACGTGCAATGGATGGTACACCATCCCGAACTCAAGGACATGAGAACAAAAGAAAGGTGGCCATAGCGTAAATCCGGTATAAACAATTTATTAAAAAAAGTAGAACACTTACAGAAATAGAAGTTAAAAGAGCAGTTCCGGCCGGCATAGCGAGCGCCCGTTCTCAACAAGATCGCGATGACGTCAGAGGGCCAACCTCCCGACGTACGTTTCGTCTATAACTGACGTCGTCTGGGGAATGGGCGACGCTCTGACTCATCGCAATAAATAGGCAAGTATAACCACGCCTTGTTGTGACCTCTTTATAGCAGGAAGTAAGGAACAACCAATCCCTTAAGTGAATAGAAGCAAGGAACACCTAACAGGCAATAAAAAAATGTACTTTGAAATGTATAAAACGTGATCAAAATAGATAATAATAATAAGGACTAGAGCTCAAATGAATTGTATAGACACATGGGATATTAAGTGTATCGAAGGCGAGCCTGTGGACATAAAGTGTATATTAAACAACACTACGCCATCTTGTGGGAACAAAAGAAACTACCACTTAGCAAAATAGCTCAATGGTAACTAATGTGCACTAAATTAAGTGAAGAAATATTGTCGAACCTGAAGGTAGTGTGCGTACTCAAAAGAATAAACATTTTCTATAAAACATAGAAAAATATATATAGTGATATAAACCATGTAGATAGGGGAAAATAGAAACTGATATATAAAAAAATCTAATAAAACATATTGATGAAATAAAAATACCGAATATTAATGCCAAATAATGCCACCAAGATGTCACACTGAGTTCACAATAACACATAAAATGGCAATACTAGGCATTATCGATGAATGCGTTAAGGTCTATCTCTACATTCAACCCAAACAGTGTGTAGCACTTAATTCTGTGTATCCATGCCATTTCAAGTCACGAGATACCTCGCACCAAGGATCCACCCCTTCAATGACAGGTATATTTATCTATCCCTAAGAAAATGGTTTTATCAGGGTTTTTATTATGGACTTCTAAATAGTGCCTAGACACAGGATGTTTGGGAAAACCATTGAGGATATTCGCCACATGCTCGTTGAGTCTGACCATGAGGGGGCGCTTAGTCCTGCCCACATACTGCAGCCCACAAGGGCATTGGAGCAGGTAAACCACCCCCTTGGTGGAGCATGTGATGAAAAGCCTAATCACAAACTCTACCTGGGTACTGGAAGATCTAAAGGTATGAGTTCTCCTTTGTGTGCATCCATTTAATGAGCATACCCTACATCTCCTGCATTGGTAGAATCCCATGAGGTTATCAAAAAATCCCCTCTTATTAGTAGGGGGGTCTATGATGTTAGTGGCAACAATACCCCTGAGGGAGGGTGCCCCTCTGTAAACCACCTGTGGTTTTGCAGAAAGAATAGTGTTTATAGTGAGATCACTTGTGAGAATATGCCAATGCCTTTTAATCATCTGACCAACTGTCCTATGCTGGATGGAATAGGTCGTTATAAATGGAATGGAAGGCATCCTATTAGCATTGGGCACTCTCTCCTTGAGCAAATTGCGTCTATTGATGGATAATACCTCCTCAAGGGTGTTTTTGAGAAGGGTTATTCCGATATACTTCTCAAAAACAATCTTTTTAAGTGGGAGAACTTGCACAATTGGTGGCTGACTAAATACTTTTTTGCCCCACTGTGTGTGTGTGTATATATATAGTATATTGTCTTATTTTGTTGTTAACTCTTTGCTGGGTCGTTTGGGGTGTGGCTGTATTCCAATGTTCTATTGTGTCTGTCTGCCTTGGATTTTATGGGATGTGTATGTGGATTAGCTGTGAGATTGGTAGGGGCGAAGTCCTCCAACAGCTCGCACTGCTGATTGGACAGTCTACCCTGCCCGGAATGCAAAGGTGGGGGGATTGTCCAGAGTATTACCTGTGTACCTGTGTTTTCAATAAACAGTCCATGTTCAGCAACCAAACGAGTATTGTCTTGATAGTGGTTGGAATATCTGATATCTATATTCAGACTGAGAGGAAGCGGTATATGACGAAAGCACTCAAGCGGAGTGTGGGACATTTCGTTACAATCCTGTAGAGCCAAAAACCACCGGTTCACCCATCTATTAGTCTCCTTCTTTTGGGCCATCCATTTCAGGGGAGCATGGTCAGTTATTAACTCAAACTGGCGTCCTAACAAATAGTACCTTAGTGTGTCGACAGCCCACTTTATGGCTAAACTTTCTTTTTCAATGACTGCATACTTTTTCTCATGGTCATTGAGCTTTTTGCTTAGGTACACCATAGGGTGTTCTTCCCCATTGTGTACCTGTGACAATACTGCCCCGATACCTACATCAGATGCATCCGTCTGAACCAAAAAATCTTTGGAGAAATCGGGGGAGTACAGCACTGGCTGTGCACAAAGAGCCTTCTTCAAGACTTGAAATGATTCCTCTGCTACTGGGGACCATTTCACCATTACCGAGTCTTTCGCTTTCGTAAGGTCCGTCAGTGGGGCAGCTATAATTGCAAAATTCGGGATAAACTTTTTATAATACCCCGCGATCCCAAGAAAGGCCCTGACCTGCTTCTTGTTTGCAGGATGTGGCCACTCCTGGATGAATGGCTTCTATTTTATTCACTTTAGGTTTTATGGCACCAGGGCCAATAGTGTAGCCCAAATACCTGGTTTCCTCTAAACCAAAGGCACTTTTTTTTTGGATTTGCCGTAAAACCTTCTTTGAAGAGGGAATCAAGGACAGCCTGGACACGGGGCAAGTGAGACTCCCAGTCAGTGCTATGTACCACTATGTCATCTAGATAGGCTGCTGCATACCATCGTGGGGTCTTAGGGTCCTGTCCATGTCGCAAGGGGCATTATGCAGTCTTCTCTTTTTGGTGCTACCAGTCAGGAGTATTTGCCAATAACCTTTTGTCAAGTCCAAAGTGGTCAGATAGTGGGCCTTGCTAAGTTGGTCTATAAGTTCATCTACCCTGGGAATTGGGTATGTGTCAAACTTTGTCACTGCATTAAGCTTTCTGAAGTCGTTACAGAACCTCCACGTGCCATCTGGTTTTGGGACTAACATGATGGGGCTAGATCAATCACTATTGGACTCCTCAATGACATCTAGCTCCAACATCCTTTTAACTTTATCACTGATGTCCTTTCTTCTAGTTTCAGGAATTCGGTAAGATTTGAGCTTGACATGGACCCCAGGTTCAGTAACTATATCATGCTGAACTGCTGAAGTCATGCCAGGTAACTCTGAAAATTTCTCTCTATTCCTTATCAGGAACGCTCTAGCTTTCTGTTTTTGGGAATACAACAGGGTGTCTGGAATCGTGACCTCAGGGATCAGAGGGGACTCAGTACCCTTAGGCCTTACTGGGAGGGACCTCGCAGGTAATGCCAGTCTATCCTTCGGGGACTTTAACAGGTTTATGTGGTAAATCTGTTCGGGCTTCCTTTTACCTGGTTGATATACTTTGTAATTGACCTCCCTAACTCTTTCAATTACTTCGAAGGGACGCTGCCACTTAGCCAGGAACTTGCTTTCAACAGTGGGCACCAACACCAGAACCCTGTCACCAGGTGAGAAAATACGGAGTTGGGCCCCCCTGTTGTATATTCTCTGTTGGGCTGTTTGGGCCTGCAGTAAGTGTTCTTTTACCATAGGCATGATTGCTGCAATCCTGTCCTGCATTTAAGCGATATGCTCAATGACACATTTCTGGGGTGCCTGCTCCCCCTCCCAGGTTTCCTTGGCTATGTCTAAGAGTCCCTGAGGGTGTCTCCTACAAAGCGATTCAAATGGGGAGTACCCCGTAGAGGACTGAGGAACCTCCCTGATGGCAAACATCATGCATGGAATCAGGAAGTCCCAGTTTTTCCCATCCTTGTCAACAACCTTTTTTTTACATGCTGTTTAATATTTTATTGAAGCGTTCCACCAAGCCATCAGTTTGAGGGGGGCACTAATCCGACTGGATGGGTCACTGTACCTAAGTCACTTTTAAGTCGGTTTTAAAGTGAACAGTGGCTATAGGATACTCCTGGGTATCCCCATGTACATAGATCACAGCAACTTTTTTAGCATGAAAATTCACAGTTTCAACCATCCAGCAAGGTCATGATAGGCTTATTATTAACAGTCATTTGGCACATGTGAACACCCCTGTGATCCTATTCTGCTGCGGACAAAAAAGGGTCCTGTGCGAGTTCGATGCAAATTCAGCCATACAATCTTTTTGGCTGAAATCGCATCGCACAGAGATTGCATGTGATTTTCACTGCAACGCGATGTGAATCACATCCGATCTCTGACATTGCAGCAGTGTGAACCGGCCCTTATGCTGTCATGTTAGGTTGCAGTAAATTGATATAAGAACAGGAATAAAGTATCTGCTTTCTGCTGACAAGTCTAATAAGAGCAGTATTAGGATGCACTAATTTTCTTTTCCTCAGACCATGTACACTGACATGAGAGCACCTCCGTATATGCCCAGTGCTGGGTGATATGTACATTATATTGATGGATTGCTGCTAAACTGATTCTTGGTGGATGCAGAAGGATATTTCTGTGGAGCTTTTCAGGGAGACGTTTATTCATGATATTTAATGTATCATTATTTTAGGTATAGACATTGAGATTTATAGCAGCTGAATGAGGTCCACACATTATAGGGAGTGCAGTTTGACAATGCTGCCAATTTGTAATGGTGAAGGCCTTATTCATTTAACTTAGATCTAGAATGGCTTGTTATAGTTACAGTTTAGCCCCATTTTGTCCTTGTGTGTGGCCACATTCTTATCCAATTTTTATCTTTTCTACATTCCTGCACTATATACATTATATTTTCAGGTAGGTCACTGGACTTCAAGTAGTTATACTATGAAAAATGATTATTGCCCCCCCCCCCCAGTTTTGACTGTGGTATCTTATGTGCCCCCCCATATATATTGTTCCTAGAGTCACCACTGTGTACTGCCTATAATAGAAATAAAGTAGAATGGCTAACGGACAGTGAAGGGGGGCTTGGGTGGCCATCAGGTTTGGCCATGTCCAGCTGGCATGAGACACACCTGTCATCTGCATTACCCATCACCTCACTTCATAGTGCGCAACCTGGCTCAGCCTCAGCACCGCTGCATTGCTGAAAGGCAGCCAATGGCTGTGCAGCAATGCTAATTCTAATTCTAAAATTCCAGCCAATGAGGATGTAGCAATATTTCTGCATTATGTTAGCCCTCCCACTTCACTTGTTCGCTTGTTTTTGTGCGTGTTTGCAAAATAAAGTGGACCAGTCAGGATGAAGTCCAGGGCCACATTTTTGTCCCAGTCCAGCCCTGTCTGGTGAACTCTATGCCCAAGAGGGTTAAGGCAGTGCTGGAAAATGATGGTGATCACACAAAAAAATTGACACCTTGGGCCCAATTTGAACATTTTCACTTAGGGGTGTACTCACTTTTGTTGCCAGTGGTTTAGACATTAATGGCTGTGTTGAGTTATTTTGAGGGGACAACAAATTTACACTGTTAAACAAGCTGTACACTCACTACTTTACATTGTAGCAAAGTGTCATTTCTTCATTGTTGTCACATGAAAAGACTTAATAAAATATTTACAAAAATGTGAGGGGTGTACTCACTTTTGTGAGATACTTTGTGTGTGTATATGTATGTTTTATATATATATGTATGTGTGTGTATATATGTATATATATATATATATATATATATATATATATATATATATATATATATATAATATAATGTGTTCTATATGTGACTTAGATTTGTTTACTTCAGCAGTTGTTAAGCAGCGAGGCTCAGTGAATGCAGTTATATTCAGACTGCTACTAGTGTGTAAGTCTGCAAATTGGTTCCAGTCAGCAACTTCCAAACAATCACAATGTATGAAAATGGTTGTTTTTTCTTCTGTAGGGAAGTAGATGTATTTTGAAATGTTAAAACTCTGAAGAGAAAAACTAATTTCTCCCAACAGTCAAGCTAATATCTCTTCTTTGTCTTTTTCAGTTGACCGACCTGTCAGGGTATATGCAGATGGAATATTTGATCTTTTCCACTCAGGTCATGCAAGAGCCCTTATGCAGGCGAAAAACCTGTTCCCAAACAGTTACCTGCTAGTAGGAGGTAAGCTACACACTGACATATGTATTATATATTAAAGCTGATCTCCTAGCCTTTAGTGAAGCTTAAATAGTTAATATGCACCAAGCTGGTCCAAACAAACTATTACCTTCACTACTAGATGTACCTGCTGTGTGTGCTGTATAACCTGTATGTAGCTGTGTTCCAGCAGCTGGATGAGAACTTCCTGTCCTGCTCCTGGAACAAAATCGAGTTGGGCTGAGCACTGCTCGGCCATTCACAGGAAGCTTTATATTCTATGAATGAATACAAAGCTTCCTTTGATTAGCTGAGGTGGAGAGGTGAGTAGATGATGTCACAATCTCTGATTTCAGAAGCAGCTTTGAATTTATTCATAGACTACAAGGCTCCATGTGAAGCTGAGCAGCCCTCAGCCCAGCTTGATTTTGTTCTGTGAGCTCGACAGGAAGTTCCCATTTCACTGCCAGAACACAGCACTGTATACTGTATATAGCTAAGACTATAAAGTTATACAACGCAAACAATAAGAAGATCTGGTAGTAAAGGTAATAGTTTGGGCCAGCTTGGCCAAAAAAAACGATTTAAACTTCCCTAAAAGCTGAAGATCTGCTTTGAAGAAGTCTCACTTACATTTTTACTAATGTTTTTTGTTTCCCACGGGACAAGGTGCATGTTGAGTTTCAGACTTACTAGTCCTTAAAATATTCTGAGAAATAACTGCAGAATTTGTTTTCTAATGGTTCCTGTCAGTTTGCAGTGATGAGCTAACCCACAAGTACAAAGGTTTCACGGTAATGACTGAGAGTGAGCGCTACGAGGCTTTGCGTCACTGTCGCTATGTGGATGAAGTGATCACTGATGCCCCATGGACTCTAACACCAGAATTCCTAGAGAAGCATAAGGTAAAATTATTTATTTTAATAGAATAATACCTCAATTAGTAAAAAGTTTAAAACATGTAAGTGCATAAAGGTAATAAAACCAAAGTCCCAATGAAGAGAAGAAAGTAAATTGAGCCCCCCGATGACGTTACGTATGATGAAACGTGTTGAGCGTAACCAAAACACACGAACCAGCCGTTGCCATCTTGGTTTCTGTCAAAGGGATTGTAAATGTGATATAAAGTGTCTGTATACTACCTATCCATTGTAAGTGCATATACTTTATCAAAATGGCATACTCTACTGGTTTACACT
Organism: Lithobates clamitans; assembly: GCA_037952925.1. Taxonomy (NCBI): domain Eukaryota; kingdom Metazoa; phylum Chordata; class Amphibia; order Anura; family Ranidae; genus Lithobates; species Lithobates clamitans. The sequence goes on from JBBGZY010000286.1 coordinate 373,168, forward strand.
ATGGAACGTGTTTCTTTTTCCTTTTATGACATCATTCCTATAGTGAGTTAGATTGCGCATTGATCTGTGGAAAATATAGCATTGTGGCTGTTTCGCAAAGTGCTTGAGAGAGGTTGGAGGGCTTGTGGAGTGTAAAAAAGTACTGTTTAACCATTCTTGATGAGGGGTCATCTAATTTTGGTAAGCCCCCAGCTTTTTAAACACCAAGGTGATTTGCGGTCTTATAGCTGGATAGCCCAGAGGCTGTTGGGATTCACATCAATTCTCTTGTCACACACAGAGAAGATTTATCAATATACCTTCTGGCTCCTCATTGGGACATTTGGTTTATTACCTTTATGCACTTATAGATTTTTACAATTTTCTTCACACTTTTTAATCATTGTCACATGTGTATGTTTATTTTTATAGCGATGTACTGCTGTTTTTTATAATTTGTGTATAGCATGTATTAGGGTATTGTGCCAGCTGCTATTAATTGATACACATTTTGGAGTGTGGTTTTCTTTAGTTCACAATATCATCTCAATACCAGGTTCTTCTAATGCTCAAAAGATGAACCAAGCACCTATTCAATACAGTATTCAAAATCTTTAATTTCAAAATCATTGTATCTGTGTGCTTGAACATCTGTCAGATCAAAATTTCCAATACATTTATCATTGAATTTGCGGCATACTTGTTTTTTACATTTACATGCTTTCAAGGTGCAAGGTTTAGATGAGCGCATTTACAATTTAAAAAGAAAGCAAGACCTGTACACTTTTCCCAACAAGGAAAACAGCACCACATCTTGTTGTCTTCATAAATCTCCAGCACAGTTCATTTTTAGTGATTTACCATATTTATCAAGGCAGCCCATCAATGCAGCCTTATCAGTGCACATCTGCAGCCTCACCATTGCCCATTAATGAAGCCTGATCAGTGCCCATCTGCAGCTTCACCATTGCCCATTTGCAGCCTCACATTTGCCCATCTGCAGCCTCGCCATTGCCTATCATTGCAGCCTCGCCAGTGCCCATCTGCAGCCTCGCCAGTGCCCATCTGCAGCCTCGCTATTGCCCATCAATGCAGCCTCACCAGTGCCCATCAATGCAGCTTCGCCAGTGCCCATCTGCAGCCTCGCTATTGCCCATCAATGCAGCCTCACCAGTGCCCATCAATGCAGCTTCGCCAGTGCCCATCTGCAGCCTCGCCATTGCCCATCATTGCAGCCTCACCAGTGCCCATCTGCAGCCTCGCCATTGCCCATCAATATAGCCTTATTAGTGCCCATCTGCAGCCTCGCCATTGCCCATCAATATAGCCTCATTAGTGCCCATCTGCAGCCTCACCAGTGCCCATCTGCAGACTCGTATTGCCAATCAATACAGCCTTATTAGTGCCCATCTGCAGCCTCACCAGTGCCCATCTGCAGACTCGTATTGCCCATCATTGCAACCTGCTCAGTATCCATCTGCAGCCTCACCAGTGCCCATCTGCAGCCTCGTATTGGCCATCATTGCAGCCTACTCAGCACCCATCTGCAGCCTCAACAGTGCCCCTTAATGCAGCCTGCTCAGTGACAGATCTCATCTAGACAGGTCTAATCTGGCGGCGCTCACCCCCTCCTTTCCCACCTATATCGGCGTATAATACCCACCGACGATTTGCCCCCTATTTTCAGGGGGGAAAAGTGCGTGTTATACGCCGATAAATACGGTAATTTGTATATTGATTTTGTAAAAAGAAGATTGGGACCTTGATTTTTGGCACCCTGAGAAACATTCTTATCACTGCATAAAGCAAAATCTTGGGGGAAATCGCAACTTTTGTGGTATTTTCTTTACCATTCATTATTTGCAAATTTTTACAGTTACAAATTATATTTTGAATTCACTTATGTGTACTTATCAGTTACCTTTACTGCTTGCAAGTTATAGTGTTAATTTTTCAGTATTTTCATGCAAAAGTCAACTCCCAAAAAGGTGTATTGTTGGGAATTAGTGTCAGGAAGCTATTTGTTAGTTCATTTGGACAGAATATAATTCCCAATCCCCAATAAATTAGTGGGTACGATGCCCGGTGGGTGTGGAGATGCCAATCGGTGTACATCTTGCGGCTTGTATGCATCATCTGATTGAGGGCGAATACTGATGTGAAAAATGTAAGCACGTAGTTTCCCTGGAGGTCCAGGTTCTGAATCTAGGGAAGCAACTGTCAACACTGAGAAGACTCTCCATACTAAAGGAGAGTTGGGATCTTACCCGGCAGGTGCCGGCAGGGGCCAGCACAGAGGCGGGTGGAGATAAAGAGGGGCAGGCACCAGAGCAGAGTAGATGGGAGACAGTCAGGAAGGATTGAGGGGAAAGTGCCAGGGAGGTCGGTCCTGGACTGGAACATCCCAATAAGTACGCCCCGTTGTGTGACATTGGTGAAACCACTCAGGAACCAGCATTGCTGGAGCAGAGTGACGACCCTAGCTGCCTCCAGTGAGAGTGGGAGTAAAGCCAAGGGAAAGGAAAGACAGATTCTGGTGGTAGGGGACTCAATTCTTAGAAGAATAGAGTGGGCAATCTGTCACAAAGACCTGAATCGCCGAACTGTATGTTGTCTCCTGGGCGCTCAGGTTCCACACATCACAAATCTGGTGGACAGATTACTGGGAGGGGCTGGGAAAGACCCGGCTGTCATGGTACACGTTGACACCAATAACAAAGTCAGAGGAAGATGGAGTGTCCTAAAAAATGATTTAAGGGACTTAGGAGCTAAATTGAGTTAAAAGACCTCCAATTTAGTATTCCCAGAAATACTACCGGTACCTCGAGCCACACCAGAAAGGCAGCGCGAGATTAGGGAAGTAAAGAAGTGGCTGAGGAGCTGGTGTAGAAAGGAGGGGTTTGGGTTCTTGGAGAACTGGGCCGACTTCTCAGTCAGTTACCAGCTCTTCAGCAGGGACAGACTGCACCTAAATGGGGAAGGTGCAGATCGGCTGGGAGAGAAGATAGCTGACAAGTTAGAGGGGCTTTTAAGCTAGGCTACAGGGGCAGGATCCAGACATAGAGATAGTCAGTGCGGAACAAATTCCAGAGGGTAGTATTGGGGGGCATTAGTGGTAGGTTGACTAAAGCACCTAAACCCGAGGTAAGCACAGTAGCAAGTCCTATTTGCAACCTCAGAACACCCAATAAGGAGACAGACTAAACTACGTGGCATGTTCACCAATGCCAGGAGTCTGGCAGTCAAGATGGGAGAAATAGAGCTACTGTTGTATGAGGATTTCGATTTTGTGGGAATTTCAGAGACTTGGTTCAACAGCTCTCATGTATGGCTGGCAACCATTCAAGGGTATTCCCTATATCTCAGGAATAGGGAGGGTAAAAAAGGGGGAGGGGTATGCCTGTATATCAAAAACTATGTACAAGTGAATGTGAGGGACAACATCACTAATGGAGCAAGGGAGGAGGTGGAATCCTTATGGGTAGAGCTACAAAGGGAGGAAACTAAGGAGAAAGTAATACAGGGAGTATGCTACAAACCACCTAACCAGAAGGGAAGGCGGACCTCCTATCACAATTTGGATTAGTGGCAAGGATGGGAAGTGTCATTATAATGGGGAATTTTAATTATCCAGACATAGACTGGGCAGAAGGAACCGTGCATTCATCTAAAGTTTGCCAGTTCCTAAATGTCTTGCAGGTCAATTTCATGGGTCAGATGGTAAATGCACCAACAAGAAACAAAGGAATATTAGACCTACTGATTACCAACATACAGACCTGATCAGGAATGTGGAAATAAGGGTTAATATAGGAAACAGCGATCACAGGTCAATTAGTTTCAGTATAAATCACATACATAGGAAACAGACATTGAATTTTAAAAGAGCCAAGTTCCCTAAACTACGATTCTTGCTAGAAGATACTAAATGGGATAAAATCTTAGGAACAAAGAACATGGAGGAAAAATGGGTATGCTTTAAGAGCATAATAAATAAGGGTATTAGCCAGTGCATCCCAATGGGAAATAAATTTAAAAGAACTAATAAAAGTCCTGGGTGACTTAACTCCAACATAATGCATACAAAAGCAAAGGAGAAGGCCTTCAAAAAATACAAGACTGAGGGATCATTATCAGCATTACAACTTTACAAAGAATGCAACAAGAAATGTAAGGGTGCAAGCAGGGCAGCTAAGATAGAACACGAAAGGCACATAGCAGAGGAGAGTAAAAAAAATCCCAAGAGATTCTTTAAAGTGGACCTTCAGTCATTTTTTCAACTTTCCATCTATTACATCTTCTGCCCTTGTTGTTTTAACTTTGGATAGTAAAACATTTTATTTCTGCCAGTAAATACCTTATACAGCCCACTTCCTGTTTCTTGTCTGGTAAAAAGCCTAGGCTTATGACATCATGCACAGCTCTTGCTCTCACTCTCATGAGAGTTTGCCAGGAAAGGAGGGGGGATGAGTCATAAGAGGGCCAATGAGAGCTGCAGGGATGCAGAGCTGTAGGTGTGCCTCTGTATGTCTGTGTAAATCCAGGAAGTGAACAGGCAGCAGTTTCAGCTGCCCACAGTTAAAATGGTTGCAGCCAGACTCAGTAGAGGGAGATTTAGAGTATATTTGGCGAGTACAGTATAACAGTGTATATATAAAATAATATGCAAAGTGGTTGGAGGGAAGCTTCAGAATGGCAAAGATGTTTTTATTACAAATTATGTGAGAAGACTGCAATTCCTCTTTAAGTATATAAATAGCAAGAAAGGGAGGTCAGATCATATTAGCCCCATAAAGAATGATGAAGGGAATCTGGTTGCTAAGGTTGGGGAGATGGCAAAGGTATTGAATTTATTCTTCTCCTCAGTCTTCACGAGGGAAACAGGGGGCCTCAGTAACCAAAACTGCAATGTTTATGCTCATGACAAGTTACAGGAAGCACTCTCATGGCTAACAGAGGATAGAATTAGAAATAGACTTGAAAAACTTAACATTAATAAGTCACCGGGACCAGATGGCTTGCACCCAAGGGTGCTTAAGGAACTCAGTCAAGTAATTGCCAGACCATTGTTCCTAATTTTGACTAACAGTCTACTGACTGGAATGGTACCAGCAGATTGGAGAAAAGCCAATGTAGCACCAATATTTAGGGCCAAGATACATCCCTGGGAATTAGAGACCAGTTAGCCTAACATCAATAGTATGCAAGTTCTTGGAGGGGATGAAAAGGGACTATATACAGGATTTTAGTAATGAAAATGGTATCATTAGCAGTAATCAACATGGATTCATGAAAAATCGTTCTTGCCAAACCAACCCATTAACCTTCTATGAGGAGGTGAGCTGCCATCTAGATAAAGGAAGGCCCGTAGATGTGGTGTATCTGGATTTTGCAAAGGCATTTGATACAGTTCCCCATAAACGTTTACTGTGCAAACTAAGGTCTGTCGGCATGGACCAAAGGGTGAGTACATGATTTTAAAACTGGCTACAGGGGCGAGTTCAGAGGATAGTCATAAATGGGGAGTACTTGTAATGGTCCCGTGTGGAAAGCGGGGTCCCCCAGGTTTCTGTCCTGGAACCAATCCTATTTAATTTATTCATAAACAACCTGGAGGATGGGATAAACCGCTCAATCTCAGTTTTTTGCGGACGATACTAAGCTAAGCAGGGGAATATTTTCTCCCCAGGATGGAGAAACCTTGTAAGAACATCTCAACAAATTAATGTGGTGGGCAACTACATGGCAAATGAGGTTTAATGTAGAAAAATGTAAAATAATGCATTTGGATGGCAAAAATTTGAATGCGATCTACTCACTAGGGGGAGAACCTCTGGGGGAATCTAGGATGGAAAAGGACCTGGGGGTCCTAGTAGATGACAAGCTCAGCAATGGCATGCAATGCCAAGCTGCTGCAAGCAAAGCCAACAGAATATTGGCATGCATTAAAAAGGGCATTAACTCCAGAGATAAAACAATAATTCTCCCACTCTACAAGACTCTGGTCTGGCGGCACCTGGAGTATGCCGTCCAGTTTTCCAGAGAAGGGCAACAAAGCTAATAAAGGGACTGAAGGACCTTAGTTAGAAAAAAAAGTTAGGAGCACGGAACCTATTCTCTCTGGAGAAGAGACGTTTGAGAGGGGATATGATTTCAGTGTACAAATACCGTACTGGTGACCCCACAATAGGGATAAAACTTTTCCTGCGAAAGGGAATTTAAAAGGACGTGCCTATTCACTAAAATTAGATCAGAAGCAGTTTAACCTTAAACTGCGTAGAGGGTTTTTTACTGTAAGAGGGGCAAGGATGTGGAATTCTCTTCCACAGTTAGTGGTTTCAGCGGGGAGCATCGATAATTTCAAAAAACTATTAGATAGGCACCTGAAAGACCACAACATACAGGGATATACAATGTACATAGAAGCACACACACATGTTGGATTTGATGGACTTGTGTCTTTTTTCAACCTCACCAACTACCGTATATACTTGAGTATAAGTCGATCCGAGTATAAGTCGAGGCCCTAATTTACCACAAAAAAATGGGAGAAACTTATTGACCCGAGTATAAGACGAGGGTGAGAAATGCACAGCTACTGTAAGTGGAAAAGAGGGTCAACAATGCCAATTTGCAGCCTCACTGTGCCCATTTGCATGCCTCACTGCGCCCATTTGCAGCCATAGGTCCCCCGAACTTCAAACTTGGTAGTTAAGGGTTCCTAGATGCCCCCTAGCTGCAGCCAAAATTTGGGGTCTCTGAACCCAAAGTGTCCCGAAATGACATTGCTAAAGATGGACACAGTTGACCGACTTTGGGGCCCCGTATCTCGGGGCCACTTAGTGCTAGGAACCCCAAATTTGGTGTGCAAACCCAGTGGAACTAGCACAATAAAATACCCAAAGCTGGAATTTCTAGAACCAAGTGGTCCCGAGATACAGGACCCCAAAATTCGGTTCAGAAAATGTCAAGCACTTTTCTGCAGCAGAGAATGACATTTTCTGAACCTATTTTGGGGCCCCTTGGTGCTAGGAACTCCAGCTTTGGATATGTTATGGCACCAGGTCCACTGGGTTTGCACACCAAATTTGGGGTTCCTAGCACTAAGTGACCCTGAGATACAGGGCTCCAAAATCGGTTCAGAAAATGTCAAGCACTTTTCTGCAGTAGAGAATGACATTTTCCGAACCGATTTTGGGGCCCCGTATCTCAGGGCCACTTAGAGCTAGGAACTCCAGCTTTGGATATGTTGCGGAACCAGGTCCACTGGGGTTTCTAGCACCAAGTTGCCCTGAGATACGGGGCCCCAAAATCGGTTCGGAAAATGAAATTTTTTGCTGCAGAAAAGTGCTTGACTCGAGTATAAGTCGAGGGGAGCACTTTCAGCACAAAAAAAGGTGCTGAAAAATTCGACTTATACTCGAGTATATACGGTATGTAACTTTTTAACTATTTCTAACTACAGATAGCATATGTTTCTACAAGTTGAGGAAAGCAAAAAAAAAAGCCCATCAGATTAAATTATGATATTCAGTGGAGTAGCGTGGGTTGTCAGCGCCCTGGGCAAGGCAAGTAATTTGCGCTCCCTGACCCGTGGACTTTTAGCACTCTCTGAGTCCCCTCCATTACCTTATGGTACATTTACAAAAAGAGTGGAGAGACTCTCTATTCTTTATATTGAATATGTTCAGTCACATTTCGTAAAGCTTGGAGGCTTGGAGGCTTTTATGCATTGTAAGCCAAATGTTTGAAAAATATTGCTAAGAAAAATTATTAGTTTCTATCTGCCATGGTGACATAATGGACCACAGCCAAGGCCTGCATGAGACACTTGGTACAGACACAAGACAGAAACACACACAGTAGTGATAATGTTTACATATTTTAGGATGATATAGTTATTTGGTAGGTAGTAACTCTTACTTTCATTCATCCTGGACACCACTCTAACTGCCAAACTTCTGGCTATACTACACTGATCATAGTGGACCGCTCGCTGTACACCTCCTCCATTCACAAAATGTCTTGCATTCATTTCACAGGAGGGAAGACAGTGACATTCACACACACCTCCTCCATTTACAGAACACCTTGTATTCTGTGGAAAGAACGCAAGATGTTTTGTTAATGAAGGTTTACAGCAAGCGACCCACTATGATCAGTGTAGTAGAGCCAGGTCTGTAAAATTCTGTGCTGGAAGGTCAGCAGTTATAGTGGTGTGTGTCCAGGGTGAATGAGTTTTTTACTAAATGCAGCAGCCTAATTTGATCATTTCCTGTCTACATGCATTCACTCCATTGTTGAAAGCACATTGTTGCACTGGATCAGCATGCTGATAGCGACAACAATGAACTCCGTCTGCATGTCTGCACAGCCACTTGTAGTTTCTAACAAAGGTGCATGTGATAAAGGGACAAAACGCAGCACAACTGGTAGTTGTCATCCCATAACACAAAATGTTTTAACACAACTTTCGAAACAGAATTTACCTGTTATAACTTATATGAGATTTTAGTAATCTAGAGCTGGGGTTGGCAAGCCATTGATCGTGATCAACCGGTCGACTGTGAGGAGCCGACAGGTGGATTGTGACCAAGGCTCTGCCTTCCCCCATCCTCAGCCATTCTCATGTTAACTGCAGAGCAGAGAGCGGGAGGCAGCATAGTGCTGGATGGAGGGCAGGAGCTGCCTCAGTGATTGGTTGCTAGGTGGTCCTAGTAACCAATCACCAGCTTGTTATTATGAACTCCGGCAGCTCCTGCTCCCACCTTCCACCCAGCACTCTACTGTCTCCTGACTTCTACTCTGCAATACAAACACGGGCAGGTAGGAAATGCTACCTACATACAGGGGGGGGGATGATGTGAAGGGGACATCGGACACTACAGTGGGGGGGGGGGGATTGTGGTGAGAAATGGACAGAGGACACTGCTTTGGGGGGTAGAGGACACTGCTATGGGGGTTAGAGGACACTATAGTTGGAGGGATGATGTGAAGGGGAGTAGAGAACACTGTTTTTTGGGGAGGTGGGGGGCAAAGGACATTACAGTGTGGGGGGGGGTGATGTCAAGGGGGGCAGAGGGCACTGTTTTTTGGGGAGGTACAGGACACTACTAGGGTTGGGTGGGGCAGAGGACATTACAGTGGGGGGGGGGGTGATGTGAAGTGGGCAGAGGACACAGCAATTAGGGGGTACAGGAAACTACTGTGGGGGAGAGAAAACTGCTATGGGGGCAAGGACACTACATTGGGGGGGGGGTGTTGTGAAGGGGGAAGAGGACACAGCATTTGGGGGTACAGGATACTACAGTGGGGGGAGGGTGGTGATGTGAAGGGGCAGAGGACACTGCATTGGGGCGGTACAGGACACTACTGTGGGGGGCAGAGGACACTACAGTCAGTGGGAGGGTGATGTGACGGGGACAGAGGACATAGCTGTGGGGGGGGGGAAGAGGACACTACAGTGGGGGGGAGTGATGTGAAGGGGGCAGAGGACACAGCATTTTGGGGTACAGGACACTACTGTGGGGGGAGGGGGCAGAGGACTCTACAGGGGGGGTGATGTGAAGGTAGCAGAGAACAGTGCATTGTGGGCGTACAGAACACTACTGTGGGGGGCAGAGGACCCTACAATGAGGGGGGGGTGATGTGAAAGGGGCAGAGGACACAGCATTTGGGGATACAGGACACTACTGTGGGGAAGGGGGACAGAGCACACTACAGTAGGGGGGATGATGTAACAGGGCAGAGGACACTGCATTGGAGGGGTACAGAACACAACTGTGGGGGGGGGGGCAGTGGACACTGCTATAGGGGGGCAGAGTACACTACAGTGGGAGTGGGGTGGGGGTGATGTTAAGGTGGCAGAGGACACAAAATTGGGTAGTACAGAACATTACTCTGGACGGACTGTGGGAGGGGGCACAGGATACTACAGGGGGCAGTTATGTAAAGGGGGCAGAGGACATTGCACTTGGGGGGTACAGAACACTACTGTGGGGGCAGAGGATAATGCTATGGGGGCAGAGGACACTACAGTGGGAGGGTGATGTGAAGGGGACAGAGGACACAGCTATAGGGGCACTAATGTGGTGATGTGAAGGGGCAGAGGACATAGCATTTGAGGTACAGGACTCTACTGTGGGGGGAGGGGGACAGAGAACACTACAGTGGGGAGGGTGATGTAAAGGGGGCAGAGGACACTTTTTTGGGGAGTTACAGGACACTACTGTGGGGGGCAAAGGACATTGCTATGGGGAGCAGAGAGACACTACAGTGGGGGGAAGTGATGTGTGGGCAGAGGACACAGCATTTGGGAGTACAGGACACTACTGTGGGTGGAGGGGGGGTGGTGAACACTGCTATAGGGGGCAGAAGACACTACAGTGGGGGGTGATGTAAAGGGGGTAGAGGACACAGTATTTGGTAGTGCAGGACACTACTGTGGGGAGAGGGGGGCAGAGAACACTACAGTGGGGTAAGGCGCTCCTATGAAGAAGCAGAGGACGCTGCATTGGCGGGGTACAGAACACTACTGTGGGGGGCAGAGGACACTGCTATGGGGGGCAGAGGACACTACAGTGGGAGGGTTATGTAAACAGAGGACACGGCTATGGGGGGGGGGCAGAGGGCACTTCTGTGCGGGGTGATGTGTAAGGGGGCAGAGGACACTACTGTGGGAGTGATGTGAAGGGGGGCAGAGGACAGTCTTTTGGGCGTATAGAACACTACTGTGGGGGGAGGGGGCAAAAGACACTGCTTTGGGGGGGCAGAGGACACTACAGTGGGGGGAAGTGATGTGAAGGGGCAGAGGACACAGCATTTTGGGGAAGATTACACTACTGTGGGGGGAGGGGGCAGAGGACACTACAGTGAGGGGGGTGATATGAAGGGGCAGAGGACACTGCATTGGGGGGGTACAGAACACTACTGTGGGGGCAGAGAACACTGATATGGGGCAGCAGAGGACACTACAGTGGGGTGGGGGGGTGATGTGAAGGGGCAGAGGACACGGCATTTGGGGCACAGAACACTACTGTGGGGAAGCAGCAGAGGACACTATGTTGGAGGTGTACAGAACACTACTGTGGGTGGAGGGGGGTGGTGAACACTATGGGGGGCAGAGGACACTACAGTGGGGGGGGTGATGTGAAGGGGCAGAGAACACAGCATTTGGGGCACAGGGAACTACTGTGGGGGGGGGGGCAGCAGAGGACACTGCAGTGAGGGGGTGATGTAAAGGGGGCAGAGGACACTGTGTTGGATGGGTACAGAACACTACTGTGGGTGGAGGGGGGTGGTGAACACTATGGGGGGCAGAATACACTACAGTGGGGGGTGATGTAAAGGGGGCAGAGGACACAGCATTGGGTAGTACAGGACACTACTGTGGGGAGAGGGGCACAGAGGACACTACAGTGGGGGAGGGCGGTGATGTGAAGGGGCAGAGGACACTGCATTGGCGGGGTACAGAACACTACTGTGGGGGGGCAGAGGACACTGCTATGGGGGACAGAGGACACTACAGTGGGAGGGTGATGTAATGGAGACAGAGGACATGGCTATGGGGGGGGGGGCAGAGGGCACTTCTGTGGGGGGTGATGTGAACGGGGCAGAGGATACTACTGTGAAAGTGATGTGAAGGGGGACAGAGGACAATACTGTGGGGGTGATGTGAAGGGGGTCAGAGGACATTACTGTGGGAGTGATGTGAAGGGGGTCAGAGGACACTACTGTGGGGGTGATGTGAAGGGGGTCAGAGGACACTACTGTGGGGAGTGATGTGAAGGGGGTCAGAGGACACTACTGTGAAAGTGATGTGAAGGGGACAGAGGACAATACTGTGGGGGGGATGTGAAGGGGGTCAGAGGACATTACTGTGGGGGTGATGTGAAGGGGGTCAGAGGACACTACTGTGGGGAGTGATGTGAAGGGGGTCAGAGGACACTACTGTGGGGAGTGATGTAAAGGGAGGCAGAGGACACTACTGTCACATACTATGTGTTCTTCATGCCTTCTTTTTATTGGAAGCTTGATTTTTTTTTAAAGGGTGCCACCTAGTATCCCAGACAGTCTTTGCTTTCCTCCATTTCGTACAGGTAGATCTCAACCTCTGAAAGGTTGGCTACCCCTGATGTAGAGTTTAGATCTACATTAACCTAATACGGATAATTAAAGGTTATAGCTATACTAAGCAGCCTTCTGCTGTACTATTAGTCAGTTTTGAACATTATAATTCTTTATGTACTTGGTATATTCCTATATTCCAGGAAACTTCCCACATTAGTATTTCTAATAATGCAGAACTCTTTTTCCTACTTTACTGATTAATATTTTGGTGTTTAGCTGATATATTTCAATATTAGCGCAAATATGGAAAGAGAATAAATTACAGTGAAACCCAAGAGCTACAAATCAATTGTATTTAATGAGTTCTGTGTCCTGCAGTGAGCATTAATAATGTTGTATTATGCTGTTGTCTAATATTTGTATTGAACAGTAATATATTCTGCCTTTTGCATAGATTGATTTTGTGGCTCATGATGACATCCCATATTCATCAGCTGGCTCTGATGATGTATACAAGCACATAAAGGAGGCAGGTAAATTTTGTTCTGTGATCTGTATTAGGACCAGATTGAAGCATATTCCACATGGTGACAAGTTACCTTAAAAATGATTGTTTGTCAATGAGTTTATATTGCAAGAGTTCCAAACATTTAAAGAGTCAATACCAGTCTGCCTCCAAAAACCTATTGTTTAGTCACATTTTTAGGAACTGAAAAATGTGACAATTCAGCCAACTGCAACTAATTGCATAATACTGTCCAGTGTGCTTAACCATCTTTCCAAAGTGCAGTTAAGGGCATTTTTTAGTTTTGGATAGAGTGGTAAAGAGTCAGACCTTCAGCTGTCAGAGACAAAAAAAGAGAGGGGAAAATTCAAAGTTGTCACCGGACTTGTCACTAGAGCAAGAGTTGAGGGAAAATTTCCAATGTGGAAAAATGTTCTGGTGAGAACTGTGTGAAGTGGGAATTCCCCCCACTTGGGTGAGATTTATTTCCATTACTTGTTGCATCACCAGGGGTGGAAGTGAAGGGAAATCTCATCAGCAGGACACAGATACAAAACAAAATGATAGGTGTCTGAACCCCTTCCTACTTTATCCAAAACACACAAAAATGTTTCAGCTATACATACACTTTAAATCTCTGGGGGATCATAGTTGGGGAAACATTTCACCCCAAATTTTTGGCACCACCCAATGCTGTAGCCATAACATTCCTACTTGACTTTATGCCAGAGGTTGTTTCTGGATTCCACATACTGATGTAAAAAAAAACTAAGCGGGACAGTAACTGAATACTTGTTGGACCTAATTTTTCAATGTGTTTTTAAAATCGATGTCTTCATGTTAGCTAATTACATTTCCTGGAAAAAATGTAAAAATGGCTTGTGGCTGTAATACATTGTAGACAGTTTTTATTTCAGACATTTGGTAAAGAGGCTGTTGTTTTTTTTATAAATTTCACTTTTTATAGACCTCTGTAACAGTGAACATTAGTCAGTAAATTGGCATGGTATCAGATTTTATTCACTTGGCATTACCATTTTTCAGTTTGAGTGGGTTTACTGTTTTGAAAAGATCACTGTGTCAGGAACAGTGAATAATTAGGGTTTCTGTGTTCCTTGTGCCAGTAACTAAACTTAAAGCGTATCTTCAACTTTTTTTTTTTTTTTTAATAAGTAAGGCTTATCACAATGGCCACCCATACATATGTAAGCTTTGGACATTTTCTTTTTTTTTCTGCAAATATTTGAATTCAATTTTCATGACATTTTCGGTTGCTGCTGCCTAAGAGAATGATGTATTCATAAGATACCAAAGACTCCAAAGGCATCATTGATCCCAGGAGACTTCGGGCATCCTAAGCTTCTTTCACCCTGGTATTACTGCACAGGCACGAGACCAGGAGGTGTATGTGATGGCCACCGGCAGAAATTCTGCAGGAGAGAATAAACTACAGATATGGCAAGTAAATATTGCATGGTATATGAGAATATCCAAATTAGATGCAGCGAATATGAAGAATCCAGAGGATGTTATTATTAAAATTGGGGCTTGGAGACTGTAGCTCCTCTTTAACGTTTAAGGCCGGCCAAACACTGTTTACCAGGCACCGTCCGAGATTGGAATTGTTCATGGGCAGGCTGAATGTACCCAGTTGATCTATCGATCAACTTGGGTACAACCAGTCTGCTGGATTCTCTTTCGATTATCGTTAGCAGTCGCTAGCGATAATCACTGTCTTCTCCCAGCGAGGATGGCTACCCCCGTTCGCCCCCCCCCCCCCCCCCGTCAGGAGAAGACAATTGCTGATTCCCCTGTCAGCACTGTCTGTGTTGATGGGGGAATCATGCAATGTTCTTTCCTGCAACCCGTAGTTGCAGGAAAGAAATTTGCACCGTGTATGACCTGCCTAAGTGCACCTTGGTCCTCCACCTCCAACCACTCTTACAATCTTATACTCGTCTGTCCCCGGTCCAGAACCACTGGTCAAAATTTTCCCACCCCTTGGCTACTTTCATCATACCTATGGGAAGTTAACTGGAGTACAGGCTCATATGCTGCATAGAAATAAATGTGAATAATTTATAAGCTCAGCCAGGAAGATTTTGAGATGTGGTTCTGTGATCTAGCCAGAGATATATTGCTGGATAAGGGACAGGTACGTTTAGGATTTGGCAATGGCCTGGTGGTGATTTTTGTGGATTTGTTACCACACCAAACATGCAGTTACACTTTAAGGCTTAATAATGAAATTTGTGTTTTTCCTTCTATGCACCTTTAACATAAATAGAGCACACCTTTTATAAAATCATTGTCATGTCACTAAAGCTAATGTGTTTTTCAGGGCAGTAGTTTGTCTTGTTTTGTTAAGACATGCTATGTCATAGAAAAAGCTTTGATACTGGCTATCTTTTCTTCTTGGTGACAGGCATGTTTGTACCAACACAGAGGACAGAAGGTATTTCAACGTCGGACATAATCACTAGAATCGTCCGTGATTATGATGTTTATGCCAGACGCAACCTCCAGAGAGGATATACTGCAAAAGAGCTAAATGTTAGTTTCATAAATGTAAGTATAAAAACAGCTGGCAATGGGGGTTATATCAGTAGCGTTTTTCCCTATCCTTAAACACTATCTTTATGACAGATCCTCCATTTTATTGGCCAGAATTATACAATAGCGACTGCAGACTATTGAATACAATATCAGATCTAATTCCTCATTGTCATTTGAAATCATAAATTGCTACAACAGCTTGATGGATTATAGGTAGATTAGTACTATAATCCCCTCTTAAGACTGAATGAGTTCCATGTTTAATACCAATATTCATTTCTTATTCCCTGTAATAATGTTTCTGTGTTAAAAATCCTTTAGTGAGTACTGAAGAACAACATTTCTGGATAGCTTTGAAAGTTTGTGTCTTGGCTTTTGTTAAAATGTCCAGGTCACGTGAAAAAATGGGAACATGAATGGGAAGAAGCACAACACAGAGTAATATGGTCATCCTGTACGTAGCTGGAGTATTGGTAAAATTCAAAATTCTGCATGGCCAAGGTTACTGAATGTGCCCAGAGTGCCACATCCCTTATATATAACGCACGCTCTCAATACAAAAAATTGGACTTTTAACGCACTATAAAGAATTCAAACATAGATAAACACAAGTACACATAAGATAAACTGTTTAAAATCCAATGGCTGACAATTGTTACTCAGATACAGTGCTCTAGCAGACATGTAGCTGTTAGACTATTCAGTTATCCACATAAATGTCACCCAAACATGTGAAATTTTGACTGAAGTTTAAACGTGGAATCCAACACATTTCAATAATAATTATCTTCTTCAGGGTGTCTTTCTGTAACATATAAGTAGCTGTTTAGCTTTACATACAGATAACTGTAGATAATAAACACATTGTGTACCATATAAATTATCCATAATGCTTACCTTGTACAGTGTAAAAGATTGTCACAATTCCAGTGAAGGAGGGTTGGAAGTGAACACTAGGATCACAGAGAGTGCCTCTCTGTACAAAAGACTAAAAGGTATATACACTACCCCCCAAAACATTAAACCTGTTATGACACTGCGTAAAGTGAAGGGAAATGCTATCTTGTTTGAACCCTATCGAAATACTATATATAATGCTATGTTAACAGTTCTACCCCAGCATGTTGTCAAGATGTCCTTGGACAATCAACCTCTATACAATGTGAACATAAATACTGTGTGTATTTAAAGTAAATAATATAGATATAATACAACTTTTACAACCCCCATCCTGTTCTTGGCAATCAACATCTACACAATCCATGGTGACATGGCTAATGTGTATGTGCTATCTGTGTGAATATACTGTAAATACTGGGGTACCTTCCTGACACCTACTGAGACTGAAGTGGAGTGGACAAGTTACACAGTCTTTAAAATTACAAGACAAGTCCAGTTGAATGTGACTAACTGCCACTAGCTATACCATGACTTGGATTAGGAAGAACCTTCAGAGGCACACATCAACTGCAGAACTCTGGGTTAAAAGAATACCTGTTAGATCTGGAAATCTATGTTTTGGTATGCTTGGAGGAATATTAAGGGGTAATAAACCAATTATATTAGCTAACAGCGTCGGTTACAGTTTTTTTTTTTTTGGAGGAGGTTTCAATGTAATGTTACCTTAAAGCAGAGCTCCAGGCTTCTTCAGAAAAAAAAAAGTCAGCAGCTACAAATACTGTAGCTGCTGACTTTTAATATTAGGACACTTACCTGTCCATGAATCCAACGGTGTCCTTGCCTGAGCTGTTTTTTTAACCGCCTCTCAGGTGATGCCCCCGCCATCTCGGCAAAGGGAAACCGGCAGTGAAGCCTTGCAGCTTCACAGCCAGTTCCCTACTATGCATGCGTAAAGCATGCTATGCTTTGTGAATGGCCCAGTGGCAGGGATGGAGCAGGGGGGGTCAAAACCATCTACCCGCTCCCCCACCTGCAAGGTGTCAAATGTGAGAGCGGGGGGGTGGGTTGACAGACAAGCGGTGCTTCCTCTTTTGGGTGGAGCTCTGCTTTAATTTCTCTTCTTTTTTTTAAACATAGGTAAGCCATAAATAAGTCAAATTTTTGTCTGTGTTGTGTGGAAACAAACTGTGCCATCTAAGTACCTAAGAATACAATTACTGACTGCTAAGACTTCTGATAAACTAGTGTGAAGGTGGGTGTACTCTTTTTTTTTTTTGGAAATTCTGTTTATTGAGATTTTATATAGAAATATACAATATTCGGGTTGTGTCAACGTAACACTAGCCCGATCCTCCCCACGCAGGGCCCAAATATACAACCGTTTCATTCCTGACTAACATAGTCCACCTATCTATCATGTGCATTCCAAACATCCCTCTCTCCCCTCCCGCACCCCCCCTTTGTCACAGCTCTACTTGGGCGAATGAGTTTGTTCTTCATTATATCCAGTGTTTGACAGGGAGCCAATGCCAAATCCCTCTATTGTTAGATGGGATAGTCTATAGCGTTAATCGCAACTCTAAGTACCAGGACAGTTGTCATGTCAATATATATACTTAGTCCGTGCCCTTTCAGGTGACATTAGACTCACCCAGATATGTCTTGGTGCTGATTGAACTCCACCCATTAACCTACAGTATTCTTAGAGTTGTACCACGCTTGCCATACTTTATCAAACTTCTTTCCACATCCCCTGGCCCTATATGTGGCTTTGTAATAAGGCATCATGGAATTTACCAGGCCCTTCCAGAAGATTATGTCTGGAGCCCTCGACTTCTTCCAGTTTAGTAGTATGGCCTTCCTCCCATAGAACAGTAGAATGGTAAGCAGAGTTCTCAGGGCTCTAGATGGTACCACCTCGTCTACCAGGCTCAATAGGCAAACCCTCACAGTCAACGATATGGGTATTACCAGGGACTCCGAGATACAAGAGGTGACTTCAGACCAAAATTGTTGGATTTTGGGACACTGCCAGAAAATATGCTCAGCGTTAGCGGGTGAAAAGGAACATCTCCAGCACTCAGCCGATACAGTGTGGAAAATCTTAGCTAGCCTAGCTGGGGTATAGTAACTCCTATGGAGAAATTTAAACTGAATCAATCTATCTCTAGCTGACCCTAGGTGTTTAATAGGCTGGGTCCATAAGTCACCCCAATCCTCCCCCTGTATGTCAGGAACCTCTGCTTCCCATCCTCCCCTACACCTAGATACGGCCTGTGGTGTTTTTTTGAAAGATTCCTTGTAGGTCACTGAAAGGGGTTTGGCCAGTTCTTCCACCGACAGCAAGGTATCAAGATCTGAGGGCAGAGACTCCACCTTCACGTCCCAAAACTGTACCTGAAAGGCATGCCGGAGTTGAAAGAAGTGAAATAGGTAAGAATTTGCTAGGTCGTGTCTCGCTTTCAGTTGGGAAAAGGTCAATAGGTCTTTAAAACAGGTTATGTCCTTCAATGTTTGTTTTTATCCCCTTGATTGCCCCGATCATGGGATCTGGCAGATTATAAAAATGTGACAATGTGGGGTTCATCCACATAGGGCATAGGGGCGGACGGGGAAATTCCCCGATAACTGGGACACACCAACTTCACCGCAGTTTCCCTTGCTCTTATGGTGGCTTTCATTGTTAACGTCAATGGTAAATCAGGTTTGGTACCCCTAAACACAGCTAAACGCAAACTTTCATATGACTCCAGATGGGCCGCCTCCAACACAGTGGCCGCGCCTCCATCGTCCGCCAATAAACCATCTTCGGACAAATACCATTTGGCCAGCCAAATAGTATTTCTGCCAGTCAGGTAATGTCAATCTACCCTGATCCCCAGGTTCCCACAACACTTTTATACCTTTTCTGGGGGGTTTGGGTGCCCAGAGGAAGGAACTGACAATACCATCTATCTTCTTAAAATATGTTTTTGGTATCCATACAGGTGCATGCTGTAAAAAGTATAGAACTACTGGGAGAATCTTCATTTTGAGCAGGCTGATCCGACCTATCAAGGATAACGGCGGTTTGATCCAAGCCTCAACCTTTTGTTTAAGTAAAGTCAATAATGGGAGTAGATTAAGGGACATGTAGTCAAGTACATTTGCTGTGATCTTTACCCCTAGATACTTGAGGGATGTAACCCATTGTAGTGGCAGATTTGGGTTGGCCTTCTCCCTGGCTCTTGTGTAAAGGGGAAGAATTCACTTTCAACCCTGAAAATTTAGCAAATTCATAAACAATATCTAGAGCCGCCTGCAGTGAGTCACCCAGGTCATTGAGAAATAGGAGCATATCATCAGCATATAGCGCCAGGGATTTGTTTATTGTACCCACTTTTATGGCATGTATCCTCCCTGATGACCTAGGTGCAACAGCTAAGGGCCCCATGACAAAGGCAAACAGGAAGAGGGACAAGGGACATCCCTGTCTGGTGCCCCTACTGACCTAAAAAAAAATCAGATATTGAAGATCCTAGTCTTATAACATATGACATAAATGTCCAATCGACTGAGTCGAAAACTTTCTCTGTATCTATTGAAATTACTATTCTGGTCTTAGAGTCCATAGGAGGGAGTTGCAAATGAGTAAAGAGTCTCCTTAAATTTGTGTCTGTGGATTTGCCCGGCATGAAACCCGTCTCATCTATATTAACTATGGAGGGAATAGCTTTAGCTAGTCTGATCGCCAATATTTTGGGTAGAATCTTTAAATCCATATTTAAAAGGGCTATAGGATGGTAGGAGGCATATTCTGTCAGGTCCTGCCCTGGTTTGAGTAAAAGGATCATGTATGCTTCCAGCATAGAATCCGTCAGAGTGGCGTTTTAAAAGCAGTGTTCCAGGAGCAAGTTAAATCTAGTAGCCAGTAGCTCCACATTTGATTTATAAAAAACAGCTGGGAAGCTGTCCGGGCCAGGGGCTTTATGAGGAGGGAAGGCGAAAATCGCTGTTTGCACCTCCTTGACTGTATGGTGCTGTCTTCCTCTGGCAACCTTGGGAGTGGCAGACCCTCTAGCAAGGAATCCAAGGCTGATTCATCATAGGTTGGGATGGGGGAGTACAGGGACGAAAAGAAATCTACAAACTCCTGCATGATAAGTAAGGTATCGATGACCATGGCTCCCCCTTTCTCTCTGATAACCGGTATATCAGCAATTGGGTGATAGTCTGCAACCAACATTGCCAGAAGCTTCCCATTTTTATCCCCTTCCGCAAATACCGTATGCGCTCTCCGCTTTACCTCCGAGCAAGTCAGCCCAGTGAAGTGCAAAGATAAGAGGCGCTGTGCTTCTAGCAGGGACTCATTGGAGGCTCCTGTTGGAGACCCCGCATGAGCCTCTGCGTATTCCCTTTCCCTCTGCTGTAGAAGATGAATTTCCTCATTTTTATTCATGCGAGCTGTCTTGATGGCAGATATGCACTCCCCCCTAGCAACAGCCTTAAAGGCATCCCAGACCACAGAGGGATCTTCCGTATCAGCATTAGAGGACCAATATGACTCGACTGATTCCTCCAACTGGGCAGATACCTGTTCATGCTGCAACCAGCTGAGTGAGAGTCGCCACCCCTCTCTCCTCGCCCCCGTTGAAAAAGTCAGGGTAAGAGAAAGAGGATTGTGGTCTGACAATCCCCCATCCCCCAAGTACTCAATGTCTGTCAATAACGGTAAAATAAGACCATTTCCAAAGGCTAGGTCTATCCTGGCCGAGGATTTGTGGACCATCGATATGTGAGAGAAGCATCTGTTGGATGCTTCCAACACCAAAGCTCCGACAGTCCTGCCACAGAGGCCCAGCCAATCAATTCAGAGGAGCCCAATCTATTCGGATTAGAAGAGTCCAACGCCGCGTCAAGGACACCCCTGTAGCAAAGGTAGAGTAAATAGAGTGGAGGGCTCTTTGAATCCACGGCTTACGTAGAGCGAAAACATTGCTATCATCCAGGTACGTCTCCTGCAGGAAAATTACATGTGGCTTGGTCTGTTTCAGGTATTGGAATAGTGAGGCCGTAGTTAAGGCTCCTAACACTCCAAGACACAATTTTAATGTTATCCGCCATGACTATAATTTCTGATAAGTGTCCCAGCAGAGCATCAACAACACATCCCTATCCCCATCAAGGGTATTACCATCAGCATTAGCATTTCCTGGGAAAAAAAAGCAAAACTCCCCCCCTGTTATTATACCAGAAACAGAACCAAAAAAACTAAAAAAAAACAAAACATTCCAGCATGTCCCAGTACCAAACAAAAAAGATGAAAAAGATTCGGCAGTTTCATTAGTGTTTCAGGATATCCTCCGCGCGCTCCATACTGCATGAGTGTGGAGCAATAGAAAAGATTGGTGCACGTAGGAACAACAGAACACAAAGTAACATAGGGGAATGGCTCCCTCAGGTGACACCCTGAGATACATTTTTTGTGGTCAAAAACAGCCAAAAAAAGGAAAAATATATAAATGGCTTAGGCGGTGCAGCGCCAGGAGAGTGAAATCCTGGATGTATCTCTTAGCTAATAGTGATCACCCACCCTCGTCCACCACTTGAGATGGAGTATTACAAATGGGGGAAGTTAGCTGTTCTCAAAGCCAGCATCATCCAGTGGTCAAAGAGGGTAGAGTCCCAAAATAAGCATTGTACGTTCAGGGCCTTGAGATTTCTGAAAATGGATTTAGTTATCAGGGCACAACAGGTGCAACTGCAATCCTAAGCGTCCCAGCACAGATATCAGGGTAAGGAAAGTGAGCAAGCAGCAACACTGTTAAAGCTTCACAGCCCCTCTGTATTGAACCCGAAGCTTGCTTGAGTAGAGCATACTATATTGGATCTCCTTTTCTCTCAACCGCTTGCGAATATCATTAAAGGAGCAACGTTTTTGCTGGGTTGCAGCTGAGAAGAAAGGGAAAAGCATCACCTGGGCATTCTCATGGCGTAATTTCTGATGTTTACTGGATTGGGCTTAGATCATGTCCCGGTCCCTGTAGTTCAGGAATCTGACCAGGAAGGGCCTAGGGAAGGCACCCGGGGGTCTAACACCAGTGGGAACTCTTTGAGCTCTTTCCACTACATGGGTGGGGGGCAGATCTTGCAGAGAAAGTAGCTGTTTGAATAGTAGCTCTGCAAACAGGACTGGCTTGTCCCCCTCAGCTCCCTCCGGCAGCCCCACCACCCGGACATTGTTCCTCAGCTGCGTCCGCCCTGTGCTGTAGAGACCTCACCAGGTCTGGATGCTTCGATAGGTGGGCACCCTGAGTGTGAGAGGTATCCTCCACATCGGAGAACCTAGCCTCCAACGTAGTGAGCTGGCCCCAGATTTTGTCCAGGTCATGTCTGATCAGGGTACATTCTGATGAGAGGTGATCTATGCGCCCCATCAGCTCGGCCTTACTAGTATCGATAGCTTCCAGGATCGGTCTGGTAATCGCTTCTGTATCCACAGCTATGACCGTCACCTCCGCTGACTCAAATTCGGCCCCGAGCTCCGCGGCCACCTCTGCCTGCGCCATCTTTGCAGCCGTTGTTTTGGTGCACTGATCTGTGTGCTAAGAAGACAAGATGGCGGGGCGGAGTCTTTCGCAGCGTCCTTCGTGGTGCAAGCGGGTTAGCCGCTGGTCCTTCTGCGCCTTTTGGCCTTTCTTGCAGGCTGAGGAGTGCATCATTAGAACCAGGACCCCTTCCCGCTTCCGTTAGCAAGTTCAGAAATCAGGTAGTTTTGCTCCAAATCGATAGATAGCATCCGGATGAACGGAGCTCCAGAGGAATGCGTGCTGCCTTGATCACATCCGGCCATGACCCATGGGTGTACTCTTGAACAAAATACAATTACAGAACGCATTTAACACGAAGTGTATGATACCACATATTTTTAGATTTTACTCTATTGAATAGGTTAATTGTATGCAAAACTAGATCCCAGGTAGCATGCTATAATTAAAGTGGAACACCAGGTAAAAATGTTTGGGTTTTTGGGTAGATTTTGGGAAATCCTCTGCCAAATATCTTACTGCTGTCTCGCAGGGCAGCCATCAGCGATTTCAGGGCCCCTTGCATAGCTTTAGGCCTGGGCCTCCCTGGGCCTGTCCACCAACATTCCCCAGGGCCTGCCCACTGGTCATCCCACTGAATCTGCCCATTGGCCAGGGGTGTACACAACATTTGCAGTTTGAGGATGGTAAAACCCATAGTAGAGCCCTGTTTTTACCACCCCTCAACCGCAGTGGCCAGGGGTGTACACAGCCACAGCAGGAATTATACACCCTGTCACACTTAACAAGTGTAGCGCCTGCCAAGCATGACCCAATCAATTGAATGGGGCCACTCTGCAAACGCCCATAGAGGGTCCCCCGGGATAAGGACAGAGAGGGAACCTTCTTACATGTCCCATGCCCATTGCCTCTCTCTGACAGACAGCATCTTTTTGATTTGGGGGAGGGAGGTAGGAGGATATGTGCTGGGGGGGATGCTTTGGGAGTGAAGAGGACTTGTGTACCAGGGGGTCGGGTCCCCCCCACTAGCATAAGTCCTCTCCCCTCCCAAAGCACCCCCTAGCATATATTCTCTAACCCCCTCTCCCATCACTCCACCATGTGTGCCTCCTTGTAACCTGCCCCCCCTCTTCCCGGTTACTGTGTCACCCTCCACTGTACCCATCCACAAACAATACACGGACCTCAGATCATCAGTGCAGCTCTTACAGTGCAATGCCTCTCCTCCCTGGCTCCTACCCCTCCTGTCTGTGTACTTGAGAACATTGGAGCTGAGGAGGGGTAGGAGGCTAATCAGTGAATTCTGTGTGGTGTGCGGCTATCAGTCTAGAGAGATGCTGGTGTTAGCTGCCACAGAAGGGCAATCACTGCCTGTGGAACCCCGGGTGGCAGGTGTTCCAGGTGCCCATGCTTGTTTTGGTATTGGGCTCTGGGATTCAGCCCGAATGCCCTAATAGTCAGTGCGGCCCTGGTTGGGGCGCAGGCCCCTCAGGACGCCCGGGCCCTCTACATCTGTATGGGCTGCCCCCAACGCTGTATCCTGGCCTAGGCCAACAAGGCCCAGGCCTAGGGCAGCACTTTGCAGGGGGGGCAGCACGGAAAGAGTCCCCGCCAGCTTGCACTACACTGTTAGTTTAGCACCAGTCCTATGGAGCGGACTGGGCTCAGAGGCAAAATAGTCTAGCGCCCCCATAAAGCGGTTGCACTGCTTCTGGTACGAAATTTGTGCTTAAAGTAGAACTATAGGCAACACTTTTTTTTTTCATTTTGGAAAGAGGGAGGGTTATAGCTCCTGTCAGTTTATTTTTTACCATCCCTGTCCCATTGCAGAGATTTCCCTTCACTTCTTGCCCCATAGCCAAACAGGAAGTGAGAGGAAATCTATGCAAATTAAAGAAATCCATTGCCCCCCCCCCCCCCCAGACCCTCAGAACTCGTGTCCCCACTTGAAAATGTCAGGACGGGTTTTAAACAGCAAGGGGTGTGACAGGAAGGGGTGAGTCAAATTTAGATTAGGGGGTGCACGAGTTTAGTCAGGCCTAGGGCAGCACAAAACCTAAATACACTGCTGGCTGCCCCCCCAATGGCAGCCCTGGCTGTCTGTGTCCCCATGTGGAAGATTTTGCAATTCTTTCTGTACTAAAGGTACAACAGAAAGTGAGAAGATTCCTCCTTAAAGTGAGGGGTAATCCCACCTGAGACCACTTTTACCACTAGGAGATTTCTCAGCTACTTTTGCTTTATCTTGTTACAGTTCCTTTCAAGACTGCCACTAAACTAGTACTAAACAAGCCCCAGGGACTGCAGAAGTCTTTTTTTATAGTGTTTAATCTTCATTTTTTTTAATTTATTTTATAGGCTTTAGTTGCCTGTGCCTGGGATCTGTGTGAGGCAGAGGTACTCTTTGATTGCTCCAATACAAAGAGCCAATCAGAAACTTTATGTCACACCAATCCTGTCCTATTTCTGCAGATCCTGACACCCATATTGCTAGTATAAGGTAGTGAGCAGCTAGGGGAAATACTATAGCTAGAGGTTAAATTCGTTTTTAGTAAAATGCATACACAGCTGCTGCCAGGGAATTCAGCTACCTCACAAAATTCTTGCTGACCCCCAGCCTTGCATGGCAGAGAGCATGCAACCTACAGCAAAATAAAGGACAATTTGTCTGCAAAGGTGCCTGCCAGGAAAGGGAGGTTTGCTCTAATTCAACAAAAAAGCCCTTATGTGATACCTGCTGATGCTTGTTGCTTGATGTACAATAAACCACCTGTTCCTGGCATGCACATTCATGAACGATTTTCCTTTATTTCACTAGACGGAATTTTAGGTGCACTTTAAATCTTGGGATCCCGTAAGAATTATTCAAGAAGCACCTAGACTGAATGCATGAATACACTACCGTGTATGAGAATAATACCAATACAGGGCCTAGCAGCCTTATTACTTTATCGAATTACTGAACCATTGCATATCCAGGCAATGTTTTGTAAATGACCAATTCTTTTAAAGTGCGTGTCAATAAGCACCACTGTTGTTTCCATAACATATTGCAATGAGATCTAGGAAACAGTGGGGTTGATTTACTAAAGACAAGTGGGGTTGATTTACTAAAGGCAAATAGACTTCGCATAGCTCCCAACTGTCCTTGATTTCGAAGGGTTGCCCCTGATTTGGAACACAGTCCCTCTGTCCCTCTTTCTTTCTCAATTGTTCCTCATTTTGGTCTGATCTATATAGTTGTGTATAAAATGCACTTTTCGTCTTTCAAAAAGTGTTTTCCAGTGCTTAAGATTTTATCCAGTTTCTAAATTGCTGCATTTGTAATGTTTAAAAGCCAATATAAAGGAAAGGTAGCGGTTAAAAAAAAGCACTTGTGGGTTTGACTAATCATTTTTTTATATAACTCTCCTTTAAGGGGGCGTGGCAGGGGGTGTGGCCCAAGCCTACATACTTTTGCTAATACGTGTCCCTCGTTCCTATCTAAAAAAGTTGGGAGGTATGGACTTCGAGCTAAGTGATGTGGTGAGGTTTTCTTTACAATATTAATGCAAAGCTCTACCCAAAAAGGGAAGCTCCGCTTATCTGCTTCATCCCCCCCCCCCCCGGTGCCACATTTGGCACCTTTTGGGTGGGAGGGGGAACAGGTACCTGTTTCTGACAGATACCCGTCCCCACTTCTGGGAGACCTGGCTGCGACGAGGTCCCCAAGAAGTTCAGCCCCCCCTTCTCCTTCCTCGCCACCGCCATACACAAAGCACAGTAGGGAACCAGCTGTGAAGCCGCAAGGCTTCACTGACAGTTTCCCTTACAGGCAATGGTGACGATAGCACCCCAGAGCCAATGGAAACATCGGCTGGGGTGCCGACATCGCTGGATTCCAAGACAGGTATGTGCCATTATATTAAGTCAGCAGTTATAGTATTTGTAGCTGCTGACTTTTAATTTTTTCGTGGGAGGGCTGGACCTCCTCTTTAAGGTTCAACTCATTCACTAAGCTCAATCCCACTGTATATAACAATCTAATGATTTTATGTATCCTTACACGCTTAGTATGTGAGATCATTTTAAAGAAAGCATTAGGTATGTGTATCCATGTTAAATGCAAGCCACTAAAGCTGACCATACACAGTTCGAATTTCGGCTGGTTACCAACAAACTGGCCAAAATTCACTTAGTGGGTAGCTCTGTTTACCCCTTCTCGCCTGACATCCTTAAAGTGGAACTTTACTCTCTGTCAACATTGACTATTTTTAATCCTTATGCTTCTATGATTAGTAAATATGTGGGATAATGTATTTATTTGTTTTAAACCTTTTTTCTTTTTTTTACATTTCTTCAGTTACTTCCTGGTTTCCATGCCTAGGCGAATAATGTCATTTATCCCAGGAGAAAGGTTTTCTCAGCTAAGCACACCTTCCTGCCTGCATGCCCAAGCTAAGGGGAGATGGATTCCAGGAAGTAAATGCTGCATGAATTATCTGCCCTTACTTATGATGGCCATTGCCAGAAATGCTAGGGAGGTGGTTTTCAAAGTCATTTCTGAGCAAAATAAAGCATGGAGACATGGAAGGATGAGTGAGTTTGCTTTAAATATTAAAAATGTTTTATAATTAAATAGCGTTTTTAAATTGTGGTGCTGCAGTGTAGTTCCGCTTTGAAAATTCTTAGCAACCAGGTAGAACATTTTTGACTGAACCATCCAAATAGGATTGGTACAAGCTGGAAATGTCTGAATACAATGACCCAGCAGGGGACATCTTCTTCCATTTGCAGGCTAAAAAAAATGAATCTAATACATTTTACTTTGAACTGCGTTGCCATTCTAGATGTAAGTAATTTCTGTATATAGGAGGGTATCTCCTCCTCATTTTGATTTCTGTACATCCCCTGACAATGCCTGTTTTCTACTCTCATCAGAAGGCCAGCATGATCTTTGTTTATGCATAGTCCATGATGAACATCTTCTTCCTGCACCAAGATGCTTAGCAGGCACTCAATATAAACACTAGTGCCTGCAGAGTAGTCTTTATACAAATGGTCACTCACACAGATCAGAGGTACTGAATCAGCCTCTCCCTGTGCTAAAATGTACAGTCTGGGTGAGTAATAACTGAAGTAGAAAGACTTTAAAAATCCTATCTTATTGCCTGCAGCACACTGATGTCATCATTCTCCCAGATTGCGCCTCTCAAGCCTAGGCACAATCGCAAGCCTCAAAACAAATTACTGCATTTTATGGTGAAAGATAAAATTAAAAATTGCAGAATGTATGATGAGTGCTTTTTTACATTTGCGTTATTGTAGGAAAAAAAATACAGGTTCCAAAACCAAGTGGATAAAATGAAAGAAAAGGTGAAAACTGTGGAAGAAAGATCAAAAGAATTTGTCTACAAGGTGGAAGAAAAGAGCCATGATCTAATCCAAAAGTGGGAAGAAAAATCTAGAGAGTTTATCGGGAATTTTTTGGAGTTATTTGGTCCTGATGGTGCCTGGGTACGTTTATTCCTTGTGTTTACAGTATTGCTCTGATATTTGTATTTTCATTATTGCCTTTAATACTTTCAAAATCAGGGGTCAGCATGTTTGCCACAGTTGGCACGCAAAGCCATTATCAATGGCATCTTGAAGCTCGGTGGTCACATGTCTACAAAATTATTTGATATTTCTCATTAAAATATAACTAGTAAAGTTTGTTAAACATTATTTCATTAACAGTCTGTAGTATAGTGACCAGAAAAATTCCTATATTTTAAAAAGGTAGCCTTTGCAATAATCTCTGCATTTGGATCCACATATACTGTATGTGCAAACAGATTTTTTTTACACCTGAAGACAGTGTTAAAGGGGTTGTAAAGGAATGTTTTAAAAACAAAACAAGCAAACAAAAAAACAAACATGGTATACTTACCACCTCTGTGCAAGGGTTTTGCTCCTCCTCTTTCTGAGTGCCCCCTCTGAGAAGCGCTTTTCTTGGGAGCACTCTTGCAGGTGCGCTCCCGAGTCCTGCTGCTGCGTCCATTGACACAGACAGCATGACTCGGCCCCGCCCCCTGGCTCCCGCGTCATTTGGATCTGATTGACAGCAGCGGGATCCAATGGGTCCTGCTGCTATCAATCTATTCAATGAGGACCTGAGACAGCGGCTGGAGCTGCTGTGCTCGTTCTCGTCGCTGGAAAGATCGGGTTCAGGTAAGTAAAAGGCGGGCTCTGGGGGACAGCTGCCCTACAGAAGGTTTTTCACTTTAATGCATAAAATGCATTAAGGTGAAAAACCTTGAGGGTTTACAACCCCTTTAAGTCTATCTTGAAGCCGACCTACAACAGACTGTAGAAGTGTGTGTGTGTGTGCAGCTAAAATGAACATGCTGCAGATCAGACATAGCACAACCAAGCTGTAAAAGACAGGGGCAACATTGAATCTAAAAATCCAGTCTACTGTTCAGTACACATTAGGAAACAGAACAAGGGTGCGCACACCGCTTCAGGCAAAAAATGGACACACCTGATCCAAGGTGCTGGATGTGTTCAGTACACATTAACTGTAAATATTCAAGAGCATACATCTAGAAGTTTGCTTTGGGTATGATTCATAGATGATGGTGTCTGTGCTGTGGAATTGCCAGTTCCTCAACAGCTGGAGGGCCACAGGTTGAGCATGCCTGCCCTAGAGCCTATCCTTTTAGATGATAAAGATCTGAGGGAAATTTTACCACACATTCCAATAATGACCTACTGTAGAAAACTAGCAGATATGCTGGTGGCGCAGCCTTTTCAAGAAAAACACAAACAGCTGTGAGCATGGTTACTGAAAAAACCAAAAGGTTCCTTCCACTGTGGCCTTTGCAAAAAATGCCCATACGTGCCTACTGTGCGCTGAATTATGTAGCCAGCTGTTCATGCCCACTATGCGAACACACTGCAAAATATATTCCCATGGGCAATACATTTATAAGGCTGAAAAATAACACCTACTGTATGTGGCTCTTGGCCAAAGTTAAAAAAAGCTATACATGATAAGAAAAGAGCTTTTTAAAAAATCTAAAAATGAAGGAACACTATTATCATTTAAATGTTACAAAGACTATACCAGAATATGTAAAACGGAAATCAAGGCCACAAAAATTCAAAACTAACAACAGATTGCAAAAGAAAGTTGGACAAACCCCCAGAAATTATTTAAATATATTAATAGTAAAAAAGGTTAGGACTGAGTATGTAGGTCATTTAGAGTCTAGAGTGACTGGGGACAAAGAGAAGGTAAATGTATTACATTTATTAAATACCTTCCTTAGCTCTGTGTATACAAAAGAGCATGGGGGAGCATGTCCATAATGGGGGTGGTATTGACATAGCCCCAAATGATCCACAATGGCTCAAAACTGATATAGTTCAGAAATATTCAGAGAGAATAAAGGTGAATAAAGCACATGGACCACATGGCATACATCTACGTGTCCTAAAAGAATTGAGCTCTGTAATTTCAAAGCCATTGTTTCTAATTTTTAGGGACTCTTTCATGACTGGCATAGTACCATTGGATTGGTGTAAGGCCAATGTGGTGCCCATATTTACAATGGGATCAAAGTCTTTACCAAGTAACTTTAGACCTGTTAGTTTAACTTCTTTAAATAGTTAGATACTGGAGAGTTTACTAAAAGACCACATAGATGAATTTTTACTAGAAAAAAAATATATTTTAAGCAATAGACAATATGGATTCATGAAAGATAGAAGTCAAACAAATCTGATTTCTTTGGTGGCTGTGGACGTGGTATACTTGTATTTTGTGTCTGACACCGTTTTCCACACACGGCTAATGTGTAAGGTTAAGTCTAAAGGCTTGGAAAGATCGATTTGTAAATGGATAGAAAACTGGCTAAAAGAACGTATCCAGAGAGTAGTGGTTAATGATTCATACTCTGAATGGTGTAATGTTATTAGTAGTGTACCCCAAGGTTCGCTGTTGGGATCCTTACTTTTTAATATATTTATAAATGATATAGGATATGGGATTAAAAAAACCATTTCAGTCTTTGCAGACATCACCAAGCTTTATACAAAAGTGCAATACCATCCTTACAGGATGTCTCCAACTTACAAGCTGACCTCAATGCACTGTTTAATTGGGCATCTATGTGACAAATGAGGTTTAATGTTGAAAAATGTAAAGTTATGCACTTGGGGGCTAAGAATATGCATGCATCATGCATACTAGGAGGAGTACAACTGGAGGAATTAATAGTGGAGAAGGATCTGGGTGTTTTGGTAGATCATAAGCTTAATAGCATGCATTGCCAAGCTGCAGTTTCCAAAGCAAGCAAAGTCCTTTCTTGTATTAAGAGAGGTATGAACAGCAGAGAGAGATATGTAATTAAGCCTCTGTACAAATCATTAGTAAGACCTCATCTGGAATTTGCATTTCAGTTGTGGGCACCATTTCTCAAAAAGGATATCAGGGAACTGGAGAAAGTGCAGAGAAGGGCAAGCAAACTGATAAGAGGCATGGAGGAGCTCCGCTATGAAGAAAGATTAGCTGAACTGAAGCGGTCCATATAGTGAACTTGGTGTAGACCTATTCAATTTAACGTCATCACAGAGGACAAGGGGGCACTCTTTACATCTGAAAAAGAGATTTAACCTCCAAATACAGAAAGACTACTTCACAGTAAGAGCTGTGGAAATGTGGAATAGACACCCTCAAGAACTGGCTCTGGCAAGCTCAGTCGATTGTTTTAGGCCTGGATTCTTTCCTAAATGCACAAACCATAACTGGATAGGATACTAATTATAGGTAAAGTTGATCCAGGCAATATCCAGTTGCCTCTTGGGGGATCAGGAAGAAATTATTTTTCCCCACTGAAACTGGGTGCTTCATGTTTTTTTTTTTTTGCCCACCTCTGCATCAACTGTTGGTATAAATTAGTGTGTATGGAGGATTTGTGTGTTTTTTGGGTTGAACTGGATGGACTTGTCTTTTTTTTTCCAACTAGATTAACTATGTAACTACTGTATGTGGGGAAGAAATTAGACAACTGAGACAACGAGCCCTGGATCATGTAACCAACATACCCCTAAAAAAAGAATAGACCTGTAGCTAGGCACATCTGAGAAAAAGATGGTGGTAAGCCCGACTGTTTACAATTCTGGGTATTACAGGACATCAAACTTGGCCAAAGAAAGGGGGATTTAGACAAGCTTCTACTAAAAAACAAAGCTAGATGGATCTTTAGACTGGGCTCAAGGGCTCCACATGGTCTAAATAAAGGCTTTACATTCTTGCCATTCATACACAAGCAATAAATATCAATTATTTTATTCAGTTGCTAGGAAATACTATCTGCAATCTGTACATAATTGCAAAAGTACACTTTATTAGACATTGTCATAACTTTGATTGGTAATAAACTCTTCATAATGTTGGTGGGATTGAAAATTATATAAAGCTTAGTATTCAGCACTGTTAGAAAATAGCAGTACTCCTGCAAATGTCTATTAATAATCCTAATCTTAAGAGAGAGCTGTTGATATTGGTAGATAGTGTTTTCCCTTTAACTTGAAACAGTTTCCTTTTGGACTATATTTGTCAGAGCACAATGAGGTTATTTTACTAAAGGCAAATAGAATGTGCAGTTTGCAAGTGCAGTTTCACTCTGCAAGGGCATTTGCTCCAGAGCTTAGTAAACGAGAGGAAGCTCTGCTGACTTCCATCATCCAAGCGTGCAGGCAAAACATTTTTTTTTAAATTTTCATTGCATGAGTTTGGGTATTCTTTGCAAAGTCAAGCTTCGCCTCATTTACTAAGTGCAGTCTATTTGCCTTTAGTAGATTGACCCCAATGTGTCATTGCATGGATTATTTGCAAATAGCGCTGTGTAGCACACACACAGCGTGATGACCTCATTATGCCGAGGCGATAATGCATGTGTAAGCACGGCGCATGCACGGTGACGCAGATGCATTTGTGACTTGCATGATGAGCACTGCTATAAATATAAGACAAAAAAAAGCTGTCGCCATTTTATAATTTTTGTTCTGAGCACATTCATATTTTCTTTTATTGTGTGATAGCTCACCATACTTTATTTCACGTCAGATAAAGCACCTTTCATGGTGAGACATGTTAAGTATTGAGGATTGGGTCTTTTGTTCTATTTGGTGATTTATTTATTAGTCATTGGGGAGTCCAGTGATTTGAGACTTTAAGTAGAGAGGCGGTACAGGATCAATTTGAACCTTTATTAAGAGCTATGATTAGCTGGAGTCAAAAAGTATTTTCTCAACCTTACTAGAGATGGGCCGAACACCCCCCTGTTCAGTTCGCACCAGAACTCCCCAACAGAGAAAAGTTCTAACCCGAATGGCAAACCTTGTTAAAGTCTATGGGAACTGAACTTGAAAAATCAAAAGCCCCCATTTTGAAGGCGTATATGCAAGTTATTTGCCATAAAAAGGGTATGGGGGTCCGGGTACTGCCCTGGGAGACATGTATCAATGCAAATAGTTTTTTTCTAAAGATAATTTTTAAAGGAGCAGTGATTTTAATGATGCTTAACCGCTTCAGCCCCGGAAGATTTTACCCCCTTCCTGACCAGAGCACTTTTTGCAATTCGGCACTGCGTCGGTTTAACTAACAATTGCACGATCGTGTGACGTTGCACCCAAACAAAATTGATGTCTTTTTTTCCCCACAAATAGAGCTTTCTTTTGGTGGTATTTGATCACCTCTGCGTTTTTTATTTTTTGCGCTATAAACAAAAAAAGAGTGACAATTTTGAAAAAAAACGCAATATATTTTACTTTTTGCTATAATAAATATCCCCCAAAAATATATAAAAAAAACTATTTTTTCCCTCAGTTTAGGCCAATATGTATTCTTCTACATAGTTTTGGTAAAAAAAAATCACAATTAGCGTATATTGATTGGTTTGCCCAAAAGTTATAGCGTCAACAAAAATGCCATAAAACTATCCCCTTTTTTGTAATTATTTTTTTTTATTAGTAATGGCGGCAATCTGTGATTTTTATGGGGACTGCAACATTATGGCGGACACATCGGACACTTTTGACACTATTTTGGGACCATTGTCATTTATATAGCGATCAGTGCTATAAAAATGCACTGATTACTGTGTAAATGACACTGGCAGGGAAGGGGTTAACCACTAGGGGGCGATGAAGGGGTTAAGTGTGTCCTAGGGAGTGATTCTAACTGTGGGGGGATGGGCTTGAACTCATATGACAGCGATCACTGCTCATGATGACAGGGAGAAGTGATCTCTGTCATGACACAAGGCATAATGGGGAAATGCCTTGTTTACTTCCCCGTTCTGCGGCTCCATGACACGATCGCTGGAAGACCAGCAGACATCGAGTCCACCGGTCCCGCGGGCATGGTTACGCTGTACGTGGCAGGCGCGCGCCTGCTAGCCCCACCTATTAAAGAGGACATACAGGTACGCCAATTTGCCCACCACTGCCATTGTGCCGATGTATATCGGCGTGCAGCGGTCGCCAAGTGGTTAAAGTGCAACAATAAAATTTTCCTTTAAATATATTACATGGGGGTCCCCTTGGTCTGCCTATAAAATGGCGCATCTGTACCCTGTATAGAACCTACTGGAGCAAAACTGACATTTCTGAAGAAAATTAAAGCAGTCAAATCACATTTAAGTTGCCAGCAATACAATACCATTGTTGGCAATATAAGAAAAAAAAGGGCATGGGGTCCCCCCAATCCATGCCAGGCCCTTCAGATCTGGTATCGATTTTAAGGCGAATCCCACGTCAATTTTTTTTTTAAATGGTGTGGGGTCCCCCCAAAATCCATACCAGACCCTTATCCGAGCACACAGCCTGGCAGGTCAGCCTGGGGGGGACAAGCGAACACCCTCCCTCTTGAACTATACCAGGCAACATGTCCTCAACATGGGGGTGGTGGGTGCTTTGGGGCAGGGCGGGCTCTGCTCCCCCCCAAACTCAAAAACACCTTGTCCCCATGTTGATGGGGACAAGGGCTTCATCCCCACAACCCTGGCCTGTGGTTGTGGGAGTCTACGGCAGGGGGCTTATCGGAATGTGGGAGCCCCCAGATCCCGCCCCCCAATGTGAATGAGTATGGGGTACATAGTACCCCTACCTATTCACAAATAAACTGTAAAAAGTAAATAAAAAGGCAGTTTTTGACAATTCCTTTAGTAAAAATAAAAAACAATGTCCCTCGATGTCATTCCATCGTCAATCACGACGCCGACACCACTGCTAGACCTGAAAAAAAAAAAACGAAGTTGCCTTTTTTTTTTTTTTCCTTTTTTAGGTCGGGCGATGGCAGTGGCGTTATGATTGACAATGGGTTCATATCAGGGGACCCTGTTTTTTATTTTTAATAAAGAAATTGTCAAAAACTTCCTCCTGTCTTTATTCACTTTGTACACCCTTTTGGTGATTGGGTAGGGGTACTGTGTGTCCCATACTCATTCACATCGGGAGGGGCCCTTATTAAAGGGGGCTTACAGATTCCAAAAAGCCCCCTGCCTGCAGACCACCACAACCACAGTCCAGGGTTGTGGGGATGAGGCCCTTGTCCCCATCAACATGGCTGGCTTGCCGGACCCGCTCCTCAACAACCAGCTATTCACTGCGCCCTGATTGGGCAAAGCTTTTCAGCAGCGCAGTGCATTGCATTGCAGGGCGTTTGGAGGGGTGAACAAACAGATTTTGCTGCACCAGATTTTGCCCTCTCCAGTTTTAGCTAATCAACCCAATCATGTCTATGCCCATTAAACTGTTCAGTCATGTGACCAAGTTCAGTGAATGGTATCAGAAAACAAATAAAACAGAGAATACAAACAAATTACCTTTATTGGCCTTTAAAATAATCACAATCCTTCACAACACACTTTTGACAATGTTCATCTTCTGGAGACTGTCAGCAAAGGTCTCTTTAGGAATCGATCGCAGAACTGCTGTCACACATTCTTGGATTGCCACTACGTCTGCAAAATGGATGATGCCATCATTGTCTAAGAAAACAATCAACATTGTCTTGACCGTGGACTTTTGCAGGCAACTTTTTTTGTGTCGCGTGGAAGATGGTGAATGCCATTCCATCGATTGCCGCTTGGATTCCCGATTGAACTGGTAGCACCAAGTCTCATCCAATGGTTTGCAGAAAGGATGGATCCTGGTCACACATGGGATATCTCCAGGGGTTTCCATTCATTTTGCTTTCTGTTCATTTGTCAGCTTGTGTGGCACAAACTGGAAACAGATCTTCCGCTTACCCAAATTTTTGTGGGCACTGTGTCCTTGCTAATGCCCAATTCCTCTGCCACCAGTCGTAGAGTCAGTTATCGATCTCGTGCCAGCATTTGTCGCACTCACGTGATCATGTCTGGGGTTCTGCTTGTCAGCTGCTGACCCGAACGTGGCTCATCCTCAGTCGTTTCCTTCCCATGGCAAAAGCATTTGAACCAGTCCTAAACACATTCTCTGCCCACAGCTTATGTTCTGTACACTTGCACCAACATTTCATGCATCTCCGTCGCTGTTTTCCCCAATTTCCCCAATTCCTCCATTGCACTGTGACCCTACCTCTCACACTGACTACGTTCAACTGCCTGCAGTGGGTTTACCCTGACTGTCACGTGTACTCCATGCTAGGTGGCGTTACTCATTGTGTCTCTGGATAGCCATGTGCATGCACGCACACTTGGCCCATGTTGCTGTTGAGATATCAGACCATTCACCAAACTCTTTAGACACACTTCTTATGACATCCCATTGGTTATTCCATTTCCCTTGAGAAGTTGCTCTTTTTCATGGATACAACCTCTTATAATGGTGACTAACTTTTTTGAGTTTTAACTATTGTTTCTCTTTAGGTCATCGATGGACACAGCACTCCATTAATCCTGACTATAGGGTTATATCGCCTTTTCCAGGAGTAGGACTAGGCAGAACAAAAAACTTGGTTATGCCCATGGGCCGTCCTTAGCTGGTATATAACCCCCTCTCTGCTATAGGCATTCAGTTTGCTTCTGTCTAGTCAGGAGTAAAGACCTAGGCTCCCTGCTGGAATCTTTTGGTCCTAGCAATTTTTGCTTTTTTTATCCTTCCATGCATCTTTTTGCTTTATTTCTTTAGCTGGAAGAGCCACAATCAATTTTCGGGCTGGGCGATGGGCTGGATAATCTAGATCCAGTGGTCCCCCCATTCCGGCCAGCGAGCGCGTGCAGATTGCAGCTACGTGCTAGGTTGGCCATGACATAGCCTCAACGGACGGAGGCTGGCCTGCGAGTTGAACGTCTCGCAGAGTTGCATACGTCTGGGCTTTGGTCCAAGTCTGACAGCCCCTCCACTTCGGTGGCGAGAGCTTCTGTCTGGAGAGATACTTGCATCCATGGAGAGGTAAGTACGCGGGTACCCTCCAGGGCTGGTCGGATCTGCAGGTTTCCTCCTCCCATCCTAATCTCTCAGTTTTGCTGGGCTTTTTGGTGGTGAATGCACTGCCCAAGTAAGTATGGGGTGCAGTACCTGGGATCTGATGGGGGCCCAGTGCAGAGGGCCTGTGTGGCTTCCCAGACAGTCTGCCAGCATTTAGCAGCGTTCGGCAGCCATTTTCCCCTGGTTTGGTCTCCGACCGAAGCCCATGTTTGTGTGGTCCATAATGTCACGGTGGCCATTTTCCCTTGGTTTTGGTCTGGACTTCGGCCAGCGGCCATTTTTCCTTGGTCCGGCGAGAAGCTGGAGCCTCCTGGAGCCGACCTGCGGTGCTTGGGCTCCGGGTCCTCCTCCTTCTTCTCCCGGAGAAGGGTACTTGCTGGGTACGTACGGTGCTCCTCTGGCTGGTAGTGGTGAGTCCTTGAGGGGTCCCTCTCTTTCTGCTAGCCAGTGCCCTGAATGTGGGGGGGTCCATAGCGGTGCCAAAACTTTTTTGTTGCTGCAGGGTCTCCCTTTATCCTATAGAGCCGCAGGGTCACATCTCTCCCACTGACCCCCACATGGAGATGCCAAGTCCCTTGGAACCCCAGCTCCCCATTCATGCGCTGACAGCAGTCCTACAGTCCTTAGTATCCCGAGTGGAAGTGGCATGTAAGCAAAGGCCTATAAGGAAGCGTTCTCTGTCTTCTCCTGCTCAGTCTGTCTCATCTGATTCTGAGTCTGATGGATGTGGCCCGTCCAGTGGGACTAGATATCGTGCTTCCTGATCCGTCCGATAATGAGGATGACTCCTCTGCGGTCGCAGCAGCTGGTGGATGCACTTGTTATTGCAGTGCAAGAGACCACAAAACAACCCTTTGTGGTCCCCAAACGTTTTGCAGTACATTACCCTTTTGAGGAATCACTTCAGGGGCGACGTCGCACATATGACGAAACGCTTGGGGCAAAGCGACGCACTGATGTCACCATTGTACTTGTGTCCCGGAAGACGGGTTTTTTGTATGTGTGCCGGCCTATGCATACAAATTGAGGCTTTTTTTTGCCACGATATTGTAAATGCAATCTTTTATTCTTGGGTATTAAAGTTTTGAGGATTTTACACTATGTGGAGTCTTTTCTATTTTGGTGCATGCCTATGATCATCCTATGGGGAGGATTTATGTCCCAATTTAGAAGATTGACTGGAATTAAAGGCCCTGGCTAAGTATGGAGCCACAGGCGTTTACGTCCTTTTGTAATGAGAGGTCCATTTAATCTGGTGAGCGAGCCCTTCAGCTTCAGGTAGTGGTGTTAACTCACAGAATCACTCTTCAAGGCATTGAATGGTGGTGAAGACTCATTAGGATCACTGGATTAGTTCACTAT
The DNA here is from genome assembly GCA_037952925.1 of Lithobates clamitans. Classification (NCBI taxonomy): domain Eukaryota; kingdom Metazoa; phylum Chordata; class Amphibia; order Anura; family Ranidae; genus Lithobates; species Lithobates clamitans. The sequence goes on from JBBGZY010000286.1 coordinate 411,511, forward strand.
TGGATTATTTCACTGATGGACTTTTTATTATGTTCTTCTTTGTTTAATATATTAGGGCAATTTATAGAGTTTTATTATATTGGGACTGTGTGTCACGTACCTGACGGTGGAGCCTGATATGCAGGGAACGGCCTCTCTTGCTCCTCTGATTCTGGCCCCCTGATAGAGTAGACAGGAGGAGCAGAAGTGCAGAGTCGCACAAGTGCCAAACAGTTCGTCTTCACTGTAATGTACAACAGCGGCAGGTGGCACGGTGCTGGAGCAGGGTTCTCCAATGAGCGGAAGATGCAGGTAAGGCAAGCCGGGTCAAACACTGGCAGGAACATCAGAAGCAGAAGCGGAAGCAGGAGCGAAGTCTGGATGCAGGCAGGGTCGGCAACGGGCAGCGTGGCAGTAGAAGGAGCAGGCAGATGCGGAGACAGAACAAGCCGGGTCAGATGCAGGCAAAAGGCAGCAGAGTCAGAGGCAAGCCGGGTCGGTAAACAGGTGCAGGTATCACGGGTAAAGCAGACAGGAACACACGGGAACGCTGTAGAACGGACAGCACTGGATGCAAGCACAGACCAGGTTTAAATAGCCTCTTGGTAACACACAGGTGCACCGAAGGTGTTCTGGCAGAGGCTGAGGTCACAGGTCGACTTCTCCGTCGGCCATCTTGAGTACTGGCTGGTCTTCCCTGACAGGCTGAGGTCACAGGTCGACTTCCCCTTCGGCCATCTTGAGTACTGGCTGGTCTTCCCTGACACTGTGCTAATTTCTCATAGAAAAGTTGCTGCTTGGTGACGGTTTTTTGCTATACATAGCGCAGTTTTTTCACGTTTAGTTGAGGGAGAGAGGTTTGTATCAGTGATCTCTACTATGTTGAAGGCGAGAAAGTTGACTTCTAGCAAGATATACCATTGTACATGGAAAACATAAATTTCTTGGTGTGAGTCGAATGGCGCTCATCCTCGCTCTATTTCTGTGGCTTGAATCTTGGCCTTTCTTCAATGAGATGTTGAGAAGTGGATGGCCTTGAGTACCATCAAGGGCCAGGTGTCTGCCTTAGCAATCTTCTCTCAGCCACCCCTAGCCATGTACACTCTTTAGTTCATACCTTCATTCAGGGAGTTTGACACGTGGCTCCACTTGTACAGTCTCTTTTGCCGCCGTGGGATTTGAACTTAGTGCTCCCGGTTATCCAGAAACCTCCATTTGAGAAAATTCGGGAGATTCCCTTGCCTATGTTGTCCCAGAAGGTGGCATTCCTGCTGGCTATTACATCGGCCCGTAGGGTGTCGGAGTTGGCGGCATTTTCCTGTCGTACTCCCTATTTGGTAGTCCACAGAGATAAGGTGGTTCTTCTTCCCTGGCCATCATTCCTACCTGAAGTTGTCTAGGACTTCCGTTTGAATGAGGACATTGTGTTGCCTTCCTTGTGTCCCAAGCTGGCTCATTCCATGGAATTTGCTTTGCATGCCTTGGATGTGGTTTGAGTGATTCGGGTGGCAGTATCTGGAGTATTTTCAGAGGTCAGACTGCCTTTTTGTGGTTACACAATGAGCAAGGAAGGGGCTGGCCGCTTTTTTGGCTACCATCTTCAGACAGATGGTGACTTAGGCCTATTCTATTAAAGGTCGGGTTCCTCCTTTCCCTGTCACGGCACATTCTACTTGGGTGCTTAGTACTTCTTGGGCCTTTCGTCATCATGCGTCAATATCTCAGGTTTGCAAGACGGCCAAAATTCTAGATATTGTGGCATCTGTGGATGCTTTTTTTGGCTGCATGGTTTTGCAGGCTGCTGTTTTTAAGAGGGCCTGTTTTCTCTTGAGGGGCTCTTGTGTCCTGGTTGAGCTCTTGTGACTCGATTAGGGCTCTTGTGTTAAGCTTTGGGTTATTTTTCCCACCCCTCATTTTCCTTTTGGAACTGCTTTTGTACGTCCCTATAGTCAGAATTAATGGAGCTTTGTGTATGTCAATGAACTAAAGAGAAAATAGGATTTTTGTACTCACCATAAAATCCATTTCTCTGAGTGCATCGACGGACACAGCACCCACCCATCTAAGTAATTTTTGATACTTCTAATACTGCTTGCTACTAAACTGAATGCCTATAGCAGAGAGGGGGTTATATACAAGCTGAGGACGGCCCACGGGCGTAGCCAAGTTTTTTGTTCTGCCTAGTCCTACTCCTGCAGAAGGTGATATAACCCTATAGTCAGGATTAATGGAGCTCTGTGTCGGTCGATGAACTCAGAGAAATGGATTTTACAGTGAGTACAAAAATCCTATTTTTTTAATGCAAAAACAACTTGCATATGAATTATTCATTAAACTGTGTTTATCAACACATTATGAATACTACATAACATGTATTATATAACAGGAATTCTTAGCTATTCTTTGCAATGCTGATGGTGGTAATTGACAGAGTTCAGACTTGCTTTGATCACATAGAATAACACAGCTCTCAAGAATTCCACCCGCTTGCTTGCATTTTGCGAGTGGAATTTAGTGCAGCGCAAGTGTGGAGCAGGGGCGGACCAGGCTGACAGTTTTGTTGATGGCAGAAGTGGTGCGGCCATCAGAGCAGCCAGGAGGGGGGATTCCCTGCCCCCCGGGCCACTCTGAAGTTATGTAAAAAAGCCCACACCGCTTCGGCCAGAAAACTGTCAGCTGGAGGACACAGCGGCAGGGCTGGACTGCCCTGGGGCTGCTTTGAGCTGAGCTGAGGCTGCAGCACTCCACTCCCCCTTTCTCTCCTTCTCCTCTTGTGTATCACACACACAGCGGGCATCTACCACTGTGTGTCAGAGCTGGGTTTGCGTTCGGCTGTGCTGTAACAAGGTCCCGCCCCCCTGGACCAGCTCGTGTTATAGTAGATGTAACACTGATTGAATCAGTGTTCCGCCTATCACACAAGCCGGTCTAGGGGGGGCAGGACCTTGTTACAGTGACGCCGAACACAGACCCAACTCCGTGACACACAGCGGGAAATGCCCGCTGTGTGTGTGTGTGTGTGATCCATCATCCAGGCAATGGTGAGTCTGCATTGATAATGGGCAGTGAGGCTGCATTCATGGGCACAGTGAGGCTGCATTCATGGGCACAGTGAGGCTGCATTCATGGTCAGTGAGGCTGCATTCATGGTCAGTGAGGCTGCATTCATGGGCACAGTGAGGCTGCATTCATGGGCAGTGAGGCTGCATTTGATGGACACAGTGAGGCTGCATTGATGGGCACAGTGAGGCTGCATTGATGGGCACAGTGAGGCTGCATTCATGGGCACCGTAAAGCTGCATTTGATGGGCACAGTGAGGCTGCAATGATGGGCACAGTGAGGCTGCAATGATGGGCACAGTGAGGCTGCATTGATGGGCACAGTGAGGTTGCTTTCACAGTGAGAGTGCATTGATGGGCACAGTGAGGCTGCATTCATGGGCACCGTAAAGCTGCATTTGATGGGCACTGATATGAGGCTGCACTGATGGGTACTGATGTTTTATGTTAACATTGTTAAAGTTGTTGATAATATTTATTTTTGGAACTTAATTCTGCATAAAACATTTAACAGTGTAATTTCATGAGATAATGTACGAGGGCGTGTTTACAGACAGGGGAGGGGTTGGGTGGGGCAACTGGTGGCGAGTAACTCTTAAAGTGGTTGTATACCCATTTTTTTAAACTTTTACCTACAGGTAAGCCTATAATAAAGTTTACCTGTAGGTAAAATAAATATCTCCTAAACCTGTACGGTTTAGGAGATATTCACTTTGCATGCAGCCGCTGACGTCAGCGACGCTTGCGCTGTGAATGCCCAACTGAAGGTCCGGCAGACGCTGCAGGACCTTGCTGGGAAGAAGACTTCCACGTAATCGCAGCTCTCACCACTCACAGCGCCGGAGCAGCGAACCCGGCAGACACGCCGTGGCAAAATGACAGCTTCCTCGGCTTGGACTGGCCTGCGATACAGGGACCTCGTTCTAAGGTAAGTATTTCATAATGAGCTAGTATGCGGTGCATGCTAACTCATTATGCCTTTGCCTTACAGGGTTTTGTTTTGTTTTTGTTTTTTTACATTTTTTTTTCTGAGGGTATACAACCAGTTTAAGGCTTGGCTAGTGGCTCAGGATTTGAAATTTTGTGCCCTGATAAAACATATTCATTTTTCACACTTTCTTCATCTGGAAGGGCTTCTGATATGCAAATAAGCGTATTTCTTAACCAAAGCAACTAGAATAACTAGTGTATTTGGTGCCTGCTGTATGACTGTAGGTCATTCGAAATACAGGCACCAAATATAGGGGTTACGATATGGGTCCAGATTCATGTAAATACAGGTGATACTCGAAAAATTAGAATATCGTGCAAAAGTTCTTTTATTTCACTAATGCAACTTAAAAGGTGAAACTAATATATGAGATAGCCTCATTACATGCAAGCAACTTCAAGCCGTGATTTGTCATAATTATGATGATTATGGCTTACAGCTCATGAAAACCCCAAATCCACAATCTCAGAAAATTTGAATATTGTGAAAAGGTGCAATATTCTAGGCTCAAAATGTCCCACTGTAATCAACTCATTAAGCCATAACACCTGCAAAGGGTTCCTGAGCCTTTAAATGGTCTCGCAGTCTGGTTCAGTAGGAATCACAATCATGGGAAAGACTGCTGACGTGACAGTTGTGCAGAAAACCATCATTGACACCCTCCATAAGGAGGGAAAGCCTCAAAAGGTAATTGCAAAAGAAGTTGGATGTTCCCAGAGTGCTGTATCAAAGCACATTAATAGAAAGTTATGTGAAAGGGAAAAGTGTGGAAGAAAAAGGTGCACAAACAGCAGGGATGACCGCAGCCTGGAGTGGATTGTCAGGAAAAGGCCATTCAAAAGTGCTGGGGACTTTCACAAGGAGTGGACTGAGGCTGGAGTCAGTGCATCAAGAGCCACCACACACAGACGGATCCTGGACATGGTCTTCAAATGTCGTATTCCTCTTGTCAAGCCACTCCTGAACAACAAACAACATCAGAAGCGTCTTACCTGGCCTAAAGAAAAACAGACCTGGTCTGTTGCTCAGTGGTACAAAGTCCTCTTTTCTGATGAGAGCAAATTTTGCATCTCATTTGAAAACCAAGGACCCAGAGTATGGAGGAAGAATGGAGAGGCACTCACTGCAAGATGCTTGAAGTCCAGTGTGAAGTTTCCACAGTCTGTGTTGATTTGGGGAGCCATGTCATCAGCTGGTGTTGGTCCACTGTGCTTCATTAAGTCCAGGGTCAATGCAGCCGTCTATCAGGAGATTTTGGAGCACTTCATGCTTCCTTCCACAGACGAGCTCTATGGGGATGCTGAATTCATTTTCCAGCAGGACTTGGCACCTACCCACACTGCCAAAAGCACCAAAACCTGGTTCAATGACCGTGAGATTACTGTGCTTGATTGGCCAGCAAACTTGCCTGACCTGAACCCCATAGAGAATCTATAGGGCATTGCCAAGAGAAAGATAAGACATGAGACCGAACAATGCAGAAGAGCTGAAGGCCGCTATTGAAACATCCTGGTCTTCCATAACACCTCAGCAGTGCCACAGGCTGATAGCTTCCATGCCACGCCGCATTGAGGCAGTAATTGCTGCAAAAGGGGCTCAAACCAAGTACTGAGTACATATGCATACTTATACTTTTCAGGGGTCTGATATTGTTCTATGTACAAACCTTGTTTTATTTATTGCATGCAATATTCTGATTTTCTGAGATTGTGGATTTGGGGTTTTCATGAGCTGTAAGCCATAATCATCACAATTATGACAAATCACGGCTTGAACTATCTTGCTTTGCATGTAATGAGTCTATCTCCTATATTAGTTTCACCTTTTAAGTTGCATTAGTGAAATAAATGAACTTTTTCACGATATTCTAATTTTTCGAGTATCACCTGTAGGTCTTAGCAGGGGTCATGGACTAGATTCAAAGCCATTAGATCTCAAAATAGGAAGGAGGATAAGATGTTTAATTACAAATAAAGTTTGATATTGTTCTGATAAAAAAAATGCTATACAATCATAGGATTTGTTATTCATAGGACTTGCCCATTCCATTTAGTCAGCCTTCCTAGGTTAATTACTATGTATGCCACGGCATTTGGGTTGTCAAACATAAGGGAACTTCTTCTTTTAAGACTTTCCACAGCCTGAATACAAGTTCAATTTCAAAATGTATTATAAACAATAAATTACATTAAACATTACTTTTTTTAAAGGAGGTGTTGTGAATACCTTTGTATACTTCAATATGATTGGTAACCTGGTATGAAAAAAGCATCTGACATGTTTGTGTGTAAAGGTAATGGAGACAATATTCATAATCCAAACTGTGAAATTCTCAGCGGAAGCTTTTGGACAACAAACATGAACTGTTTATTGACCAATCAACTGTCCAGAAAAGAATAAGACCACTATAAGAGGACACAGTCTGTTTGAGCTGTTTTTCAATAAAAATATGCCCCAGAATGCATTTTCTTAACAGTGTTTATTTTCTTCCAGAAGCAGATGTTTCAGGAGCGCAGTGGAAGGATGCTGCAAGCACATTCTCCGAGTCAAAGTCCTTCCAGTAGCCCCACTCGAGAACGTTCACCCTCTCGTTCCCCATCACCACCTTTACCATGGATGCTGAATAAACCCTCTCCTCCTTTATCCCCCAAAGGTGCTGCATCCGCCTCTATCTCTATCAGCAGCATGAGTGAGGGAGATGAAGATGAAAAGTAACTTGTACCAGAAGTTTTAATTCTGAAAAAAATAAATAACTTTTTGACAAAGAGAACAGCTCTGATTTGTATAGCTGGCCTCTCACAAAGAAAATATTAAGATATGAAAAGTTGGACTTTGGAAGCATTTGGGATATGAAACATCAAACAATTCTCAGGCACCTAGGTAAAGAAAGATTGAAGGAAAGGTTAGGAAAGGTCTCGGACCTGGGTATGTATGATGAGAAATCACTTTTGACAAGCATGAGACAAAGTATATTAGCAAGTGATAAAAATTACAAAGCCAAAGTTGTTTCCAAATGAACCTGCTGAAGAACAAACTGCAAACTCTGAAAGTGAAATATGTAGAAGGCATATATTATAAAGTGTATTATGGGCATGCAGTTCCTGGTATACTTGAACTTTGTGTATTGGCGGAAACCATGCACAGCAAACCTAGAATAGAATTAGAAAAAAATTGCATTTATGTATACAAGCACTACTGGGTACTGCTCTTATTATAATGCAGAAATAGCTTCTTCCTTTTGTGTTTAGGACCCAGATGTTCATAGATTGTTATTAATTTTAATAACTTATAAAATTGCACTGATTGTATAAATCCCTTTTACATGGGTGCTAGGGGCTTAACACAAATCTAACTTTGTGTCTCTTGATGTAGATGTCACGCCACTTACTTTTTGCAATACATGACTTACCCCAAATGACCTTAGATTTTTCTTATTACCTAGCTGTCATGATTTGATGGTGTAATTGTGTCTACGTCTATGAACCTATGTTCATTAGGAGAGTATTGAATCAAATTCATGGACCATGTGACAAATGACAAATAAAGTGGTTATCCAGGAATATTGTATATATCTATCATGTCTACATCACATTGTTCTATCATAAAATTCTAAAAGGACAGTGCCTTGTGGCAAAAAGAGAATGTTGTTCATCTAGTTTGTGTTATTTATTTGTGGACATGGCTTATTCTCACAGATGTGACTAAATATTGTCAGGTAAAGTTGTAAGGTGTGTAAAGTCATTATCAGGCCTTGGTTCACTTATGTGTGGCTGCGGTTCTCAGCATTGGGTCCGGTGTGTTCCTGTTCACCGGTTCATGTATGAATTGGGTCCGAATTCGCACCTGAATCGGACCCAAGCACCCACAGGACCCTTTTGGAATGTGGACAGCAGCCGCCCCGGACCTGCATGAACTGCCTTTATTGAGAGCCGGTCACACTGGCATGTCATGCAATTTTAATAAAAAAATTAATAATCAGCGCAATAATCAATATAAAAATGTGAAATCAATATATAATGTAATTGGCCTATGAATAGGCTTCACATGATTGCTGCCCACACCACTTAGAGTGTATTCACATGTGGTTCTCAAAATAGCAAACAAAACAAATTATAGTGTAGCGCAACAATAAACAGATACAAATAAAACAAGTCCAAATATAACAAAATTTCACTGTTGTGCAATTTTCAGTGACAGTTCATAAATTTCCAATGACTTCAGTGACCACCCCTCTAGCTGGTATGTCTACTCACCTCCAAAAGTTGACCCCACTATAGAGTCACACAAGCCTGTGATTATATCTCTCAGGATGCCTTGGGAAAACAACTCCTCCTCCTGGTGTTCCTGGACAAAACAGACCTCCTTCCGGGTTGTCACTATGTAGACCTCATTGCAGCGTCACACACGCTTAGTGTAATATCTCTCAGGATTTTTCGGGAACACGAATCCTCGTCACAGTGCACCTAGACAAGCTCAGCCCTCCTCCTTGGATCTCAATCAGTCACATTTGGCCATATAAAACAAAGGCAAACTCTCTGCTAATAACATTTATTAAAACTTTAACTTAGGGATTAAATACTCACATACAAATGTGAAAAACATGCATATCATTAATCATGATGTGAACAGAGAAAACATCCTGAATGGCGACACCTCAAACCTGTACTCGTTACACTCTCTGATGAGCTTCTTCAGCAGACATTACCATCCTCACCGTGAAACATGGTGGTAGCAGTATCATGTTGTGAGGATGCTTTTCTTCAGCAGGGACAGGGAAGCTGGTCAGAGTTGATGAGAAGATGGATGGAACCAAATACAGGGCAATCTTAGAAGAAAACCTGTTAGAGTCTGCAAAAGACTTGAAAATGGGGCAGAGGTTCACCTTCCAGCAGGACAATGACCCTAAACATACAGCCAGGGCTACAATGGAATTGTTTAGATCAAAGCATATTCATGTGTTAGAATGGCCAACGTCCAGACCTAAGTCCAATTGAGAATCTGTGGCAAGGCTTGAAAATTTCTGCTCACAGATGCTCTCCATCCCATCTGACAAAGCTTGAGCTATTTTGCAAAGAAGAATGGGCAAAATTGTCACTCTAGATGTGCAAAGCTGGTAGAGACATCGCCAAAAAGACATGCAACTGTAATTGCAGCAAAAGGTGGTTCTACAATGTGTTGACCTGAGGGGGGGATATTGATTTATAAAACATTTAGAAAACCATTTATCATTTTCCTTCCACTTCACAATTATGTGCCACTTTGTGTTGGTCTATCACATAAAATCCCAATAAAATACATTTACGTTTTGGTTGTAACATGACAAAATGTGGATATTTTCAAGGGATATGAATACTTTTTTAAGGCACTGTATATATAAACATTTATATATTGTGACATGTGGGTTAGCTAGCTTAGTACATGCCAGTCCAAACTGTGTTTTAAGGGCCCGATAGCCCACTTTAATTAGAAAAGATAAATGTAAAGTCCACAAACTGCCCATGCAGGGGTTTCTGTTGCACACAGCATAAACAGGTAACAAAAATACCTAGCCATCTGGCTCTATTGGCTCACTTAACCTTGGCTACAGCACCATTCTGAATGGGCCCACTCCTGGCCTCTAGGTAGGGGTTCTCCTGACACACCAGACTTTCTCCCTCTTCTGAGACTCAGATTCCTTCTGTCCCCTGGACTATTTCCTAGTTGCCTTAGCTGGTCTCCCAGACTCTCAAAATCTGCCAGACTCTTTTGGCTGTGCCAACTCTCTTAGTCCCACGGGCATGGAATCTTTCCCACAGTCTCTCGAGTTCATTTGTTCCCTCCCAAAGCACTTTGATATCTCCAGACTATGGAGCTCAATCCAGGACTACCAAAATCTGGAGAAAGCTGTAAAAACAGTTTCCTCCGCTCGATGCTCCGGAGTCCCACACTGTGTCTTTTTTCCAACCATTTTCCCAGAGACAGGGCCTCACACTATATACTGTGTGTGTGTGTGTGTGTGTGTGTGTGTGTGTGTATGTGTATGTGTGTATATATAATTATAAAACATTTTCTCCACAGTACTTTACAAAGAATATGGAATTATTCAGATCCATTTCTGCCTTTGAAGGGTTTACAACCTAATCTGCCTACAACAGTTAAACATCCACAGAATAAAAAACAATATCTTAACTGGTTCCTGACCATGTCACGCAGGTATACTGTGGCACAATGGCTCTCCCGGGCAAAATCTTGTATGGGTACATCCTACGCTTTTTTGGCCACCAGAGGGCGCACGCGCACCTGCTGCACGGCTGGGGACCTTATCCATGTGGCCGGTAGGCATGATCTCCCCTGTCCACGCGCAATCGTGTGCACAAGCGCCAGCACAGGGATTTGTGTGTAAATACACAAATCCCTGTGCTGTCAAAGGAGAGGAGCCATATCGTTTGTTCCTACTAAGTAGGAAAAGCGATATGTCTCCTCTCCTAGTCAATCCTATCCCCATACAGTTAGAACATTTTATAGCATTGATCGCTGTATAAATGTCAATGGTCCCAAAAAAGTGTCAAAAGCCTTCAATCTGTCCGTTGCAATGTCGCAGTACCGCCAAAAATCGCAGATCACTGCCATTACTAGTAAAAAAATAAAATATATATGTAAAGGAGGGGAGAAATGAACTCATCCCACTGAGTACTTACATGTCAACTAAGTCTAAACCATGTGAACATGAAAACTGGCGGCTGCTTAAAATGTTCATCCCGGGAGCTGAGGAAGGGGCAGTTTAATGATGTCTCTGCATGAAGAAAAACTGATCACTTGGACGAGCGGCAATCAAGATGAGAAGAACAGGGTCAAACCAGGCTAGGGGTGGATCCCCTTATTATTATTATTCCGGATTCCAAAAAGCTTCCCGCCCGCAGACACCCACATCCACCAGGCAAGTTTGTGGGGAAGAGGCCTTTGTCCTCATCAACATGGGGACAAGGTGCTTTGCCAGGGGCCATGTTGAGGACACGTGGCCCGGTATGGTTCCATAGGTGGGGAGAGGGAGCACACGCTCCTCCCAACCCCTTCCTGGCCAGTGTGGCTGCATGCTTGGATTAAGAGTCTGGTATGGATTTCCTGGGGGGCCTCACACATTTTTTTTTGTCTGAGATACCCCCTTAAAAAGTTTACCAGACTGAAAGGGTCTGGTATGCATTTTGGAAGGGAGGGGATTCTACATACTCTACATTCTCCCAACTTACATAGCAGATCCTTGGAGAAGTCTGTGTGCTGTGTTTCTTTAAATAAAAACATGTTGAAACTGAAAAACAAAAACTAAAAATAATTTGAAATCTAATTTTCCTGCAATTTTAAACACTTTTTTTTTCTTTGTAAATGTCAGTGCTGCTGCAGCACTTTCTATACATTAGAGAGAAAACTCCTTCACATGCAGGATTAAGGCACCCCAAGGCATGTTTTTTTAAAGCAATTGGGCATTTTTAATGTTTCACTTCAGCATTTAAAAAAATCACTTCTGGCTGAATTGAATTTTCTAAAATATGTTTTTCATTATTACATGTTTCGCCCCCATGCTATTTTTGACACCCCATTGCCTATTAGCACAGAAAATGGGCATTTTTAATTTGACAGATTCAACTCCCATTTATTTTAAAGGGGTTTGGGTTCAGTATCAATGAACAATGCTCGAACCAAAGCCAAGACAGTTCGACTCATTCCTAGTCATGCATGCTATATCTTAATAATCAGTAAATTTTGTTAGTAAAAATGTGAAAATGCTGCTTGAATACAGGAAAAAGCTAATATATATATGGCATTTTTGGAAACTGTAAGGTATTTAGAAATTCAATAGTGAGTTTATGCTGCATGTGTTCATGGGTTTAAGCAAGTGGAATTTATTGGGTTGTTCATATTGAAAAAGCAAAAGTTATATAAAGTGCCTTTGTCATAAGGAGTTTAAGTTGAATGTTTTAGTTTGGTTAAAATAAGGCCCCATTCACTCTGTGTTGTACAATGTTAGATGTTGCGGTGTCATGCTACATGTATAGGGGAGCCCCTTCATTTCAACAGGCTGCCCTATGTGCAACAAAGTAGCTCATGCACCTTTTTTGAGCTTTGCAAATTTTTTTAACTGAGCATTTTGCCGCAAATGTGACACGCTACTTGATAAATGTATACAAAATTGTGCGATTTTGAGCATGTTCACACACTACTAGAGTGTGATTGTAGCCTTAGTGCAGCCAGAAATCATGTGTGAGGAAGACCAGAAACTTTGCAGATTTGATGCGCCCTTGCCCCAATCATCAGTAAGGATACAGGAATGTGAGTTAACTAGATGGTACCATTGATGTAGTTTGCATTCATTTGCACATTTAAATTTGGAGACTTAAAATATTTTATCAGGCAAAGCAAATAATTAAAAATGTTGCATTGCTAAAACCTTCAAAATACATTTCTATTGACTAGCAAATTATAAACTACTGTATTTATCGGTGTATAACACGCACAGGCGTATAGCATGCACCTTCATTTTAGGAGGGAAGTTTCAAGAAAAAAAATTACATTTTAACCACTTCAATACAGGGCACTTATACACCTTCCTGCCCAGACCAATTTTCAGCTTTCAGTGCTGTCGCAATTTGAATGACAATTGCGCAGTTATCCATCACTGTACCCAAACTAAATTTTTATCATTTTGTTCCCACACATAGAGCTTTCTTTTGGTGGTATTTGATTACCTCTGCGGTTTTTATTTGTTGCTAAACAAATAAAAAAGACCGAAAATTTTGAAAAAAATAAAAGTTTTGCTTTTGTTTCTGTTATAAAATTTTGTAAATAAGTACGTTTTCTCTTTCACTGATGGGCACTGATAAGGCGGCACTGACAGGTACTGATAAGGCGGCACCGATGAGCGGGCACTGACGATGGGCACTGGTGTGCAGCACTGATGGGCATTGATAGGTGGCACTCATGGGCACTCATGGGTGGCACTGGTGGGCACTGATGGGCACTGATAGGCGACACTGGGCCCTGAAAGGCTGCAAAGATGGGTTCTTATGGGTGGCACTGATAGGTGGCACTGCTGGGCACTGATAGACGGCACTGATGGGCATTGATACGCGGCACTGATATGAGGCACTGATAGGCATCCCTGGTGGCACTGGCAGTGGAAGGCATTGGAGCGGGCACTGATTGGCAGCTGCCTGAGCACAAATTAGTATTTCCCTGGGGGTCTAAGGGGAGCATACCTGGTGGTCCAGTGTGGATGACCATCCTGGTGGTCCTGGGTGGCATGATGGTGGTCCTGGGTGGGATCCGAGGGGGGGGGCTGTGCTAATAAACAATCAGCACAGACCCCCCTGTCAGGAGAGCAGCCGATCGGCTCTCCTCTACTCGCGTCTCTCAGACGTGAGTGAGGAAAAGCCGATTACGGCTCTTCCTATTTACATCGTGATCAGCTGTGATTGGACATGGCTGATCACGTGGTAAAGAGTCTCCGTCAGAGACTCTTTACTGAGATCGGAGTTGTGGTGTGTCAGACTGACACACCGCAACAACGATCATCGTGATGCGCGCCCCGGGGGGCGGGCAGCGGCTTAATATCCTGAGGATGTCATATGACGCCCAGTCAGGTTATTGAAACCACTTTGCCGCCGTCATTCTGCTATATGGTGGGCGGCAAGTGGTTAAATAAAGAACTTTGAAGCAAAATAAGGGTCGCAGCCCATCAATGCAGCCTCACCAGTGCCCACCTGCAGCCTCTAAATTGCCCAGCAATGCACCCTGCTCAGTGCCCATCAATGCACCCTGCTCGGTGCCCATCTGCAGCCTCTAAATTGCACATCAATGCACCCTGCTCAGTGCCCATCAATGCACCCTGCTCGGTGCCCGTCTGCAGCCTCTAAATTGCACATCAATGCATCCTGCTCAGTGCCCATCTGCAGCCTATAAATTGCACATCAATGCACCCTGCTCAGTGCCTATCTGCAGCCACTAAATTGCCCAACAATGCAGCCTGTTCAGTGCCCATCTGCAGCCTCACCTTTCCCATCATTGCAGCCTTGCCAGTGTTGGATTACACAGAGCCGTGATCTCCTGTGTACTCGGCGCTCAGTCACTCACAGCCACGCCTCCTGGCCCTGCTTTATATGACAGAACAGTGGCCCAATGCGGGGCCAGAAAGCGTGGCTGTGGGTGACTGAGCGTCGGGATACAAAGGAGATCGCGGCACTGTGTAATCCAGCGGCACTCGCTACTCTTCTTCCCTCAGAAACATCATGGATCAGCATATAAACGCACACATGATTTTCAGGGGAAAAAAGTGCGTGTTATACGCCGATAAATACGGTATATTGTGGAAATGTAGCATTTCATTAAATACTAACTCGTAACGCTAACTAAAGAATTCCTTGCATTCATTCCCAACTCAGAAGCATAAAAAACTAGTTGGTTAAGTAACACAGATACAATACCTTTATTAACGGATTTAACATATCTGCTCAAATTACCGTAAGCGAAATCACATGGTATTACCTGATATGAGCATATTACGTTTTTTTAACAGAAAAACATATTTACAAATAAACAATAAATTACATATAAACAGTAAAAAGTTTTGTGTAATGTGTTTTAGTTTATGATTTTTTAAAATGTGTCTAAGCACTGGTTTATTTCTAGCAAAAACATTGGTATGTACCACTAAAGTAATTTGTTTAGGCTAATTCTTTTTAGATGGTACTCAATTGCATCAATATCCTTGTCTGATTCTTTATAATCCTGAAGAAATAAAAGAAGATTACAGCCTCCATGGACAATTTTCTCTATTTTTTTTTTCATGAGGAAGCTGAGAGGGTGAAGGATTGGTCCATCAAGGATGTTGACTTCATTGTTATTGCAGATAGGTCCTACTTCTATATAGAGGAGGGACACTCAGTTTATAGATACTCTATTTTCACCAAAGATGAAAACAGTGAAAATTACATAGAAATCAGTCAGCAAAGGTAGCAGAGCTAATGGCTCTGATGCACGCCTGCATATTAGATACAAGAAAGAAAACCGTTTCATGGTATGCCTTTGGGATAAATCATGGTTTTGGCCAATGGAAGACGAGAGACTTTATAACAACAAGTGGAAAGCTTATGAAGCATGCTGAACTCATTTAGAAAGACTTTGCTTCCAAATAAGGTAGCAATTGTAAAATGTGATGCCCATATTAAGGGCACAGATACATTTTTAAATTGGGAATGAGGAAACTGACATTTCAGCAAAATAGCAGCCTTATACAGTTTCAAACCTAAAGAGATCTTTGTGGAGGAAGTGGATGGAATCTTGAGGAAGTGGATCAAGTAGGCCTAACAGTCCTACATAATTTGCAATTGAAAACTGATTAAAAGATGAAGCAGAAAAAGTGTAGAGTAAAGCCTAAATAAACATTGACTTCGGGCCCAAGAGGATGATAGATTCTTTGCACCTCCTACGCTGTATACATACCTAGCTGAGGCTCCTCAGATGATCTTAGCAATTACTATACAATGTAATGCCCCTGGGTTCTCAACTGATGCAGAACAGTTTTTCAAGAGTGTGAAACCCGTCAAGTACAATACCCTAGAAGACCGTTGAAGTACCCTTTTCAAAGGTTGCAAATTAATTACATTCATTTACCAAAATGTCAACAATCCAGTTATGTTTTTGTGTGTGTAGATATGTTCTCTGGATGGGTAGAAACTTGACTTGCTGCCAATGTCACTATTTTAATCACTGCTAAGTATTTATGTGCAGATATGGCTTCAGACTGTGATAGTCATTTTATGAGTCAAGTTATCACCAAAATTATGGAAGGCCCCCAGTTTGAACAAATATTTTACACATCATGCATCTAAACAAGTTGAAAGATGTATCAGGATAATTATAAATATGTCTGGCTAAAGCAGGGTATACATGCTGAGTTTTTTTGCTCAACCAGTGGGTTAAACGAATAAAAACCTCACAGCTCTCTGCATCAACACAAGTGATGTTGATGCAGGGATCTCTCCCACTGTCTTTTTATCCTGGGATTCACCCCCTGTCAGAATATACAGATCATGCTGATTGAATGCTGGACTTTTCAGCATGACCGTTCGACAGAAACCAGCTTCTGTTGAACAGACAGTGGTACACACATATTATTATTATTATATAGGATTTATATAGTGCCAACAGTTTGTGCAGCGCTTAACAAAACGAAGGCAGACATTACAGTTACATTACAATTTGAGGAAGAGGAATCAGAAGAGGAACAAGAGGAGTCAGAAGGCCCTGCTTGTTAGAGCTTACAATCTAAGAGGGAGGGTCAAGTGATACAAAAGGTAATATCTGTGGGGGATGAGCTGATGAAGAAAGTAAAGTGTATTAGTTAAAAGCAAGATAGGCTTCTTTAAAGAGAAGGGTTTTCATGGATCGTCTAAAGATGGAGAGATTAGGGGACAGTCGAAAAGATTGGGGTAAGGAGTTCCAAAGGATGGGAGAAGCTCTAGAGAAATCCTGGAGGCGAACATGGGAGGTGGTGACGAGAGCTAGAGAGCAGGAGGAAGACCGAAGAGAGTGGCTTGGTTGGTGTTTTAAGACTTGGTTAGTGATGTAGCTGGGGGCAGAGTTGTGGATGGCTTTGTAAATTATTGTTAGTACTTTGAATTTTATTCGTTGGGTGAGTGGAAGCCAGTGGAGGGATTGCCAGAGAGGAGTGGAGTACACTGAACAGTTGGTAAGGTGGATGAATCTTGCAGCAGCATTCATTATGGACTGAAGGGAGTATAGTGTATGTAAAGGTAATCCAATGAGGAGGGAGTTGCAGTAGTCGAGGCGAGAGATAACCAGGGAGTGAATTAGAAGCTTGGTGGTGTCATTGGTTAAAAAGTTGTGTATATGCTAGAGATGTTGCGGAGGCTAAGGCGGCATGACGAACCCGGGTAGCAGATCCCTGCCCTCCTCACTAATCCGTGACAAAGGATTGGCCAATCTCATACCGCACTGTCACTTACGTGACAATGCCACTCTCAGCTGCACCCTGCACAAAGATTTTCTAGCTTGTGGGACCACAATCTAGGTGCCAGCAGTCTGAGAGCGATTTGTCACTGGGTTAATCAAGAACTTAACCCTTTAACTGCCACCACTGACTTTTGTTTACTGAACTTCCACCAATCTAGTATTACAATTATGATTTTAGAATAATTGTCTGCAACACACACTGTCACCACAGACCAGTATGTTCAGAGGATTTATCCTATACAGTAGCATCCTTCAAGAGACAGGATCTTTTCTAGCTTGCATTAAGAGCTTAGGGTCAAGGTTAACACGATTCAATATAAGATTTTAATAATGAAAAGGTCAAAATTGGTGCAAATAGAATATTTACAAAAAAAATGTTTCATAGAAATAAAGACAACTGAAAGTAAACCTGTTCCTGCTGAACTGGCCGACTTTTGGTACATTTATACTCCGCTTATGATGTGTAAACAGACAAATCTCATGCAGCACCTTCCTCTTTTGCTAAAGTCTATCAGACACATGCCCAGGGGTCCAGAGAAATGTTTCCCTGATCTAAAAGAATTACCCCACTGTTCTATGCAAATTATACACTATGAAGTCCACCTAAAATCTATGGTATATGGGAAATAAAACCAAAAGTTTGGAGTCTCTTGTAGATCCATAGAATAGAATGTAGGTCAGGAAAACTTCTCTCTTGGTATCTTCGGTTCTTTCATGGGTCTGTTCGAATTCATGCTTAATTAGGTTTACATTTTGATAGTAAATTTCTTGAACAAGTTATAAATGCTGAGCCTTTTATAGAACTGCACATAGAACATTCTCCATTGGAGGATTTTTGCAATATGATGTATAATGGTTTCAGTCCAGTTCATAAAAAAATATTTAAAATAAAAATATTGAAAGGTAAACCACTAAATATGACAAATCCATTTTGGTAAGTTGTGAAAATGGTAAACTGTGTCCTGAGTATCCCATTGGAGAGAACTATGAAACCTGGTATATTATTCCTACTACTAGAAATGTGTTGAAAACAGGACATCACAGAATGTACTATTATGTTTGAGGAAAAAAGATATTCTAGTATTGAGTGATCCAATGGCAATGGCATGGCAGGCCATCCAAAATGTTTTTTTTGCCTTTTATCTTCTTTTACAGCTGATTTGTAAGTATGGATGGTTTTGTCCACTTGATGTGGTTGTACCATTAGTATAACAATTCTAATTTGTCAATTTTTGTTTTTAGACATCCTGTCAGTACTAGTACTGTAGCATCAATTCCTGATGAAGTGAATTAATGTTTACAAAACCTGCTGAGTTTTGTGATGCATTCCATCTATCGGTGCTTTGTTGCAAGCTTATGAAACATAAATTTGTGATTTTGTGATAAATGATAAAAAAAGAGTAATTCTTTGATTGTTAACTAGCTACAGTATATCCTTTTTTGCATTTTTAACAAGGTCATGTGCTTTTGCACAAGAATAAGTTTTTATTTATAAAAAAAATAAAAGGTTTTGTGTAAAGTTTTTTTAGTACAGATGTACCTCATTAAAATAGAACTACAGTGTGGAAAATAATTATTTCATCCCCTGCAGATTTTGTAAGTTTGTCCACTTACAAAGAAATGAAGGGTCTAAAATTTTTATCATAGGTGTATTTTAAATGATAGAGACAGAATATCAACCGAAAAGCCAGAAAAAACACATGATACAAATGTTATAAATTAAGTTGCAGTTCAGAGAGTAAAATAAGTATTTGATCCCCAAGCGAAGCACGATTTAGTACTTAGCGGAGAAACCCTTGTTGGCAAGCATTTTTCTTCCTCCAAACACGGCGAGTCCCTCTCTTCAGGAAGGCACATGTACAGTCATAAAAGATGACTAGGCGCCTGCTGAAGAGTAACAGAAAATGTTGAAGAACAACAATGAATGTCAGCCCCGTGGAATTTTTAAAAAAAAATGTTTTGCTGCATGTTTACATGTACAGTCATGCTAATGAACATCTAAATGATTCAGAGAAGGATTGGGAGAAAGTGCTGTGGTCAGATGAGACCAAAATTCAGCTCTTTGGCATTAACTCGACTTGCAGTGTTTGGAGGAAGAAAAATGCTGACTCTGACTCTAAGAACACCATCCCTACAATCAAGCATGGAAGTGGAAACATGATGCTTTGGGGCTGTTTCTCTGCTAAAGATACAAGCCAACTTTGCCACATTGAGGGGCCAATGGACAGGGCCATGTATTGTAAAATCTTGGATGAGAACCTTCTCCCCTCAGCCAGAACACTGAAGATGGGTCGTGGATGGGTCTTCCAGCATGACAATAACCCAAAACCTACCACCAAGACAACAAAGGAGTGGCTCAAGAAGAATCACATCAAGGTCATGGAGTGGCCTAGTCAGTCTCCAGACCTTAATCCTATAGAAAATTTATGGAGGGAGCTGAAACTTCGAGTTGCCAAGAAACAGCCAAGAAACCTTAATCATTTAGAGAAGATCTGTAAAGAAGAGTGGACCAAAATCCCTCCTGAGATGTGTGCAAACCTGATCACCAACTACAAAAAAAGTCTTACCTTTGTGGTTGCCAACAAGGGTTTCTCCACCATGTTTTGCTCGGGGTTCCGATACTTATTTTACTCGTTGAACTGCAACTTAATTTATAGGATTTATTTTATGTGTTTTTTCTGGATTTTTGATTGGTATTCTGTCTCTATCATTTAAAATACACCTATGATAAACATGCTAGACCCTTCAGTTCTTTGTAAGTGGGCAAACTTACAAAATCTGCAGGGGATTAAATAATTATTTTCCCCACTGTATAGGCATTTTTTTTCCCATATTGGATAGAGCAAGGGGAGGGGGGGGGTAATAACCACTGTAAGGTTTTTTTTCATCATCTGTGTCCCATTGCAGAGATTTCCCTTCACTTCCTATCCCATGGCCAAACAGGAAGTCAGAGGAAATCATCAGAGTGATCACCAGAACTAGTTCCTAATGGAACATTTCCCCTAATTTTTCTGGGGACAACTCAAAATTTGGGATTTTCTTTTACTTTCACTTTCAATAACAATAGTAAAAGGACAAATAGAGAGGGTGAATCTCCCTAATAGGAAGCACAGATAGCAATAAAAACTGGCAAGCTTTCTAATCCCTCTGCACTTTATCCAAAACTGAAAAAAAAAAGTTGTGCCTAGAAAGGTCCCATTAAAGTCAGAAGCAGGAAGCCTAGTTTCACAACACTGCTTCTCCATAGATACAGTTCAGTAAATGAGCATTGTCACCCTAGGAAAGGAAGTGTGTTACTGGCATGATAACCAGGCTAAAGATGTGACAAAGGATAACGATCCTAAAAGAAAACCGATGCAATTACTGCATCTAAGTACTTATGCCTCGTTTCCACCGAGCGGATAGGTTCGGTTTGGTACGGTACGCTATTTTGTTTTAGTTTCCATTATGAAAGCGGCCCATACAACCGAACCGAACCGCTCCATTCAGGGTCCTGCTTCAGATGTGGGGCCATAGAAAATGGAACGGTTCGGTTAGGGCGGAGCTACGATACATTCCACTGATTGGTGGACGTGTGACGCCTTGCTAGGCATTTTTTCTAAACCCACGTATGGCCCCTGTCTGTCCGACTTGCAGTGGAAACGCTCGCCTGAATAGGCTGGACCATTCTAGGCCTTCCAAACCAATCCGACCCGAACCGATCCGCTCGGTGGAAACGAGGCATTACAGTACATTTTTCACTGTGACAGAGAAAATTGAGTACTGTCCGTGATACTTTTTTTATTTGCACTAACATACAATTTTTCAAGACAACCTTTGGGGGTATGTCCCCTTCTTCAGCTTTCTGTGAAAGCTGTGCTCAAAAAAAGCAGGCAGAGGAAAATGAATAGTTACCAGTGGTCTCCCTGATTTACACTTTATGACCTGTTTTGTACTGTGTCTGTGTGGTGGCAGCCATTTGGCAGAGGAATGGCTTTGCTTGCTCAAGTCAGAGCCTCCAGTAAGAACAGTGAGCAGTACAGTAGTGAAATCACACAATTTCACTTCAAATCTCCTGAGATTAGCAGTCGGAGGCAGTGGTGCATTAAATGTCATACAACAGCAGATATACAGATATTTGGGCATTTGAAGGAGATCTAATTCTCACAAATAGCTACCTCAAGTTGGTTTATTTACACAAAACTTTAGTATTTTAACAGTTTATAGATATAAATGTGAATGTGAACACATAATTGTAATATGTAAGCTACCCTTGCTGATCTTTCTGTCTGAAAAAGCAAAGGCTCTGTTCACACCTTGGGGCGTTTTTGGGCGTTTTTCTGCTGTAAACCTCAGCTCTAAAAATGTTCAACAAGACAAATTCCATTAATTTCAATAGCCCCTGTTCACTGAGCATTTTGTCATCTGAAGCAAAACACCTGAAGCTGAAAAAAGTACAGGAGCTTCTTTTTTGGCAGATTACAGGCGTTTTCTGCTTTTTACATTGTGACCTTTTGACCTGTACAAAATCGTGGCAAAAATCGATTTTCTTACTAAAAACAAAACGCCTAGGTGTGAACAGAGCCCTATTGTCATGCTAAAGC
Organism: Lithobates clamitans; assembly: GCA_037952925.1. Lineage (NCBI taxonomy): Eukaryota > Metazoa > Chordata > Amphibia > Anura > Ranidae > Lithobates > Lithobates clamitans. The sequence continues at coordinate 433,129 of JBBGZY010000286.1, forward strand.
ATTGACTTCCATACATTCTGAGTAATTGATTATGAAGAGATAAAAATAAGGAACTGACTTTTGTCAGACTTACTCCGGCGTACCGGATTTCGTCGGACAATTCGATCGTGTGTGGGCTCCAGCGGACTTTGTTTTATCAAAAGTTTGACGGACTTAGATTGGAAACATGTTTCAAATCTATCCGGCGGACTCGAGTCTGGTCGAAAAGTCCGCTCGTCTGTATGCTAGTCCGACGGACAAAAACCGAGGCTAGGGCAGCTATTGGCTACTGGCTATGAACTTCCTTGTTTTAGCCGGTCGGACGTCATCACGTACGAATCTGTCGGACTTTGGTTGATCATGTGTAGGCAAGTCCGTTCATTCGGAAAGTCCGTCGTAAAGTCCGTCGAAAAGTCCGCCGGGCAAAGTATGCCGTAAAGTCCGGTCGTGTGTACGCGGCATAAGTGCTTGTCCTGGGTCTGTGACTCACAAAGAAAATTGTTTTTCTAGTTCATCTAAAAGTTCAGGCTACAAAGTCAGGATATAGCTCAGACACGGTTATTAGTGGAAAACACTACTGTTAAAGTTAGCATTTCATAAAAAAGCAACATTTATTCAGAGGTGTCTGTACAAATGTTTGAGAATAAAGAAACTGCTCACTATAAATGTGGCTGTCAAAGAAAGAAAGCTAAAGAGAAGCAGGGGTGTAAAAGCTTACCTAAAAGTTACAGCCTTTCTCATATTGTTCTCCTTCAAACCAAAGATGCTGTGCCATTCTTATTGGCAAAGCTCTGCCACTTCTAGTAGTGTGAGAACTTGCAACTCCACCTTTCCCTCACACATCCCTATAGCCTACTATACTTACTATAATAGGTTGTCTCAATGACCAACGGGAATGTGCAGGGGCGTAATGCAACTGCAAGTTTTGGTACTGACATTATAAATGGTGCTGATATAAAAGAGGTTAAGACCGTAAGCTTGAATGATGATCTGCTTAATCATAGAGGAAAGGTGAAATGAGAAGCTGGTTCCCCTTTGCTGGGACCATCATGAATGATAGAGTGTCAGTCTTTCTAACAGAAGCAGTGACTGCAAGGGAGACAAGTACAGCTCAAACTACATCCAGACAACTAAGGGAACATTCCTTCTTATGTACTGGGGCTGGAGAAAAGTTAAAAAACCACAATGTCCTGGTTGAGGTGAAAGGTTAAAACCACGTTGTCCCTGTACAAGACCAGAAATAGTTATGTACAGGACAAATCTGCCAGTTCAGAGACACAACTCATCAAACTGATGGATACAAGGAATGAAACCATGAAGCCTAGTGAGTAAGCTTAAAAAGGCGAATATCCCTAAAATCGTTCAAACAGTATTTTTTTTAACCTTTGAGAGAACCAGAATCAAATCCCCTGGAGTAATAGCACAGAGGGAACTTCATAAGACACCCTGTGTTCAAAGGTCTTAATTAGAAAATGGGAGGCTAGTGGTCTGTGGAACAGTATAACCAGATGATAACTGTACCTAGAGAAAAATCTGTCCCATTTGTTTTTAAACTTTGAAACACCTCTGGGTGTATAGTCCATTTTCTAGGATCCAGGTGTCACTGGGAGAGAAATCTGCTGGTCAAACGTCCACACCTAGGATGTAAACAGCAGACAAGGTTTAAATATAAAGTTATGCCCACGACAGAAAGCTTTCTACTTCTCTTGCTGCAACAAGTTCTAGTTTATCCCTGATTGTTGATGCATGCCATTGTTGTTGCGTTGTCTGTCTGGATCTTCATCAGGTGTCCCTACAGTGGAGCGCTCCAGAATGTTCATCTGAAGACAGGATTCCTCCTATGTTCAGGTTCCCAGCACTGAGGATTTTCCAAGCTACAGATGGGTTCCTAAACCACCAGGCCAGAGACAACCTGTTCCTTGGTGTTGGACAGATCATTTTGTCCAGAGATTGACCCAGACTGTCCCAAAACTACATGATTTTGAGTTGTAGGAGTCTGGAGTAAAACTAGGCATATGGAACTGCCTTAAAGGAGACTACTATAGAACCCAGGACTCTAATGATAAAGCAAAGAGTCAGTCGACCCCTGCACCGTAGAGCCCAAGTCTGAGAGTAGAGAGTTTGAAGTTTCCTTTGGGAAAGAAAAACTCTGGCTTAAACTGTATCTAGAATAAGATCTAGATACTCAAAGTAATGACTTGGTTCCAAAATCTGAATTCTCCACACCACATTGTCACCCAGAACTTGTCTCAACTGTTTCCTCAACAGAAAGTTGTCCAGGTATCCCAGAATGCAGATGCCCTGGGATCGTAACATGGCTAGCACAGAAGGCCAAGAACTTGGAAAACACCTATGGGGTGAAGCACAGGCCAATATGTAGGGCCACAAACTATACATGTTTGGGACCTATAGCAAAACAGGGGACTTGCTGATGTAATGGAAAAATATGGGCTTGCAAGTATGCATCCTTGATGCTCAGAGGCCAGAAAGTCTCCCCGATGGTGGGAGGCTATGACAGGCCTGATGGATTCCATGCAGAATTTCTGGTCCCGATTGAAGACATTTAGGGTCTTGAGATTCAGGATGGGGCAGGAGACATGTAATAAGAGAAGAAATATCCACTAACCCATCCATGTTGGAGTTTAGCGCTATTGGCATGCAAAAACTCCATGACTAAGGGACTAGTCTATTACCCTATTGTTTAACATACTGGAATCATGGCAGATTTGCAAGAGAAAACATAGTTTTGTGAAGAATCTCTATATGGATCCTTAAACACCAGTGTATCCTCCACAGAAATCACCAGGGCTTTATTAAGGCAAGAGACTGCTCATCCATGTCAGGAGTGACCCATTTGTTTAGGGCTGCAAAATAATTGCAGTTGATCAGGTGTCTACCAGCCTCCATATAGAATGTCTGGAATTAGTAGATGCATCGGAAAGATCTTCGTATTCTTAAGACCTCCAAGGAATTCTAGACAGGTAGCAGCACTAGTCAAAGTTGCTGGGCTGTTCTTCTACCTTTTAAGTTAGTTTGCACTGTCCCAATAGGTGCTAAAATGGTCTCCCTAAGCCTGAAAGCAACAAGAGTTGACTGCAACTCCTCAGGGGTAACATCATCAATCAAGGATTTGTAAAATTCTTCATCAGAAAGAAATCCCACAGCAGAAGGCTCAGAGGCCGCTAAGGGTGCAGGCAGAGAAGGTTATAGCTTTTGCGAAGGAAGGTGTGGGGTACACTTTAAGCTTCTAAGTCACAATCATCAATCAAGCCCACTGGAGTGAAATCCTCCTGTGATAGAACTGAGAGGGAGGCCACAACTGATTCCAAGGAATTCTGATATAAAATGATTTAACGCTATATATATATATATATATATATATATATAGCATTAATTTGCCCTGGTTGAGGGTCCTCAGCACTAGGGTCCATAAAAAAAAATTATTTAAGAGTTACCTAATTGTGATTTTGTTTGTTTTCTGCAGTACACACACCATATGCTGTAAGCAAATACTATACAAGAGAGACCAAATTGGAACTTTGAAACAACTTGCTTTAAACTACTAGGACAGCTACGCCACCTGCTGGACAAATCACTGACCACAGATGATTAATTCTCTTAGCAGCCAACTCAAATGTAACTTGCAACAAAAAATTCTCATACCTTTTACATGTAAAAACTAATACTAAATGTAAACACTAAAGCAGTTGTATTGTATAATTCCTGTAAATTATACTATAATTAAGTTTGCCAAGAAATCAACATGTTGGATTAAAGAGAAGCAAGGAATCACTGTAGCAATGACATTTAGCATCTCTGAAGTACAGTGCAGCAAGAACCAGCCCTCTGGCTCTTGAACCAAAAAGTGGCCACCCTACAGCAAGATATGCATTATAACAATTGACTGAGGCAGATACATATTATTTGAATTAAGATTTCTGCTAGAAGTGCTGTTAAATAGGACCATATTTGTTGTTTTCTAAATATAAAATGCAGCTAGGAAAAACTCACAAATGTTGGCCTGATAAAGTACAAAGTAGTGCCCTTTATACTCATTAGTGCTACATACAGTGTCGGGACAAGGTCATCTAGAGCCCAGGGCGAACATGCCAAACTGCGCCCCCCCCCCCCCCCCCCCAAGATGTATAAGCATTATGTGTCAGCATAAATCCCTACACAAAAACACTGAATACTAACCTGCATGCTTACCCCCTAAGCAGTACAAAACCATCCCCTGCTGAAATCCCTCCTCTCAGCACAAATCTTTGCCCCTCCATCCCCCAAATCCCCCCAGCTCAAATGCCCCCCCCCCCAAAAAAAAATTCACCCCCCCCCAGCACAAATCCTCTACCCCTGAACTTTCCCCTCCTAGTACACATCTTCCACCCCCCCGCCCCCCGTTCAAGTCCCCTCTCCCAGCACAAATTCCCCCAAAATCCCCCCTCATAGCACAAATCTTCTTCCCCCTTCCAACACAAATCCCCATAAATCACCACACTTACAGTAGAACCCCCCCCCCAGTTTTCCCTTCTAGAATAATACTTGCCTACTGTCTCCCCCAAATTCTCCCTCCAACACAAATCCCCTCCCCCCAACTCACATGATACCACAGTGCACAGGGCAGAAACCGACTTGTTGTCTGACCTAATCAATCACATGCCAAAACAAGGGTTTAACAGCACATGTGCTAGCTGAAGACGTTAGGAAAGTTCCCTTCAGACCTCTGTGCTTAAAAGATTTCTTTTTACTTTCTCTCCTTTTACACATTTTCACGTGGATAGGAAGTAAAGAAAATTTGCTTAGGAGGGCCGAAACAGTAGCGAACACCAAACATAAGTTCTAGCCCCTCCCTACTGTATGAAATGTTGGATTGCCACCGGCTACATGGATACAGTTAGTCAGGTTAAAAAAAACACACAAGTCCATATAGTTCAACCTCTAGAAAAGAAAATAAACAGAATAAATCAATAGAAAACCTCCATATACAGAACCCTGTACTCAGTTAATCCACAGAAAGGCAAAAAAAAAATCCACTTTGCTCAAGCAGGAAAAAAAAAATCCTTCCTGATCCCCCAGAAGGCAAGTGGATATTCCCTAGATCACCAATTCCTTGTGTTATAACCTATATACTGTATGTTAATATCAAGTTATATTGTGTGTATTCAGGAATGCATCCAGGCCTTTTTTAAAACAATCTACTGAGCTGGCCTGAACCAGCTCTTGAGGGAGTTTATTCCACATTTTCACAGCTCTTACTGTGAAGAAGCCTTTCCATATGCGGTGGTTACATCTCTTTTCCTCTAGACGTAAATAGTGCCCTTTTGTCCCTTGTGATAGCTGAACACCAAGTTTGCTATATGCGTCACAAGTCCAAGTATACTATATACAAATACACAGCTAAGGTTTTGCTTACTTCCTCATATAAAGAAATCAGATTTGTTTGGCATCTTTAGTCTTTTGTGAAATCATGCTGTCTATTGCTTAAAATATTGTTTTCAAGCAAAAATTCCTCTATGCGGTCTACTATTAACCAGTTGCCGACCAGCCTCCTCAGTTATATTGAAGCAAGGTGGCTCGGTGGCGTGAAACGACGTACTGGTACGTCGGTTCGTGCGCTGGCTTTTGGATGCGCGCACCCACCCGCCCACGGGCCTGGCTGACTCGATGTCCACCGGCCACCCACAATCGTGGGAAAGAGAGTCAGAACGGGGATCTGCCTTTGTAAACAAGGCTGATCCCCAAACTGACAGGGAAGGAGAGAGAGATCAGCTGTTCCTAGTGATCAGGAACAGCGATCTCTCTCTACTCCCAGTGAGCCCATCCCCCTGACAGTTAGAAAGCACCTCCCTAGGGAACACTTAACCCTTTGATCACCACTAGTGTTAACCCCTTCCCTGCCAGTGCCATTTATACAGTGATCAGTGCATTTTTATAGCACTGATCACTGTATTGGTGTCACTGGTCACCAAAAAGTGTCACTTAGGATCAGATTTGTATGCCGCAATCTCGCAGTCCCGCTAAAAATTGCAGATCACTGCCATTACTAGAAAAAACAAAAAAATAAAAAAAGTTCCTAAATCTTTCCCCTATTTTGTAGATGTTATAACTTTTGCGCAAACCAATCAATAGACGCATATTGCAATTTTTTTTTACCAAAAATAATATTGGCCTAAACTGATGAATACATTTTTTTGGATATATATTATAGCAGAAAGTAAAAAATGTTTTTTTCAAAATTGTCAGTCTTTTTTTGTTTATAGACTAAAAAATAAAAACCGCAGAGGTGATCAAATACCACCAAAAGAAATCTCTATTTGTGGGAAAAAAAAGACAGCAATTTTGTTTGGGTACAACGTTGCACAACTGTGCAATTGTTAGTTAAAGTAACGCAGTGCCGTATAGCAAAAAATGTCCTGGTCAGGAAGTGGGTAAATCCTCCCGGGGCTGAAGTGGTTAAACTCTCCAGTATCTTCCCGACTAAAATGTACTTTGAATGCTGGTTATTTACATGTAAACACATGTAAACACAGGGTCTGCAGGTGAGTCATCTGTACACAATAGGGCAGAGCTGGGCAGCATTAGTATCAGCACTTCACACTGAGATATCGGGACAGAGCACAGGAATAAAATTTCAAGGGAATTTAAACTGGGATAGTTGGCAAGTATGATCAGCTGCTTTGGGCCCCACAACGACAGGGCCCAGGGCAGCTGCCCCTTTTGCCCTGCCTTAAAGATGGCCCTGCTGAGAATATAGCCTTGGAGGTCCTTTCCTTCAGCTTGCAGCCTAATTTGTTACATTGGTTTTTAAAGATCCTCCAAATTCTATGTATTATATCATTAGTTCCAACATAAACCTTGTTTGCGTGGATTGAGAAATCTTTTGGCTGAACAAAAAAAATGTAACAGTGTGTGGTCAACCTAAATAAGTTCTTCACCCTGTTTAAAAAAAAAAGAAAGTAAAAGTCAGCAGCTACAATTACTGTAGCTACAGACTTAATAAAAGGACACTTACATGTCCAGCTACTGACTTAATAAAAGGACACTTACGCAACTGCGCCGTTTTTTCGCTGCCCATGCTGGCATGTGAACTGTGTGAAGCTGGCTTTGACGCCTTGCAGCTGCCTTTCTGCCCCTTAGCAGCCCTTACCAGCTCCTGTAAACCCCTTATTATACGGGGTCGGTGTATGCCTGTGGCTTAAATCCCAGCCAGGGCCTTTCTCCACATCTCAGGGCTTCTCCACACTTCCGATGTTGCTCAATAAGTTGGATAAGAGTTGGGCACCAAAAAGAGACCAAAGGTGTCATTTGGAGTAGTAGCAGTCAGTTCCCTTTGATTAATGTATAAACAATATTTATGTCCAAATATCTGTAATTGTTGACTGGTTAGCTCTTGGGCTCGCTCCTTAATCTGACCATGCATCTGTATAATCCAGGCTATGGGCTAGGTAACATTGGGTCTTTGACTCCCAATTAACACAGGCATGCCAAGAGGGGTCTGGCTGCACTTTACCTTGCCTTGTTCTGCATTCTGTGTATGCGTGGCAGAGGGGCATCTTTAGAGAGGAGCAGGGCTTTAAATGCTTATGTCAAAGCTGTCCCTGCGAAGAATGGTAATGTGATAGGTGGTGGGGTAATAATCGACAGCAAGAGAGGTAACGAAAAAGCAAAAATCACTAGAATGAATAATAGGGAAATCACTGCATTGCAGTTTCAGATTCCTCTCCAACAGGCTCTCAGAAGAACAATGAGCAGTACAGTAGTAATACAAACTCCACCGCTCAGGTAAATCCAAGAAAAAATGCATGCGTCCTAAACCTCCAGGAAGAGGAGAGCCCCAGGTGCTGGCTAATGCTTGTATAGGTAGAAGTGAATGAAAAAGTCTGGACAGCCGCACACCGGAAGGAATTTCATATGCCTTTTATTCGTAGAACAGGATCATGAAGTACACAGGGCACCATGGCAAGGTGGTACAGAGTAGCAGCTGACGCGTTTCACACTTAAACTAAGTTCTTACTCCTAACTCATGAGTAATAATCGTTCACCTTTTCGTTCACTTCTACCAGTACAGTAGTAATATTATCAAATACCTCAAAACCAGCAGTGCCCTAAGCTGGCCATAGATGGTGCGATATTCTTTCCTGCAACCATGGGTTGCAGGAAAAATAATCACTTGATCCCCCCCACCAACACATTCAGAGTTTTTTCTTTTCATGATATATACCTACCTTATATGAAGAGAATTGGTTGGATGCTGTTCTGAGCCATTTTTGCTTTTTCTGAAATATGACAGACATCTTGAGCTGGTGAGTTTTCACTGGATTGGGGCAGAGATAATCACTGGAAGAACAGTGCTGTTGTAGTCTGGTGGAAGAGGACACACTGTTGGACTTTAATACAGTGAAACCTTGGTTTACGAGTAACGCGGTTAACGAGCGATTTGAAAGACAAGCAACTTTTTAAAATTCTGACTTGGTTTGCGAGTGTTGTCTTGCAAAATGAGCAGAATTCAAGCTAATGGGCGGTGCAGTACCGCATTTGGCCAGAGGTGGGGGGGCGCCGGGGACACTCGGAACGGTTCCGTTCCTTACCCGAGCCTTTTCGAGTTCACCCGAGCTGTCCCCGAGTATATCCGAGGCTCTCCGCCGCCCCCCCTCACCTCTGACCACATGCGGTTTTGCATGTAATAGAAGTCAATGCGGAACTAATTATCTTTGTTTCCATTGACTTCTATGGGGAAACTCGCTTTGATATGCGAGTGCTTTGGATTACAAGCATTCTCCTGGAACCGATTATGCTCATAATCCAAGGTTCCACTGTAATTTGAATAATTCCATTATTTCAATACACCTGTGTGGAGACACGGAGGACTTGTTTGCAAATTCACTTTATTATATGTATGAGTTTATTACTACACAAGCACTTTGTTTCACGAACACTTTTATTCACAGCGCTACTAGTAATTGAGCACTTTGTTGTTTAGTTACATAATTTTTTGGATATAGGTGGGGTAGCAGCAGTGATTTGTTTTTTCATTTATTTATTTATATGGGTATTTTTAACACATTTCTATGTAACTTTCACATATATTTTTGTTTTGGAAGAGATGTTTTTTCATTGAGGTGAGGTGGCTTGAAATATTTTCATAGATTGGGATTTTATACTGAAATGTATCCTCCACAATCACAGCTTTATAACAAATGTCTTTAGTTCATATAAGTTCCCAAAAACTTTTATTAAGGTCCATTCACACATTGCATGTGTTAATTCATGCATTGTGCTTGAGGAAAACACAAAGCTGCACGATTTTTTACAATGGGTTTAAAGTGTTTAAATGTGCACATTGTGGTGCGCTGTGGCACAAGTGTGTTAATTTTATACTGTATATGGGGTTGGGGTACCATTGACAATAAATGTCAATGCACAAATACAAGCATGTTACCGCACCTGGTGGCCTTAACGCAACACAAGTTTATGCACATATGAATCCAATCTTGAAACGCGTTGGGTTGATTCGGTGCAATTGATTTGAATCAAAATGTATTCCTGCTTCCTGTGTGATTAGTAGGAAGGTTTTATAGACTAGGACGTGAATTGTATAGATCAGCTCATTTTTAATTCAATGTTTAATAAAGATTTTCTATTTTTTATACATATACTCTAATTGTGTGATTTCTATTGCTGCAACAAAGTCCCATGGGAGATATCTTTCCACCAGTCTTAAAACACTTTCCAAATGCTTTGAATAACCTTGCAAACGTAAAAGCATGTACAGTATTCATGAAACAGTTGCTTGCGTATTTGACACAACTGCTTGCATTGTTTTGCGTCTCTGTGCTTGGAATGGAAGATGCCATAAACAGTTGTCGGACATGGGAGCCGATAGGCACTTCCTAATGCCTCTAACAGAAGTCAAAGAGAATACTTCTCAAATGCTTCTAAACAACTATATAGCATTGGGAGGCTTTGTGAAGCTTCTGTTATTTTTCTATGATTCTGGAAGGCAATGTGTAAAGGCTCATTCACACTAGCAGTTGGAGGGCAGAAAAACCCCATGGTTGAGCTGCATTTTTATTGCCCCTCAACCGCTACCCTCTTTAGCTGCAGAGGCCGTGGCCGGTTAGTGGTAGACACATGCTGCGACTGCAAAGCTTTGCTTCATGTCCGCAGCAGGAATTATACCGCCCTGCCACCATGTGTGATGCAAGGTTCAAGGGGTTAAAAGCAGGCAGTACAACACCTTCTCACCGCTTGTCAAATGCTCTTTGAAGAGAGATCCGAACATGACCTGCTCTTTAGAGAGCAACGTTTGTGTGAATAAACCCTAATAGGGCTCTCTAATGATAGGTATCAAAATAAAAAAAATCAGTCAAACACATCACAAAGGTGAATTAAAGCGGACCTTCAGTAATTTTTTCAACTTTCCATCTATTAAATATTCTGCCCTTGTTGTTTTAATTTTGGATATAATTTTTTTTTCTGCCAGTAAATAGTAGCCCACTTCCTGTTTTCTTGTCTGGTCATTACCCTAGGCTTATGACATCATGTACAGCTCTCTCTCACTCTTGTGAGAGTTTGCCAGGAAGGGAGGGGGGATGAGTCATAAGAGGGCCAATGAGAGTTGCAGAGCTGGATGTGTGCCTCTGTGTAAATCCAGGAAGAGAACTGGCAGCAGCTTTAGCTGCCCACAGTTAAAATGGTTGCAGCCAGACTTAGAGGGAGATTTCTGCAGCATATTTGGCAACTACAGAATCACAGTATATGTAAAATAATATGCAAAGTGGTTGGAGGGAAGCTTCAGAATGGCAAAGCTCTGCAGTTCTTCTTTAACACGCATGTGAACTTCCCCTTAGATTGCATATACTATATAACAAAATTTTTTAGGTATATTAAGAAAACAACACAGTTAAGTGAAAGCAGAAAAAAAAATAAACATTCTTAAAAAATAGGTTTATTGTTTTTTCAGAATTTTTTTTTTTTCCACGGTGGTCTGCACATTTATCTGCGAGGGAAGATAACATAAGTAAAGAAAGCCACTTCGCTGAAATACTCAACATTATAAAAATAAAACATTGCCCTAGGGAACTAAGACATTTACAAAAATATGACAAAACAAGACTTGAATATAAAGCAAAGAAAAAAAAAATAGGTGAAAAGGTTACATAAGAAAACCTATTCAAATAATATACCGTATTCTATTCTGCTCAACAAACAAATTATTGTAATCGGCTATCCCTAAGAGCGATTACTATACAGAACATAAAGATAAAAACAGAACGCTTAAATGATTTCAACTAAGCAGAAGTCATGTATTTACTGTATTTCTGAGTCTTGAAATGCGACAGTCATTTTACAGTGTAGTATAGCATATTGGCTAACATAAGGTGAACAGAGGTGATTGTAAGGACTGAAGTAATAAACATATTTAGTATCCCACCTCAATGAACTTTCCCTGATAACGGGTGGAGAGTATGGTGACCGTGTCAGATGCGAAAGTTTGGGTACCCCATAGTCAGTTGACATGTTTTGCTGATTTTTAGCATTAAAGCGGGGGTCCACCTATCTATCGTTTTTTTTTTTTGGAGTTCATTCACAAACTTTTCTTCTCATGATTATCTACTCACATGTTCTGTGTAATAAGTCCGCCTGTGTCCGATTTCGTTGTAAAGAATAACTTATAAAATTCACTGAAGGCGGTTTCCATCTTCATTGTGGGCATTTGAAGCCCACAAGCATGTATTTCCTGGATGCGGTGAATGCTGTGCTCCCAGCATTCACCGAGATGTTGTGATGACGCTATTGCACAATGCATGCTGGGAAGCCTGAGACTAGCTCCCAGGGGACTGTGGGAGGTCTGGGAGAGGCTAGAAACACGCCTACTCCCATGGGAGGAAAACCAGGAAGTGCTAAGAAGATTAGAAAAAAAAAGGTAATTACGGCGATTTAAATTTTTTTACACAGCATGTCAGCATCTAGGCAAGGAAGAGAATGCATAGAGATAATGTTCAAAATTTGGGTGGAACCCCGCTTTAAGATGTTTATTTCTGCAGACAACACCCTCAAGTGTGTTCTATAATTTAAGGCACACATATACTGTTTATATTCTGGGTTTAAAACACTCATTGGAAAATATAAAGACAGAAATCACAGTGTCCTAAAGGTTTAGCGAATGAAGATCTTGGTTTAGAAGATTTTTCCCACTCTTCCCTGCTGTTTAGTTTAGAAAAATTCAAGGGTCGTGTTGCAGGTACTGCAATTTTAACATCAATGTAAAAGAACCTTTCACTTACAAAATCAACAAAATACATACCATGACCAGGGAATCCCAAACTGTAGATTACAGAACATTTCTATTTTATTACCTGGTGCACCAATTTGTGATATCATCATATGTAGAGCAAGTTGAACATAATACAAATAACTGTGGCAGAATCATGTGACAACCTCACTGCCATCCTCATCCCAATAAGCGGAATGCAAGAGAATGCATTTGCATAGCAAGAAATAGGGTTGAGTTTTCACTTCCCTGAAGTTTTGATGAAAATCATGAAGTGCCATCACATGATTAGCTATGAAAGCTGGCAGTTTATTATTGCTTTCAATGCGGCTGCTTACTTGCAGCTGAACGATGGCATCCCCGCTGGGGCTGTTGCAGCCAATTATTGAGCATGTGCGTTTGCAAATGTGAATGTATCCTTAAGCTGGCTACAGTGTCGGCCGGTGGTAATTTTTTTTGGGGAGTGGCAAACAGTATGCCACCGACCCCCACCAGTTGGTAGCACTTACCCCAATCGCTTCACCGGCGGCTTGCGCTGCTCGGCGGCAGCCTCCCCTTCCCCTGCTCTCCACGGGTCATCACGGCGGCTTCCGTTTCCTCCCTCCTCCTTGGCGGCTAATCAGGAGTCTTCTCTTTTTGGCCAATCGGAAAACAGGTCTTACACCCGCTCCTGATTGTCTGGATTTAGAATCAGTGTTTTAACAGCGAATTCATTCACCTCGATGGGCTCCGAGCGCAATGCTCTGCGTCCGGAGCCCACCCTATTTTGAAGCCTTTTAGAGCCTCTGGCTCTAATCAGATGCTTAAAAAAAAACCCCACCGCCGTAATTCATGCGCCTGCCATCCTGAACAGGGGGTGGCGGCCGTGGATAGAGGGGGGCAGGTGGCGGCAGTGGACAGAGGCGGCAGCGCCGGGCACCCCTAATGGACAGGCCGCCACTGGCCAGCTATACATAGATTGAAATTTGTCTGGTGCGGCAGGGGCTAGACGAACTTCTATCCATGTATGGACAGGCTGGTTGTATGGAAGTCGATCTACTGATTGACCTTGGTACAGCTAGCTTGACGGGATTTTCCCGATCAATCAGTGCCGCTGGATATAGCCAAAAGCACTGATCACAGTATTCTGACAGCGGGGAAGTCTCCCCACTGTCAGAATACATTAACTCTGTGGGAATGATTAACTCATCCACATTGAATGTGTGGATTGGGTAATTGAGCCATCTTATTTTTTTTTAATGAAATGCTGGTTGAACTAAAAAAAAAAAAAAAAGACTAATATAGCCAGCCCTAGAGCCAATTGGAAAGGAGAAATTAAAGTGGCTTTTGGTGTTTGGGTGTACTCCTGAGGACTATAGAAATTATTTTCCACCATTCTGGACCCGTTCTTGTGCTAAAAACAGCTATTTAATACCCAATCGTTTCCTTTTTTTGACAGAAAGAAAAAACAGACAGCAGAAACAAAATAAAATAAAACAGTTAAAGCAACAGTGCACAAGTAACAATAAAAATTGATTTAAAAAACCCACAAAATTAAATAAACTGCTCTAATCACACCCTCTAAATAAATAAAAAATGTAGATAATATTTGTCAAGCAAATTTTGCCTAAGTAGTTCAATGAGTAAAGTTTAGCCAACATCTGCTAAATAAGATCTAAAGCCTCGTACACACGATCGGATTTTCGTCCGGGAATTATGTAATGACAGACTGCCTAAAATCCGACCGTTAAGTACGCTCCATCAGACAATTGTTGGCCAACTTTCCGCCAACAAATGTTGGATGGCAGACTAGTAAATTTTCGGCGGACAACGGTCTGTTGTCAGATTTTCGTATCGTGTGTACACAAGTCTGTCACACCAAAGTACAAACACGCATGCTCGGAATCAATGCTCACCAAACACGACATTAGCAGAAGGTGCCCAAAGGGTGGCGCTCAAGAGCTTAAACTCCACGTAGTAGGTCACTACGTTTGTGTTTGTTGGCCGACAATTGTGTACCGTTTGTATGCAAAACAAGTTCACGGCACACGCCCTTCGGACAAAAGTCTGGCGCTATGCCAACAATCCAATCGTGTGTACGAGGCTTAAGTCTGATCCACCTCAATAAAGAGCTGGAAAGCAATGGGTTGATGAATACAAAACGAATACAAAGAATAAAGAGCTATCCCAACCTGTATAAGAGAAATGCAAAACCAACATGGACTGGTCACTGCTCCAGTTTTTTTTTTAGTGTATACAGTATTTATTTATTCCACCCACAATACATAGGTACAGCTTCTTTGGTTTGGTGGATTCCACACAGTTTTACAAGTAGAACAGATTCCAAAGAAAAATTCTCAAGAAATTTCATAGTGGTCTGTTTTTATTTCTTGGGATCACCATACATGTTAAAATCTGTTATTCTTTGTAAAATCAACTTTAGATTTACCAAAATAAGAAGACCTACTTAATCTGTCCAATCCATTTGTATCCAATCGATTTGTATACAGTAGATAGTTGTTGGTAGATATACAGGAGATTCTACAATCAGATTGTAACGCGTGTGGTGAGCTTTGGACTACTTGATAAAGGAAGCTTTTTTATGTTTATACTAAAATGTAATTTATAAACAACATAAATAAAGTATATATTATTCTACCCATTGTAGAGAGCAGAAGCCTCGCCAGTTAAGATTCTGGACAGATACAATAAAAAATAAAAAATAAAATAGAGCGCACAAAATAAAACATCAATTTACAAATATAGTGCTTTGAATTAAAACAGCAATAAATATGTGCCTACAACACCCTATCAAAGTTCATGCATAAAATGAGCTAGGGCATATAAATATATATATATATATATATATATATATATATATATATATATATATATATATATATATATATATATATATATATATATATATATATATATATATATATTCATATTCATTTAGCTATTATATAGATTTTCGAAATTTACATTTTTATCATATTGTACATACAAAAAATGAAACATTAAATTATAGGGTGTCAAACTACATATATCTACACTTAGAGGTATTCTATGAAAGAGTAGAAATGGAGAGACATGTTACCCAAAGCATTCAATCAAATTCTAATTGCCATTTTTCTGAAGCAGGTTTGAAATTATAAGAACGTGACTGGTTATTAAAAAAGACACCTCCACTTTTCCCTTTCTCCTCCTGTTTGTTAAAGAGACTCTATCCTCTAAAAACAATAATCAAAGGAAAAAAAATGTGTCTGCTACTACCTATTCCGTGTCCCAATCCTCCCCAGAACTTGGTATGTTAATACCAACTTTAAAAGGACACATTGCCCTGGCTATCAGTCATTCAAACTCTCGATGCAAGAGCCCCACACTGACTGATAATTACCAGGTTTGTTAAAGGGGCTCTTGCCATGGGGCAACAATGGACTATTTTCTGCAAAGTCGTGTCAAAGCAGATCCATCATTTTAAGCAGTTTCAAATTCCATAAGAACCTACAACAAGTACTTAGAGGTCCCTACACACCTGTTATTCTTCACGTGCACTCTGGAAACCCCTAAACCTTGGGTTCTCGAAATGCATTGGTCACTTCAATATCCAAAGGCAAAGCTTTGCCACATTAATCCCACATCTCTCCATCTATATCTCCTCAACTGTCTAACCCAGCCTTTCTTATCCAGGGTGCCTTGGCACGCTAAAGTGCTGACTGAATTCATCAGGGGTACCAGGGGATCACGGGTGACTTATTCCTTGGACTCTATGGAATGGTGTTGCATTCAGCAAAGATTTGCTACACCCCTCCATGTATGCTACTTAACCCTCTAACCAAACCTTTCTCAACCAGAGTGCCTCAGCAACCTGAGGTGCTGCCTGAGATCATCAGGGGTATAGACTCTATGGACTGGTTTTGCATTTACCATCTCTGCTAATCAATGCAGACTTCGGTGTAAAAGAGAGGTGTATACAGGGTCATATAGTACATCAAGTCTTGCTAGGAGGCATGGGCAGGAGTGATGATTGAGTGTCAAGGTGTGGTTAAAGGCAGTGCAATGGCCAGAGAAAGTGGGTGTCCAGGGTTTTTCAGTGACCAGGAAGAGCAGCTGGAGGAAAGTGAGAAGGAGAAATACCACAATACTCTGAAAATGTGTAAAATCTGCTGTATTCCAGGGTTTGGATGGGTAGTCTGAAAGGATGGACCACCATGGTGTATACAATAAGAAAAGAAAATGCCGCTCCAGGTGAGTGATGGAACCAGGTAGGCTGGGGAATGGACTCCTCCCAAGGGTGCTAGCCTCAGCTCGCTGGCCATGAAATTTGGATAAAAGCAATGGATGGCTGCACACCGGATAGGCATTTCCCACATAGTCGTAGGTAGTGCAGGTTCCTTGCTCCTGACATACAAATATCTACTTTACTATTATAATATCGTCACACATAAATGGCTATACACCATGGTGGATAAAAGGAATGGATGGCTGCACACTGAGGTAGTGATGAATCTCTTTATTCTAAAATCTGTAACATCAATAACACAACAGGACAGGCAAACAGGTACAGGTAGACGCGTTTCACACAGCGACGCTGTGCTTAATTATTACCATAATAAATAAGAGCAGTGTCGCTGTGTGAAACGCGTCTACCTGTACCTGTTTGCCTGTCCTGTGGTGTTATTCATGTTACGGTTTTTACAATAAAGAGATTCATCACTGCCTCGGTGTGCAACCATCCATTCCTTTTATGCATCATGGTGTATAGCCATTTATGTGTGAGGATATTATAATAGTAATGTCTCTATAAGCAGGTGAATGCATCAGATATTGTAAGTCAGGAGCAAGGAACCTGCACTACCTCTGACTATGTGGGAAATGCCTATGGTATTGCATTTTGTCTTGTGAAATATTATATTTAATAATGTCAGTGTATGTATTTAATAATGTCAGTGTATGTGCATGTGTGTACTACCAGATTTACATCTTGGGAGCCTACAGGCAGAGATAAGCATTTGCCTTTTAGACTGGGGGTCCTTGAGATTTTACATTATTTTAAAGGGCGATGTGATTGAAAAAAGGCTGGAAGGCTTACCAATGGAGAATGGTACGTAGATGGAATGTGACAGTGTTCTGACTTTGAGATTTCCACACTTATGCCGCGTACACACGGTCGGACTTTTCGGCTACAAAAGTCCGACAGCCTGTCCGACAGACTTTCGACGGACTTTTGGCGGACTTGCGGCAGACTTTCTAACGAACGGACTTGCCTACATACGATCACACAAAAGTCCGACAGGTTCGTAAGTGATGACGTACACCGGACTAAAATAAGGAAGTTGATAGCCAGTAGCCAATAGCTGCCCTAGCGTGGGTTTTTGTCCGTCGGACTAGCACACAGACAAGCAGATTTCTGTGTCCGGCGTAGTTACGATGTAAAGATTTGAAGCATGTTTCAAATCTAAAGTCTGTCAGATTTGCGACTGGAAAAGTCCGCTGAAAGTCCGGGGAAGCCCACACACGATTGGATTGTCAGCCGTATTTTGTCCGTCGGACTTTTGTAGACGAAAAGTCCGACCGTGTGTACGCGGCATAAGTTTCCCTTCACACAGGTGATTAACACATCCTGCAAATTCCAGCAGAAATAAACTGGGGATTCCTGCATCTGGAATGACATACAAAGAAATGACAGGCTGACAGCGCTTGCAGCTATTCATGACTGTATGCTGTTACTTGTGCAGCCAGTGTTTCCTGTGGTTAGGGACAAATGATACTGGCTAGATGCAGTCGGTTTGCGTCCAGCCACGATCAATAGATAATTGCTGCAACCACAGCTTTCTGCAAATGCATGTCATTCCAGATGCAGATTCTTGCCGATGGAATTCAAAGGGTGTGCTAATTGCCAGTGTTATGTGTTTGGAGGCTCCTGTAGATTAAAAGACGTGTGTGAACCTACAAATACCTGTGTTTAATGTATGAGCAGCTTTAACTAGTATTTAACCCTCCGACCCTTTTTAGCTGAACACATTCAGCACAAAAAAAAAAATCATTCCCTAGTAAACTATTTGTTAATATTCTTACCCCAGCACTTGCAGTTTACAACTTTCAGTGCTGGCAGCTTTAGCTCTCTCAGTGCTGCTCATGTGAACGTCCAGTCTTCACAGGGAAGAATTAACAGTGGACAGTGCAGTCTCCAGTCAATGTTAGCTTGGAGCAGTGTTGCCAACCGTCAGTATTTTTACTGGTAGCCAGTAAAAAATGGGCACGTTTCACCTGCCAGTAAATACCAGCGACAGGAAAAGGATGCCATTAAAAATATGGATGCTCGGCTTGGAACCGGCCGAGACCATCCGAGTGCCTGGTACAGTGTGTTCGGACGGCGCCAGTGGGGGGGGGCAGGTCTGGCAGGCGCGGTGCCTGAGCGTGTTGTGTGATGTCATAGTGCAAGAGAGCTAAGCATAGTGGCCAGAGTCTCATAAGCGGGTCTGCGGGACGGGAGCAAGGCAAGCCAAGAGCGGGTCTGTCACTACTGAGTGGACTGAAGGGACCACCTGGTGTGGAGAGAGACTGTCACTTTGACTCAAGAGGGAACGTGTCGGTGAGGTGTCATCATCTGTGTTGCTGTCAGTGTCACTGTAAGTGCCGGTTCACACCAGTGCGCTCTGTGAGATTGCATGTGATACGCACTGCAGTGCAAATCACATGCGATGTCCGTGTGATGCGATTTCAGCCATACAGATAATATGGCTGATATTGCATTGCATTCGGACCAAACTCGCACAGGACCCTTTTTTTGGTCTGCACCAGAATCGGATCGCATGGGTGTTCACATCCATGCGATCCCATTCATGTCCGAACTGTCAGTTTGCAATGCGATATGCGAGCTGAAATGGGGGTGTCATTAACAATATATTGACACTCCTGGCAGTTCGCATATGGCAGCGTGAACTGCTGTGCGAGTTGGGTGCGATACGGGAACCCGCAGTGGATTCGCAGGGTTCCCGCATCGCACAAGTGTGAACTGTCAATTTAATTTGTGTGTGCCTGCCCATTCTAAGTTCCTGCCCTCCTGAGTCCTGTCCCTGAGATACTTACTTACTATATCGAAAATAAAAGAAGAAATATTTTTTTTTTGCCTTAATATCCACCTTAAATCAGATTGCTATTTGCATATTGTACTTGTTTGTAGCCTAAATACTGACATTTGCAAAAGGTGTAATTTTGTAACTTGTGGAAATGCCAGTAACAACTTGGCTGTGCTACTAAATTTTGGGTGTCGTGCCCGTGAATTTCAATGTTGTAGGCTGGCAACACTGGCTTGGAGAAGTGAAGGGGGAGGAGCAGGGAAGTGCTTTGCGATCCTAGGTTGTGGGGCTGTGTGTTTCTACTGATGCATACAGCGTAGGGAGACAAAACTTTAGTCCCTGCATGCAAGAAAAGAGCCACCCTGAAAACAGGAAACCTGGGGCAACCAGCGTTCATGGCACAAGATTAAACAGGATCGTAGGCAAGGATTAAAAGATGAAAACGCTGCATACTCGGTAAGTGATTAAATGACCTGCTAAAAGTGCTTAAAAATAGGTGGTTTCATTTCACTTAAAATACAACAATACAGCAGATTAGAGGACCATTAGAAAAAGAAATGAAAAAAGCAGCCACATACATGCAAAAAGTGGTCAAAGTGGAGTGATTTTTCCCTTATAAAGCAGCACACTATGCTGCAGAACCACACACATCGTTTAAAGGCAACACACTTTTAATGCATACATATTACAGTGGTGTGTATAAATATACCAAAGATCATCTCTCTTCACTACAATGTGAAATATTATTGGAGTCTTTTACTCCAAAAAAATATTATTTTACAGCACTGCATCACATGTAATCTGTATGACAAACAAGCTTGTATTGCAATAGATTACATATGCATTGCAGAAACCTAATAGGACTAGCAGTAACCCGTTTTGCTACATCATTTTATAAAATATAATTAAGTGAACCATTCTAATCCCTGTTTACTTTAACAGATAAACCTGAATGCCTTTTTTTTTTTTGTTGTCACTCGGGCAATGCTACTGACCAGTATACACTCAGTAATGCTCTGCATTAGCAGGCCACACATTCAATAAACAGGAAAAAAAAAAATGCCATTTTGCGAGAAACCCTGAAGGCTGTCCGTTAATTAGCCTTGTACTTGGAAGCATCCCGTGGCTCTCTGCTTGGATTGCTCCAATCATCCGCTTCTGCTGCCGTTTTGTAGTGTCGCCATGCTGACTTGTTAAAGACCGGCAGTCTCTCGAATGAATCCCCGGACACAGCCTAGAGCAAAAGAAAATTGTAAAGCTACTTACTCAATTACCGCTGCTTGTAAAAATGTTGGTGACACATGCCTTCCTCCCAGGGACACATACTGTACATTTCATTCATATACTAAGTTCCCTGCAAACTAAAGCAGAATGCTACGCAAAAAAACATTCCATGTAACCACTTCCATACCGGGCCTATTCTGGCACTCCTCTCCTACCTGTAAAAATCATTTTTTTGCTAGAAAAATTACTCAGAACCCCCAAACATTATATATATATATTTTTTTTGCAGAAACAGAAACCCTAGGGAATAAAATTGCATTCGTTGCAACTTTTTATGTCACACGGTATTTGCGCAACAATTTTTCAAATGTGTGTTTTTTGTTTTTTTTTTAAATGTTTCATGAATTAAAAAATAACAAAACAGTAAAGTTAGCCCATTTTTTTGTATAATGTGAAAGATGATGTTGCGCTGATCAAATAGATACCTAACATGTCATGCTTTAAAATTGCACACACTTGTGGAATGGTGCCGAACTTTGGTACTTGAAAATCTTCATGGGCAACGCTTTACATTTTTTTACAGGATACTGGTTTAAAGTTATAGAGGAGGTCTAGTGCCAGAATTGTTGCTCTCGCTCTAACGCACACGGCCATACCTCACATGTTTAATTTGAACACCGTTTATGTACGCAGGCGCAACTTATGCGTGCATTCGCTTCTGTGCGTGAGCACACGGGGACGGGGCGCTTTAAATGTATTTTTTTTGTTTATTTTATGTTATTTTTTTTTATTGTTTGCGCAACAATTTTTTTAACGTTTTTTTTTTTTTAAACTGTTTCATGAATTAAAAAATATCAAAACAGTAAATTTAGCCCAATTTTTTGTATAATGTGAAAGATGATGTTACGCCGATCAAATAGATACCTAACATGTCATGCTTTAAAATTGCGCGCACTTGTGGAATGGCGCGAAACTTTGGTACTTGAAAATCTTCATGGGCGACGCTTTACATTTTTTTACAGGTTACCGGTTTAAAGTTACAGAGGAGGTCTGGTGCTAGAATTGTTGCTCTTGCTCTAACACACGCGGCGATACCGTACATGTTTAATTTGAACACCGTTTATGTATGTAGGCGCAACTTACGCGTGCATTCGCTTCTGTGCGTGAGCACACGGGGACGGGGCTCTTTAAATGTATTTTTTTGTTTATTTTATGTTATGTGTATGTTTATTTTATTGTTTATTTTACTTACATTTTTTTATTTTTACACTTTTTCTTAAAAAAATTTTTTTAAAACTTTTATTCCTATTACAAGGAACGTAAATATCCCTTGTAATAGGAATGGTGTGTGGCAGATCCTCTTCTCTCTATGAGACCCCAAATCTCTCCTCCAGGCTGGAAAGATTGAGATTAAAAAAAAAAAAAAAAATGAACGATCTCTTTCATTCCATTCTTTTCTTTTCTCGGCTTTGTTTACTTTTGCTGGCCTCCAAAGGTCATAGAGATGACTGGGGACCATCTGGTCACTGTAAATCTCTATGATATACGTCCGGCGGTGGATTCTTTCTCCGGCTTGCTGATCGCACGGATGAGCCCAGAGAAGCACCGGAGGGCGGCGGGATGTCCGAAAATTCTAAAATAATAATGAAAATAAAAATAATAACTAACGAACTAGCTAATAATAGCTAACTATTAAATTATAGGTATTGGAATTTCCTTTCAAATTTGGCTGTTAGTGAACATAATGAATAATGATTTATCCGAAGTTATGAATTATCCAAAATAACGAATGCTGCATCTAAACGAATGGAACATAACACATTAATAATAATAACCTTTTTATTATTAATAATTATTATTAATTAGTTACGTTCTATTTGTTTAGATGTGGCATTCATTATTTCGGATAATTCGTAACTTCGGATAAATTTGTTACGGTCACTAACAGCCAAGATTGAAAGGAAACTCCCATAACCATAATTTAATAGTTAGTAATAGTTATTAGTTAGTTATTATTTAAGATTTTCGAATTTTCGGGTTTTCGAATTTTCTTTCTTATTTGCAGATTTTCGCTCTTTTGAATTTTTATTTTTGGATTTTCAAATTTTCCAATTTTTAATTCTCGCTCTTTCGAATTTTCAGAAAAATATGTTAAAAAAGGTTTTTGCTAATTTGAATATTTCCGAATTAATGAATTTGTTGAATTTTGTTGAAAAACTAATTCAGAACGAAACAAATTGCACATGTCTACTGGTCCGCCTAAATGCACACATGATGAAAAAAATGCAACAGAACTTATGTTTGTGTCTGAATGAGCTGGCAAGAGATGAGTTTCTTCTTCAATACACCTGAATACGCATGCTTTTTACAGCATAGCAGTAAAACCATTGTGTTGCAGATGTAGCTTCCATTGTAAACCCATGTACAAAATATTTTCTATTAACCCAACTACAAATAAACATTTTAAAGTTATAGTTTATAAATGTATTAAAAAAAAATGACTGAATGGCGAAAATATTAACAAAACATGCACACTTCCTTTTCGTTCCAATCACTGGGGTGTCTAAGCACAGAATCACCGTTTAGGACAAGACAAGACTACTGGTACTTTAAAAACTTTAACAAAGCTTGCTGAAAACCCTGTTAATGCTTTGTAAATGCTTGCTGCTCACACTTCTCTTATACAAACTGATGCCCTTGTAAAACAGGCCATAGTAAATATTTTCCTAAGTGATGTACGCCATTTGCTGGCCATTCGTTGTGGCTTGAGAAACTCAGACTTTTAAAGAATGGTTACTAATATTTTCTAGATGCAACAGGAAATGTTATTTCCTAGAGACGCAACAGAAAAGGAGAGCAAATCTCTGCAAAGTAAACAGGAAATTCCATCTTAAAGTGTTATCATGTGAACACTTTGCCCCAATCGGACAAACCTTGCTCTAGTTTCTTGCTCTAGTGACAACTCTAGGCAAGTTTCATCAACACTTTTGAATTTCTCATTGCTTTCTGTCTTAGTGATACTAAATGACCAGGAAAAAAAGAGAGGTGACAATAAAAACCTACATTTATCAATCTGTTCCGCACAGCCAGTGTAGAAAGGTATGTGACCAACGGTGGTGCCATGAAAATCCAAAATCAGAAAAAGCCAGGAATTCTTTAACAATTTGCATCTAAAACAAGAGGTTTCAGTTGCAGACATT
Source organism: Lithobates clamitans (assembly GCA_037952925.1). Taxonomy (NCBI): domain Eukaryota; kingdom Metazoa; phylum Chordata; class Amphibia; order Anura; family Ranidae; genus Lithobates; species Lithobates clamitans. Next base: position 456,870 of record JBBGZY010000286.1, read on the forward strand.
TGCAAATACTGTATACAGGTTCTCCTCACTTAACGACCAGGTTCCGTTCCATCGCCCAGGTCGTTAAACGAATTGGTCGTTAAACGAGGAACCACAAGTAATCAATATTTTAAGCAGTACTGTACTGTACTGTATTGTGAAAAAAAGGTCTAAACACAAAACTCCAGCTCAATAACGTTGTTTGAATTTGCATAAGTACAGAGCACAAACAAAAATTCTGTGCTGTATTGTACAATACAATGATGTACAGCTCCTCATTCGGGTGGGGAGAGCTGGTCGTAAGTCCGAGTGGTAGTTAAACGTGGAGCATCTGTATGTGGACGCCACACCATTTACTGCGTACCCTTCTACTCTGGCTGTGGGCTATAGTGTTAGATTGATGAATGTAAGTTATTTTGGCTGTGACTGTCACCAGCACCCCCAAAAAGATTCATGCTACCTATTCTTGGGACATTTTGTTCACAATACTAGGATTGTAGGTGAAATTGTACCTAGGGAAAGTAAAACAACTGAGAGATGTAGTCTAGATTTCTTTCCTTCACCCTTATCTACCCCCCTACTCCTCACTTCTTACTGCCCCTTACTCCTACCTTTGTCCTCCCCCATGATTTTTTTTTCTCCCTCCCACCTTTTTCAACTCATCTCCACTCTTAACTTCTCATAATACCCTTGTTTTGTTATTCTATCTCATGGACTTGATACCTCTCCCACTTTATGCTATTTACCCCAATCCCCTTCTATATATACACATATACTGTGTGTATGTATATATATATATATATATATATATATATATATATATACATACACACACACAGTATATGTGTATATATAGAAGGGGATACACACACACACACACACACACGTGCATCTCATAAAATTAGAATATCATCAAAATGTTAATTTATTTCCGTAATTCAATTCAAAAAGTGAAACTCATATATTATACATAGATTCATTACACACCTAGTGATATATTTTAATCTTTCTTTTAATTTTGATGATTATGGCTTACAGCTAGTGAAAACCCAAAATTCAGTATCTGAGAAAATTTGAATATTACAGAAGACCAATAAAAAAAGATTTTTAATACAGAAATGTTGGTTTACTGAAAAGTATGTTCATGTACAGTATAGTAGTTGGTCAGGGCTCCTTTTACATTAATTACTGCATCAATGCGGCGTGGCATGGAGGCGAATAGCCTGTGGCACTGCTGAGGTGTTATGGAAGCCCAGGTTGCTTTGATAGCGGCCTTCAGCTCATCTGCATTGTTGAATCTGATGTCTCTCATCTTCCTCTTGACATTACCCTACAGATTCGCTATGGGATTTAGGTCAGGCGAGTTTGCTGGTCAATCAAGCACAGTAATACCATGATCATTAAACCAGGTATAGGTACTTTTGGCAGTGTGGACGGGTGTCAAGTCCTGCTGGAAATCAGCAACTCCATAAAGCTGGTCAGCAGAGGGGAGCGTGAACTGCTCTAGAATTTCCTGGTAGAGGGCTGCTCTGACTTTGGACTTGATAAAACACAGTGGACCAAGACCAGATGACATAGCTCCCCAAACCATCATGGACTGTGGAAAATTTTGCATTTCATTTGGAAATCAAAGTGCCAGAGTCTAGAGGAAGAGTGGAGACTCACAGAATCCAAGTTGCACAAGGTCCAGTGAGAAGTTTACACAGTCAATGATGATTTGGAGAGCCATGTCATCTGGTGTTGGTTCACTGTGTTTTATCAAGTCCAAAGTCAGCGCAGCCCTCTATCAGGAAATGGAGGTGGGTCGCTGATGTTTTGGGGATGTGTGAGCTACAAAAGGCACAGGAAATTTGGCCAAAATTGATGGCAAGATGAATTCAGTATGTTATCAAAAAATACTGGAGGAACATTTGCATTCATCAGCCAGGAAGCTGCGCATGGGATGTACTTGGACATTCCAACATGACAATGATTCAAAACACAAGGCCAAGTCAATCTGTCATTGGCTACAGCAGGATAAAGTGAAGGTTCTGGAGTGGCCATCTCAGTCTCCTGACCTCAATATCATTGAGCCACTCTGGGGAGTGTGTGTGTGTACATACACATAACCCCAATTCCAAAAAAGTTGTGACACTGTACAAAATCTACATGAAACAGAATGCAATGATTTACAAATCTAACAAACCCATATTTTATTCATATTAGAAAATAGAAAACATATCAAATGTTTAAGCTGAGAATACAGTATGTAACATTAAGGTAATTTTGAAATTGATGGCAGCAACACGTCTCAAAAAAGTTGGGACAGGGCAACGAAAAGCTGGCAAAATAAGTGATATTAACAAGAGCTGGAAAAACAGTTTGCAACTAATTAGGCTAATTGGCAACAGGTCAGTAACAATGATTGGGTATAAAAAGAGCATCCTAGAGAGTCAGTGCTTCTCAGAAGTAAAGATGGGCAGAGGTTCACCAATCTGTGAAAAGCTGCATCTTAAAATTGTCGAACAATTTCAGAATAATGTCCTTCGATGTAAACTTGCGAAGACTTTAACTATATCGTTATTTACAGTATATGATATCAACAAAATATTCGGAGAATATGGAGAAATTTCTGAGCGCAAGGGACAATGATGAAACGCAATAATGGATGCCCCTGATTTTCAGCCCCTCAGGAGGCACTGCATTAAAAACAGGCATGCTTCTGTGATAGACATCACTGCATGGGCTCAGAAATACTTCCAAAATCACTGTCTGTGAACACAGTTCACCCTGCCATCCAAAAATGCAAGCTAAAGCTCTAACATGCAAGTAGCTCTACCTGGGCATGATCCAGAAATGCTGCAATCTTCTCTGGGCCAAAGCTCATTAAAAATGGTCTGTTGCAAAGTGGAAAACTGTTCTGTGGTCACACAAATTGAAAATTGACATTCTCTTTGGCAACCATGAACACTGTGTCCTCTGGACTAAAGAGGAGAGGGGCCTTCTGGCTTATCAGCGCTCCAATCAAAAGCCTGCATCTCTGGTAGTATGGGGGTGCATTACTGTGTATGGCATGGGCAGCTTGCACATCTGGAAAAGCAACATAAGTGCTGAAAGATATATCCAGGTTTTAGATCATATGCTCCCATTCAGACAATGTCTTTTTCAGGGAAGACCTTGTATATTTCAGCAGGAAAGTGCTAAACGCATACTGCATCCATGATAACAGCATGGCTTTATAGTAGAAGAGTCCAGGTACCTAACTGGCTTGCCAGCAGTCTACACCTTTCACCTATTGAAAATATTTGGCATACTTTGAAATGAAAAATACATAAAAGACGACCCAGGACTGTTGAGCAGTTCGGATCTTATATCAGGAAAGAAAGGGACATCACTCCTCTCCCAAAACTCCAGCAACTGGTCTCCTCAGTTTCCACTTTTACAGAGTGTTGTTTAAAGAAGAGGGGGTGCTACACCATGATAAACATGGCCCTGTCCCAACATTTTTGAAACATGTTGCTGCCATCTATTTTAAAATGACCTGAATTTTTTCTTATAATGGTACATTTTCTCAGTTTAACCACTTAAGGACCGGGCCTATTTTTCAGACTCGGTGTTTACAAGTTTAAATAATTATTTTTGCTAGAAAATTACCCCCAAAACATTAGATATATTTTTTTAACACCCTAGAGAATAAAATGGCAGTCATTGCAATACTTTCTGTCACATCGTATTTGTGCAGCGGTCTTACAAGCTACCCAACATGTCACACTTCAAAATTGCGCCCGCTCGTAGAATGGCGACAAACTTTTCCCCTAAAAATCTTCATAGGCGAAGTTTAAAAATGTCTACAGGTTACCAATTTGATGTATAGAGAAGGTCTAGGACTAGAATTATTGATCCTGCTCTAAAGATCGTGGCGATACCTCATATGTGTGGTTTGAAGACCATTTTCATATGCGGGTGCTACTCGCGTATGCATTCGCTTCTGTGCGCGAGCTCATCGGAATGGGGTGCTTTGAAAAAATTTTTTATTTCTTATTTATTTTACTTTTTATTTTGACACTGTCCTTTTAAAAAAAAAATTGGGTCCCTTTTATTCCTATTACAAGGAATGTAAACATCCCTTGTAATAGAAAAAAAGCATGACAGGACCTCTTAAATATGAGATCTGGAGTCAAAAAGACCTCAGATCTCATATTTACACTAAAATACAATAAATTAAAAATAAATAAATAAATAAATGTAATTAGAAAAAAAAAAAAAAAATGCTATGGAGCCGAGCGGGGGCCATCTTCCCCTCACTCGGCATCCAGGCAGTGAGGGGAGTGTATGCGATCGTCTCCGCCGCTACTGACGGCTAGCAGTAAGCGGCGGAGACGACCGGAGCGCTGTGGGAGGGGGGGCCCTCTCCCGCCACTGATAAATAAAAGTGATCTCGCGGCGAATCAGCTGCAGAGACCCCTTTTATCGGAAAGCGAAACGCACACCGTTCCTGAAAATACCAGGGTTATGGCAGCTAGCTGCTGCCATAACAACTGTAATTAGCGTCAAAGTACCGACGTATGGGTACGGCGATTTGCGTGAAGTGGTTAAACAATAGATATGTTTTCTATTTTCTATTGTGAATAAAATATGGGTTTTTACAAATTTACAAATCATTGCATTTTAATGTCAATTTTACACAGTGTCCCAACTTTTTTGGAAATGGAGTTATATATACACATACAGCGGGTAAAATAAGTATTAAACGCGTCACCATTTTTTATGGTAAATATATTTCACCACATGTCGGTAACAACCCATACAAAGAATAAAATGTAATGACACATGGAAAAAGTATTGAACACGCTAACTGGAATGTATTTAATACTTCGCACAAAATCCTTTGACGGTTCAAGACGCCTCCTGTATGGAGAAACTAGTCACATGCATTGCTCAGGTGTTATTTTGGCCCATTCTTGCAAAGTCTTAAAATCTTGAAGGTTCTGTGGGCCTCTTCTATGAACTCTGATCTTTCGTTCTTTCCATAGATTTTCTGTTGGATTGAAGTCAGGTGATTGGCTGGGCCATTCTAGCAGCTTTATTTTCTTTCTTTGAAACCAATTGAGAGTTTCCTTGGCTTTGTGTTTGGGATCGTCTTGCTGAAATGTCCACCCTCGTTTAATCTTCATCATCCTGGTAGATGGCAGCAGATTTGTATCAAGAAAGTTTTCATACATTTCTCCATTCATCCTTCCATCAATGACATGAAGTTTGCCAGTGCTGTATGCTGAAAAACAGCCCCACACCATGATGCTCCCACCTCCAAACCTCACTGTTGGTATGGGGGGCGTTTTTGGAGTGATCTGCAGTGCCATTTGACCTCCAAGCATTGTGTGTTTTATGGCATCCAAAGAGTTCAATTTTGATCTCATCTGACCAGACTATATTCTCCCAGTATTTCACAGGCTTGTCTAAGTGTTGTGCAGCAAGACTTCAAATGAGCTTCAAAATACTTTTTCTTCTGGAGTGTGGTGAGCGTGCATACAGGCCATGGCTGTTGAGTGCATTACCTACTGTTTTCTTTGAAACAATTGTACCTGCTAATTCCAGGTCTTTCTGGGCAACACTTCTGATAATTCTTTTCACCCCTCTGTCAGAAATCACGCGAGGAGCACCTGGTCGTGGCCGGTTTATGGTGAAATGATGTTCGTTCCACTTCCGGATTATGGCCCCAACAGTGCTCACTGGAACATTCAGAAGTTGAGCTGCTGGAATTTGTGGAGAGCAAGCTAGATTTACCGATAATTTTGGTGGGGGATTTTAATGCAGTTTTGGATAATAAAATGGACCGTTTTCCGCCTATAAACCGGGCAGAAAGGCTATCGGAAGGCCGCTTAGGCCAACTTCTGGTAGAAGTCGGGTGGTGTGACCTGTGGAGATCCCATAACCCAAAAACCCGACAGTACTCTTGTTATTCGGGATCACACTCCACTCTTTCACGAATAGATATGGCAGTAGGTAACAGTGAAGCTCTGCAAATAATAGGGGACATAGAGTATAAGCCGAGGGGTATCTCAGACCACTCCCCCCTGATCCTGACCCTGAATTTAAATGTTAGATCTAGCCGGAAAAGGTGGACAATAAAACCACTATGGTTGGATTTAATAAGTAGCCCAGCAGAAATTACTTCCAAACTAAAAGAGTTTGTAACGTTCAACGTAGACACAGCCCCTGCGGGGATAGTGTGGGACACTTTAAAAGCGTTCCTTAGGGGATTACTACACCAACAGGTTGTCATAGTTAAGAAAAAATCAAGGGAACGGGAGGTGAGGGCTAGTAGGGAGGCTATGGAGTCAGAAGCACAATATGTGGCGGACCCAACCCCCGCAAAGCAAGAGGTCTGGCTCAGTAAACAACTAGAATACAGGGAATTAATTAACAGAAGAGCAGAAAATAAAAGACTGTTCCAAAAGCAAAATTATTATGGCGAAGGGGAGAAAGTAGGTCGGATGCTGGCACTTATAACTAAGTCCAACCTATCCCCATCGGCCATTTTTTCAATTAGGACACCGGCTGGTGAGGTTACTTCCGAACCTGCTAAGGTCCTAGAGACCTTCACCACGTTCTACAGGGACCTGTACAGGTCGCGCCGGAGGTCGGACCGGCGTGATATGGATGGGTTTGTGGAGGGGGTGGATCTGCCAGTGCTTTCGGAAGGGGACAGGAGCGAGATGGAGTCCCCCCTGACCCTGGAGGAGCTGCAAAAGGCTGTTGCAGAGCTGTCAGGCCAGAAATCCCCTGGCCCGGATGGTCTGCCATTGGAGATTTATAGAAAGTATGGGGAGGTCCTACTTCCGGAGCTGCTAAAGGTACTGGAACAGGCAACTAAGGATGGGAGGCTACCCTCATCAATGTTGGAGGCTGACATAGTGGTGATACCAAAAGAGGGAAGAGACCAACTGGAAGTCACCTCATATAGACCAATATCACTACTGTGTTCAGACGCCAAGATCGTAGCAAAGGTGCTAGCGTCCAGATTAAACAAATGTATCGCAAAACTCGTGCACCCAGATCAATCGGGATTTATTCCCGGTCGGTCCACCAGCACCAACATTAGAAGGGCATATTTGAATATCCAGGTTCCAACGGAGAACGCGGGGCCTAGAGCCATACTGTCTTTGGACACCGCCAAGGCCTTCGATAGCCTGGAGTGGGAATATCTTTGGTGGGTGCTGGAGAAGTTTGGATTTGGTCCCATATTCATCAATTGGTTAAAAATTCTTTACAACCATCCAAGGGCAAGACTCAAAATAAACAATGACTATTTGGAAAGCTTCCCCCTCGAAAGAGGGACAAGACAGGGTTGTCCCCTATCCCCGTTGTTGTTCGTCTTGGCTATGGAGCCACTGGCGGGAGTGGTGAGATCATCACCTGATCTACAGGGTTTCCGTAGAAAAGGCGAGGAAGAGAGAATAGCGCTTTTTGCGGACGATGTTCTATTCTTCCTTGGGGATATACCCTCCTCACTGGAGAAAGTAATGTACCTAGTGGAGGAATTTGGAAAACTCTCAGGGCTGACTATCAATTGGGAGAAATCATCGCTCCTACCGGTCGATCCACTGGCCAGTTCTATCTCAATGAGCTTACCCCAACTGAGAGTTACGGGGAAAATGAAGTACCTGGGTGTCGTGATGTCCAAGGACCCTGGTACGTTCATCGAAGACAACCTGGCCCCCCTCTTATTAAAAATTTTAAAAAAATGTGACATCTGGTGTAGACTCCCCCTATCAATGGCGGGCCGGGTTAACTTGATCAAGATGGTATGGCTGCCCCAGCTACTATACTTGCTCCACAACTCCCCAGTATGGATTGGGGAGAAGTGGTTCCAAAGAATCCAATCCCTTTTTAGGGAACTAATCTGGAAAAAAGGACAGGCCAGGATAAGCCTACAAAAGTTGCAATGCCCCGCCACGGAGGGGGGACTGGGGGTCCCCCACCCGTTTACCTACTTTCTGGCAGCACAGTTACAGCAACTTGGGGGATGCGCCATTGACGGGGGGGGGAAGCAAGAGCGCCCAGATTGCTCTGCAGAGAAGCCCACATAGCTCACTGATTGAGGCATTGGAGGCAGACTCATTTCAGGGAGAGACTTCGACACTTAAAATGATCACTAGGGTCTGGCAGACAGCTAAGCGAATAATGGGGTACAAGGGATTTTCAGAATACTCACCAATCTGGAACAATAAGAACCTGCAGGAACTATTACCTGTCGACAGGAACAAACTGTGGGAAAGGAACGGGATTCGTCGACTGACTCAGATATATGAAGGGAATTCCCTGAAACCCTTTGAGGAACTGAGGCACGAATACGGGCTACCAAGCCGTGTACTCTATAGCTATTTACAGATTAGACACGCCCTAAGCAAGCAGTTCGGGAGCCAACCCCCCACATGGTGTAATATCCCACTATTACAAACAATAATAAAATCAGAGACCTCCAAGGGGTTAATCGCAGAGATATATACCCAATTAACAAAGAAAATGAATATGCACGTAGGCTCTTTCGGGGGTAGGGACAGATGGGCGGCCGATGTGGGGGAGATAACGGACACACAGTGGAAAAGGATTCTGGAATTAGGACCGGAGGTGTCGGTTTCTCCCTCACATAAGGCCTCCCATCTGATGCTATTGCACAGGTCCTACTATACGCCAAAAAAGCTCTTTATGTTTGGTCGTCGAATCAATGATGAGTGCCCCAGATGCAGGGGAACAGGAGATCTGATCCATATGTTTTGGAGATGTCCAAAACTAGTGAGATACTGCTCTGAGATTGTAAAGAAAATAAACACCACGTTTAAAATTAATCTAGAGATAGATCCTAGGACCTGTGTGCTGGGGCACGTTACTAATGAACCAAGAGACAGGAACACGGCGGTTGCGGTAGCAAGATGCCTGTTCCAAGCCAGAAAATTAATCGCACAGTCTTGGCAATCAAGAACTCCTCCTACCCCGGAAGACTGGCTGGGGACTGTCAACTCCACAGTGTGGAATGAGAGAACATTCCACACTAGGTCAGGCAGTTACAATAAATTCATAAGAATGTGGAACCTTTGGATTCAAACAATGCCGTGCCCCTCATCCATACTATCCTAGGGCCGAGAACATCCGCTTCCTATCAATGGGGTGGGTTGAGCTAAGAGCAGCCCAGAGGTCAGAGCCGAGCAAAAAACAATGTATGGAACCTAGGTTGATCAACAGATGTGTCTTGAACATATAGGGGATAAATAGGGGGGGATATAGGAGGGTGGATTGGGGGATACACCAGATAGAAAAGTACCAATACATATAGCTATGTACAATAGCTACATGTGAATAGACGGCTAATTGGCCTTGTATGTTATGTACCTTGCAAGGCGGTATCATTGTAATTGCGTATACCGAAATTTATATTGTAACATAACATCTGCACAGCCTAATGTTTTTAAAAAAAAAAAAAAAAAAAAAGGGGGAAAGCACTGTATGGCCGCAATGATGTGACTGGATATGGGACACACGTGAACAACATACTGACGATAGTCCCTGGACAAAGTTAACTGAAGCGGCATTAAAAAAAAAAAAAAAAAAAAGAAGCTGAGAAATCCTTCTGTAACCAATGTCATCAGTATGTTTTGCAACAATAAGGTTGCACAGGTCTTAAGAGAGCTTTTTCCTTTTACCCATCTTGAGATGTTTCTTGTGTGACACCTTGGTGATGAGACACCTTTTTATAGGCCATTGTTGAAACTAAACCAGCTGATATTAATTTGCTTTCTAATTACTGATAGATTTCAGCTGGTGTCTTGGCTTTCCATGCTTTTTTACCCCTCCCTTTCTTCATGTGTTCAATACTTTTTCCCTGTGTCATTCCATTTTATTACACATAACTTTATTTCTGAATTTATTTGTTTTGATCTCTTTGTATGTATGGATTGCATTGGTTGATACCAACACATGGTGAAAATTTCATGTCAATAGCACCTTTAGAAATATATTTACCTAGAAAAATGGTGACGTGTTCAATACTTATTTTATATATATATACTGTATATATATTATGCAGTATACTGTCTATATACATGATATACTGTCTATATACATGAATGAGTACTAGTATGAGCACTGGGCGGTAGTAGAAATGTAAATATGTGATGTTTCAGTGAAGAGTGTTGATTGATACTGTATATACCTTTCATGCTTTTTCTTTGAACATTTTTATTGTTTTTACAATGTGGTGTTTATAAACCTTTGAATATTTTGTCTCTTTTCATTGTCTTTGAACACAAATCCAAAATGAACAAAAAAAATGGCTTATAATACAGCAGAAATAATACAAAATAACCCATAAATACCTTTAGATAAATAACTGCATCAGTACCAACACCTTCCATGGAATAGAGTTTAAGGTCTCCTTGGAAATAGCGGGCATAAAGTCGAGATATAGGCAGTCCATACCCAAAACCAGCCTAAAGAAAGATGAATGATTGTTATTTTACATATATAACAAAATAATACATTGGAACTGTTCAATACATAAACTGTGCCTTGAAAAAGTATTCACACCCCTTGAAAAAATTTCCACATTTTGTCAGGTTACAACAAAAATGTAAATGTATTTTATTGAGATTTTATGTGATAGACCAACACAAAGTGGAAGGAAAATAATTTATGGTTTTCAAAATGTTTTACAAATAAATATGTGAAAATTGCGGCATGCATTTGTATTCAGCCCCCCTGAGGCACTACTTTGTAGAACCGCCTTTCACTGCAATTACAGCTGCAAGTCATGATCCTCCTCTTGTCTCTCACTCACCAGAGAGCTCCCCCCTCTAGGGGGTAGCCAACATTCACATCACGCAGTGGCTAAACCAGCAGACCTCAGATCCACAGCCAATGTAATTTTCTTCTTTCCTTTAGCTTTCATGACCCATCATTTTTACATGTGGCGATAGTAAAGTTAAGACCCCATAGTGCAATACTGTATTACTTCTTTATTATAACAAATCTGAAAGGATCTGGATTTGTTATAATAAAGAAGTTAGAGTTGAAACACCAGCATCAAGCACTAACTTTAAAATTCATTGGAGCACCTTTAACAAGCACCTGTCACTTTATGAGCTACTGATGAACTTATTATTAATTATTAATATTTATATTTAATTTTATGATACACGGATTTGGAGCACCTTTAAATAGCACCAGTCACTTTATCAGCTACAGAAAGACTTATTTATGTGTTATATCTGATTTCATGTACAAACTCGGTTTTTTCATTGTTTTTTCATTGTTATTTTTGAAGCTTAGGAATTTTACCGCATATGATTGGTTTAATTTATGTTTTAAAGCACTTTAAAGTGCACCTGTCACTTTTAATATTTTTTTCTGATGGTTATCCTGGATATCAATTTGCACATGGTCATCAATTTATTTTACATTATATTTACAGTATACTGTATATGATTACACAGTTTACTTTTTTGTAAGTAAGATTGCCCTGTATTTGGCTCCATCCATCTTCCCATTAACTCTGACCAGCTTCCCTGTCCCTGCTGAAGAAAAGTATATCCACAACATGAAGCTGCCACCACCATGTTTCACGGTTGGGGATGGTGTCTGTGTTCAGGATGATGTGCAGAGTTAGTTTTCCACCACACATAGCGTTTTGCTTTTAGGCCAAAAAGTAAAATTTTGGTCTCATCTGACCAGAGCACCTTTTTCTACATGTTTGCTGTGTCCCCCACATGGCTTCTCACAAACTGCAAATGGGACTTCTTATGTCTTTCTTTAAATAATTGCTTTCTTCTTGCCACTCTTCCATAAAGGCCAGATTTGTGGAATGCACGGCTAATAGTTGTCCTGTGGACAGATTCTCCCACCAGAGCTGTGGATTCTCTGCAACTTCTCCAGAGTTACCATGGGCCTCTTGGCTGTTTCTCTGATTAATGCTCTCCTTTCCCAGCCTGTCAGTTTAGGTGGTCGGCCATGTCTTGGTAGGTTTGCAGTTGTGCCATTTTCGGATGATGGATTGAACAGTGCTCCGTGAGATGTTCAAAACTTGGGATATTTTTTTATAACCTAACCCTCCTTTAAACTTCTCCACAACTTTACCCGTGACCTGTCTGATGTGTTCCTTGTCCTTCATAATGATGTTTGTTCACTAAGGTTCTCTAACAAACCTCTGAGGACTTCACAGAACAGCTGTATTAATACTGAGATTAAATTACACACAGGTGGACTCTATTTAAGAATTAGGTGACTTCTGAAGGCAAGCGGTTCCACTAGATTTTAGTTAGGGGTATCAAAGTAAAGGGGCTGAATACAAATGCACACTACACTTTTCACATATTTTTTTGTAAGAAATACTGAAAACCATTTATCATTTTCCTTCAACTTTGCATTATGTACTACTTTGTGTTGGTCGATCACATAAAATCCAAATAAAATACATTTATGTTTTTTGTTGTAACATGACAAAATGTGGAAAATTTCAAGGGGTATGAATACTTTTCCAAGGCACTGTAGACAGTATTTAAAACGTACCAATGGAGCAGCTCTGCTTGGCTCTAGACTGGGCCTAGGTGCTGTAGAATACATATAATTGAACAGGCGATCTATTTTTCTCAAAGGCACACCTCCGCCCTGGTCACTAATCTGCGGAAAGATAAATGGTAAGTACATTTTAGATAATATTTTTTTTTCATGCTAACAGACAGTACAAAAGCCATTTTTTTACCCCAATAATTCATGAAAAGTAAACAGGAGCATATAAAAACACAATTTAATCTAAGCTTTTTAATCCTTTTCGTAAGCTTGAGAAAGTAACTGTATTCTACTTATGTTAGCTTCCTGTGATCCCATAGGTCCTAAGTCTTGGTGCAGGAGAAAGAAGAGCAGCCCTTCGGTGTCACTCAGTATGCTGCTTCTCCCTAATTATCCAGGATGGGGTTTGACCAAACAGGGCTGATTAACCGCATAGGAAGTAATGGATTTGGGTATGCTCCCTGGCAAAGGAGCCTGGATCATTTACCGGGCTAAAAAGAATTACAAATCTTTTGGCAGGTAAGGCAGTGTATATGTATTATTCATACAGTATGTGTATTTCAACTGTGTATTTCCTGAAGTTCAGCTTTCAAGTGTATTTCCACTTTTTCAGATGAATTGGGATGACACCTACATTAACCACTTGCCCTCTGGAAGATTTCATGACAGGCTATTTTTTGCTATTTGCCACTGCGCTACTTCAACTGACAATTGCGCAGTCATGCAACACTGTACGCAAATGAAATTTATATTACTTTTTTTCACACAAATAGAGCTTTCTTTTGGTGGTATTTAATCACAGAGTTTTTTTATTTTTCTATTATTTTAAACGTAAAAAAGACGGAAAGTTTTGAAATAAAAAAAACAATGTTTTTAACTTTCTGCTATAAAACATATCCAATAAAAATGTAAAAAAAAATCGAATTTCTCCATGAATTTAGGCCAAAATGTATTCTGCTACATGTCTTTGGTAAAAAAAATCCCAATAAGTGTATATTTATATATATATAAATACTGGAATTTTTTTATTTTTTACTATGCTAGTAATGGCGGTGATCAGCGCTTATAGTGGGACTGTGATAGTGAGGCGGACAATCTGACACTGACGCTGGCTAATATACACTGTCACTGTACTAATGACACTGGGTGGAAAGGATCTGACATCTGGGGGTCAACTGTGTGCCTAACAATGTGTAATGTGTGTAATATGTGCTGCTTTTACTAAGCGATCTTGTTGTTTTTTCGTTTGCTTTGCAGGGAATAAGAAAACAGCAAGATCACCTGTCTGTGTACACAGGCGATCAATTATTGGCTGGGACCTGCTGATCAGCTTATGCTGGTGACAAATCCTACCTGGAAGCTCTGATCACATACCAGATACGTGATCTAGCACAGAGCAGCCGCCCTGCCGCAGTAAATGTATGTGTGGAGGTCGCTAAGCGGTTATATTTGTCACGTTCACATACTACAATATAGTGTAAAAATATTTAAAGCCTAAGTTTAGTTAAAAAAAAAATTATCGGCTCAAGGGACATTACTTCATCAGTGTGGAGTGTCCCTTGTGCTGCTGACTCCTGGTTTAGGTGAAATCTTTCACCTCTAAAGACCCTCTTGTCAACCCCTGCCACCAAAATCTTCTGGTGTAACTAAGGGGCGGTCACCGGCTCTCATCAACAGTGCCGGACTCTGCCCATCCTATCTGCCCAGCTCCTCCGTTCATAGAAATCTCTACTACAGCTTCTATGAATAAATCACAATCTATGAATGAGGTGGGGGGGGGCAGACCTTTCAATCATCCGCCTGTCCTCGAGTCGTAGAATCTTAGGTTTCTTAATAATAATAATAAAAATAACGATGATGATGATAATGTTAAAGAAAGAATCCTCAGCCTGTCCTCAGCCTTCCAGCTGGGACAGATCACACTGAACTTGTTGAGAAATACTTGCAGTCAGCCATGACATCTTCTAACAAATATCTAAAACAATAATCTTTTTTAGGGAACACATTACAAACATATAGTGAGGTTTTCTAAAATATAACTGCAAAAGTGGAAATGCGCTTTAAAGTGGTTGTAAAGGCACAACGTTTTTTTACCTTAATTTATTCTATGCATAAAGGTAAAAAATCTTCTGTGTGCAGCAGCCCCCCATAGCCCCCCTAATACTTACCTGACCCCCATCTCTATCCAGTGATTTCCACGAGAGCCTTGGCTCTCCGGAAGCTCGCACTCTTGATTGGCTTTGACAGCAGTGGGAGCCATTGACAGTTAGCTAATCCGGAGACAGATGGGGAGGGCCCGAGTGAATGGACACACAGAGCCGTGGATCTGGAGCGCGCCTGCTTGGGTGCCCCCAGAACAAGCTGCTAGCTCTGGGGGCACCCTGTAGGAGGGAGGGGCCAGGAGCGCCAACATAGGAACTGAGAAGAGGAGGATGCAGGCTGCTCTGTGCAAAACCACTGCACAAAGCAGGTAAGCATGACATGTTTGTTATAAAAAAAAGAACAAGCAAGACTTTAATATCACTTTTACCGCTTGCCGACCAGCCGCTGTCATTATACTGCGGCAGCTTGGCACGGCTGCGCAAACTGACGTAGGTGTACATCGGCCGCTTTAAAAACTATAGGGGGCACGTGCGCGCCCGTGGCGCAACGCCGGAGCCGATGCGCGTGGCCAGTGACCTCGATGTCCGCCGGCGACCCGCGATTGCTTCTAGGAGAGCCAGAACGGGGATCTGTCAATGTAAACAAGAAAGATCCCCATTCTGTCATTGAAGTAGAGAGAGATCTGCTGTTCCTAGTGATCAGGAACAGCGATCTGTTTCTACTCCCAGTCAGTACACTCCCCCCACAGTTAGAAACACCTCCCCCTAGGGAACACATAACCCCTTGATCGCCACCTAGTGTTAACCTCTTCCCTGCCAGTGACATTTATGCAGTAATCAGTGGCTATTTTTAGCTCTGATCACTGTATAAATGTCAATGGTCTCAAAAAAGTGTCAAAAGTGTCTGATCTGTTCCGATCCAATGTTCCAGTCCCGATAAAAATCGCTGATCACCGCCATTACTAGTAAAAAAAAAAAAATAATAAAAAAAATGCCATAAATATATCCCCTATTTTGTAGACGCTATAACTTTTGCGCAAACCAATTACCAAAAATATGTAGAAGAATACATATTGGCCTAAACTGATGAAGAAATTCGTATTTTTTTTTTTTTTGGATATTTATTATAGCAAAAAGTAAAAAATATAGTTATTTTTAATTGTCGCTCCTTTTTTGTTTATAGCACAAAAAATAAAAACCGCAGAGGTGATCAAATACCACCAAAAGAAAGCTCTATTCGTGGGGAAAAAAATTACATCAATTTTGTTTGGGTACAATGTCGCACGACTGCGCAATTGTCAAATAAAGTGACGCAGTGTCGTATCGCAAAAATGGCCTGATCATTAAGGGGTCAAATCCTTCCGGGGCTGAAGTAGTTAAAGCTGAACCCCTTACCTTCAGTTTTGCACAGGTGTATAGGCTTCTCTCCTGGACTGAAATGGCTTACTCTGATTTCACTCCATTCTGTGAGCTTCTCAAAGTGTGCATTAGGAGCTGCAGGGTGTCAGATGGAGCCCACCTCACTTATTAACTGGAGGGCATCCAGCATCATCGAATCCTTTCCTCCTCAGCGTTACTGTCTCTGACTCATTCCTTCCATCCATTGGATTTCAGCTCTTTCAACCATGAAGGCTTAGCATCACATGTGGACATTACCTAGGGTCAGCCTTCGTGCATATAAGGTCTACATAGGAAAGCCCCCCTACATATTGCTATCTACCTATGAAGCCATTTTGATATGCTGAGGGATCTTAGGAGGTGTACAGTGGGCTGAAGGCTCTTAGGAGTACTGAGGTAAAGTGCTATGATGTTTTCAGGTACAGTATCTTGCCGTCTCCTCACACCAGCCACAACGTGCCTGCACTACATAGAGGAGTACAGAGAACCAGTGATGACATCACTGGGACAAATATATAGCATGTAATGGAAAAAAAAGTGGTTTTATTATAAAGATTTCATTAGCAAGTGAATGTAAGAGTGAAAGTGAAAGAGAATTCCAAATTCTGAGCTGTCAGTGGAACAAGTATAGAGGGGAATTCTTCCAATAAGGACCAATAGTGACAATAGGGACACTATTGTCACTATTGGTGACAACCAGGGATTTCCTCGCTTTGGGGGGGGGGGGGGGGGATTTCCTCTCACTTCCTGTTTTGGATATGGAAGAGGAAGTTAAGGGAAATTTCCCCAATGGGACACACATGGCAAAAAGGCAAAAAAACAAAACAAAAAAAAAAAGTGAGAATGTGAGAGGTATTGTAACCCTCCCTTACTGTATCCAAAATGGTGGGGGGGGGGGGGGGGGTTGCCTTTAGTTCTGAATTTATCTATAATGCATAATATCATATTAGAAGCTGTTAAAAATGCTGCAGTCTCTATAGGCATTCACCTTTATGGAAAGGTCCTCTTTTCCAAGGGTGACCAGGGTCTTTATAGGTGGCAGGATGTCTGTCTTGCCTTCATGCTGCTCCACTGTTGCTCTCATTGAATTCTACAGGAATCAAATGTAAAATATTAAACAATATATACAGTATATACAAACTCATATAACTGGTTCATACAATTAGAAAGTTATACACATAAGTTCAATAAACAGGACATAACATATAAGGGGTCTGTTTATAAATGCTTTCACCCAAGACTCACACATTTTAAATATTCAATTGAATGTGTGAATCCTGGGTGAAAGTTGTGTGACTCTTGTGTGAAAACTTTTATAAGTAGACCCCTTAATGCAGGGGGTCAGCAACCTGTAGATCGCAGACAGGTGACTGGTAGATCGCGGTCTGGGCTCACTGATCCACCATGCCAGAACAACAAACAGAGTGCAATGCAGAGGGACTACTTGTAAAGTTGGATCTGTAGTAGGGAGCAAGAGCTGCATAAGCCAAAGCCTCCTCTGTAGTGCCGACTGATGTCCCATGCGGAGTGATACCATCTGCACTCCACCTCTTATCCTGGCTAGCGGTCTCCAGAGTGGTGCCAGCAGCAGGAAAGAAGAGATTTTCAGGTCAGTGTGAAGCAATACACTGGGCAGAATAGTATAGGGCTATCATGGTTGGTGGGTGTAGCACCTGCCAAGCATTCAAGTAAATGAGACCACTTTGCAAGTGCCCTGCAATCTTGTGCAGTAGAGCAAACATGGGGTTAAAGCAGGCAGCATTGTGTTGCTTTCTCACCACCTGCTTTAACTCTTTTGGACCCTGCAGAAGTGTGCAGTTGCAGCACACTTGCAGACTGGTCCCATTTACTTGAATGGGTTGAGTTTGGCAGGAGGTAGCACCCACCAAAAGCAACAGGGGGGCTTAATTCCTGCTGTCGCATGTGTTCGCCTTTGACTGCTGCAGCTAAAGGGGGTACGGATTGGGGGCTGTAAAACGGTGACTCAACCGCAGGGTTTTACCACCCCCAACTTTACCTGTGGACAGCGCCTAAGGGTGCTGCTGCCTAATGCAACTAAGGGCCCACTCACAGGCACTGCTGCACCTCTGAAAGCCAATCCAAATGTGTTTGACAGGTGGTGATGTGGCGATATGTTGCACCCTCACCACATGATTTAAACCCATGAGTGCCGTGTAATGCACACGATTGTGGCACGGTAGTATGGCAATTAGGGGTTTAAATGAGGTGTGAGGAGGCGATACTGTGCCCGGTGATCTTTGACTTCTCCCATGTTGTTCAGGTAGACCTCCACCTCTTTAAGGTTGCCTACCCCTGCCTTAGTGTAAACTGCGTAGGCTTAGATTTACCCATATACAGGCACAAAAGATCAATCTGTGCAGACAGTCCTGACAATTTTTGGAGATTAACAGTGTACGTGTGTGCAATGTTTAATAATAGCAAGTAACCATATGACCCAATGATGGACAAGTTAAAAAAGTTAATTCACTCATTGCCAATTGTGTCCCCCCCCCCAGCGCACTAGTACTATGGAGGAATTAAACTAGTGTAAAGGTATGTATTTCAGCAGTATTTTAGGGATCAGAGGAGGAGTAGAGAGAGTGTAATGCACTTGCATCAATTTTCAGGTTTAGATCCACTTGAAACACTTGCCATCTAGGGCAATTTAGAAATGTTTCTATCTAGGAGGTGTGCAGAAACATTAAATCTCATCTCAGATCATCTGGATGGGGCACACTGATCACTGTATAGGTAACAGCAGTCTGAGATATTTGCTGTTTTGGGCCAGTGGTGGAGTTCTGTCCCTGTGTGCTTTTTTTGGCACCAGAATAATTAAAGCACCACGCACCAAGAAGACTTAAGACGACATTGAGTCAAAATTACTACTTTCTATGCCCGGGAATACTAATTATAAAAGTAAAATAATAAGGTAATAAGCTTAACATTAGAATAGAGTAGCTATTTAAAAGCCCAATTATTAATAAAATGGTTGCTCGAGGACTGCATATAAGACGGCACCACAATATATCATTGTGGAAAGTGCCAATCTTTTCTTATGAAATGAACTGCTTGCTGCTTCGTGCCACCCAAGTAGCGTTATCCCTTATTATAGCAGTAAATTGCTCTGTAACCAGGTTGAACTGTAGCCAAGATCACGATAGTGATACCGCTAATTCTGAACAATTATGGCAAGGCATTATATCCTTAACTGGATTCCAATACACACTGTTATTAATTTGATTCAGAGTGGAAAATGTCACGGCTCCAAAGTAACTAGTTTTGCTGGACCACAGTGCTTCACGGCTCCCTCGAACAGATGTGCCATTAATAGTATTACATTTACTGGAGATGTTCTGGGCA
This sequence comes from Lithobates clamitans, assembly GCA_037952925.1. Classification (NCBI taxonomy): domain Eukaryota; kingdom Metazoa; phylum Chordata; class Amphibia; order Anura; family Ranidae; genus Lithobates; species Lithobates clamitans. The sequence continues at coordinate 476,249 of JBBGZY010000286.1, forward strand.
TAATAAAAGAAGTATTTCCCCTTGTCATATTTTCCCAGGAGTCGAGGCTTAACTTTTTATTACCCTTCTGTCCATGTCTGGGAAGTGACCTCAGCCAGGAGGAATTAAATGACAGCTTGTTTTTTGCCACAAAAACAGAAATTTGCTTGTGTAGGGTTTCCTGTGAAATCAGAGGCGTCCTTGGTTAGGTAAACTATTCTGTGTGCTAGAATTACAACAGAAAATAAATGGGATGGTGATTTACAATCTCCAATGTCTATTATATTACTAACTAAACTATATCTAATACTGAGCAGACATAGACACAGGAAACACTACATTCATTTGTGACAGTCTGGTGCCTAGGTGGCCTTTAACCACTTGCTTACTGGGCACTTATACCCCTCAACAGCTTTCAGCGCTGTCGCACTTTTAATGACCATTGTGTGGTCATGCAACACTACTCATATGAAATTTTTAACATTTTGCAAATAAGCCATTTTCTCCTTCACTGATGTGCACTGATAGACACTGATGAGGTTGCACTGATATGCGGAACTGATAGACGGCACTAATGGGCGCCGATATGCAGCACTGGTGGGCAGCACTGTTGAAGAGGCACTGATGGGCAGCACTGATGAGCAGCATTGATTGGTACTAATTGGCACTGATGGGGCTGCACTGATTATCAGGCACTGATGATCAGTGCCCTGATTATCTGTGTACATGTCCCATGTCAGTATTGCCGGTTACCGGCTCTCCTCTCCTCATGCTGTGACAGCATGTGAGGAAAGTATTGATAACCGGCAAGTCTGTTTAAACTGTGATCAGCTGTAATTGGACTCAGCTGATCACGTGGTAAAGGGCCGCTGTGATTGGCCCTATACCACGGGCTGTGATCGGCCCTTTACCACGATTGACCCTTTACCACGATCTGTGATTGGCTGTGTCCTAAGAACACAGCAATAACAGAGAGTGCGAAAGGCGTGGTTCCAGGAGGTTGTCCATGGACGCCCTCCCAGAACAACAGAGCCGTGCTGTAGCCATCTTTCGGCTATAGCGCGGCAAGAAAGTGGTTAAAGTGTATATCTAGGCAAAAACATTTTTTTATTTTCATTTTGTATTGAGTAAAGAATGGTTGTAACCTCTACAGGCAGTCCCCGAGTTACGAACGTCCGACTTACGTAAGACTTAGGCCCCGTACACATGGTCGGACATTGATCGGACATTCCGACAACAAAATCCTAGGATTTTTTCCGACGGATGTTGGCTCAAACTTGTCTTGCATACACACGGTCACACAAAATTGTCGGAAAATCCGATCATTCTGAACGCGGTGACGTAAAACACGTATGTGGGGACTATAAATGGGGCAGTAGCCAATAGCTGTCATCTCTTTATTTATTCTGAGCATGCGTGGCACTTTGTGCGTCGGATTTGTGTACACACGATCGGAAATTCCGACAAACGGATTTTGTTGTCGGAAAATTTTATAGCCTGCTCTCAAACTTTGTGTGTCGGAAAATCCGATGGAAAATGTGTGATGGAGCCTACACACGGTCGGAATTTCCGACAACAAGGTCCTATCACACATTTTCCGTTGGAAAATCCGACCGTGTGTACTGGGCATTATACTTACGAATAGAGGCAGCAAAGCGTCAGTAACGACTGCTTGCACTCCACGGTGGTCCCGGATAGCACCGGGCGGCCATCATGCTGCTCACTGCATGCTGCTACCTACTGTCCAGCAGACCTGGCAGTGTCAGCAATCCCCCATCACTGCATGGGCAAAAGCATCTGGAACTTGTGGAACTGGTGAGATAGTTTATTATAACAATCCTGGCTATGTTTGTTGTCCCCCGGGCTGGAAGCAATGCAGGCACTGTCTGAGGCCATTACTCTGTGCGCACTACTATTGGGGCGTATGCCCTAGTTTCCACCTGTATTTACTGTACTGTTTATAGTTGGTCAATAGGTTTGGTCTTTTCTGTTTGTTTAGCAAAAAATAAAAATGCCACCAAAAGAAGGCTCTATATGTGTGAAAAAAATGCTAAAAATTTCATATGGGTGCAGTCACGACAAAAGGGTCCTTGAGCGCTATAACTGTCAGCCGTCTTTGGAGGTATGCATATCCTGGAGAATGTAAAATAAGCTGAAGTACAGTGCAGCAGCCAACCACTGGAAAAGGTGACCAACAGGACATTTAGAACAAAAAAGCAGCACTCTATGGGACCAGCATAAAAACTTGCAAACCTTTAGCCAAGTAAAAAGTGATTTATTTGATGCACGCTTGAGAGAATTAAAAACAACTGTCAATGATAATAAAAATTGTAGAAATTTGCAAAAGCAATCATAAAAACAAATTGTCATTATTGATATATTGTGAAAAAATATATAGGCAAGATACCACCAAGACATCCAGATGACAAGGGGTTAACATCAAACGGTAGTTTGATGTTAACCCCTTTTCAGACTTTGATAAAGTCAGACTTTGATAAAGTGCAGGCGCGCGAAACATGTAAGCCACGGTTGCCACGGCAACATTGAGCTTGTGGTCCACCTCGACAGATCAACATCCCGGTCATATCCGCTTCCGGCCCAACGTCCACGTCATCTCGGGCGCCTGGCCCCGGTCAGCTTGATCGGCTTCTCTAGCTTCAATCTCCAGCGGAGTGCAATATAACACACCTCCCGCAGCGCAGCGGGTTTGATACCCGCGACCAGCCACCGGACTCACAGTTGTGATCCTGTTTTTTCCACCCTGGTGGCTCCCTCTAGAGATCCGGTTGTCCACCCCATGACCAAGAGTTGAAGCCTACCATTTGATGTTAACACCTCGTCATCTGAATGTCTTGGTGGTATTGTGCCTTTTTTTTCACAATATATCAATAATGACAATTTGTTTTTATGATTGCTTTTGCAAATTTCTACAATTTTTTTTTTCATTGACAGTTGTTTTTAATTCTCTCAAGTGTGCATCAAATAAATCACTTTTACTTGGCTAAAGGTTTGCAAGTTTTTATGCTGGTCCCATAGAGCGCTGCTTTTTTGTTCTATATATGGGGACAGTGTTGTATGACCGTGCAATTGTCATTCAAAGTGTGAGATTGCTGAAAACTGAAAATTGGCCTGGGCAGGAAGGGGGTATATTTGTCCAGTAAGCAAGTGGTAAAACCTGACAGGGATCCTAACTCTTTCTCTTAAGCTTAAAAAATGTTTTGGCCATAGGTAAACTTTAAAGGAAAGAAATCAGCTGCCGGCAGCAGTGTCTGGTAAAAAGTGAAGTCTTATAAAATTTTCCTATTATCAGCTGGCATGGGTCAACATAGAAGGTGAGAACTCTCGTCTTGCCTAAGGTTTCTGTGTTCCCATTTCCACTATGGTCACTGGTATGTACTGGGTGCCCCAGTTTCTTTCCATAGTCTAAAACATTCTAATAGGTTAAGAATCCAAACCTGGCCCTATGGCCCTAGGGACTATGATAGATTAAATAGATTATGTGCTCTGTAATGTGTTTACTATCTTTGTTTCATAAATACATTATGTATGTGCTCAATATACATGTATAATTTTAGATTAATAAACATTTGAAATATCATTGTGAACATGTGAAGATAGACATATGGGAGGAGCGCAATTTCTATGATTTTTTTCAACAAAAAAAGTTTTGTTTGTATCTCTTTTTTATAAGTTTTATCTTCCCAAAGAAAAATATACCACTTTTCACAATTACACCTTGTTCATGTCATCAGTTTTTGGCAGCACCCAAATTTGTGAGCAACTGTGTTCAAGGATGAAGCACACGAAGCGCAAAATTAGAACCAAAATATCTGATGAACACGTTGAGAATTCACTGAGAATACATCCTTCGAACCAGATATTGATGCGTTCATTTATCCAAAACAGTGTTTAATATCGCACTAGGTTTATATTACCCTCTTTTACTTTTATAATAAAAAATATTACCAAAAAAATATGTTTTATTACTCAGGTATCTATATCAGTGATTGTCTACCTGTGTTCTGGCTGACTTTTACTGCTCATCAGCTAACCTTAGGGCAGGTTCGCACCATAGAAACGCAGTCTGGATTCGCTCCAGATGCTTTTTTGCATGCACGTTTTTGATGCGTTCCAGTGAGTTTTTGATGCAGTCCAGTGCGTCTCCCCCCTTTTTTTTTCCTTAACCTTAAATAAGAACATGGGTGTTCCAGTGTGTTTTTGGTGCGTTCCCGTGAGTTTTTGATGCTTTTTACAGCGTTCCAGTACAGTCCAGTCCAGGAAAAATGCAGCATGTTCTACTTTTTTTTTCTGGAACTGGAACGCACTGGAACTGCAAGCACTGGTGTGAACTATGCCATTGAAAACCATATAACCTACTTTCTATGCGTTTTTGATGCAGAAAAAAACACACTGGACTGCATGTGGTGTGAACTGGCCCTTATTGTTAGTGTATTTTATGTGTGGCCCGAGACAATTCCCTTTCTTCCAATGTGGCCCAGGAAAGTCAAAAGGCTGGACACCCCTGGCCTAATATGTTTATTTGCTATGACTGTCAGCTCCATCTAGTGGGCGTAATGTGGTATTTTTCTAAGTGAAGAAAATTTGGATTACAGCCACCAGATGGAGCCGATGATAATAGAAAATAAATATTTTAGACAAATTATGTGGATTATCCACAATGGCTGTTCGAATGCTTGAGACAATTGCACAGCAAATATTTTATAAAAAGAGCCCTTACTGTTCAAAAAATGGTATAAAAGCCTACAGCCATTCTAAAAGTCTGTTGCTCACTGTCATGCAGCAGAGCTGGATATAGCATATGCCCATATAATATATTCAGATGAAATAATAAGAATGTGTGGATAAAATATTTATTGGATGCAGTGTGAAATATGAGCTAGCAAGTATGAAAATGTGTGCCTGTTAATCTAATGCTAGAAGGCATGTACAGGATTATTGATACATGCAGGTAGCTCTAGCCCTCTGCTTGTAGTGCAATATCCTCAGTTCTTGCTTTGTTGCCCTCTGCTGGTACTCGGAGCTCAGAGCACGTACATCCTAATTCCCAATCCTTAAACCTCCACTAATGCCTGTGGCAATCCCTTTAGTATGTATGCAATGTCACCAAACTGGAGAAGATCAATAAGCCTCTATATCCACTTCCCAGGCATTCGCACAAGCATTTGCATGTCTTGCCTGCAGTACCAGGTTTCATGTGCAGGTGGCGCTGAAGGCATTAGCTTATACTCCTTGTTCTCCTTCTCTGCCCGTATGTCAGCGTGCTGCATTGAACATGGAAGGATCAGAATCAGATGTCAACGTTTTATTTTTCTACTTTTTTAACGAGACTGAGTAAAGCAAATTGCCCAACCCCATAAGGCATATGTGTCTGTATTTGTTAGCTGTTTTATGAAATTCACCCTGCAGATTTAAAGTGGTTGTAAACCCTCATATATACCCAGTAAAGTGAACAGCCTCAGGTGACGCACAAAATTGAAACAAATCCTCCGACATAGATTTTACTTGTATATCTGCTGTCTTCTCTTTCCTGCAACCCTTCAAAGGGGCAGAAAGGTGTACAAATCTTTCTTAATCTGTTAGGAGCACAGAGAAGGGGGCAGAGAGGCAGTTACACTGTGTGAGAGCTGATTGGAGAAAAGGAACACACCCCCTCCACACAGCCAAAGAACTGTGTTCTGAAAAGACAAGCTGTGTGCTGAGCTCTCCCCCCTCCCGACACAACTTTATCTCATGTGTCTGAAAACTTCTCAGAAGTGAAACATGCTGATAACAGAGGAACAAAGCAGCAGAGAGAAAAGACACTTAGAGCTTTGGGGAGAGATAAGTAAATACTGCAAATATACACTCATCGGCCACTTTATTAGGTACACCTTACTAGTACCGGAATAGACCCCCTTTTGCCTTCAGAAATGCCCTAATTCTTCATGGCATAGATTCAACAAGGTGTTGGAAACATTCCTCAGAGATTTTGGTTCATGTTGATATGATAGCATCACGCAGTTGCTGCAGATTTGTCGACTGCACATCCATGATTCAAATCTCCCGTTTCACCACATCCCAAAGGTGCTCTAATGGATTGAGATCTGGTGACTGTGGAGGCCATTGGAGTACAGTGAACTCATTGTCATGTTCAAGAAACCAGTGGTGAGATGATTTCAGCTTTGTGACATGGTGCATTATCCTGCTAGAAGTAGCCATCAGAAGATGAGTACACTGTATTCATAAAGAGATGGATATGGTCAGCAACAATACTCAGGTAGGCTGTGGTGTTTAAGCAATGCTCAATTAGTACTAAGGGGCCCAAAGCATGCCAAGAAAATATCCACCACCAGCCTGAACCATTGATACAAGGCAGGATGGATCCATGCTTTCATGTTGTTTGTGCCAAATTCTGACTCTACCATCTGAATGTTGCAGCTGAAATCAAGACTCATCAGATCAGGCAACATTTTTCCAATCTTCAATTGTCCAATTTTGGTGAGCCTGTGTGAATTGTAGCCTCAGTTTCCTGTTCTTAGCTGGCAGGAGTGGCACCTGGTGTGGTCTTCTGCTGCTGTAGCCCATCTGCTTCAAGGTTTGATGTGTTGTGCGTTCAGAGATGGTGTTCTGCATACCTTGGTTGTAACGAGTGGTTATTTGAGTTACTGTTACCTTTTTATTATCTCGAACCAGTCTGCCCATTCTTTTCCGACCTCTGACATCAACAAGGCATTTTCATCCACACAGCTGCAGCTCACTGGATATTTTCTCTTTTTCAGACCATTCTCTGTAAACCCTAGAGATGGTTGTGCGTGAAAATCCCAGTAGATCAGCAGTTCTTGAAATACTCAGACCAGCCCATCTGGCACCAACAACCATGCCATGTTCAAAGTCACAAATCGGTTTGAACTTCAGCAAGTCGTTTTCACCACGTCTAGATGCCTAAATGCATTGAGTTGTTGCCGTGTGATTGGCTGATTAGCAGTTTGGGTTACCAAGCAATTGAACAGGTGTACCTAATAAAGTGGCTGGTGAGTGTATGTGCTTTGCTCAGATTCCATGACTGAGGTTTACAACCATTTTAATTTATTCATAGCATAAATCTTTAGTGAATGTTGGTTCATGCAAATGGAAATTTAAAAGCATGCGGTCTTTATTTGTGGGGCACTGAATGTGCAGCAGAGGTACGAAGCATTGAGGGTGCAGCCTGTCCTCTACAGAAATCCATTGTCACTGATAAAAACCAAAGATTTCCCATCCCTTTCAGCAAAAGTCCAAAATGCAGCTTTAAAGTGGTTCTGAAGGATCAGCAAAAAGAAACGAACATGGTTTACTAACCTTCTCTGTATAATGGTATTGCACAGAGCAGCCCCTTACCATCTCTTCTGGGGACCCCCGCTGGCACTGTCTGTTCCTCCTTTTCTAGAAGAGCCCTCTCATCAAGCTGTGTGCTAAGAGGGCACTCCTACAGGCTCGCTCTCAAGACAGGCTGTGTGCATCTATAGACACACACAGTGCGGCTCAGCCCCACCCCCTGCTCCTTCCTCACAGGATTAGATTGACAGCAGCATGAGTCAATTGCTCCCACTGCTGCCTCTGTGTCCTGTGGGGAGGGGAACAGAGAGCCATGGCACTGCAGATGGTCACAGGGCTGGACTGAGATATGACTCATCTAAGTACTTGGGGGTGAAAAAATGTCAGAGAAATCCCGTGAACAGACAGCGGATGCAATTACCAATTAATGACATGTACATCCATATATAGTGCAATCAAAAAATACTGTGTATTAAACATGCAAGAACTATATTAAATTAAAAGTCCATAACAAAATAATAAATTAACTCCTTGAATCAGATGTGTGTGTGTGTGCTCTTCATTAAAATCCCACATGCTGGTGATATACAAATGAAAATGTGTCCCCAATCGACTGGTAGGTGAAGTAAAGGTCCCTACTCACCAAACGATGTTGACCCTTATTATGGTACGATAAGAAAGGTCAAACAAGCTTAAAGTGTAAGTAAACCCTCCTATCGTTTTCAGCCAAGGAAGCTGCCATCTTTGCCTCTGTTTAATCTATAACTGCCATGATAGTGCACATGTGATCAGTTATGACACCAGCCATTGGATGGTTTGGTTGAGAGCACAACCAATGGGAGTGTTACATTTCCGGTATATGCCGGAAATTAAACTGTTATATGGATGGGTTTACTTCCGCTTTAAGCGGTCTACGTGACCAAGGAATCCCCAGGACAGGCTCCAACCAATATCTCCTTGCTACGATCCATAATCCAAGGGTTAACCTCATAGCAATCAAAAAGAAAACGGGCTCCTCTTAGCGTACAAAAGTTTTTTCTTCTTTAATAGAACTTTTAAATTACAGTTGCCAAAGAAGATTGAATCCTTATTGTAACAAACATAGAGGCATCAGAATAACCTCACAATGGCTAAAATGGGCTCAGGTATTTTGCTGTGCACCACCTAGAGCCTTACACGCCACACTGTGCATCCTAACTTGACGCGTTTCGTCATCAAACATTACATCATCAGAAGCGGATTATGATGTCATTTTTGATGAAGAAGCGAGTCAAGTTAAGAAGAACGGTGCGGCGTGTAAGGCTCTACGTGGTACGCAGCAATATACCTGAGCCCATTTTAGCTATTGTGAGGTTATTCTGATGCCTCTATGTTTGTTACAATAAGGATTCAATCCTGTTTGGCAACTGTAATTTAAAAGTTCTATTAAAGAAGAAAACTATTTTTTACGCTATGAGGAGCCCATTTACTTTTTGTATGATATGAGGTTAACCCTTGGATTACAGACTGTAGCAAGGAGATATTGATCGGAGCCTGTCTTGGGGATTCTTTGGTCACGGAGATCACTTAAGCTTGTTTGACCTCTCTTATCGTACCATAATAAGGGTCAACATCGTTTGGTGAGTAGGGACCTTTACTTCACCTACCAGTCGATTGGGGACACATTTTCAATTGTATATCACCAGCGTGTGGGATTTTAATGAAGAGCACATCTGGTTCAAGGAGTTAATTCATTATTTTGTTATGGACTTTTAATTTAATATAGTTCTTGCAGTATTTTTTGATTGCACTATATATGAATGTACATGTCATTAATTGGTAATTGCACCCGCTATCTGTTCACGGGATTTCTCTGACATTTTTTCATTATCAATCACACGATTTGAGACAGCTGCTGCATAATTACTCTAGATATTCACTGTCAAGGTGCGAGTGTTTATATTTTTATAAGTACTTGGGGGTAGTCAGGGACAACTACTGAAACATTGTTTTTCATAATGCAGGGAATGCATTAAGGTAAAAAATGTTTTGACTTTTGAAACACTTTACATTTCCAAGAACTGGGTTTGCCATTTGAGAGCTGGAAATCCAAATGTATAGTAAATGAGATTCAGTCCTACACACACAGGTGTGCATTATAATTATGGCAAAAGACCCAATGAGCATTCGATTGGCAAACTGATCGTTGGCCAGCTTATAATTATACCCCTGTGATGGCACTGGCTCCCCGAGTGCTCTTTGTCTGCAATGCAGTCTGTTCATTACACTTTTATCACAACATATTATTTGAGCGCACCAAATAAATCTACAAAAAAAAAAAGCTTTTTTTCAGTTACTGACCCAATTGTTTTCAGAAAGCACGCAAAGCTAGAAGAGGGTTTAAAAGTTTAAACACTTTTTAATCTTAAGCCCATCTGGACGGTAGACCGCACTGCTGCTGCTACAGTGAAACATTTACTGTCTTCTCTGGTTTTATGTAACAAAATCTAAAACAGTTACAGCACAATACAATAAAGCAAGATAAATCATAGTTTCATGGAAATATGTGAATTACTATTTGTAACTATTAAAAATAAATAAATAAATAAAACCAAATATAATTTGACTTTCCTGTAATAAAAAAAAATAATAGTGTAATTACCAAAGAAACTAGTTGAAACCATGCATTACTAAGCACCTACCTTAAATAATTCAAATAGCATGTGAAATAGATGAGAGGGCACATAGACCACCTGCAGAGGTCTGCCAGGTGCCTTAGCTGTAAAACAAGAGCAAATACATGAAGTTCATTCTGACATGACAAAGGAAAAAGACACTATAAACTATGTTGTTTTCTGATTGTCTATCAGGGGTTTCCACATTTTCTAAACAAAGGGCCTGTTTACTGTCTTTCAAACTTTAGAGGGGCCCGACTGTCCTGGTGTCACTGGAAGTAAATAGTGTCCCCTCTTTGGTATTAGGGGGTCAGTGGGGGGAATAGTGCCCCATCAATGGTGTCAGTGGGAGGAATAGTGCCCCATCATTGGTGTCAGTGGGAGGAATAGTGCCCAGTTATTGGTGTCAGTGGGACGAATAGTGCCCCATCATTGGTGTCAGTGGGAGGAATAGTGCCCCATCATTGGTGTCAGTGGGAGGAATAGTGCCCTTTTAACATAGAGGTGTACAAACAGGTGGGGCGGGCCCTCGGTGTTCCTTTCCTCTCCAGGCTGGGTTATGCTAAATGGGTGTATGGAGCATTCAATACTGGTGGGGTTTTTTGTTTAGATACACTTTTTCTAGTTAGCCTAGTAGTCCGTTATTTCACTTGGAACGCACGGTGTCAGGTCAGCATTCGGCGTAAAATCCTTCCTGTTCAGGTGGTGGTGTATGACATTCTGCATGAAGTGGAGAAGATTCGGGTACTTGAGAGAGACAAGCGGAGTCAGGGGGCTTGGTTGAAGGCGTGGAGGGGTTTCAAGCCTCCCTGACTGCCAGGAGTCTCTTTCCCGGGTGTGGCTGTCTGTCTCTTATCACCCTAGATTATTATTTTTTGGATTAATTTTTGATAAATGGCTGCATACATAGGTGATGGGTTGTGCCTCTTAGGCCCTCTCTACTGCTTTATGTAAATAGTTTTGGTAGTGGATTATGTATATATTGTATATATTCTGAACATGGATGTGTATTCCTTGGATTTCTGTTGAAGTTTTGTACTATAGTTTTGTTTTTTACTTTTGTATAAAATTGGTTGCTTGATTCTTTTAATAAAAGATCAATAGTGCCCTGTCATTGGTGTCAGTGGGAGAAATAGTGCCCCATTATTGGTGTCAGTGGGAGGAATAGTGCCCCGTCAATGGTGGCAGTGGGAGGAATAGTGCCCCGTCATAGGTGGCAGTGGGAGGAATAGTGCCCCGTCATTGGTGGCAGTGGGAGAAATAATGCCCCGTCATTGGTGTCAGTGGGAGGAATAGTGCCCAGTCATTGGTGTCAGTGGGAGGAATAGTGCCCCATCATTGGTGTCATTGGGAGGAATAGTGCCCCGTCAATGGTGGCAGTGGGAGGAATAGTGCCCCGTCATAGGTGACAGTGGGAGGAATAGTGCCCAGTCATTGGTGTCAGTGGGAGGAATAGTGCCCCATCATCGGTGGCAGTGGGAGGAATAGTGCCCCGTCATTGGTGGCAGTGGGAGAAATAATGCCCCGTCATTGGTGTCAGTGGGAGGAATAGTGCCCAGTCATTGGTGTCAGTGGGAGAAATAGTGCCCCATCATTGGTGTCAGTGGGAGGAATAGTGCCCCATCATTGGTGTCAGTGGGAGGAATAGTGCCCCGTCAATGGTGGCAGTGGGAGGAATAGTGCCCCGTCATAGGTGTCAGTGGGAGGAATAGTGCCCAGTCATTGGTGTCAGTGGGAGGAATAGTGCCCCATCATCGGTGGCAGTGGGAGGAATAGTGCCCCATTGTCAGTGTCAGGAATTATGCCCCACTATTGCTGACGGTTGGGGGGAATAATGCTCCAAGGGCCAGTTAAAAGCAAGCAAAGGGCCGCAGTTTGAAGACCACTGGTCTATATAATAATGCACATAGCACAATAGTTATATGTATATTGTATTAATTTGTATTACTTTGCACAACATCCTTAAAGTAGAACTTTTTATTTTTTTTCATTTTGAATAGTGAGAAAGGGTTATAACCCCTTTAAGAATTTATTTTTTTACCATGTATCCCATTGGGGATATTTCCCTTCACTTCCTGTCCCATTGCCAAAACAGGAAGTGGGAGGAAATCTGTGCAAATTAAGGGAATTCCCTTGGATCCCCATTGGAAAATTTGCCCTCTATTACTTTTCTGGGACAAACAAAAATTTGGGATTTTCTTTTACTTTCACTTTCAATGATAACGGTAAACAGGACAAAAAGAGAGGGTGAGTCTCCTTATCGGCGCACAGACAGCATTAAAAACAGATGTGGGTTTGACTCAGTGCCGGTTCACATTTGTGAGATGCAGGAAACCCTGCAAATCCACTGCGGGTTCCCGCATCACACCCGACTCGCACAGCAGTTCACACTGCCATATGCAAACTGCCCATGCGATCCGATTCTGGCGCGGCCCAAAAAAGGCTCCTGTGAGAGTTTGGTCAGAATGCGTTGCGATATCAGCCATACTATCTGTATGGCTGAAATCGCATTGCACGGACATTGCATGTGATTTGCACTGCAGTGCGGTGCGAATCACATGCGATCTTGCACCACACACTGGCGTGAACTAGCGCTAAAATGAAAAAAAGAGTTTTGCCTTCATGGCCAGTTCACACCACAATTTTTGCATTCTGTATGCATTCCTGAAAGTGTGTTTTTGATGCATTCAGGTGCATTTTTCCCCCTATTTTTTTCTTCATCAGGACATGTGCATTCCAGTGCATTTTTGATGCGTTTTGCTGCATGCCATATGCGTTCCATATAAAAAAGAATGCATGTTCTATTTTTGTTGACTGCACTGGAACACGCTGCACTGGTGTGAACTATGGCTATTGGAATACATGGAAAACACTGTCCATGCATTTTTCATGCAGGTTAAAAGTGCACCGGACTGAATCTGGTGTGAATCAGCCCTTAAGGGGTTGTAAAGGTTCGCGTTTTTCACTTTAATGCATCCTATGCATTAAGGTGAAAAAACATCTGAAAATACCGGACCCCCAGCCCCCCGTTTTACTTACCTCAGCCCGTTCACCTGCTGCGCTCGCCCCTGATGTCCTCTTCGCCGCTCAGCCTGGCCGTTGATTGGCTAGAGTGGATGGATTGAAAGCAGCGCAGCCATTGGCTTGCGCTGCTGTCAATCACATCCAATGACGCGGCGCGTCGGGGAACGGGGCCGAGTGATACAGTGAGTGGCTATAGCCACCGGCTGTATCACGGGAGCACGCCCGCAATAACTAAACACCATGCGAGGAAGCTCGCATGAAGGTGGTTAGGTCTTGCGGGGTGGAGCTGAGACAGCCGCCGAGGGACCCCAGAAGAGCAGGTTCGGGGCCACTCTGTGCAAAACAAGCTGCACAGTGGAGGTAAGTATAACATGTTTGTTATTTATTTTTATTTTTTTTTTAATTGCCTTTACAACCCCTTTAGCTTAGATACACTTTAAAATCAACTTACCACTATAAAGATTTCAAATACTTGTGTTTTTAAAGGGGAACTCCATACAAATATATAGAAGAACCATTAAATCCAAATATTTATACATTAAAAATATTTATACAACTATGTATAAATATAATACAATATTTATAAATATATTTATAAATGTATGTATATTTTTATAGCTATTTAGAAAATATGTATAAAAATACTTATACATTTATTGAAAATAAATAAATTAAGAAAAAAATATATAGAAGTAGCTTTGGTACCTGAATTATTGTTTTTAAATATCAACATCTGGTACTCCATTTTCACAGCAGAACACAGAGAACGAGGCTCAATACTCTGGGCTAAGAAATCTCTACTGCACAGTGCTGCCAGGGAACACACTTACAAGAGAGTAGTGCACAAGGGTGAACTTCTCAGTGTTCTATGTCCAAAGGCAGCAAGGGGTCCTGGACTGGGGTGCAGTTTATCCCTGGTTCACAGTGAATGCAGCTTTCAAATCATGCGACTTAAGTTGAGATTGCACGATTTCAAAGCTGCATGTCAGTGCAACTTGGTTGACATCTGTGCGAGTTCATGCACAGATGTCTATGCAAGTAGCACCTGAAATTGCATCAATCTGAACGGTTCAATTGGCGACATTAGGGTGCAACTTGTCATGCGATTTGGACCTGTCAAATCGCATGACATGTTGCACCGATGTTAACTGGGGCTAAGTCTCCAGGAAAGGCCAGGACAGAGTAGAAGCAAACAGTAAGATTAACACCACATCATTGTTGGCTTTGAAAAGCCAAAAGACTTCAAAGGTGATTGCATTTTAAGTTAAACACTCATTATTTAGTAGATTTGTCATGCTGTGTTTCTTACAATTACTGTAATTGCCGCCCCCCTAAAGTGAGCTGGATCAGCCTGAGTCCTCTTGAAATTGAACTCTAAGAAATGTTTTTTTTTAGATATTTGCTTTGTAAAAATAAATGACCTCTAATGTTGGTTTTCCCACATGTGGGGATGCTGCTGTGTTGTTGAAAACTCTTAATTTAATTCATCCTGTCACAGGTGCACTGAACTTCTGACACTGAAACTTAGGCCGGGTTCATACTGCTGCAACATGGAAGTCGGACGACTTCCGCTCTGACTTTGCCCTACTTCTTGTCCGACTTCCATGCAACTTCAATGAACGGGATCCGACTTTGATCCGACAATACCAGGCCCTTTGAGTCTGGTATGAATCTTGAGGGGGGGACCCCACGCCAAAATGAAAAGAAAAAAAAACGGCATGGGGTCCCCCCCCAAAATTTATACCAGACCCTTATCCGAGCACGCAGCCCGGCAGGTCAGGAAAGGTGGGGGGACAAGCGATTGTTCCCCCCCTTTCCTGACCTGCCAGGCTGCGTGCTCAGATAAGGGTCTGATATGGATTGTGGGGGGACCCCATGCCGTTTTTTTTGGCGTGGGGGCTTCCCTCAAAATCCATGCCAGACTGAAGGGTCTGGTATTGTCTTGGAGGGGGGGGACCACATGCCGTTTTTAAAGCTGACATGGGAGAGTTGCAGCATCACACCGATGCTGCAGCATATACATGAGTATGTATGTTTATTTTTTTTCTAAACCCCATATATCTCCTTTAAGGTTTAATGAGTGAAATCGGGTGTTGTAAATGACACATCAGTCTTGTGTTCTGTTGCCCAGGTCTGTCTCTTGAAAGATTATAAGCCAACCTTTGTGATCTGACCACGCTGTGTAAACAGCAGTCATTTAGAGGATTTACCACTAAAGCCACTAAGATATCTTTCCGACGACCATTATAATTAGACACAGCACCGAGAACTCAGGAAAGACTGGTACAGTTATATAAAGTTGATTTAAAACTTAGAACTTGAACAGATAATACTATTTTTAATAACAGTCAGATATTGCCGTTGCTATTTACACCTATTGTTTGGAACTGAGAATACACAAAAAAACTATTTACCATTAAATTCTTCAATTTTCAACTCAGGTGCAGAACAGTAGTATTGCTCACACAGCATCTTTGCTGTTTCATAGGCATCTGTTGAAAGAAAAATAAGTTAATAATGCTATAGCAAAACTGCAGCATAACAAAGCTAAAAGCTTAAAAGCACCAACATGGCAGCATACTAGTGATAGGCTCCGCCTCTCTTCCACTCCCTCAGGACCAGTGAATAGCATAAATGAAAGGCCTAGTTAGGCCCCGCCCCATTCTTCTTTTTTTCCTCATACCTCCATGCACCAGTGAAGAGTAAGCAGTACTATGTCCCCACCTCTGCCTCCGTGCAGCATCCAGCTGGGTTGAGCCTCTCCCAGTTCGAAGTCCCAGCTCTCAGGCCGCTAAATTGCACTAAACAGCCTTGGAACCCCTTCTGTGGGTCTTGATGGGGCCCTGCAGAACGAAATCTGCCAATAAGTAAGTGTCTGCGGGCTGAGGCTTGGGGGAACCAGCTAGTTCATTCATTTCATTCCTTTGGTCCCTTGTATCTCACAGGGCTGCCTATCCCTTTTTGTTTTTCTTTTCTGTCTCCCTATAGGTTTCCCCCTTTTTACCTTGATCTTTTCCTTTTCTGTGCCTTCTTTGGCTCCATTTTTTGAATATGTTTGCCCTTTTGCTTGTTTTATCCTTGTAGGGTCTGGCCGTGCTGCCGGGGGTGTCCCTGGCCTCCTCTTAGGGCGAGAGTGGCCGCCCAGGACTGTTTTTCTGTGCTGGAGACGCTCTTGTTGAGCATCGGGCTGCACCGGTCTGCACATGTGCACTGGCTGGCAGGAGTACCGTCTGCCATTTTTCTTTTGGGAAAAGCTGTCCTCTTGTTAATAATGAGGGTCAGAATCCCGGGGTAGATCTATAGATCTCCAGGGATAATTAGAGGGGCTCAAACGGTCCTGGAGGTTTGGTCAGGCAGAGCCTCTTTTGCCTGGCTCTGGATCGTTCTTCCCTCTACTTGCTGGGACAGGCGAGCTTTCCTTCAATGCCCCCTGCTGTTTGTTTCAGGTATGGCACCAAAAAAACAAAAAAAAAACCCTGTGTTTTTATATACGTGCATATGCACATATTCGTATGTGTATGTATGGGCAATCATTTATTTATTTACCCTAGACTTTTGTTTGAAAAAAAAAAAAAAAAAAAGAACACTTTTTCATTTTTTTGTTTCCAATATATTTTTCTCTTTTATCTCTAAACCTTTCGCTCTTTGATGCTATTTTCCTTTTCAGCTATCCTTGTTTTTTTCAGCTGGCCATCCTATTTGTCCACAAACCATGATTCAGTCAACATTTTTACAAAAGACCCTCAAATTCAAAGGTGGGAGACCATCATGTGGTAAATTTCAGGAAAAAAAGTGCCTCCCTTTGCGGATTGCTTTGAATTTTTTTAGCCCCGCATGCTCATGCTCTCCAAGTTCAAGAGCCACGGAAGGCAGACGCTCTTTGGAGGAACATATGCCTAGATGCCGCTCCCATTCAAGGGGAAAGTTCCAAGGATGACGTCTTATCGCCTCTTCCTAGAGCAGCGCTACCATCTCAGCAAAAGTCCTGCAGCGCCTATGGCACAATACATGAGCCCAATAGGCTGGTGAGTAAAGACTGCCTGCAGGAGTTCGCAGTTGACAGGTAACACTCAAATATCATTGTTATTGAAGACATGAGATTATATGGTGTACTTATTTTAATTATGTCGGCCAGGCAGACCCCTACTAGTTGCCTGTCACTGGAAGAGCATCCTGGCACCTCGACAGGTGGCGTTTACCCACTTAGTTTCACTACTCTGGCGAGTGGACAGCCTGCGGACAGTAGTACTCTTCATAAGAGGAAGGCCCGGAAATGCTTGGACTCAGTTTTCCCTCTATTGGACTATGTATCCAGACAGTCAAGCAGGCCTATTGTATGGGTGAAGTCATATTCACCCTTTCTTCAGAACCAGCAAAGCCCGGAGAGAAGATCTCTTTTATTTTTCTATACAGGTTTTATCCTTGTTAGAGATTGGATAGCATCGCTTTAATCCCTGCCTACAGTAGATATGATGTTTGAAACTTTGGGCTGCCTTTTGTTTTCTCAAGCAAGTTCGGTGTAAGGTACCGTATAACAGGAAATGACAGGAAGTCCGTTGTGCTCCCGCAAGGTAGGAAGCAATGGAATAGGGAATGTTCCTCCTCTCAGCAGTTTCATTCACAAAAAGAGTATACAGGATTCAAGTCATCCCTGTATGTAGTTTGCAAGGCATGGTGGCTAGTGTCCGGTGTCTGCGCCTCCGGCAGCGGGCACGCGCCCCCCTAGTGGCCGTCTATGTTACTGACGTAACATGACGCCAATTCGCACAGCAGAGCCATGTTGCCGCAGTACAACTGCGGCGGCTGGTCGGCAAACGGTTAAGCCAGCGCAGCCAGATGGCAAAATGCTATTTTTGGATCATCATGATGACTATCTAAACGTCCCAAAATATTTCTTTCTTTCAAATTGGTAAGCTTGCGATCCGCTGGACGCATTTCTAGTTTAAGAGTCTGCCTTTTGGCCTATGCAGGTCTCCGAGACTGTTCACAAGGTTTCTCAGTGCAGTGTTAGCTCCACTCAGAGAACAAGTTCTCCGGGTGCGCCACTACCTGGACAACATTATTCTTCTATGCAGAGGTCTGATACAATTGCTGAGGCACCAAGAGATTCTCATAAACACCCTTCGGGGATATGGCAGGTTTATTAACTGAAGACAGAAATCTCCACTTGTTTGACCATTTCTCAGTGCCTCAATCTTTGGAGCACAATATCGTCATACTAATAATCTCTTGGGCTCTCTGACTTCGACAATTTACATAGTTATATAGTAAGTCAGGTTGAAAAAAGACACAAGTCCATCCAGTTCAACCTTAAAAACAATAAATAAATAAAATAGAAAATATTGTACAATCCAATATACCCAATTTTATACCCACAGTTGATCCAGAGGAAGGCAAAAAAACCAGCAGAGCATGCTCCAATTTGCTAGAGCAGGGGAAAAAATTCCTTCCTGATCCCCCAAGAGGCGGATTTTCCCTGGATCAACTTTACCTATAAATGTCAGTACCTAGTTATATTCTGTACATTTAGGAAAGTATCCAGGCCTTTCTTAAAGCAATCTACTGAGCTGGCCAGAACCACCTCTGGCGGGAGTCTATTTTCACAGCTCTTACTGTGAAGAAACCTTTCCATATTTGGAGATGAAATCTCTTTTCCTCTAGACGTAAATAGTGCCCGTGTCCTCTGGGTTGACCGTAAAGAGAATAACTCACCAAGTTCACTATATGCACCCCTTATATATTTGAACATGTTGATCATATCCCCCCTTATTCTCCTCTTCTCAAGAGTGAGTAAATTCAGTTCCTCTAATTTAAGCTGGGATTCTTAGCACAATAGAGGAAACAGAATCTGGCAAAGTTATCAACTGTCACTCAGTATGAGTAGGAGTATACGGTGGTGGCTGAAGAGCAAGAATCTGATGAAGTTGCCCCGTTAGAACCATTAGACTAGATCACAATTATTATTCATCTCGGCAAAGATAACCTGAAAGGCACACTGCGAGAAGCCGTTAGTTCAGTCCAATGGGAGATTCCCACCAAGCAGGGTAGTCTTAAATACCCTAGAAATCCAAGCAGCTTCTTTAGCACCTTTTGCCTTACTACAAGAATCAAAGGAAGATCAGTCTCTCTGCAGTTGAACATGGCAGCAGTTGCCTATATTCATCACCAAGGAGGAACTTGTGGCAATATGCTATTAAGAGAGGTGAACCCCACGCTGTCGGGGTCAGGAAATCACCTGCAATTTCCGAAAGCAGTTTACCTCCTGGGGACTTGAACACACAGACAGACTGACCATCATGCAATCTTTCCAGAGCATGAGTGGGCCCTACACTGTAGGTCTTCTATGAGCTGGTCCACAGGTGGGGGCAACCACAGACAGACTAAATTGCTTCTCACAGCAATTACAAACTTAGGAGGATGTCTGACTCGGTTCCGCACCCCAAGGCAGTGGGGACAAATACCTTGATTTACTCCATGGATCTGCAATCTGGCCTATATATTTTCCCCCAACATTTCTCGTATTTATTCCTCCATTTTGACAATGAGGGCCTTGAGTTTTCTTGGCCATTCATCTCATGAGACAGAAGCCAATTCCCCTTCGCACATACGCAGGCCATGCCTGCAAACAGGACAACTGATAGGGGAAGCTTGAGAACCTAGACTGCTCCAGGATGCTCTCTACCTTGTGGAATGTGAGAAGGCACTTTACTAACAACATCTATGCCAAAATCTGGAACAAGTTTGCGTTATTTCTCAGCAGAGCGAGATATTGATACAACTGCATCTCCGGTGACAGCTGTTTTGGACTTCTTGTAGACCAGATTAGACATGAGCCTTAGCCTATATTCCTTGAGATTGCAAGTGTCGACTAGGTTGGCAATAAAAAGGCTTAAATGTGCCGGAAAGCCTTTTGTTTGCACAAATTTTAAAGACAGTCAGGAGGTTTCGACCACCACAAAAGAGATTCCACTGGGAAAGATCCTATCGGTGTTGCTGGATTTCATATCAGTTCCACCATTTGCTCCAACAGAACAGTGTTCAGTTTGTGACATTACCTACTAGGCAGTATCTATCGCAAGGTCTTCAAGCAGAAGGATGTCTGAGATTCAAACTCGGAGAGCTTCAGAAAAAGATATTGTTTTCTTTCTAGAAGGAGTAGACTTGTGTCCGGTAGATCATCTTGGATCAAAGTTAGCGACAGCCCTCCATCTGACAGTCATCTGGGCATTGCCTAACTTCCCAGGGGATCACTCAGGAGGGAAACACAAATTGGACTTGTCCAGAACTTGAAAGGAGTTACTATCCACAATTGACCTTTCAGATTACCATCTATACTCAAGTATAGGCCGACCCGAATATAAGCCGAGGCACCTAATTTTACCACAAAAAACTGGGAAAACATATTGACTTGAGTATAAGCTTAGAGTGGAAAAATGCAGCAGCTACTGGGTAAACAATGCCCATCTGCAGCCCCACTGTGCCCACTTGCAGTCTAATTGTGCCCATTTGCAGCCTAATTGTGCCCATCTGTAGTCTCACTGTGCCCATCTTTACTCTCACTGTGCCCATCTGCAGCCGTACCTTTCATTACTAAAACAGCATGTGTAACAGCTTGTGTCTCCCGCTGTGCTATGCAGTCTGTTCGGCCATCCATTGTAACAAAACCCCGCCTCCTCCTTGTCTCTGATATACAGCACCCTGATACAGTTTCCCACCATTGTATCAGTGTTCCTCTAGCACGGACGAGGAGGAGGCGGGGCTTTGTTACAATAGACAGCCGAACAGACTGCATAACACAGCGGGAGACACCCGCTGTTTTAGTAATGAAAGGTACGGCTCACTCGAGTATAAGCCGGGGGGGGGGGGGTTTTAGCCAAAAAAATGGGCTGAAAAACTCGGCTTATACTCGAGTATATACAGTATATAATAAGCCTTTTATCTTTCCAGCTGGAATTCATCAGGGAAAAGAGGCTACCTCCTGGACACTCCTTCAGCAGTTGATATATACTCTCCCAGATCAGTTTCGGTCTCATGGGCTGCCCATTCAAAGGCATCCATAGAATCCATCTGCAGAGAAGTATTATGGTCGCCCCAGGATACCTTTTCAAACGTTACAGAGTAGATCCTGGTGTCTTGCCATTAGTGGACGGCGGAGGGAGGACTGTTCCGTCTTCTGTCCCATTCTAATTAAAAATTGACTCGACAAGTAGAACCCACCCTGTCAGCTAGTTATTTATCACTAGTATGATGCCATGTTGGCGTCAGGAAAACTGAAAATTGTATCAAATATTTACCCAATTATATTTACCCTAATTTTCCTTTCCTGATGCCAATCCATGGCAGCATACGGACCCACCCGTTTCGGTATGTAGCTAATTACAAAGAATGGGGTGGGGCCTAACTAGGCCTTTAATTTATGCTATTCACTAGTCCAGAGGGGATGGAAGAGAGGCTGAGCCTATCACTAGTATGCTGCCATGGATTGGCACCCAGAAAGGAAAATTACGGTATTTGATACAATTTTTCATTTTGGCAGCAGTTTGGCTAGATGAATAGGACGATTGCGGTGCATCTAACTACAACTGAAAAACATTTTTGGTTCACTGTTTATTTATTACCAGGAGGGGACAAGGTAAAAGAATTCAGAATGTCACCCCTAAATCATACAGAATACTATTTTATTGTAGCCATCTGGATCAGTATCACCTACAAAAAACAAGTCAGACCTGAACATATTCTAAACTATAATGGGCATTTTTTTTAAAAAGTGGACTTTTAGGGAAACAGAAATCTGCTGCTAAACCACTTGAAGTTTAGGCAATTTTTAAAATGTTTCACATCCATGTTAATATCTGCATTTTTTGCTAGAAAATTACTTAAAACCCCCAAACAATTATGTCTTTTTTGAAAGCAACGGCTCATGAAATGGTGCAATTGTTTATGTCGTGCAATATTTGTGCAACTGTTTGTCAAAATGAATTTTATTGCACACAAACACAATATATTACCAATATTTTGGTAAAAAAACATAAAAAATAGGATTGTGATGTGTTTGCCAAACCTGTCAAGCCCTTAAAATTATGCGCACCCACGAAATGGTGAAAAATGACCTACCCAATTTGTCCATAGGCGACGCTTTAATGTGATACCAAAGTGTTGTTTTTTTTTTTTAAGTTAAAAATAACAAACATGTCATACTTACCTACTCCATGCAGTGGTTTTGCACTGAGCAGCCCAGATCCTCCTTCTTGGGTCCCTCTTCGGTCCTCCTGGCCCCTCCCTTCTGTTGAGTGCCCCTATGGCAAGCAGCTTGCTATGGGGGCACCCGAGCCGAGTTCCCTGTGTCCATTCAGACACGGAGCTGTGGCTAGGCTCTGCCCCCTCTCTCCTCATTAGCTCACTGACTTTGATTGACAGCAGCGGGAGCCAATGGCGCAACGCTGCTGTTTCAGCCAATGAGGAGGGCAGTCCCGGGCAGCTGAGACACTCCTGCAACATTGTTGGAACTAGATGGGCTAGGTAAGTATTAGGGGAGCTGCTGCACACAGAAGGCTTTTTATCTTAATGCATAGAATGCATTAAGATAAAAAAAACCTTCTGCCTTTACAACTCATTTAGGAGCCTTTACAGGTCTTCATTTTAGAGTTAGAAGTGAATGATGGCTCTAGAACGCTTTATGGCGATACCCACATGTGAGGTGCAATTGCTGTTTACATACATGTGCGCACCCCACGCATGCATTTGTGTGTGTGCGCAGTGCGTTGGGTTGCTTTTTTATTATATTTATATATTTTAATATAATTTAATTTTTTTAAGGCTTAATCTAAAATTGGGCAAAGGTTAAGGCCCATATACAGTACACCCTTGGCGTAGATTCCAATGACTCCACATGAACACAGAGATCTAAAGGAACAGTAACACATTTACTTTCAGGCACCACAGGGTACCTGCACTTCAGCACTGTTAGAGCCCTTTCACACTGCCAGCGCCCGGGCGCTAGTTTTAGAGGCACTTTACTATCGTTTTTGCTGTGCTTTTTGGGTGCTGGGGGGGTGATTTAAACACCCGCTAGTGGCCGAATAAAAGTTAAAAGCGCCTGCAAAGCGCCGTTGCCGAGGGGCTTTGCAGGTGTTTTGGCGAATGATTTCAATGGGCAGGGGTGCTTTAGGAGTGGTGTATACACCGCTCCTAAAGCGCCTCAAAGAAGCTGCTTGCAGGACTTTTTTTTAAGTCCTGGCAGCGCATCGCCCCAGTGTGAAAGCACTCGGGCTTCAACACTGGGACTGCAGATGAGGCTTTTTTCAAGCACTTTACAGGTGCTATTTATAGCGTTAAAGCTCCTGAAAAACATCTCCAGTGTAAAAGGGGTCTTATAGGCCATGTGAGTCACCTTAAAGGGATTGTAAAGGCAGAAGGTTTTTTATCCTATTGCATTCTATGCAATAAGATAAAAAGCCTTCTGTGTGCAGCAGCCCCCCTAATACTTACCTGAGCCCCATCTCGGTCCAGCGAAGTTGCACGAGTGTCTTGTCTTCCCGAGACTCCCCTCCTCATTGGCTGAGACAGCAGCGTGGCACCATTGGCTTCCACTGCTGTGAATCAAAATCAGTCAGCCAATCAGGAGAGAAAGGGGACGGGACCAGGCAACGGATGCATGTCTAAATGGACACAGGAAGCTGTGACTCGACTCGGGTGCCCCCATAGCAAGCTGCTTGCTGTGGGGGCACTCAACAGGAGGGAGGGGCCAGGAGCACCAGCAAGAGACACGAGAAGAGGAGGATCTGGGCTGCTCTGTGCAAAACAACTTCACAGAGCAGGTAAGTATAACATGTTTGTTATTTTTAAAGCAAAAAAAAACAGATTTTACAATCACTATAAATACAACAGTAAAAAAAGTGTTTTCAAATCAGCAGAGTTTACCTTTTTTGGACATTATTGTGAGAGGTTTTAACATGCTCCCCATTTTTACATAGAGGAGCCAGAATGAAATAGCAAGTTTCTGTTTCTTCTACCATCTGGACAAAACAAATGAAAGCTGCTGATCCAGCCAATTCAGTCTAACATAACAATGATCTTAAGACCAAGGGATGGGCTTGTGCATGGCTGGAAATATTTATTTAAATGAAATCTTTTATGATTAATAATTACTCAGGATACCACTGCTCACATTCTTCTGAAAAAGTTCATCATCTGACGCAGATCTAGCAAAAGCAGGAGGTTCACTAGCTGCAAATGTTTTCAGGTCTGTGACTCAAAATAGCTAAACAAAGAGAAATATTTTTTTCATAAGGAGTTTATCGAGGCAGCCTACATATACTTTAACAACTTTGACCAAGGAAGAAACCGTACCAAGCTTTGCTTTGACCTCTTGGTATACATTTAGAACTCATTCTGTTGTCTCCCTAATCCACCTTTAACCCTCTTTGAGGTTGCGCTTATTGATACTTAAGCTGTTGGCTGGCCACGGCTGAACAATTATCTAGTATTCTGTCTTATGTACATGTCTCGCTAATATTAATGCATCATGTTTCTTTTATAGCTTTCATAGGCTTGTTTCTGTAACAGTATGCCATTTGTCCTCAATAAAAAATGATTATGCAATAATCCAACAGTCTGCACCACCAAAATGTGGTGAGTAAATGGCATTTAGCCAAAAACCTACAATTATTCAGTATACACCTATAATGTCCTGCAATCATTCCAAAGCCCATGCATGTTTAACTTTTTTTATCTCAGAACACTGCACCTCATGCATCAAAGTGCCCAGTATTCTCAGCCAGATGTTGAATACACCAGGTTCACATGTACGCACACATAGGAATGTTGTGTTACAACCGCTGCACAGTTGTTGTGAGTAAATAGACTCCAATGTACAAACTGAATGTACAAAGTAAAATGTCATTAAAAGTCCTGTAGGTGCACAGGTGTTAAAGAGTATCGCTAACCAAAACTTTGTTTATTCTAAACTTTTGGATAGAGTGTGAAATGAATAGATCCTCTATTAGGCTTTTATTGCTGTCCACCAAAGAGATTCATCCTCACTATTTGTGATATGGTGACCATTGTCAGCAAGACAGGAAGTCCCCAATCATCATCTGCGTAATTCTTTGCTTTGCCTTCAAGATGCAAAGAGACGGGGTCTTCAAGCCTTAGCTATTGTTTGTTTGGAGGTGGTCAGAATCTGCAGTGAGAGTTTTAACTGAATTCTCATTAAGTCCAGGGCACAATGGTTCAGCAGAGCAAATGCCTGATCAGGTTCTATAGTGATCTTAGTCAGGGTAGATATTATTCTAAAAAGTTTGACCCAGAATTGCCGCACAACTGGGCATAACCACAATATATGGGAATGCGTGCCCATGCTATGCAATCTCTGAAACATACAGACAGATGTCCAATTTTTAAAGAACATGGCTCAATCACTAGCATTAGGCAAAAATATTTCTCCTCGTTCAAAGATTTTATTGAAAGGTATAAGTGGTACAAACAATGGTCAAAAAAGGACTGAAGACATGTGAAAAACACAATGTTAGCTATGCGTGACTGCAGTAAGGAGATCCCGATAGACAAAAGCAAAGGATGGATCTTACATAAGAGAACCTTAATGACAGTCGGATAATATCATACAAGTTTAAGGTGTGTAGGCTACATCTTAACATTTTAGCAAATAGATCAGGGTTTGGTAGGGTAAAATGGAGGAGGGATTTCACGTAGAGTGGTAATAGTAGAGTCAATTCTCTCGTAGATTGCCCCGTCAGATCGTGCATTATGTAGCCTTACGTAGGCTACCAGAAGAGAGAACCGTTAAGAGAGAAGAGTAAGAAGAAGTATGAGAGAGAGAGAGAGCCGAGAGAAAAGAGAGGAGGGGGGAGGGTGGGGGACCCCGGGTACCTCTAAAGGAGACATGAAGTGTAATGTCGAGAAAAGTCCAAGAGGTTGCCAATCATGGGAGCAATAGGACTCGTAAAAATTATGTGGGAGATAATGTGTCACCCACGGTGCCCAGAGGTCTTCATATTTAGCTATTCTGTCCATAACCATTGCTTCTATTTTAGCATGTATCATGGCTTATGTAACCTTATTTTTAACTGCAAGACTACATAGGGTAGGGGTCTTCTACGCCTTAGAAATAATTTGTTTGGCCGCTGTTGTGATCTGCAGGAGGAGCTTAAATTGGCGCTGGTTCAATTCCAGAGGTTTTAAATTTAGAAGTGCAAATTTGGTGGTTCTGGGGAAAAGGTGTGGTAAAAAGTGTAGCGAGCATGTTATACAGATCAGGCCAGAAGGCTTGGACTATCGGACACGCCCACCAGATGTGTAGGAAGGTGCCCTGTGTCGAAAAGCCCCTGAAACAATTGGAGGAGTAATGGGAACATACTAAGCGATCCTGGTGGGGACCAAATACCAGCGAGTTAGAACTTTGTAATTGGTTTCTAGTGCAATGATGTTCTACGAAAAGGACTTAGTGGCTTGCCAGATGTGGTTCCAGTGTGCTGTATCTAACGTCAGTTCTAAGTCTCTTTCCCACTTAGTGACATAGGAGAGAGTAGTGGAAGCTATGTAGGTGAGAATAGAGAGTGGAGATTAGGCCTCGTCAATGAAAACCTTTTGCAGGTTTGCTCGAAGAGAGACATGGAGGGGGCAGAGCAGTTTCTAGGTATCAAAAGAGTACGGAAGTGTTTAATTTAAAGGTAACAGAAGATTTCAGAGGAAGGGAGGTAATGTGATTCACTAAGAGAGGGGAATAGTTTGATTCCAGAGGGAGTCATACATTTATATGCAGGGATGAGGTTTGCTGAGGACCAAGCCAGGAAAGAGGATGGAGAGGTCCAGGCTGGATAAAAAGCTGGGTTTCGGAAGAATAGGCAAAATTATTTCATGGCCACATTCAAACATACAGTATCTCACAAAAGTGAGTACACCCCTCACATTTTTGTAAATATTTTATTATACCTTTTTATGTGACAACACCGAAGAAATTACACTTTGCTACAATGTAAAGTAGTGAGTGTACAGCTTGTATAACAGTGTAAATGTGCTGTCCCCTCAAAATAACTCAAAACACTGATGTTTAAACCGCTGGCAACAAAAGTGAGTACACCCCTAAGTAAAAATGTCCAAATTGGGCACAAATTGTCAATATTTTGTGTGGCCACCATTATTTTCCAGCACTGCCTTAACCCTCTTGGGCATAGAGGTCACCAAAGCTTCATAGGTTGCCACTGGAGTCCTCTTTCACTCCTCCATGACAACATCACGAAGCTGGTGGATGTTAGAGACCTTGTGTTCCTCCCCCTTGCGTTTGAGGATGCCCACAATTTCTCAATAGGGTTTAGGTCTGGAGACATGCTTGGCCAGTCCATCACCTTTACCCTCAGCTTCTTTAGCAAGGCAGTGGTCGTCTTGGAGGTGTGTTTGGGGTTGTTATCATGTTGGAATACTGTTCTGCGGCCCAGTCTCCGAAGGGAGGGGATCATGCTCTGCTTCAGTATGTCACAGTACATGTTGGTATTCATGGTTCCCTCAATGAGCTGTAGCTCTCCAGTGCTGGCAGCACTCATGCAGCCCCAGACCATGACACTCCCACCACAATGCTTGACTGTAGGCAAGACAAACTTGTCTTTGTACTCCTCACCTGGTTGCCGCCACACACGCTTGACACCATCTGAAATAAATAAGTTTATCTTGTTCTCATCAGGCCACAGGACATGGTTCCAGAAATCCATGTCCTTAGTCTGCTTATCTTCAAACTGTTTGCAGGCTTTCTTGTGCATCATCTTTAGAAGAGGCTTCCTTCTGGGACGACAACCATGCAAACCAATTTGATGCAGTGTGCGGTGTATGGTCTCAGCACTGACAGGCTGATCCCCCACCCCTTCAACCTCTGCAGCAATGCTGGCAGCACTCATATGTCTATTTCCCGAAGACAACCTCTAGATATGACGCTGAGCACATGTACTCAACTTCTTTGGTCGACCATGTTAAACTGCTGTATGGTCTTGGCCACCGTGCTGCAGCTCAGTTTCAGGGTCTTGGCAATCTTCTTATAGCCTAGGCCATCTTTATGTAGAGCAACAATTCTTTTTCTTTTAGATCCTCAGAGAGTTCTTTGCCATGAGGTGCCATGTTGAACTTCCAGTGACCAGTATGAGAGAGTGAGAGCGATAACACCAAGTTTAACACACCTGCTCCCCATTCACACCTGAGACCTTGTAACACTAACGGGTCACATGACACTGGGGAGGAAAAATGGCTAATTGGGCCCAATTTGGACATTTTCACTTAGGGGCGTACTCACTTTTGTTGCCAGCAGTTTAGACAATAATGGCTGTGTGTTGCGTTATTTTAAGGGTACAGCAAATTTACACTGTTATACAAGTTGTACACTCACTACTTTACATTGTAGCAAAGTGTCATTTATTCAGTGTTGTCACATGAAAAGATATAATAAAATATTTACAAAAGATGGCCTAGGCTATAAGAATATTGCCAAGACCCTGAAACTGAGCTGCAGCACGGTGACCAAGACCATACAGCGGTTTAACAGGACAGGTTCCACTCAGAACAGGCCTCACCATGGTCAACCAAAGAAGTTGAGTGCACGTGCTCAGGGTCATATCCAGAGGTTGTCTTTAGGAAATAGACATATGAGTGCTGCCAGCATTGCTGCAGAGGTTGAAGGGGTGGGGGGTCAGCCTGTTAGGGCTCAGACCATTTGCCACACACTGCATCAAATTGGTCTGCATGGCTGTCACCCCAGAAGAAAGCCTCTTCTAAAGCCCGCAAACAGTTTTCTGAAGACAACCAGACTAAGGACATGGATTACTGGAACCTTGTCCTGTGGTCTGATGAGACCAAGATAAACTTATTTGGTTCAGATGGTGTCAAGCGTGCGTGGCGGTAACCAGGTGAGTACAAAGACAAGTGTGTCTTGCCTGGTGGTGGGAGTGTCATGGTCTGGGGCTGCATGACTGCTGCCAGCACTGGGGAGCTACAGTTTATTGAGGGAACCATGAATGCCAACATGTACTGTGACATACTGAAGCAGAGCATGATCCCCTCCCTTCAAAGACTGGGCCGCAGGGCAATATTTCAACATGGTAACGACCCCAAACACACCTCCAAGACAAACACTGCCTTTCTAAAGAAGCTGAGGGTAAAGGTGATTGACTGGCCAAGCATGTCTCCAGACCTTAACCCTATTGAGCATCTGTGGGGCATCCTCAAACGGAAGGTGCAAGGTCTCTAACATCCACCAGCTCCGTGATGTCATTATGGAGGAGTGGAAAAGGACTCCAGTGGCAACCTGTGACGCTCTAGTGCAGTGTTTCTCAACTCCAGTCCTCAAGGCGCCCCAACAGGTCATGTTTTCAGGCTTACCATTATTTTGCACAGGTGATTTAATCAGTATCACTGCCTTAGCAATTACCACAGCCATTTCATCTGAGGGAAATCCTGAAAACATGACCTGTTGGTGCGCCTTGAGGACTGAAGTTGAGAAACACTGCTCTAGTGAACTCCATGCCCAAGAGGGTTTAGGCAGTGCTGAAAAATAATGGTGGCCACACAAAATATTGACACTTTGGACCTAAATAGACATTTTCAGGGTGTACTCACTTTTGTTGCCAGCGGTTTAGACATTAATGGCTGTGTGTTGAGTTATTTTGAGGGGACAACAAATGTACACTGTTATACAAGCTGTACACTCAATACTTTACATTATAGCAAAGTGTCATTTCTTCAGTGTTGTCACGTAAAAAGATATAATAAAATATTTACAAAGATGTGAGGGTGTACTCGCTTTTGTGAGATACTGTATATCTCTACTGGATAACCTTTTAAACTTAGGTCATCACAATGTACTATCATAGCAATTAGATTTATGCAAAAAATAGGCATACATTGGTCATGTGCAAGGCATTTCCCATGTAAATTTCACATGACTGTCCATGGAGAAAACTCACTGCATGGTCAGACCTAATTTGCAGCAGAAAAGTACCATAGCAGAAACCGTTATCTGTTTAAAAGCCAAGCTGTGTAATAGCCTACAGAAGAGAACTTCATGAGTATTTGGGAAACTCTAATGGGAAAAGACAGTCTGCTAAGCTAATACGAAGCCAGAAATTTCTTTCACCATGCTTGAAGTACAGCAAAGTTCTAAACTGAGTATTTCACACACTCGCATAGTCAGCAATACAAAGCAAGGTGCAAACTGAAGTGTAAACTGCAGTAACCCATAGCAACCAAATACAGTTCAGTTTTTTGAAGTCAGCTCACAGTAAGATGAATTTTGATTTTCTTGTTATTGTACATGACTACACACTGGTCTGTTATTGATGCGCTTTTGGTGTTTAAAAAGCGGAACAAAATACATGAAAAATCCTTGAAATCCTATGGAACTCTTCACACCAGTGCACTGCTGGTGCGATGTGTTTGCATGCTGCTGTTTATGTGTACGTTTAAAAAACATACCAAAAACATATAAAAAAAACACCTTGCCATTGAAATGAATAGAAAACATATCAAAAATGAAACAGCTGAGCATTTTTGGTGTGCTTTTTGAATCACCTGTCCAAGTTTCACAGGTGCATGCTGAGAATCTGGAAACCAGAAAACACACCAAAAAACGCATCGAAAATGCATCATGCGTTTTTACTGCGGAACAGTGTGAAACGGTCCTAAAGCTGACAGATAATTTCCTTCCGTTCTTTTAAATCACCCCAAAACATTTGTGGACTTCATACCTTTTACTACTTCTGGTACATTGCAGGAAGGATCAATGCTGCCTATATGCTTGGGATGGGCAGGATTAATGTCTCCTCCGAACAGAAGAGCTGTAATAGGAACAGATATGATTATACATCAATCAGACCTTGCAATAAGTAAAATGATCTATGTTGAGAAGTCTTCTTTGATAATAGAAGTGCTTAAGCACCAAGTGTCTGTGTTACATTGTGGGGCTAAGGGTCTGGACCCCAAAAATGCAACTCTCAATGCACAACTAATAAGATAGCCCAAGCTTTCTGGTCTGCTCATCATACAATGTGTGAGAGATCTTCCTGTTCTATAGCCAACCTGTGGCATGGGTCTCTTAAGCCTCGTACACACGATCGGATTGTTGTCCAACAAAACCGTGGACTTTTGTCCGAAGGGCGTTGGCCCAAACTTGTCTTGCATACAAACGTCAAGGAATTGTTGGCCAACAAATACGAACATAGTGACATACTACATTGTTTTTCAGTTCTTTAGCGCCACCCTTTGGGCTCCTTCTGCTAATTTCGTGTTAGTAGAAATTTGGTGAGTGTTGATTCACACTTTTCATTTCACGCTTTTCAGTTAGTTTCTGAACGGCCGTTCGTCAACCAGCCATGTTGCGGAATCAGAGGAGATAAGGTGTTATTTATTATTGGCCTTGGAGTTATTGCTTTGACAATATTTTTTTGGTTGAATAATGATTTGATTTGGTATATTTTCTATATTTTTGGATGCATAGAATGCACTTTTTGGTTAAGTTCTATTGGCGGATAGCATGTCTAATTTTATTTCTTTTCTTTTTTTAACGCACAATAAAAAAAATTGTGGAGAATAATGCTTGGCTATGTGTTTTACTACAAATGACAGTTTGGGAGTAGGCAGTTACATTTAAAAAAACACAATTTAAATTGACAAGCGACACCAACATAGTTGTATCTTTGATCTTATAAACTATGGAATAATGGTGTTGTGGTAACTTGCACAAAAAAAAAAAAAAAAAAAAAGCATAATAATATTATTCTTGATATCACTAGAAAAAAAATCCTTTGAAAATTTGTTTGCAATAACTCCATCAGTATCACCAGCAAAGCAGCTTCATTATTATCCCATTAAAGAAGAAGAGAATTGTGCGCTGCATTTCGAGATTTCATAATTTGCCGCGTCACGAATGTTAATTCTCCATTACGAACGCTAGTTTACAAGACGACCGCTTCTGGCTCGTCCTTGCTTCCGAGCATGCGTGTTTGTACTTTTGTACTTTTGTCCGATGGACTTGTGTACACACGCTTGGAAAATCCGACAACAGACATTTGTCCGAGGAAAATTTTAAAACCTGCTATCCAACATTTGTCTGCGGAAAATCCGACAACAATTGTCCGATAGAGCGTACAAAGGGTCGATCGAAAAATCCGATCGTGTGTACGAGGCTTAAGTGTCTAGGTGATGGACAGATCAAGATCAAACTTTGCAGCGGGCTCTATCAATGCAGTCTGAGGACAAGTCAGCTCCACAATACAATCTACATAGGAAATAAAAATGGTATGTGTACCAAACAGTAGCACCGGTAACTAGGCGGGAATTAGATATTAATTACAGATAGTGGTTTTAATGTTAGGATATTACAAGCTAATCTTTAACCATATAAAACATACTAAACTCTCATAGCATAAGACATTCATTTGCCCATTAGGAATTATTCTTAAAGGGGAATATCACTATAAACCATGCTACTTTGAATAATACCATCTTGGCCAAAATACAACTTTGTAATGAATAAACTGTTACATAGGTAATCTGTATGGAAATATGAAATGATTTTCCCATGTGCACTGTTATCAGAAGTTCTTAGATTGTCCGTTGCAATCCAGCAACATAAGTCAATCACTCACTCTGTAATAGGAGATCTTGCAAAGAATAAACTCAAACTGTACATGTGAAGCTAGCATTTTCCTTGCAAGCTGATTACCAAGTAGGCAAGCCAAGACAAGGGAAAATGGTCCTAAAGAGATATTAGGAATGTGCACTGCAAGTTGTTCTAATGCGCTAAAGAGCATTCTTGCAGGATTTCGAAAGCCCAGCTTCTTGGGAGGCAGGTGTGGGGTATGGTAACCTCACTGGTGCTTTTGGGAAGTGCGGGGGGTGAGCTAAGTGTTTTTTTTTGTTTGTTTCCGTTTTACCATTTTTTCAGCCTTTCTTATACCTAATGTATTTGGGGTGTGGAGGCGGGGGGCTGTCAGCACAACGAACCTTCCATTGTCATGCACCTCAATACATTGCACCAGTCTGAATGGATCCTTAGATTCATCCTTACCCTTCAATAAATAAGTTTCATTTTTGTATGATTTTTTTAAATAACTGATTTAATCTGCATATTGTCATGCCAGAAATGTGTCATGCTAATAAGAGGTTAATTGGGCTCCTTACCTGTTCAACTGAGCACAGAGCAGTCTGGCTGTGCCACCTCAACTCCCACACCACCTTTGTGACAGTCTGCCAGATTATCTAACAGATTATCCTGCAGATCAGCAATATATTTACAAAATTCAACTGACCGCTATCAGACAGATTTGAATCATGTGCAAAATTCAGCAAATCACATCTCAATGTCTACGCTCTACCACTTAAAGCGGAGTTCCACCCATTTAAAAGTCAGCAGCTACAAAAAGTGTAGCTGCTGACATTTTAATAATCAGACATTCACCTGCCCCACAGTCCAGCGATGCGGGTGCAGAAAGCCTCGCTCCTCCCCCCTCCTCTCCATGGTGCCGGCATTCTAACTGTGGGTGCCCGGCTGTGGCTTCACAGCCGGGCACACACTGCACATGCGCAAACCGCGCTGCAAATTGCTGGGGAATCTTCTGGGACCTGAGACGTGTCCCAGAAGATTGCAGGGAGGGAGGGGGGAGAGGTGATATTCCTTCCGGCGCTGCGGCGCCAGGGGAGGAAGTGGGAGCTGGGTGCCTCTAAAAACAGGGTACCCGCTCCCCCCCCCCCCCCAAAAAAAAATGACATGCCAAATGCGGCATGTCAGGGGGTCACCAGCACCTAAAGCGGAAGTTCCATGTTTGGGAGGAACTCCGCTTTAAGAGCTTTTTTCCATTGGTCTCAGTTCTAAAGATCTTAGCGTGTGGTGCGCATGCCCCCCAGGCGTACTGCTAAGGGTTTGGGGGAATTCTTCTACTGCTTATGTCCAATTCATAACAATTCAGAGCTTCAGAATATATTTTATTAAAAAGATATTAGAAAGTTATTGTTTATTTAAAAGCATTTTACATTTCTGAAAAGCATTTACACACAGTTGGGGAGGGGGCTGTTAATGGATGTACCCTTCAAGGAGTATTTAAAGGAGTTGTAAAGGCAGAAGGTTTCTTATCTTAATGCATTATATGCATTAAGATAAAAAACCTTCTATTTGTAGCAGCCCCCCCCCCCCCCTAATTACTTACCTGAACCCCATCTCTCCCCAGCGATGTCCACGAGTGTCTAAGCCATCCTGAACACTCCTCCTGATTGGCTGAGACACAGCAGTGGCGCCACTGGCTCCCACGGCTGTCAATCAAAGTCAGTCAGCCAACCAGGGGAGATGGGGGTGGGGCCAGGTCGGGGCTCTTTGTCTGAATGGATACACGGAGCTCTGACTCAACTCGGGTGCCCCCATAGAGAGCTTCTGTCTGAGGGGGCACTCAATAGGAGGGAGGGGCCAGGAGCAGCAAAGAGGGACCCGAGAAGAGGAGGATCCGGGCTGCTCTGTTCAAAACTGCACAGAGGAGGTACGTATAACATGTTTGTTTTTTTAACTAATTTTTACAATTACTTTAAGATTAGGTAACCATAAGCTTTTATAATGTGACACTTTAAATAAATTGAGAAACATTTCCTAGATGGGGCTACTTCTTTAGCCTTGTATTATGCAAAAGAAAAAGAACTCAAAATGAAGAAGTGTGCCTAAAGGACATGTTCACTGTTAGTGAATTTGCCCTTTAATTTATTCTCCACCCCTCCTAAGTGCAGAGTAAAGCCGGCCATAGACGGTTCGAATCATGGCCAGTTCAGCAGGAACCGGACGACATTTCGAACCATGTATAGGCAG
Organism: Lithobates clamitans; assembly: GCA_037952925.1. Taxonomy (NCBI): domain Eukaryota; kingdom Metazoa; phylum Chordata; class Amphibia; order Anura; family Ranidae; genus Lithobates; species Lithobates clamitans. Next base: position 511,061 of record JBBGZY010000286.1, read on the forward strand.
GTTGAATGTACCCAAGTTGATCGATCAATCAACGTGGGTACAACTAGCCTGTCTGATTTTACATGCGATAATTGCAAGCGGCTGTTATAGGCGCTAGCAATAATCGCCGTGTTCTCCCGACGGGGATGCCTAACCTGTGGTTGCAGGAAAGAAATTCGCTCCATCTATGACCGGCCTTAAATAGTTACCTTTCTCACTATTCCAGGGTGAGCTTTACTGTGTGGTCATGCCAGCATCTTACTGCCTTTCTCCTGAAAATGTCCCTGCCAGCTGGGGACAGCCTTATTTCAGCCATCCTGTGGCTTTGCAGTGCTCGGCCGCACAGTGAAGATTGCAGGAACAGGGAGGAATGTGAGTATTTAACACAGGTGGGGGAACTTTTCTTTAAAAAAAAAAGTAGGGCTATGCTTTTTAAAATATATCTACCAGTATATAAATACAAAAACAGGTAGTAGTAGTTATCATCAACCATTACAATCTGCAGAATACCATATCTGTTAAGGTTGTTTAATAGGTACATTCAAATAGTTTTTCCTTTATTGTTACCAGGGAACAATTCAAACATCAAGTCTGTACAAAATGTACTGTACATGAAAAAATAGCTGGCACAAATGGAAGACATTTATCAGCAACAGCTGGAGCGCGGTGAGGTGAACCTAATAGGTTGTGTTGTTAAGCACAAACAAGCTACTTACTGTGCTGATTAATGAGCATACGGAAAGAAATTCTGCTTGTGTAGAATCTATCCAGGAAATACTGGATATTGCTACTGACAAATGGGTCAAAGCCGTACTTCTCTTTGTATTCAATCACTCCTTGGGCCATGGTGGGGACCACATCATTGTGTCGGTTCCTCACTTGAATGAGGACATTTAAAAAGCTGAAAAATTAAAGCAGAACAAGCTTAAAATGTAAACAAATTATAAAAGCATAACTTTCACACTAGATTTCACAATTACACCATTGCTAATGATGATACTAATATCTAATTATTCTGTAGCCTACTGAAGTAGCAAGTTGTTAAAATATCCTATTGTAATTAATCGTATCATTTTCTATACATTAAAATAATTTTATGATTTATCTGTATACTTATGTAATTCTCTTTTAGCATATTTACAGTGCCTTGAATAAGTATTTATACCCCTTGAAATTTTCCACATTTTGTCATGTTACAACCAAAAACCTAAATGTATTTTATTGGGATTTTATGTGATAGACCAACACAAAGTGGCACATAATTGTGAAGCAAAAGGAAAATAATGAATGGTTCCCAAAATGTTTTACAAACAAAATATCTGAAAAGTGTGGCATGCTTTTGTATTTTAGCCCCCTTTACTCTGATACCCCTAACTAAAATCCAGTGGAACCAATTACCTTCAGAAGTCACCTAATTAGTAAATAGAGTCGACCTGTGTGTAATGTAATCTCAGTATAAATATAGCTGTTCTGTGAAGCGCTCAGAAGTTTGTTAGAACCTTAGTGAACAAACAGCATCATGAAGGTCAAGGAACACACGAGACAGGTCAGAGATAAAGTTGTGGAGAAGTTTAAAGCAGGGTTAGGTTATAAAAAAATATCCCAAATTTTGAACATCTCACGGAGCACTGTTCAATCCATCATCCAAAAATGGAAAGAGTATGACACAACTGCAAACCTACCGAGACATGGCCGCCCATCTAAACTGACAGGCCGGGCAAAGAGAGCATTAATCAGAGAAGCAGCCAAGAGGCCCATGGTACCTCTGGAGGAGCTGCAGAGATCCACAGCTCAGGTGGGAGAATCTGTCCACAGGAAAACTATTAGTCGTGCAATCCACAAATCTGGCCTTTATGGAAGAGTGGCAAGAAGAAAGCCATTGTTGAAAAAAAGCCATAAGACGTCCCATTTGCAATTTGCGAGAAGCCATGTGGGGGACACAGCGAACATGTGGAAGAAGGCACTTTGGTCAAATGAGACCAAAATTGAACTTTTTGGCCTAAAAGCAAAACGGTATGTATGGTGGAAAACTAACATCACCCTGTGCAGATGTGCAGACATCACCCTGAACACACCACCCCCACCGTGAAACCTGGTGGTGGCAGCATCATGTTGCGGGGATGTTTTTCTTCAGCAGGGACATGGAAGATGGTCAAAATTAATGGGAAGATGGATGGAGCCAAATACTGTACAGGGTAATCTTAGAAGAAAACCTGTTAAAGTCTGCAAAAGACTTGAGACTGGGGTGGAGGTTCACCTTCCAGCAGGACAATGACCCTAAATATACAACCAGAGCTACAATAGAATAGTTTAGATCAAAGCATATTCATATGTTAGAATGGCCCAGTCAAAGTCCAGACCTAAATCCAATTGAGAATCTGTGTCAAGACTTTGAAAATTGCTGTTCACAGACGCTCTCTATCCAATCTGACAGAGCTTGAGCTATTTTGCAGAGAAGAATTGCCAAAAATGTCACTCTCTAGATGTGCAAAGCTGGTAGAGACATACCCAAAACGACTTGCAGCTGTAATTGCAGTGAAAGGTGGTTCTATAAGGTATTAGCTCAGGGGGGCTGAATACAAATGCACGCCACACTTTTCAGATATTAATTTGTAAAAAATTTGGAAAACCATTTATCATTTTCCTTCCACTTCACAATTATGTGCCACTTTGTGTTGGTCTATCGCATAAAATCCCAATAAAATACATGTACGTTTTTGGTTGTAACATGACAAAATGTGGAAAATGTCAAGGGGTATGAATACTTTTTCAAGGCATGGTACACGTTCTTAAAAGGCAAAAGTGTAAATTATTGCAGGAATCCAGCTAGGCAACCTTAACAAGCTATGCAATGCCAATATCTCAAGGCCAGGAGATATTGCTTCACAAATTCTGGGAGTGCCATGAAGATGCCAGTTTTTCTAACGCAGGGAACTTGTCTTTACAGAAGAATCTCTCTGCAAATGTTTAGCTCTTTGTTTCTTTTATGACAGAATGTTTTGGAATTTTTAGGAATACAGAGTCTGCGAAGTTATGTCCTACAAAGTTTACACACGAGTGATATGTTGACATAAAGGTACTCCAATGCAAACATCAATAGTTGTTCTGCTACACTATAAACAACAGCAAAGGTTAGCAACATTAGCATGTAGACATATAAGGTGAGCAATAGGCACAATATAAGAAGTGTATCAATTCAACCGATTCAATGGTTTTGATGGATGGGAAGATACATGAATCTGAAAGCATATGCAACAACTGGCAGTGCAATGGGACAGTGTGAACAGGGATGACAGTGAAAGTATGCTTTTGATATGGCAGAGGAAAGCGGGTAAATGCTGCATCCGATAATAACAAGGGAAATGTGAAAAACCCTGAGAAGGGAAGGTAGAATCAATAGCAGCAAAACTAGGGTGGGTATTGCACCATACAGTCTAGTGCCAATGATGGAATAGAGAGCAAATAGTAGCAGGATCAGCTGCATCAGAGTTAGATCTCGGAGATGTGCAAAGGTGGCATTACCTGGTTCAAGCAGACTGAAAAGACCTAGAGGATGCAGGTTAGTGCTATAAAAATTCTGTATATTAGTAATACACAAGCCACAGGCCCTACATGGGATTCTGGTGTGTTGTATTTTTTACTGTAGTTACATTAGTTACATTTACGTTAAACATGAATTACAATATGATTTTTTTGTTGTTGTTTTTTATAACACATTTTATTATTATTATTATTATAAAGAGAAAACATGTACAGAAATCTCAAACATTTTTCGTACATAAACAGATGTTGAAACAGCAAGACTGTGGTACAAATGCAAGAGCTGATACTTCAACATAAACCTATACATGTCGTTTCAGGGTCTCTTGGTGTCTTGGTACTTGTGGGGTGGTCTAATTTGCTTTATCGCACCCTGTCCTAGTAGTAAGATCTGTGATCTATTTTAGTATCATTCTAGTTCTCCAGTTATCTGTTGCAAGATTAGGATTATTAGGAGAGGGTGAGTATGTTTCACATAAGTTTGGTTAGAAGGGGTTATATGTGTCTATGGAGAGTAGTGTGAAGTTTCTCCAATTCGATGGTGAGCTTATTTGAGTTTAGATGGAGGATACGCGAAGATAGGTGTAGTCACTAAGAGACTCTATTTGTGATTAAGCTGAAGTTTTCCATTATTATGTGGGGGGGTATAGGAGTATGAGGGATAGGGGATGAGATATTGTATGGAGGGGGTTAGGGGCAAGAGGGAGAAGGGGGGTAGGGAGGGAGGGAGGGGAAGAGGGAGGAAGCAGAGGGAAGGGGAGAGAAAGAGAGAAGAAGAGAGCGAAAAAAAAAGGGGGGGGAGGGAAGACGGGGAGAGGGTATAATCATAATCATTCTCTGACCCTCCTCGGGTTCTTTTCTCTTTTCTTATTTGGTTCCCTTTTTTTTTTCCCTTTGTAAAGGACAGTTTGGACTTCTGTTCCTAGATTCATACAATATGATTCTGACAGCTTTGTACTTCTTGAAACCAAAATGGAATAAGCTGAAATTCCACTTTTAATTCTGTACTGCAGGGGTCTCAAACTGGCGGCCCTCCAGCTGTTGCAAAACTACAAGTCCCATCATGCCTCTGCCTGTGGGAGACATGCTTGTAACTGTCAGCCCTGCAATGCCTCATGGGACTTGTAGTTTTGCAACAGCTGGAGGGCCGCCAGTTTGAGAGCCCTGCTGTACTATATACTGCAGATGGCAGTTCTGCCAATAGTTATTTACATGCAGACACGACCGCTATTTTTAGATCTAAATGCTATTAGAAGTAATAAGCAAAAGAGAACCAATGCAGGCTTGTCCATATCCTGTGAAGCTCCAGGCTGGGGTCACACCTATGCGAATTAGATGTGGAATTCTCCGCATCCAATTCACATAGCAGGAGATTGTGACTGGCTCTCTATGGAGCCGGTTCACACATCCCCACAGCAGCTTCGGTCTGTTTCAGGTCCAAATTCAACCAAAAATTTGGGCTAAAATCGGACCTGAAACTGTGAATGGAGACGCACCGGACTCCTGCTGTGAGCCGCTGCATGTTATAGTGTGAACCCAGCTTTAAACCAAATATTTTTCGGCCTGGTGGCTACAAAATTGTTCTCGACTTTGATCCCAGTACATGGTCTTTTACTGATGATCTTGCCACGTATTATAGGGAAACATGCTCTTGTAAATAGTAGCAGCGACACTAATGCCCCGTACACACGGTCGGATTTTGTTCGGACATTCCGACAACAAAATCCTAGGATTTTTTCAGACAGATGTTGGCTCAAACTTGTCTTGCATACACACGGTCACACAAAGTTGTCGGAAAATCCGATCATTCTAAACGCGGTGACGTAAAACACGTACGTCGGGACTATAAACGGGGCAGTGGCCAATAGCTTTCTTCTCTTTATTTATTCTGAGCATGCGTGGCACCTTGTCCGGCAGATTTGTGTACACATGATCGGAATTTCCGACAACGGATTTTGTTGTCAGAAAATTTTATAGCCTGCTCTCAAACTTGGTGTGTCGGAAAATCCGATGAAAAATGTGTGATGGAGCCTACACACGGTCGGAATTTCCGACAACAGGATCCTATCACACATTTTCCGTCGGAAAATCCGACCGTGTGTACGGGGCATAATGCAAAACACAAGGCTACAGATTGCCCTGCAGTCAGTCAGAATAGAATGCAGTTGAGTACTCATTATTAGAAATAGCCGTTACTTACTCATAAAGTACATCAGGATCTTCTGGGCTCTTATTCTCATATTCTAAAAGTTCAAGAAAACTTTGCATGTACCTAGAGGCGATAAAAGTAAATAATTCAGTACAATTTTTAACTAAGGTATCCAAAACTCAGAAAAAGGTCAACCTGTACCAAGGTGTTTAGAAGGTTGTAAAAAATATAGCTCTTTATTTGTACATCATGAGACAAGCAACTTTAAAACCTCATAATCCCATAGCTAACAATGGTATTTCAAGATTTAGACAGCTCTTTTTCAAGCATGTAGTATACCTTTCTGTGCTTGAAAAAGAAGCATATAAACGTTCAAATCTAACTATTATCTATGTGATAGTGGATTTTTTTTTGTCTGTTTGTCTTAAGATGTGCAGATAAAAGAGCTTTTTTTTTTCAACGTTCTGAAGTCCTTGGTGCAGGTTGACCTTTTGTTTCTGAGTTTTGGACTCTAAAATGGTATTAAAGGCTTGTTTTTTTTGTTGTTGTTTTTTTAAGAATAACAAACATGTTATACTTACCTGCTCTGTTCAGTAGTTTACACAGAGCAGCCCAGATCCTCCTCTTCTCGGTTCCCCCGCCGGTGCTCCTGTCCCCTCCCTCCCGCCAAGTGCTCCAAAAGCAAGCAACTTGCTATAGGGGGACCCGAGCAGGCTGACCCCCGAGTCACTGCCCCGCTTGTTCCATTCACACAGAGCCACGGCTAGGCCCGCTCCCTCTGTCCTCATTTGCTCACTGGCTGTGATTGACAGCAGCTCCCGCTGCTGTCTCAGCCAATGAGGAGGGAGAGCCCCGAAGAGCCGAGGCTCTTGTGCACATCGCTGGATCGTGATGGGGCTCATGCAAGTATTGGGGGGTTGGGGGGCTGCTGCACACAGAAGGTTTTTTACCATCATGCATAGAATGCATGATGGTAAAAAACCTTGAGCCTTTAGAACCACTTAAAGTGGATGACAAAGGGCTAGTGACCGTTGCACATACAGTGGATATAAAAAGTTTACACACCCCTGTTAAAATGTCAGGTTTCTGTGATGTAAAAAAATGAGACAAAGGTAAATCATTTCAGAACTTTTTCCACCTTTAATGTGACCTATAAACTGTACAACTCAGTTGAACAACAAACTGAAATATTTTAGGAGGGGAAGTAAAAATACAAAACTAAAATAATATGGTTGCATAGGTTTGCACACCCTCCTATAACTGGGGATGTAGCTGTGTTCAGAATTAAGTGATCACATTCAAACTCATGTTAAATAGGAGTCAGTACACACCTGCCATCATTTAAAGTGCCTCTGATTAACCCCAAATAAAGTTCAGCTGTTCTAGTAGGTCCTTCCTGACATTTTCTTAGTCGCATCCTACAGCAAAAGCCATGGTCCGCAGAGAGCTTCCAAAAGCATCAGAGGGATCTCAGTGGTTAAAAGATATCAGTCAGGAGAAGGGTACAAAAGAGTTTTCAAGGCATTAGATATACCATGGAACACAGTGAAGACAGTCATAATCAAGAGGAGAAAGTATGGCACAACAGGGACATTACCAAGAACTGGATGCCCCTCCAAAATTGATGAAAAGATGAGAAGAAAACTGGTCAGGGAGGCAGCCAAGAGGCCTACAGCAACATTAAAGGGGTTGTAAAGGTAATTTTTTTTTTTTTTTTAAATAACAAACATGTTATACTTACCTTCACTGTGCAGCTCGTTCTGCACAGAGTGGCCCCGAACCTGGTCTTCTGGGGTCCCTCGGCGGCTGTTTCAGCTCCTCCCCGCATGCATTCACCACCTTAATGCGAGCTCCCTCGCATGGTGGTGAGTGCTTGCGGGCGCGCTCCTGTGATACAGCCGGCGGCTATAGCCGCTCGCTGTATCACTCGGCCCCGCCCCCCGTCGCGCCGCGTCATCGGATGTAATTGACAGCAGCGCGAGCCAATGGCTGCGCTGCTTTCAATCCATCCACTGCAGCCAATCAGTAATCAGGCTGAGCTGCAATGAAGATGACGAGAACGAGCAGCGAAGATTCAAGGCGTCAGGTAAGTAAAACGGGGGGGCTGGGGGCGGCGGTATTGTCAAAAGTTTTTTCACCTTAATGCATAGAATGCATTAAGGTGAAAAAATTTTTACCTTTACAACCCCTTTAAAGGAGCTGCAGGAACACATGGCAAGTACTGGCTGTGTGGTACATGTGACAACAATCTCCTGTATTCTTCATATGTCTGGGCTATGGGGTAGAGTGGCAAGGTGGAAGCCTTTTCTTACGAAGAAAAACATCCAAGCCCTGCTAAATTTCGCAAAAACACATCTGAGGTCTACCAAAAGCATGAGGGAACATGTGTTATGGTCTGATAAAACCAAGGTTGAACTTTTTGACCATAATTCCAAAAGATATGTTTGGCGCAAAAACAACACTACACATCACCAAAAGAACACTATACCCATCGTGAAGCATGGTGGTGGCAGCATCATGCTTTTGGGCTGTTTTTCTTCAGCTGGAACAGGGGCCTTAGTCAAGGAAGAGGGAATTATGAACAGTTTCAAATACCAGTCAATATTGGCAAAAGACCTTCAGGCTTCTGCTAGAAAGCTGAATATGAACAGGAACTTCATCTTTCAGCATGACAACGACCCAAAGCATACATAAAAATCAGCAAAGAAATGGCTTCACCAGAAGAAGATTAAAGTTTTGGAATGGCCCAGCCAGAGCCCAGACCTAACTCCGATTGAATATCTGTGGGGTGATCTGAAGAAGGCTGTGCACAAGAGATGCCCTTGCAATCTGACAGATTTGGAGTGTTTTTTGCAAATAAGAGTGGGCAAATATTGCCAAGTCAAGATGTGCCATGCTGATAGACTCATACCCAAAAAGACTGAGTGCTATAATAAACTCAAAAGGTGCTTCAACAAAGTATTAGTATAAGGGTGTGCACACTTATGCAACCATATTATTTTAGTTTTAAATTTTTACTTCCCTCCACCTAAAAGATTTCAGTTTGTTGTTCAACTGAGATGTACCATTTATAGGTCACAATAAGGCCCCTTTTACACTTGTGTGTCTTGTCCTGTGAATTGGGACTGCAAAGACGCATGACAAGTCGTACCCCATGATTTCCAATGAGTACCATTCATATCTGTGCAACTTCAAGTCGCACTGACTTCAGAGCAGTTCCTGTATTACTTTGGTCCGACTTTGATGCGAGTTGAGGTCCATAGGCCTCAAGTTTACACAGGCTTTCCCTGAAATCGTGGTAAAATCGCGCGACTTGAGTTAATGTACATGCTGGTGCTGCTGCAGCTACGTATGGCGGCAGTAGTAACGAGATTAAAGCCCAACTTAGCTTTCGGGCACCACCTTCAAGCTCTCATTTACCTAAGAGCAACCCCCGCACACTTTCCAAAAATAAGATCCAAATACAGATCTTTTGTCCAGGTGTCTTGGTCCTTTTAACCTTCACCTTTTTCAAGTGATGGATGGACTTTAAATGCTTTGCAGGATTCTCTTGTCTGTGAACCCAAGGCACAGCCTCGATGTTCTGGATTCATAGAATATGGGTTGAATAAAGCTAGATGTCATTCAATCTATTCCACCTCTTTCCTGAAATGGGGAGTCTGCTGGGGACTGTGCCAGCGAGGAGGTAAGTATAGCAGCCAGAGTTGTTTTTTTTTTTTTTTTTCTTACATTTTAGAAAGCTTTGGGGAATCCCTGCATTTATTTTTTGCCCATGCTGCCCAAAAAATGCATCTTTTTGGTGACCAAGAATTTACAATTATTTTTCTAAATAAAGGCATTCTGTTCAAAAGGCTTTGCTACTGGTTGCAGATATTAGCAGAGAAATGTATTCTGTTAATGGCAAAGCATTGCTTAGTAAACAGTGTTCTGTCATGTAATTCTTGCCCACTGACAGTGATCAGAAGCTTGGGGCAATGGTTAGTGGGTTCTTGGATCTTTTCTGATTAAAAATAGAATATAGATGTACAAGCCATTGTACTTAAACACAGCACAACAAGCCACACGAATATACCCATACACATAAAGGGGTTGGATAGACAGAATAGACAAATGCAAGCTTCAGCTTACCAGGTTCGTACTAGCTTGACTGATGGTCTTTGGAGTAAACTTTCAGGCAGCAGATTGACCTCTTTCAATGTGTTGGCAAGTCGTACGGGCAGTTCCTTTCGCAAGAAAAGGTATGAGGTCTTTTCACAAGCATTATTGCGTCCTAAAAGGGAAAGAGGAAGGTAATTAGTAGTATGCACCCCTTTAGGAAATGTAGAAAAGGAATTTATAACAATGGAAGAAATTGTATCACTAGATATATTCATTTTTAAGCATTTCTCAGTTTCCTCTGCTGGATCTACATACAACCGCTTAAAGATAAGCTAAACTGTGAAAGCTGTACCTAAAAAGCAACAGAGGGTCATTACTGACTTACCATGCCTCGTTCTCTGTGAAAGTGGCCATCTTAGTAGAGACAGGTTTTGGCTCAAGTCAGAGAACACACCAAGAACAGTAATAGCAAAACTAAATCTCACTCCAAATCTTCTGGTAGACTAGTAGTTAGATGCAGCAGTGCCTGAGATCTCATACTGTAAATATTCATCAATGAAGCTGTAGGCATAGGAGTGCCTAGGGTGCTCACATACTAGGCAGTGCACTATTTTTCAGAAGGAAATTCAGACACTGGGCACATTTTCAAGATACTGCTAAGGCACAATTAACATTTATAAAAGCACCATAACAGCAGATTGTCATTTTTTTTAGTTTAGGTCAATTTTAAATTGAAGATCAGAACAAAAACAAAAAAAAGGAACACAAAGGCTCAAAACTGTTACAATTTACAGGTAAACTAGATAAATTTGTCTTGATATTAACCTCCTAGCATTCCCTGCACAGAACCCCTTAGGATGTGAGTGAGCAGCATTGTCTATATCACTATGTTTATACATGGAGACCCTGCAGCATTGATCAGTTAATACAATATTAGCAATTGTGACCCAGACTTATTAATAGTAAGTAAAAAATGCAGCATAAATCACAAACTGGTAATCTAAACGCAAGGGCTGTTTTTATTCATCCACTTTGAAAAGAAAAATGGGGTTCAAGTGGGGAATATATATAATTTACTGTGCATTATTGTCGAAAAGACCACACGGCTATTTATGAAAATGCAAATACGAAGTAGGAAATGCAATAAAATCCACTTCCCGTTACTTTACAAAATAACCGTAATTTACTTTACATATATAAGTGGGCTTACACAATAAGTCCTCTTTTAATAGCTGCCTTGACCACAGTATAAACACTCACCCTAACCAGCACTGCACTTACGCCATTAAATACCCATTGCTTCTAACATTAAATCAATTACCTTGACATTATAGTGGTCCTTGGAATAAAACACCTTTTAAACACAGTTTAAGTATTTACTAAACAAGTCTAATTCTGGCTGGATTTCCACTACTTTGGCAAAATCCACCACTTTTCTTTGGCTAATCATGGGTTTCTTTTTACTGAAATCACTTTCGAGCTTTTCACTGTTTTCTGCTAAGACCTACTTCTATTAGCTCACATTTTTATGAAGAGGAATGTGCAATCCTCACTGCTTCCAGGGCAAATCCTCTATGCACCTTAAGGCTGGGTTCACACTCGAGATCGCAGCAGCTCACAGCAGGAGTCCGGTACGTCTCCATTCACTGTTTCAGGTCCGATTTCAGCCCGAATTTTGGGCTGAATTTGGACCTGAAACAAACCAAAAGACGCACAGGGCTCCTGTGCAATTCGCACCGGAGCCGCTGCTGAGTTGTGTGAACCGGCTCCATAGAGAGCCAGTCACAAACTCCTGCTATTCTAATTGGATGCGGGGAAACTCACATCCAATTCGCATAGGTGTGAACCCATCCTTAAGGTGGCCACATGCAGCTAATAACCTCACATGATGCAGCAGTGCTGAGAATCACTTGTGGTGGTCAAACTGTGTAGAGCTTTTTAACAGAGCAAAAAAAATTCTGAAGATTAATTTTTCATTACAGAAAATGGGGATTTTTGGACATGCCTTGGATGCCCTTCTATACAAAAAAAAGGAAACATTCTCTCACTATGCATACCTCACATGGGTCCTAGTAGTAAGAGCTTGCAGATCTGCCTGCCTATGGCCTGCTTAATGTACCCATACAAGACCTACTAGGTACATCAGCTTTCTATAACAAAACTTGGGCTGTGCATGAGGTTCTGGTAAACCAGATATCTACTCTACCTGATGAGATGGTCCACTTATTCATTCTTTGATAACATCTGTGCAAGTATATGGGCAATGCACTGGAGAGTTGGCTTAGGTGTGAACATCTAAAGATTTGTCTGCAGCTTTATATGGCTAATGCTGGTAATGCTTATGCCGCGTACACACGAGCGGACTTTACGGCAGACTTTTTCCTGCTGACTTTTCGACGGACTTTACGACGGACTTTCCGAATGAACGGACTTGCCTACACACGATCAACCAAAGTCCGACGGATTCGTATGTGATGACGTACGACCGGACTAAAACAAGGAAGTTCATAGCCAATAGCTGCCCTAGCGCTGTTTTTTGTCCGTCGGACTAGCATACAGACGAGCAGACTTTTCGACCGGACTCGAGTCCATTGGAAAGATTTGAAACATATTTCATTTCTAGGTCTGTTGAACTTTTGGGGAAAAAAAGTCCTCTGGAGCCCACACACGATCGAATTGTCTGCCGGACTCCGGTCCGCCGGACCAAGTATGCCGTAAACTCCGGTCGTGTGTACGCGGCATTAGGATACCTATGCCTTAAGCTGGGTAGACAAGGGAAGTTTTTTTTTCCGTTCAACCCAGCGGCCTGAACGAAACAAAATCGTAATGATCGCCGTACTAACACATCCAATGTTAGTGCGGAGATCTCCCCGCCAAGCTATTGTGTTCTGACAGGGGAACCCCCCTCAAAACACAGTCAGCCAATGGCTGCGGATGATTGGATGCTGTTTTTTTAGCATGCTAATTTGACAGAACCTGGTTGTGAGACCGGCTTCTGTCGTACGAGGAACTGTACACAGCTTCCTGCTGAACTGACCGTATTGGTGCAATTTTCAGCCCACGTTTAATGTGTTGACTAAGTGTTCAAGTGTTAGGGTGTCCTTAGACGAGAAGGGATTTTCCTGAGAACAACAGATGAGATTAGCCTGCTCTTGTTTAGCAAGTACATGCCCTGATACTCGCCTAATGTTGACAACAGCATATGTGCTAATATTGATCCTTAAAGCCTCATTCTCTTAGATCCTACTGTTTAGTCTAGCCAAAATGTATTTACTTATTAGGAAAACAGGCAGCTTACCCAAACAAATACAAGAATAAAAATACCAAATGAAGATTTTACAGATTATCCTATAACTTTAGAAAGTAAAAGAGAAAAAAATAATTGCTCCTGTGTCAGTAGGCATCTCAAATGCCTAATGCCGCGTACACACGGTCGGACTTTTCAGCTACAAAAGTCTGACAGCCCGTCCGACAGACTTTCGACGGACTTTTGGCGGACTTTCAACAGACTTTCTAACGACCGGACTTGCCTACACACGATCACACTAAAGTCCGACGGATTCCTACGTGATGACGCACACCGGACTAAAATAAGGAAGTTGATAGCCAGTAGCCAATAGCTGCCCTAGCGTCGGTTTTTGTCCGTCGGACTAGCATACAGACGAGCGGATACCTGGGTCCGGCGGAGTTGCGAGGTAAAGATTTGAAGCATGTTCCAAATCTAAAGTCCGTCAGATTTGTGGCTGGAAAAGTCCGCTGAAAGTCTGGGGAAGCCCACACACGATCGGATTGTCCGCCGGACTTGGTTCGTCGGCGTCCGTCTGACTTTTGTAGCCGAAAAGTCTGACCGTGTTTACGCGGCATAAGGCTTGGTTTCACACGGCCGTGACTTGAGATCTGACTTGTGAGACCCCAAGTCGAGTGACATGTAAAATCCCATGTTAGTCACTGAGAGCTGTCCTAATTAGCACCACTAAAGTCACTCCGACTTTAGAGAAGGTTCCTTATCTACGTCAAGGCGACTTCTATCGGACTTGTGCCCATCGACTTTAATGGAAATTGCCTCCAAGTCGGATCCTCATCTTAATTGATGTGATATGGATTGACATTACAGGAAGTTTACACAGACATTCCCTGAAGTTGCTTCAAAGTCGCGCCGAAGTTGCGCCAAAGTCGCACTGTAAGTCGCGTGACTTTCAGGTCGCGGCAGTGTGGACTATACCTAAAGTGTGTTATATGCTTCAAGGAAGGCCTACACTGTTTGTCACTGATTGTTCTGTATTGCTAAACATTTCCCAGCGATAGGGGCTATATACCAGAACAAATTATTGTTAAATGTATTTATTTATTTAAAATATTTTTTTTTTTGTATAGTTATTTGTGATGTGCTTTTTTGTTAGTATTTCTGTAAGAAAATACCAAGAACTTTAAATTCAATAAAATGTATTTGATTAAAAAAAAAGGAAGGCCTACACTGTTCCAGTTTAAATCTAATTGACCAAAGATAACTCACCCAAAAATGCAGGCAGGAAAGCTGTTTGGGTAAAGGCAGACATTTCTGCTGGTGGTACATTTCTCTGGAAGCCTAAATTATCTCAATATAGCACCCAAAGTATTCCTGAATCTCTCTCAATGCATATAGTAAAATTTTTGGGAGTTGGTATCATAGTCTTCAATGTTATGCAGGAGCCAATGATAGGCATCTGTTTAACACTATGTAAAAAACTACAGGAGGTTTTAAAGTTGTTGTATACCTGCACATCAAAAAAGAAGAAAAGAAAAAACCCTGCAAGCCAAAAGCATAATGAGCTAGTATGCACTATATACTAGCTCATTATGAAATACTTACCTTAGATTAAAGCCCCCGTATTGCAGCCCGGTTCACGCGGAGACACTGACATCTTGCCCTTGGCATTTCTTCCGGGTTCGCGGCTCCGGCGCTGTGAGTGGCCGGAGCCACGATGACCTCACTCCCGCGCATGCGCGTGGGAGTCTTCTTCCCAGCAAGGTCCGGCAGACAGCAAGGCATTCAGAGCGCATGTGCCACTGACGTGAGCGGCTGCATGCAAAGGGAATATCTCCTAAACCATACAGGTTTATGAGATATTAATTTTACCTACAGGTAAGCCTTATTATAGGCTTACCAGTAGGTAAAAATGACAAATTAGGGTATACAACCACTTTAAAGGCGCTCAGTAGGCAAGGAGTGTGAAATTGTTGGCTGTCTCATGTGCAAATCTCAACTTCACCAAGAGAGTTAGGGGCTGGGTTTGGCACCTCCTGTAACTTCTTACTGGTTTTTCAACTGATGGGGAGCCCAATGTGCAATTGGGAGATGCAGAATGAGGGGGAGGAACAGCCCTTAATGTTCTCAATAAAGATTTCTATATCAGAACACTAGGGGTTTAGGAGCTCCTGGGGTGCTGCTGACATGGCTTAAAGCTAGTGCAGACACCCAAGAAAGGCTGCATCAGATTCCAGCTACTAATTTGTGTTATTCTAGGAACAAAATGGCTCATTTTAGAGCTGAACTCCAGCCTTATCTTCTGTCTTGCACAGTTAAACAGGCTACTCTCTTGTACCAAATTTGCTTACTCTACTTTCATTGCACATTGTCGACTTATATTAGAAGCTGCAACAGGTTAGATAAAGCCTGCCTCACATCCTGGCTGGAGAACATTCAGTATCATCTAGGCCTTTTGTTCACAGCCTTACTGAGTCTGATCCTTTCAATAATGCATGCTTGGCATCACACATAGGCATTACCTAGGGTGGTCTGCATGCACACGCACCCTTTTGAGACATGTTCACTCCTCCAGACAGACACCCACCCGTATAAGATATTTTAATATTGGCAAAACACCTACCAAGAGCCAGCCCAATGCTTGTATCAGGGCTGAGGGCTCCTGAAAGGAGTACCACAGCGGAGTGCCGTGAATTTTTTCAAGAAGCTATGTACAGACCCCTACCGCCCCTTCTCACCAGCATTGCAATCAAAAGAATGGAGACTTATGTAAGACATAATTGAGTCTAAACTAAGGTATATAATGAAAATCAAAGGTTTTGCTTCAAATTCCATTAACAAGTTGATGAAGCAGTGGGAGAATGAAAATATCAGGAGCTTAAACTTCATCTTTAAAGTATATCAAAAAGGTAAAACTTTTTTTTTTTAACTTTTGAATAGAGAGGAAAAGGATCAGAACACAGGTCAGGTATTTAGGGCAGTCTGTCGCCCGTTAAAGAGACCCACCCGTTTTATTTCTCCTGTTTACCATTATCAATGAAAGTGAAAGTAAAAGAACATCCCAAATTTTGGGTTGTCCTCAGAAAAGTAAAAGAGAAGAAATCTTCCGAAGGGGACACTGGTTCTGAAGACCTGGGGGGTCCCCAAGGATTTACCTTATTTTGCAGGAATTTCCTCACTTCCTGTTTGGCTATGGGACAGGAAGTGAAGAGAAATATCTGCAATGGGACACAGATGATGAAAAAATCTCCCAGGGGATATACCCCTCCCTTACTCTATCCAAAATTAGAAAAAATGTTTTGACTATAGTTCTACTTTAAGTTTTGGCTTTCTGTAAACCAACTAAGACAGAGGCAAACTTGAATGGATAAAATAAAAATAAAAAGTAGTATAGTATAAAGAAAGTATAGATAATAAGATCAAATAAAGAAAATTGAGAATGAGATTAATATAATATTCCAACAAACAAAAAGGTTAACCATAATGGCATTCGCTGTATTATGATGACTAACTACCCTTTTTTTTTTACCCTCCTCTTCCTTCTTTCCCTCCTCTCATATATTTAATTTTCTTTCTTGTACATCTTTGTACAGGGCTCGACAAATCCCAGGTACCAGGTCAACAATGCATTTAGAAATTGCGTCCTGGGCTTTTGTCAGCCCAATTACTGCTGACACCAGCTCGCCTGCTCCAAGCCGAGAGGGTCTCAGAGGCGATCCCCGTCCTAAAGGGGCTGGGCCTTCCATCTCCTGGGGCATGTGCTAGGCCGAGCTGCGTAGCTGATTGGATAGGTTTAGGTGTGTCTCCTGTCCGGGGGGGGGGGGGCGGATCAGATGTCGCAGGCGGGCCATGTGCATAGGTGGGCAGCTCTTTTAGACCCTGGATGTCTCATTAAAAAGAACCTGTCACACAAAAAAAATCACCACATAGGGGACTTTGCCACCTATATGCTAAAAAAAAAAAAAGTTAAACTTTTTTTTCCATTGTAAAAATATAAAGTTACACCCAAGCACATAAATCCCCCCCCCCCAAAAAAAATGGAGGCCTCCCCACCCCGACATATGCACATACAAACGTAAACACACACATTAGGCAGACTATGCCTGAAAACGTCGATACACGTTACATATCGCCACGTACACTGGAATGAGAGCAATAACTCTAGCACCAGACTTCCTTAGTAAAGGCTAAGTAAAGCTTTGTTAAAAAAAATAAAAAACTGGCTCCTAACTTTTTTTAGCTTGCTCCTAGATTGAAAGCAAATTTGTCAAGTCTTGTCTTTGTACATATTTATAATATCTTTAAGAAACATATAGATTACATACAGATACATACTGTATACATATACTGTGTTATATGCATGTATATATTGGATATGTTGTCAGTTTGGATGCAAATAGTGTCTACCAAACTTCTCCAAAAGACAATTTTCTAAGGCAGCTGCTATCAGGGACTGTGGTTGATCTAAGGCATATCAGGATATCCCTTAATGCCAAATGTTTTACCCAGAATGCCCAGCAGAGAAGCACTTTACGATCAGTGTGATAGCACCTTTCTGCCCTTCCAGTGATTGCCAGTCCCTTTCTATTATATTAACAATACAACTAGCCAACAAATACTATATTACATCGCCACTTACATTAGAAGCGGTCTCTGACCAGTACACAGCCCCGTAACACTAAATGAAACACCAGTGCAGCCAATTTCTTTATGACCTGTAATTTCTTAAAAGCTTTTACTTTCTATTCATTGAAATCTGAAAGAACAGAGATTTTTCTTTCCTTCCCCGCCATAAATTGCCATGTACAATATGTGGTTAATTAACATCCCAGCTGCGGAGGGCCTGCAAGACAAGGTTACAATCATTTTATAAATCTCTCTAATCAGCCCTGTTCTATTTTCTGGCCATTTTATCCCAAATGCTATCCCTGAAAGGGTATTTTTACAGTACATGTGGCAGCAAACCTTTTACAGAAATGTTTAACCTTCATATACAGAGCAACAACACAGTCTTCAGTGGTCTTCTAAAACAGCACATTCATTTGACACCATTTGTAAACTGCTGAGTAACGCTGCAAAACTGGATACTTGGGTTAAAAAAAAAAAAGGAAAAATAAAAAGGTAATTTGTAAAAGTTTATACAGGAATAGTGGAGATGTAACAGAACACGGACATGTTTCTTATGTGCTTTCACTTGTCTCCGCTTCTTTTTTTTTTTTTTCAGTTTAAGACTGGCCATACATTATACAATTTTCTTGCATAATTTTCCTGCAGAAAATACCAAAACCACAAATTTTGTATGCAAGCATGGAAAGCCCTTGCACTACATAGCTGAAGTAAATCTAAAGAAAATTGAATAAATAAATGTTATAATGTATGGCCAGCCTTATATTTATTTGCTCTTGGCTTTCTTTCATATTCATACAGTAAACTTTTGATGCATCATATCAATGTAAATGTATTCATATCTAAAAAATATGATAGCGCTGCTGCAATCTGACAAATAATACATAAATCCAATAATATGTATTATTTCTCAGATTGCAGCAGCGCTATCACATTTTTTAGATATTCATTCATTGTTGTTTTGTGATAACATCCTGGTGATAGCAGCAGCTAGATTTATTGCGCATGGTTTGTCACACAGTTTCTGCATTTATTTGTACTTTTATATTCACACACCACTAGGTGGCAGCACACAACTACCACATATCCCAAAGTAAATGTATTATGAGGTCTTTTCCCTGTACAATATCAACATACAGAGAGGAGGCACCACTAGGTGGCAGCACACAACTACCACATATCCCAATGTAAATGTATTATGAGGTCTTTTCCCTGTACAATATCAACATACAAAGAGGAGGCGGTCGCCAAAAGCATCATCGGTCCAGTGCTGTGGTTTGCTGTGTCCCCAGATACAGAAGAGGGTGTTAGGCTACATTCACACTAGCCTGCGTGGTAATGTGCAGCTTTTTTACTGTACAGGTACAGGTTTTACTGTACAGGCTAGTGCAGTGCCAGGTCCACTATGGCCTTCAAGTCACCTAATTAGTAAATAGAGTCCACCTGTGTGTAATGTATTCTCAGTATCAATACAGCTGTTCTGTGAAGCCCTCAGAGGTTTGTTAGAGAACCTTAGTGAACAAATGGCATCATAAAGGCCAAGAAACACACCAGACAGGTCAGGGATAAAGTTGTAAAGTTTTAAGCAGGGTTAGGTTTAAATATCCAAAGCTTTGAACATCTCACAGAGCACTGTTCAATTCATCATCCGGAAATGAAGAGTATGGCCTACCAAGACATGGCCGTCCACCTAAACTGACAGGCCGGGCAAGGAGAGCATTAATCAGAGAAGCAGCCAAGAGGTATAGAAAGCAGCTATGGTAACTCTGGAGGAGCTGCAGAGATCCACAGCTCAGGTGGGAGAATCTGTCCATGGAACAACTATTAGTCGTGCACTCTACAAATCTGGCCCTTATGAAAGAGTGGCAAGAAGAAAGCCACTGTTGAAAGAAAGCCATAAGAAGTCCCGTTTGCAGTTTGCGAGAAGCCGTGTGGGGGACACTGCAAACATGTGGAAGAAGATGCTCTGGTCAGAGGAGACCAAAATTAAACCTTTTGGCCTAAAAGAAAAACGCTATGTGTGAAAAACTAACACTGCACATCACCCTGAACACACCATCCTCACCGTGAAACATGGTGGTGGCAGCATCATTTTATGAGGATGCTTTTCTTCAGCAGGGACAGGGAAGTGGTCAGAGTTGATGGGAACATGGATGGAGCCAAATACAGAGCAATCTTAGAAGAAAACCTGTTAGAGTCTTCAAAAGACTTGAGACTGGGGATGAGGCTTATATTCCATCAGGACAACAACCCTAAACATACAACCAGAGCTACAATGGAATAATTTACTTTATAGCAAAGCATATTCATGTGTTAGAATGGCCCGGTCAAAGTCCAGACCTAAATACAATTGAGAATCTGTGGCAAGACTTGAAAATTGCTGTTCAGACGCTCTCCATCCAATCTGAAAGAGCTTGAGCTATTTTGCAAAGAAGAATGGGCAAAAATGTCACTCTCCACATGTGCAAACCTAGTAGAGACATCACCAAAAAGACTTGCAGCTGTAATTGCAGCGAAAGGTGGTTCTACAAACCACTGACTCGGGGGCTGAATACAAATGCATGCCACTCTTTTCAGATATTTACAGTGCCTTGCAAAAGTATTCACCCCCTTGGCATTTTTCGTGTTTTGTTGCCTCACAACCTGGAATTAACATGGATTGTTTGAGGATTTGCATCATTTAATTTACAGAATATGCCCACAACTTTGAAGATTTTTTTTTTATTGTGAAGCAAACTATTCACCCACCCACAGTCAATACTCAGTAGAGCCACTTTTTGCTGCTATCACTGCTCCAAGTCGCTTTGGA
This sequence comes from Lithobates clamitans, assembly GCA_037952925.1. NCBI lineage: Eukaryota > Metazoa > Chordata > Amphibia > Anura > Ranidae > Lithobates > Lithobates clamitans. The sequence continues at coordinate 531,506 of JBBGZY010000286.1, forward strand.
TAAGTCTCTATGAGTTTGCTACATCTTACCACTGGGATTTTTGCCCATTCCTCCTTGCAAAACTGCTCCAGTTCCTTCAAGTTGGATGGTTTGTGCTTGTGAACAGCAATCTTTAAGTCTGACCACAGATTTTCCATTGTATTGAGATCCGGGCTTTGACCAGGCCATTCCAACACATTTACATGTTTCCCCTTAAACCACTCAAGTGTTGCTTTAGTGTGTTTGGGGTCATTGTCCTGCTGGAAGGTGACCTCCGTCCTAGCCTCAAATCACACACAGAGTGGTACAGGTTTTGCTCAAGAATATCCCTGTATTTAGCACCATCCATCTTTCCCTTAACTCTGACCCGTTTCCCAGTCCTGACTGCTGAAAAACATCCCCACAGCATGATGCTGCCATCACCATGTTTCACTGTTGGGATGGTGTTCTTTGGGTGATGTGATGTGTTGGGTTAGCGCCAGACATAGCATTTTCTTTAAAGGCCAAAAAGTTTAATTTTAGTCTCATCAGACCAGAGCACCTTCCCTCATACATTTTGGGAGTCTCCCACATGCCTTTTCGCAAACTCAAAACATGCCATTTTGTTTTTTTCTGAAAGTAATGGCTTTCTTCTGGTCACTCTGCCATAAAGCCCAACTTTATGGAGGGTACGGCTTATTGTCGTCCTATATACAGATACTCCAGTCTCTGCTGTGGAACTCTGCAGCTCCTCCAGGGTTACCTTAGGCTCTGTGCTGCCTCTCTGATTAATGCCCTCCTTGCCCGGTCCGTGAGTTTTGGTGTGCAGCCGCCTCTTGGTAGGTTTGCTGTTGTGCCATGTTCTTTCCATTTGGTTATGATAGATTTGATGGTGCTCCTAGGGATCATCAAAGATTTGGATATTTTTTTATAACCTAACTCTGACTTGTACTTCTCAACAACATTGTCTCTTACTTTGGACTCCTTTGGTCTTCATAGCAGTGTTTGGTAAATGGTGCCTCTTGCTTAGGTGTTGCAGCCTCTGGGGCCTTTCAAAAAGGTGTGTATATGTAATGACAGATCATGTGACACTTAGATTACACACAGGTGGACATCATTTTACTAATTATGTGACTTCTGAAGGTAATTGGTTGCACCAGAGCATTTTATGGGCTTCATAACAAAGGGGTGAATACATACGCACATGCCAATTATCATTTTTTTATTTCTAAAAAATAGTTTTATGTATATATTTTTCTAATTTTACTTCACAAACTTAGACTATTGTGTTCTGATCCATCACATATAATTCAGATTAAAAAAACATTGAACTAAAGGCTGTAATGTAACAAAATAGATAAAAAGCCAGGGGGGGGAATACTTTTGCAAGGCACTGTTTGTGTAAAAAAATGTTTAAAACCATTTATCATTTTTCTTCCACTTCACAATTATGTGCCACTTTGTGTTGGTCTATCACATACAAATACATTTAAGTTTTTGGTTGTAACATGACAAAATGTGGAAAATTTCAAGGGGTATGAATACTTTTTCAAGGCACTGTATGTGCATTTTAGCACATCCCACAGTTTTTTCTTTTTTTTTTCAATTTAATCTGAAGTGTCTTATAGTAACACTTCATGTGTGTCACTGTATATCTGTGTGATGACATGCAATGCCGTTTGGTGCAGTGAATAAAAATGCAGACAAGCTGCATTTTTCCGCGCTCCATGTTACACCAGCATTGCAGTGTGAATAGTGCACATAAAAAAAACATTTGTTTTCTAGGTGCTCTAGCAGATACCTGCATTTATACAGTGGAGAAAAACATAGGTTACCGCAAATAGTGCAAAAAAGCCCCAACTGTGTAAAAAAAAAGCAAAGCAGCTGCTTATTTGTGTTATGGTGGTCATACATGGAATGATTTTTAAAGAACACAGCAGCAATTCAGACCTAGGACAAGCATTATTAGATGTAGCTTGATTGTACACAGCACAAGATAAAAAAAATTTCTGGCGTTCCACTTTAAAATCACTTTCTATATTTTTTGATTATAGATACAGTATACAGTGCTGTCAATTTATGCTGTGCTTCACATATATATTGTACATTCACATCAGTCCCTGCCCTCAAGGAGCTTGCAATCTAAGGTCCCTAAAGAAAATTTGTTTTGATTTCGACCCATGTATGGCTTGCTTTTCAGTTTTAAAGCCCAACTCCAGGAATTTTAAATAGTTCACAATTAACAATGAAGATGGGAAAGCTTTTACCATTAAGGTAGAGACTTCCATTGGGTAAACTGGCAGCGCCACCTCATTTATTCTTCCACTGGCAAGGTGTCCCCAGCAGCAGAATCACCATTGTGACCTAGCCCTAGGAGCATGCAATTTCCTTGTTCTATACCTCTGATTGTATATATCTCTGGTAATGTATCACTATAATGCTGGTTATCATTGCTAATATATGATCCTAGTGGGCATTACACTTCTGGCATGCTTTAAATAAACATCTCTTTGTTAACAAGGAGGAACACAAGAAGACTCAATATGTTGTCATTGACAGAAAAAAAATTGTTGGTGGCATAAACTTGTTTAACCACTTCCGGACCGCCGCATGCCGATATACGTCCTAAATTTGAAGAGGGATATTTTTGTTATGGCAGCAGCTAGCTGTCATAACCCTGGTATCCTCTTCTTCGGCTGGTGGTCCAGTTTCCGATAACAGTGGTCTCTGCGGCGGATTCACTGCAAGATCACTTTTATTGGCGGCGGGAGAGGGGCCTCCCTCCTGTCATGCTCCGGTGCCCTCCGCCGCTTACCGGAGCCGTCGGCAGCGGCGGAGGCAATCGGATCCTTCTTCTTCTTGGGTATGGAGACAAGTGAGGGGAAGATGGCCCCCACCCCTCTCCATACCATTGCAGGGTGGAAACAACGTCAAAACGTCACTTCCGCTCTTAAAGGGCCATTTATTTATTTTTTCAAATTACAATTTTTTTTTTTTTTTTTATTGCATTTTAGTGTAAATATGAGATCTGAGGTCTTTTTTACCCCATATTTAAGAGGTCCTGTCATATTTAAGAGGTCCTGTCATGCTTTTTTTTCTATTACAAGGGATGTTTACATTCCTTGTAATAGGAATAAAAGTGACACAATTTTTTTTTAAAGAACAGTGTAAAAATAAAAAGTAAAAGGTAAAATAAATAATAATAAAAAAAATTTTAAACGTGCCCTGTCCCGCCGAGCTCGGGTGCAGAAGCAACCGCTAACATTAGTAGCGCCCGCATATGGAAACGGTGGTCAAACCACATATGTGAGGTATTGCCGCGATCGGTAGAGCGAGAGCAAAAATTCTAGCCCTAGACCTCCTCTGTAACTCAAAACATGCAACCTGTAGAATTTTTTAAACGTCGCCTATGGAGATTTTTAAGGGTAAAAGTTTGTCGCCATTACACGAGCGGGCACAATTTTGAAGCGTGACATGTTGGGTATCAATTTACTCAGCGTAACATTATCTTTCACAATATAAAAAAAATGATTGTAAAACTTTACTGTTGTCTTATTTTTTAATTAAAAAAAGTGTTTTTTTTTTCAAAAAAAAATGCAATTTTAAGACCGCTGCGCAAATACGGTGTGACAGAAAGTATTGCAACAACCATCATTTTATTCTCTAGGGTGTTAGGAAAACAAATGTATAATGTTTGGGGTTTCTAAGTAATTTTCTAGCAAAAAAAACTGTTTTTAGCTTGTAAACAACAAATCTCAGAAAGAGGCTTGGTCCTTAAGTGGTTAAACACACAAAATAATTTCTGCATTCGATTGTGCCATCTAAACTGACATTTTACATTGTAACTATATTAAACAAGACTCTAATCATAGACTAAAAATGTGGAGGTGTTGGCTTGAAGACGCATTTTTATTGGCTGCCTTTATTGGCTGCCTTCCCTTCTAGCATTACATAACAGGAGAGGCTGCTCTTTAGTAAAGACCATTTGAAGCATACCAACTTTCAGATTCCAAGTCATGTTCCACTCTTTACATGGTGCCTTCTGCATTATACTACCATTATGCTACTATGCAATAGCTTGACTAATAAGAAAAATACTTGTAAGTAATTATAACATTAAACAAATCAATAATTTAAAAAAATCCACAAACCAGTACAAAAGACACATCAATGGGGAATGCAATGTAGCATTTACAACACTTTTCTGGTAGTGGGGTCCCTTTAAAATGACATGTGCCTAAAGCTGGGCAAAGATTGATTTTTTTTTTTTCACACCGTCGCAGACCCGGAGGAGTGAAATCATGTACCTGGGTGGCACAGTGGTGTAGTGGATAGCACTTTCGCCTAGCAGTAAGTAGGGTCCATTCACATTTATACAGCAATCAGTGCGATTAAAAATGCATTGATTACTGTGTAAATGTGACTGGCAGTGAAGGGGTTAACCACTAAGGGGCGCTGTAGGGGATAATTGTGTCCTACAGAGTGATTTTAACTGTGGGGGGGGGGCTATGTGTGACACGACACTGATCACCGCTCCCTGTCAGTGTCAGTGTCACTAGGCAGAATGGGGAAGTGCTTGTTTACATCAGCATTTCCCCGTTCTTCCTCTCCGTGAGGCGTTCTCAGGTATCTCCGCGGACATCGAGTCCGCGGGACCCGCAATCACACTCACAGAGCTCCTGGTGGGCGCGTGCCCGCAAACCGCTTCTTAAAGGGCGTATAGGTACGTTAATATTCCTGTATGCGCCCTTCTGCCGACGTATATCGGCGTGAGCCAGTCGCAAACGGTTAAAGTGTCACTAAACCCAGATCATAAAAATCTACCAAAAAATGGTGTATAGGGATGAGCCGAACACCCCCCTGTTCGGTTCGCACCAGAACTTGCGAACAGGCAAAAAATTTGTTTGAACGCGCGAACACCATTAAAGTTTATGGGACACAAACATGAATAATCAAAAGTGCTAATTTTAAAGGCTTATATGCAAGTTATTGTCATAAAAAGTGTTTGGGGACCCGGGTCCTGCCCCAGGGGACAAGGATCAATGCAAAAAAAGTTTTAAAATCTGCCGTTTTTTCAGGAGCAGTGATTTTAATAATGCTTAAAGTGAAACAATAAAAGTGTAATATCCCTTTAAATTTCGTGCCTGGGGGGTGTCTATAGTATGCCTGTAAAGGGGCGCATGTTTCCCGTGTTTAGAACAGTCTGACAGCAAAATGACATTTCAAAGGAAAAAAAGTCATTTAAAACTATTCGCGGCTATTAATGAATTGCCGGTCCGACAATACACATAAAAGTTTATCGATAAAAACGGCATGGGAATTCCCCACAGGGGAACCCCGAACCAAAATTGAAAAAAAAAATGATGTGGGGGGTCCCCCTAAATTCCATACCAGGCCCTTCAGGTCTGGTATGGATATTAAGGGGAACCCTGGCCAAAATTTTTAAAAAAAAATGGCGTGTGGTCCCCCTCAAAATCTATACCAGACCCTTCAGGTCTGGTATGAATTTTAAGGGGAACCCCGCGCTAACATTTAATAAAAAATGGCGTGGGGTTCCCCCTAAAAATCCATACCAGACCTTTATCCGAGCACGCAACCTGGCAGGCCGCAGGAAAAGAGGGGGGACAAGAGAGAGCGCCCCCCCTCCTGAACCGTACTAGGCCACATGCCCTCAACATTGGGAGGGTGCTTTGGGGTAGCCCCCCAAAACACCTTGTCCCCGTGTTGATGAGGACAAGGGCCTCATACCCACAACCCTGGCCGGTGGTTGTGGGGGTCTGCGGGCGGGGGGCTTATCAGAATCTGGAAGCCCCCTTTAACAAGGGGACCCCCAGATCCCGGCCCTCCCCCTTGTGTGAAATGGTATAGGGGTTAAAAAAGGGGCAAAAGTACCCCTACCATTTCACAAAAAAACTGTCAATAATGTTAAAAATGACAAGAGACAGTTTTTGACAATTCCTTTATTTAAATGCTTCTTTCTTCTATCTCCCTTCGGTTTCTTCCTCTATCTTCTTCTTCTTCTGGTTCTTCTGGTTCTTCCTCCGGTGTTCTCGTCCGGCATCTTCCTCCGTGGTGTCGGCGTCTTCTTCCCTTCTTCTCCTCGGGCCGCTCCGCATCCATGATGGCATGGAGGGAGGCTCCCGCTGTGTGACGCTTCTCTCTTCATCTTCTTCTCTTCATCTTCTTCTCTTCATCTCATCATAGGATGACATGACCACGCCCCCTTATGACCTCACAGTCCTAGCATGCCCCGGGACTGTGATGTCATGGGGGGCGGAGTCACCGCCTAAATAAGTCCGTTGCGGAGCGCTCAGAGAGCAACCCAGCTGGAGAAAGCATCGTGTCAACATCTCTGGAAGAGAAGAGGGAAGAAGACGATCCAGAAGTCCGGGCCACCGCTGGCAAAAGAGCGGCAGAAGATAGCGGTGCAGCCGGCAGAAGATGCGGACACCGGGAGAAGACGCTGGAGAGAGCCCCGAAGTCGGAAGAGGACACCCAAAGTCGGAAGAAGACCCCAGAGCTGCCTAATAAATTACTTTAAAAACCTGTGTAGTGTGTTTTGACACTTTTTTCCCTAGTTGAATGGGTAACCCATACTCATTCACATAGGGTAGGGGGCCGGGATCTGGGGGCCCCCTTATTAAAGGGGGCTCCCGGATTCCGATAAGCCCCCCGCCCGCAGACCCCGACAACCAACGGCCAGGGTTGTCGGGAAGAGGCCCTTGTCCTCATCAACATGGGGATAAGGTGCTTTGGGGTAGGGGGGGGCTACAGGGCCCCCCCTCCCCCAAAGCACCCACCCCCCCATGTTGAGGGCATGTGGCCTGGTACAGCTCAGGGGGGGGGAACTCGCTCGTCCCCACCCCCTTTCCTGACCGGCCAGGCTACGTGCTCGGATAAAGGTCTAGTATGGATTTTGGGGGGACCCCAACGCCATTTTTTTGGCGTAGGGGGTTACACTTAAAATCCATAACAGATCTAAGGGCCTGGTATGCCCCTGGAGGGGAACCCATGCCGGTTTTTTATTTAAAATTTGGAGTGGAGTTCCCCCTCAAGATTCATACCAAACACAGTGCCTGGTATTGGCGGGAATCCAACTTGGATCCCTGCACCAGTGTGACCCCGGCTCGCAAGGTGTCAATCTCACCAATAAAAGTGGCGAGATTGACACAATATCAGACAACAATAAAGAAGTTTACCAAAGGGTGGTGGTAAGGAGCTGAAAAACTACGTGATTTGGTGAAAGTTGGCTGGAAAAGTCCTGTCGTCTGTATGCTAGACAAACTTTTGGGCAACGCCCTTTGTACAAAAATCCAAGGGAAAGTTTGTACAAAGTCCTATCGTGTGTATGGGGCTTAAGACACAGCCTGTGACTGGCAGAAATCCACCCACAACATGTAACATCCATAGGTACTTTGATTTTGATTTTTTTTTATTTACAAAATTACAGTGCCATCATCCACATACAGAAATAGAAGTTTAAGTTGGCAGTAATTAAGACCATTTATGCCAACTCTGAGTTGGCATAAATAGAGACCATAGCTGCTGGGGGGGGGGGTTCTGTCAGATAGTATAATTTGACACTGCCAGAAGTGTCATATTCCTATTTACTTTGCAAGGCTTATAAATGAAAGAACAAAAAAAAACAGATGAAACCCCAGTAATCATGATGTTTTAATAAAAGTACCGTATTTAAAACGAAAAATCTGAACTGGTGACAAGGTTACTTTTACGCACCTTCCAAAACAAGGCCAGGAAATAACACCAGCACTGTGACAAAACCACTGGCCTGATATGAACTTTAGCCAGCCATTAATCCATCTGCAGGACTCTGACTAATAGCTTGCTATGCAAACAAATTAGGCAAGTTTGTAAACATGAGGCTGATTGGGTTGTAATAAAAAGAGCAACAAACAAGGATACTGAACAATAACATGGCTGTTTAGTAATAATGGTGTAACGATTAAACTGTTTTTAAGTTGAAAATGGACTTGATGTGCAAACACCTGGAGCAGCCATTCTAAACCACGGTTCCTCCTGAGGTTGCTAGAGAGGTCCTTAAGCTGTAGCTGACTGACCTCCCTTTTGATGGTGCCTGCATAGTTCTGCAGTCAACGCCACTTGGAGGAGCCAGTGGAATGACACCAACTAATACTTAACTGTCTGTAAAGCCTAGTGAACATAGGCCGAATATTGGCCAGTATTGGCCTGTTCAACAGAAACTGGCTGAAATTTGGCCTGTGTGTATATCAGCCTGTCCAACAGAAGTCAGCCAAACAGCTGATCAGCCGGTCAGCGCTTGCAGCCAATGGAGGCATGGGAGGCCCCCCTGTCAGAACACAATAGATTAGTAGGGAGGTCGCTGTAGTAACATTGCATAGTTAGTACAGTGAGCTCCTCCCAACTTCGCTGGGTTGAACAAAAAAAAAACTGATAGTGTGTACCAGGCATAAGGATGGCATTCTGACCACCGCTGTATGGCAGGCATTCTCCCCACTGACAACACAAGGTGCATTTTTCCCATTGACCCCAGATACATTTTTTGCAGGGGTTCCTCTAGACCTGAAAATTATTTCAAGGGTTCTTCTGGGGTAAAAAGGTTGAAAAAGGCTGGCCTAGCTCTACCTGCATTTGGATGACAGCCCTGGGTTAAGTCAATATTTTACACTTAAGGTTTGTTTCAAAGCACCAATGTTGCCATATACCGTATTTTTCGCTCCATAAGACGCACTTTTTTCCTCCCCAGAAATGTAAGGAAATGTCTGTGTGTCTTATGGAGCGAATATGGACCAGGACTCTCCCCCCCGTTTGGCAATACTGGGCCGGCCGTGGTCCGAGCCACAGCAGCACACATGATGATCATATATACCGGCCCAGGTAGAAGAAGCCAGGCCTGGAAGCTTTGCAGCAGGTGAGCAGGCCCAGTGCGCAGAGACACGCTGCACGCCCACGCAATGTCATTATGTGTTGCTCCGCGCACTGTGCCTGCTAACCTGCTGCTGTGAACCTAATAGTGTACCCGCATAGGTCTCCGCCTCCCTCCAAGTCCCTTCCAGTCCCTCGCCTCGGCAAACATTGCACATCAAGAACTGGCGAAAGGGAAGAGGAGAGGAGTCAGAGGACACACCAGCAAGCCACAACAGGTACCAGCCCAGCCACCCACTACAGGGACCAGGTGCTAGCCCAGCCACCCACTGCAGAGACCAGGTGTTAGCCCAGCCACCCAATGCAGGGACCAAGTGCTAGCCCAGCCACCCACTGCAGGGACCAGGTACCAGCCCAGCCACCCAGTGCAGGGAAAAGGTGCCAGCCCAGCCACCCACTGCAGGGACCAGGTGCCAGCCCAGCCACCCACTGCAGGGACCAGGTGCCAGCCCAGCCACCCACTGCAGGGACCAGGTGCCAGCTCAGCCACCCACTGCAGGGACCAGGTGCCAGCCCAGTCAACCACTGCAGGGACCAGGTGCCAGCTCAGCCACCCACTGAAGGGAGCAGGTGCCAGCCCAGCCACCCACTGCAGGGACCATGTGCTATCCCATCCACATATTTTTTTTTCTTGTTTTCCTCCTCTAAAACCTAGGTGCGTCTTATGGTAAGGTGCATCTTATGGAATGAAAAATACAATAAATATAGCAGTAACTCTGTGACACAGAAAAAAACAGTATGCGGAAATCTGTTGATTTGACTTAAGAGTCCAATCATTTTCATTTCCTGCAAGGTTTCTATTCTAGACCAGCACCTTCTCTATTTGCTTTGAAATTGAATTCGACTCTCTTCCAGGAATTAATCAATGTGCCAATTATAAGCACCAACCCCTAACTGAACAGATACCTCTCATTTAGACATTTTCATGAAATGTAACCTGTGTTCAAACTGCTCTAGTGCATTGTCCTTCTACAGATACGAATTTCGATCAGAATTTATTAAACAAATTTAGGGAAACTATAAAGTTTTGCTCGTTTTGGATAGAGGAGAGAAGAAGCACTTTACCTGATCCTTCATGTCTCTGGTGTTCTCTGTGAGATTTATTCGCTAGCGGTAGTGACTTCAGGAGGTCAGTAGAGCTGCACGATTAATCGTTAAAAAAATTGTGATCTCGATTCAACCCCCCTCAAGATCTATATGCAGAATTTCCCTAACAAGTGTAAAAAGTTCTCTGCTCACTCAGCTGTCAAAAGAAAAAAAAACAGGCAGTCTGCCAAGTTTTTTTACAACATTGTCAGGGCTAGTAGAGAACTATAAACATTGTAACTTTTCCTTCTTAGATCAAAAGGGATGAACTTCTGTGTGTAAACAGAAGTTTAACCACTTAAAGTGTAAGGGCTCTTTCACACGGGACGGATCCATGATGATCCGCCCCGTGAACATCCGCTTGCTCAGCGGGGAACGCTCCGCCGATCCCCGCTGAGCAGGAAGATGACAGGTCTGTCGCTGCACACTGTGCAGCGACGGACCTGTCAGAGCGCCGCTCTCCCCTATGGGGGATCGGATGATGACAGACCGTAGAGTCCGTCGTCACCCGATCCGATAACGGATGGAAAAGTAGGTTTTTCCTCCGTTACACTTTTTCGGATCGGAGCGGGTCGGATGTCAGCGGACATGTCACCGCTGACATCCGACGCTCCATAGAGATCTATGGAGGGTCCGTTCAGGTCCGCCTAAAAAACTGACAGGCGGACCTGAACGGATCGTTCGTCTGAAAGGGGCCTAAACCTTTTTCTGACACTTGTTTCTTTTAAAGTTAAATCAGTATTTTTTGCTAGAAAACTACTTGGAACAATATATATATATATATATTTTAGCAGAGACCATAGAGGATAAAATGGTGGTTGTTGCAATATTTTATGTCACACTGTATTTGCACAGTGGTCTTTCAAACGCAATAAAAATTTTTTGAAAAAATCACTTCAATGAATTTTAAAAAAAAACTAAACAGTCAAGTTAGCCCATTTTTTTTGTATAATGTGAAAGATGATGTTACGCCACGAGAATCGTGATCTTTATTGTAAGCAAAAAAATTGTGATTCTCATTTTAGCTAGAATCGTGCAGCATTAGAGGTCAGCAGTGCTGAGATACAACAATGCATGAATAAACTGCGTCGCTTTCAATTTTTTTTTTGGACCTAAACATAAAGGGACCAGAGGTAGCCCCATGTAAACAGATGCAAATCTGTTTTCATCTAGCCGAACGGGCGTGAAAATCACAAAAGTGACATCTGTTCTGTTCTTGTCCGAATCAACAGGGGACGTGTTTACTGATTGCCTGCTGAACAGACCGGACATGGCCCGTGTAAAAGGACCCTAAATGTTATTAAAAAGTCAAAAGCTTGTAACAAAATTGACTGATGTTATGTCACCATTTTTGGAAACATAATAAATTTGTTCTTTCAGAAAAGGTCATTGTTGGCCATAACATTTTAGGTTTTTAATATGTATAAATGTAATTTAAAAATATAAATTTTGATCATCTAATGGTTAATGAAAACAGCTTTTTGTTTGATTTTCTTTCTATTTAAGAGCTTAAAGGGGTTGTAAAGGTTCACGTTTTTTCACCTTAATGCATCCTATGCATTAAGGTGAAGAAACATCCGACAATGCCGCCCCCCCCAGCCCCCCCATTTTACTTACCTGACCTCTCAAAAGTCACGAGCTCGCTCCTGACATCCTCTTTGCCACTCAGCCTGGCCATTGCTTGCCTAGAGTGGATGGATTGAAAGCAGCGCAGCCATTGGCTCGTGCTGCTGTCAATCACATCCAATGATGCGGCGCGCCGGGGGGCGGGGCCGAGTGATACAGTCAGCGGCTATAGCTGTATCATGGAGCGTGCCCGCAAGAACTAAGCACCATGCGAGAGAGCTCGCATGAAGGTGTTTAGTTCTTACGGGGAGGAGTTGAGACAGCCAACGAGGGACCCCAGAAGACCAGGTTTGGAGCCACTCTGTGCAAAACGAGCTGCACAATGGAGGTAAGTATAACATTTTTGCTATATAAAAAAAAAAAAAAAAAATACCTTTACAACCCCTTTAATTTTGTATACATCCATGCACATATGCACAGTGATTAGCATGTTATAATGCCCTTGTAGCAGAGGTCATTCATTATGCAATGTAAGATTTTTTTATGCTGTCAGCTTATCTAGGCCTAGCACAGAACCATCTGAACACACACACTGTGCTAGGAAACTACTCGGAATGTCCTTGTGCTAAATGCGAGACACAGCAACAATATTGGAAGTGAATACGAACCAGCTGAGCTGAATGGGCAGCTGCCATACTACAATTGCATAAAATCAATGCTTCATTTTACATTTTTTATGAAAGTGCCCAATGTTTCATCCCTTTAACCGCTTCAGCCCCGGAAGATTTTTTTTTTCAAATATAAGTTTTTATTAATGCCCAACATGGGCTAAGACAATAAGTACAAACATATATGAAAATATTCAAAAGGAAAGGGGGAAAAAACGTGATCAACGTCAATGCATGGAGGGAGACATAAGACAGAGTTCATGTACATTTTCAAACTCGTGGTTGCATATCCAGTGACGAGTACCTCCCAAATTGATGCTGCGGGGCCGGGGGGCCCTCTTCATCAATAAATCTTCTAGTAAGAGGTGATGAGTAAAGGGGACGTACAGGTAAGCCCATTTGCCCACCGCTGCCATTGTGCCAATGTTTATCGGCGTGCAGCGGTCGGCAAGTGGTTAAAACTGCTGTTGATCTGCCAGAAACAATTGTGCTAACCTCCTGCTTAGGTTGACAACACAGTGCATTTTCTGCACTGAAATCCTAAGCAGTGTTGTCAACCCTGCCTACTGGACTTCAGGACTCCACCTATCACCCCTCCACCCCTCATTCCACTCCACACATTGATTTTTTTTCCCAACATGGTTGCTACCTTGACTCCTAAGAGCCTGTGCACACAGTTTGTAGGGAAAGGGCTCTTGGAAAATGTAGTTCTGGGGGTGTGCCTATATCCTTTGAAAAAAAAAAACTCACAGAAGCTGCTTCTGCAAGAAGTTTACCTGTTAAAGAGGTTGCAGGCAGTAAAAAAATCTGTTTTTTTGCAGCAGGCACAAGGTAAATGAAAATAATAATGCTGGGGCATGCTGTAGAAGGGGAGCAGGATTACTGGGTGATAAATATGTATAATGAATCATGGCACTCATTTAGACAAAGTAAGAAATTGTACTTATTTTTGCTTTTTACATAGTACTAATATTGCAAATGTTTAATTTTGCACAGAATAACCTAAAAAGTTAATATGCTGAGTAATGTTGGTTATAGGGGAAGACTGTAGAATGGACTTTTCAGCAAATAAAACAATGACATCTTCTTAAATGTATTGTTCACCAGTAAAGTCTTGCTCCTTCCCATCAGCCTGAATGTATAATAAATACAATAATCAACATGGTGTTGTATAAGACTCTTGCAATGACTATGGAAGGTAAATAAAAAGAGCCCCTCAACAGGTACAAGTCAGTAAGATTAACCTGCTGGTATCAAACCAAGGCTGAAATATTAGTCTTTTGGTTAAGCCAGACATAGATGGTTCAAATCTCAGACAGTTCAGCAGGGACACGCCAAGATTCGATCCATGTTTGGGCAGGCTGATTGTACCCAGGTCGATCTATCAATCGACTTGGGTACAACCAGCATGTTGGATTTGCTGGCATGCAATTATTACAAGAGGCTATAGCTACTAGCAATAATCAGCAGTGCCCCCCCCCCCTCACTGGAAGAGCATAATATCTGTGGCTGTGTTGATAGTGGAATGTATTATCCAATAACACGCAGGAGGTATGAAGGTGACCTGACTTTGGGATCCTGCTGTCCATTGCCAAACCCTGGATTACTGATATGCACCCTCTGGCCTATACTTTGCCACACCATTCTGCCACCCTGTTATTCTGCTGATTGTTGTTTTATGCTCCTCTGGACTTATCTTTTGCCATACTATACTTTAGCAATGTGATCCTTCGAAATGTCCTTTGGAAAGTCATTGCTTGCTGTACCCTAGACGAGGGGTCTCCAAACTTTGTAAACAAAGGGCCAGTTTACTGTCCTTCAAGCTTTAGGGGGGGCAGACTATAACCAGTGGGAGTGGAAAATGCCCTGGATGTCATTTGGATACAAACAATGGCCTGTCATTGGTTTTAATTGGGGGAATAGTGACCCATTGTATCCGTGGGAGGAATAGTGCCCCATCATTGGCTTCAGTGGATGGAAAGGTGCTCCATCGTTGGTGTCAGTGAATGGAATGGTGTCTCATCATTGGTGTCAGTGGGGGGAATGGTGTCTCATCATTGATGTCAGTGAATGGAATGGTGCTCCATCATTGGTGTAAGTGGTTGGAATTATTATTATACGCGATTTATATAGCGCCAATAGTTTACGCCACGCTTTACAATGTATGGGGGGACAACAAAATGACAGTACAGTTCAATACAAAAGGTACAGGAGGGCCCTGCTTGTAGACCTTACATTCTAAAGGGAGGGGGTGGTGGTACAAAAGGTAATAGCTGCAGAGAAGACTTCTGGAGAAGTCCTGAAGGCGAGCATGGGAGGAGGTAACAAGGGAGCTAGAGAGCAGGAGGTCCTGGGAGGAGCGGAGGGGACGATTTGGGCGATATCTGCAGATGAGGTTGGTGATGTAGATGGGGGCGATGTTGTGAATGGCCTTGTATGTTATGGTTAGCATTTTGAATTTTACACGGTGGGGTAGGGGAAGCCAGTGAAGAGATTGGCAGAGAGGGGCGGCAGTCACGGATCGATTAGTGAGGTGTATTAGTCTAGCAGCAGCATTCATAATAGACTGAAGGGGGAATAGCCTGCTTAAGGGTAGGCCATTAAGGAGAGAGTTGCAGGAAATAATCAAGGAGTGAATAAGTTACTTTGTGGTGTCGGTCAGGAAGGGTCGAATTCTGGAGATGTTGCGGAGGCTAAGGCGGCAGGATTTAGCCAGCGATTGGATATGGGGGCTGAAGCAGAAATCAGCTTCAAGGATTACACCCAGGACCCTGGCATGTGTGGAGGGACCAATGGTTGTGTTGTTGATATTAATGGTGAAGTCACGGGGGGGGGGGGGGGCCGTGAAGGAGGAAATATAACAAGCTCAGTTTTAGAAGTATTAAGTTTGAGGAAGTGGTGTGACATCCATACCAATATGTCATTCAGTAAGTTTGAGATCCATGAGGGGATCGAGGGGGTGAGTTGAGGAGTGGACAGATAGATCTGGGTGTCATCGGCATAGAGGTGGTATTGGAAACCATGGGAGGTTATCAACTGGCCCAGGGAAGAGGTATAGAGTGAGAATAGGAGAGGCCCAAGGACGGAGCCTTGGGGTACCCCAACAGAAAGTGGAAGGGGAGCGGAGGAGATGGAGTTGTAAGTGACACTGAAAGTGCGCTGAGATAGGTAGGAGGAGAACCAGGATAATGCAGAATCATGGAGGCCAAGGGAGTGTAATTTGCTGAGGAGGAGCAGGTGGTTAACTGTGTCAAAGGCAGCAGAGAGGTCTAAAAGTATGAGTATGGAGTAGTGGCCATTGGTTTTAGCAGTTAGTAGGTCATTGGTGAGTTTTAATAGGGCAGTTTCAGTAGAATGTTGTGGGCGGAAGCCAGACTGTAGGGGGTTGAGAAGGTTGTTGTCCGTGAGGTAGCTACTCATTTGGTCATGAACAAGGCGTTCGATGAGCTTGGAGGCAAACGGAAGCAGGGAGATGGGTCTTAAGTGATTCAAACAGGTGGGGTCTAGTGAGGGTTTTTTGAGTATGTGGGTAACCAGTGCATGTTTGAGTGGGGAAGGAAAGGTGCCGGAGGAGAGGGAGAGGTTAAAGATGTGAGTTAGGGAGTTGAGGATAGAGTGGGAAGGTGGTTGCAGTAATTGAGAGGGGACAGGTAGTGAGGTGGGCCATGGAGAGGAGTTTATCAACTTCATCTGTGGTAACTGGGCAAAAGGAGGAGAGTATTGAATGTGGTGTTGGACCTGATATGTTGGGTATGGGAGGAATTTGAATGCTGGACATCTCCTTGCGAATTATGTCGATTTTGTTCTTGAAGTGGTTGGTAATCTGTTGAGCGGTAAGCAAGTTGGTGGGTAGGGGCAGTGGGGGGGAAGTAAGGAATTAAGGGTAAAAAAGAGTTGATGAGGTTTGGATGAGAGGGTTTTGATGAGAGTGTTGTAATAGGTTTGTTTAGCAGTGTGGAGGCAGGAGTTGTATTTGAGAAGGGCAGATTTGTAGAGGGTAAAGTCTTGCAGGGATTTAGATATATGCCATGCTCGCTCAAAAGCATGGCCGTGTCTGTTGAGACTTATGGTGTCGTCTGTTTGCCAGGGTTGTGGCAGATGGGGCTTGGTTCTGCGTGTGGAAAGAGGAGCAAGTACGTCTAGGGAGAATGACGTGGTGTTGTAGTGTGAAGGAATGTGATGTAGATAATAATAATAGTAATCTGAAAATGTCTATTTTCTTATGTGCATACATATTTTTCTCCTTACTCATTATATAAGTATACAGATTTGCTCTGTTCCTATATTTTCTCAAGATGGCGTGTACCCCCTACCTCCCACACATCAAAAGAACGCGGAACTGAAGATAAGACTAAAGAGAGCCAAACCTCGTTATGAAAATTATGCATCTTCTTTTCTATCTTAACCAATGAGATGTACCTATTAGACTAACATAGCAATGACGTATTTGTGTGTATAAAACATTAACACCGCCTTGAATAAATCAGAAGTGGAATGAGTTAGCAATTCTGAGCGTGTCTCAGAGTGTTTACTTTTATATGCATGCATATCTACACTTTTCAAATTAGAGACAGCAGCAGATAACCTTGAGCTCGATTGTAGCTCTTAAATCATTTCCATAACAGATGGTGCCGAAACCCGGGACCTCAGGCTACGGTCGAAGTTATACCGCGACAAGCATTCGGGCGTTAATTGAAAGATAACAGAGGGGGTTTGCGCAGCCCTAACAGTACGGTAAGTTTGATTGATATTCTTACCACTGTACGACTCTCTTATCTTTCGGTTGACGGCTGGATTCTGTCGGTATGCTGAGACTGTCTTAGAGGCAGGTATTTCCTCGCCTGAGGTTGTTTAACGAACCTGTCAATGGGTTTCTGCTGACTGTATTTGTTCACTGTCTGCCATTCTTTGGGCTACGAAACTCAGCAGTCTAAGGGTGCTACATGTGTGAATGTATGTTCTCATCTCCAGACGAGCTGTCGGCCTCTGGAGTGAGATAGTTTCCCTTGTGGCAGTCGTTTATAGACGGGTGTACTCTAGGTTCAAGGAACCTTTGAGGGTTATCTCAGCTGCTGGCTTTGCAGTCTGAAAGCGTTACAGAGGACTCACCCCAAGAAGAGTTGTCGGCCTCTTGGTGTAGAGCTGTAGAAAAACGCCTATAAACGGGTTTATTTTGCAGGGTGGTCTGCCTTTGCGGTTATTTTAGCCTGCTGAAATTTTGCAGTTCGAAGAGTGGCAGGTGTAATGTCCTGTCGTGATTGTATTTGTGGTTTATTGTTTGCTATACATGAGAGGGGGTGGGGACTGGTGAAAGTCAGAGTAGGAGGCTACCCGAAAGATCTGTTGGGTCGCGGGCCGTTGCTCCTCACTACCCCTGACATGTTTGTTCTTGTTCTGAGATTAACCGTACATTACAGGGTTATAACAAACAGTAGCAACTTGGAGCGCAGTATGAGCCCCCACCGAAGGAATTTGCTGATAAGAACGCTGAGAAAAATATTAACTCCTTGGTTGTATGTATTCCCCTCTCAAGCCGTTAGCCGAGAAACAGAAAGTGATATTGTAATGAAAGTGATATTGTAAAGAAGGAGAGAAGAAGATGTTGAAATAGTTAACAAAGTTGAAAGAAGTGACGAAAGTTATGTTGCAGAAGAAACAGGGAGAAAAATCCTGTGTGATAAAGAAAATTGGATAAAGGAAGTTAAGAAAGATGGCGATTGTATTATGTATGTATAGCTGATGATATGTTGGAACTTTAAACAAAGGAGGGGAGGGACAGCACTGCCCTCCGTCTAACAACCACTCCTTTCTCACCACCCAAGCACAACCCACTGTGACAACTCAGCCCGGCGGCCATCTTAGTGCACCCATGCCTTCACTTTCTACCCAGTCCAGTGCACTTCCTGCCGGCGGCCATCTTGGTACACCCAGTAAGCTTAAACAGCCTGTACCCAGCCCTCCCTGTTTTAGACCAAGATGGTTCATACCACACACCTGTCTTCCCCAATACGGGAGCATCACATTCCCAGGCTGGATATGTTAATGATGAAGAAGCATCTGAGTGGGAAGCCCAACAGCAGGCAGCAAGGCCACCCACTGATTTAACCCCCAATCCGGCTCCAGACTCTCAGTTCCGAGAGGATCTCAAACACATGCTGGCAACCGTAAAGAACAGTGCCTCTTGTCAGCCCCTGCCCCAACAACAGTCTCGGTTACCAGAAGGGGCACCAGTGATGTATGTCGCTTTTACTCTATCACAAGCAGCGGCCTTAGTGACAAGTCTGCCTGACCCAGAGAAGCAGCCAATTCCCTTCTACCACAGGATAGTGCAGATACAAGAAACTTACTCAGCTGCCTGGAGAGACTTGATCAGCCTATGCCAAATCAAAGCAGGATAAGTCTTTTGGCCAGTCATGCAGATGGCCTTCAATGATGCCTGCCTGACAAGTGCCACTTCCTACACCTCAGGCGTGGAGTTCTGTGCACAACTCCACGACTGGGCAAAGGAGAAGTTGACGGATCAGAAGACCACAATCCAAGATATTACCCAAGATAAAGGGGAGTCTGTGAAGAAGTATCATGCTAGACTCATAAAGGCACACACACACATGTTATCAACTGCTTTTGTTTCAGGGCTCAGAGAGGATATCAGAAAAGGCCTGATGGTGGCCCGCCCTGAATACCATTCAATGAAAATGTCTGATTTATTGTTGGTGACCAGAGGTATAGAAAATCAAAAAAGTAAAAAACCAACGCCCCTCATGGTAACCCATGACGAAGATCCCACCTACACTCGTCCACCACCACTGCCCAATACCAGGGAAAGGATCACCTGTTACAACTGTGGGAAACGGGGCCACATAAAGAAAGAATGCAGAGCCCCAAGATGTCCCAGACGAGGCAGGGAACCCTATGCAGGGCAACGGGGACATGAACCACCACCACCACGCCCCAACTCTCACTAGGAAATGGGCAAACCCGTGTCACCCCTTATGGCAGTGTCCTCAAGTGGAACCGGGGGACCCTTAGCAAAAGTCACGTTACCCATACAAGGAAAACCTACCACCTTTCTACGGGTACAGCCAGAAGCGTGTTGAGGGCTGTGGACCTGCCTGATAATTCTTTCCTTTCCACTATTGATGTTTCCTGCGTAGGAATGGATGGGGTGCCCCGCTCCAGTCCACTTCCTGATTTGCTTGCCAGATTTGTGGTGTCCTCTACATGTCCCTTGAATCTACTAGGAGCTGATGTGTTGTCCAGACTACAGGCCTCAATCAGGACACGCCTGAAGGGGGGGTGAAGTTACATACTCCCCTATCTTTAGAAGACTCATCTGCTTTGTGTTCTCAGCCTCTCCTGATGACACTTAATGAAGCAAAAACTTCAAGTTCAATACTGCAGGAAGTACTTGACAGAATCCCTGCGTGCCTATGGTCCACAGGACCGGAAGACAACGGTAACTTAAAGGTGCCACCAGTTTCAGTCAAGCTAAAAGAGGGCGCTTCATTGCCCCGGAAACCACAATAACCCCAAGAAGAGAATCCTAAAAAGAGAACCAGGTACCTACAGTGGATGCCTTTGACTGCAAAGTACCTCACAGAGGTGGACCTTACAAACGTTTTCTTCAGTGTCCACCCTCACCCCTCCTGCTGGTACCTTTTTGCATTCATCCACGGAAAGAAACGGCAACATACCTAAACAGTTGTGCCGCAAGGAGCACAGAACTTTCCAAGCCAGTTTGCAAAAGCTATGGCTATCATCCTTGACACATAGCAAGAGGAACACCCGGAAGTGATTCTCTTCCAACGTGTTGATGACCTTCTCCTTTGTGCAACTGACTTACCCCCTGTTGAAGTCACCTCAGAAAGCCTGTTGTGCTATCTTGCCAACCAGGGCTGCAAAGTCTCAAAGCCCAAATTGCAGTGGTGCTCAACACCTGTCATTTTCCTTGGACACTGTTTGTCCCATGGGACACGACACCCCACTGAAGACAGGGTGCAAGTAATCTCTGACACCCCACTGCCACAAGGTCAGAGATCCCTTCATGCCTTCCTTGGACTAATTTCCTAGTGCAGAGCATGGATTCCAGAAGCCTTCCTACTGATACTCTGCAATCAGACCCTTCCAGATGTCTCTTGGAGAAATATCTAAGTTTGAGGCCCTCAAGTGTGCCATCTCAGGCGCTAGGGCTCCCAGCCTACGGCAAAACGCACAAGCTCTTTGTATCCGAATGTTCTGAGACATGCTGCAGGTGTACTCACCCAATCACACGGCATCAGCCTACGCCCCATAGGATATTATTCCTGTCGGCTGGATGTGGTAGCAAGAGGAGGCCTATTGTGTCTGCGAGCTGGATTTGCTACACAAGCCTTGCTTGACAAAACTTTGAACTTGGTCCTCGGACACTGCCTCGTTCTGCTTGTTCCCCATGACGTTGTTGCCATATTCAACCAGGATCCAGCCGAAACACTTGTCCACTACCAGACACTTGAGACTCCTGTGTTCCCTCCTACTGGACAGCATTACTCTATTAAGTTGTCAAGCACTGAACCCTACCACCCTTCTTCCACTTCTCGAGGGGGGAAAGGAGGAGGAGGAGTAGAGTCTTGACTTGTCACCCCCGTGACCGCACAGGACACGCGGTCACCACTGAAAATACTGTACTACAAGCTGAAGCCTTACCACCGGTGATGTCTGCTCAGGAGGCAGAGCTGTAAGCACTTACTACAGCACGTAAATGGGCAGAGGGAAAAAGAGCCAACATTCATATGGACTCAAGATATGCTTTCAACATTGCCCATGATTATGGTGTTATCTAGAACAGAGGATTCCTGATGGCTGCAGGAACACCTGTAAAAACTTGATTGATGCCTTGCTTCTCACAACCCAAGTGACTATTCTGAGTAAAAGCACACGACAAACTGAACTCAAAGGAAGCTTAAGGCAATCATCTAGCCAATTCAGCTGCCAAACAGACAGCTGGTGGTCCACGGGAAGTGGACAGCAGGGTGGTAGAAGAAGACCACCCCGTGCTTACCTTACAGACTTTCCCAGTGGACAGAGT
This sequence comes from Lithobates clamitans, assembly GCA_037952925.1. Taxonomy (NCBI): domain Eukaryota; kingdom Metazoa; phylum Chordata; class Amphibia; order Anura; family Ranidae; genus Lithobates; species Lithobates clamitans. The sequence continues at coordinate 552,773 of JBBGZY010000286.1, forward strand.
TTATCTAAAAGAACTACAGGAAACAACAAGTGCGGATAAGAAGGAAAGCTGGAAATGGAGAGGAGCAACTCTCAGAAATGGACTATTCGAGTGCAACAAGAAGCCTTGTCTACCCAGGAGTATGTACCCAGCCGTGGTGCAATGGGCACATGGAGCTGCCCACTTGACAAAGACTTTTATGAACTCTCTTATCAACAAGTGTTGCACTAAGAGTTACTCCACTGACCGACAGCTTCTGCAGATCATGCATTATCTGCACCAAATGTAACCCAGGATGCACAGAAGAAGCACCTGGCAAAAGCCCTATACCCCATTCCAGAGGATGCAAATTGATCATTCTCAAGTGCCAAGAAGTGGCAGATTCGAATACGCCCTAGTGGAAGTGGTCATGACTGTCAGGACCACAGCTAAGAAACTACTGAGTGAGATAGTATGTAGATTTGGGGTCCCAGAGGTGATATTGAGAGATCAGGGACCAGCCTTAACAACAACCCTTACTAAAGAGATTTGGGCAGCACTGGGGGTTCAGTTGGCACTACACATCCCATACCACCCTCAAAGTAGCGGGAAGGTAGAAAGGATGAATGGGACACTAAAAACAGGATGTTAAAGATGGCCCAATAGACTAACATGAGTTGGCCCATTGCCCTGTTCAGTGTCAGACACACCCCCAGGGGAAACATGCCCTATCCCCTTATGAAATTTTGTTTGGTTCAGCTCCCAGACTTGGTTGTTACTTTCCACAACAGTTACAGTTACAGTCTGATGTGTTGACTAATTATGTAACCACATTATCACGAGAATTAACCTGAATGCATGTCCAGGTGTTTTCTTCCATTCCAGATCCTGAATTAGATGCAGGAACACACCAACTACTGTCTGGAGATCCTTGAGCCAAGTTATGATGGTCCATTCCAAGATTTGGTGACCACAGCCACCTCAGTCAAGTTGGCCAGGAAGAACACCTGAATGCACGCTTATCACTGCAGGAGAGCGTGTTTTCGGGTGCTGCATATCCTTTTTCTGTTTGATCTAGGGGGGAGGGGCCCAGGAGGTGGCCATCACAAAAATGATAACATAATTACGTTTTGGTGTAACTCTTCAGGTACACATGTGACCACCTTTACCTTAGATTACTGTGACATAGTACCTTGTCCGTTTGACCCTTCATGGTGATGCCATTGGTACAGTGATATCCCTGACGGTAAGGACATATATGTATGCCACACAGACAGTTACTGGGGACAGAGTTGTGGTTTCTGTGGGGGCCAGTGGGTTGGAACACAGGGCCAGACTGGGCGACCACAGAGTGCATTAGACAAAAAAAGATGAAAATAGAAAGCCCCATATCCTAACCAAAGATACCCCTGATACATACACTGACCCAGCACACAGTCAGAGGAGGAAGCGAGCAGCTCTCTCCGGAAGCTTTGATCCTCATGTATACATACATGTCATAGGAGTTACAAGGGGGGTCCCTGATGAGTTTAAAGGCAGGGATCAGGTAAAAGCTGGTTTTGAGTCTTTGATCCCCATAACAACTGTCAGCAAGAATGTAGATTGAATTAACTACATGTCATGGTTATGCAATAGAGTTTGTCGATCAGCATACCTGTCTCCATGTGTTCATCTCTAGAGACCAGCTGACCCTCACCTGACTGCTTTTGTAACCTCCCCGCTAAGCATGACCCCACCCCAGGCCCTATCAGGGAACCCTATATTAACCTGTGCACTGCAAGCCAGCAGTGCTGATCAACCACTGTGTGTTAGCCTCTATGTGTACTTGCTGTGTTTCCTACATCTGATTCCTGTTACCGACTTTGGCCTGTTCCCGACCATCCCTGTTTGCCTGTGACCCTGATGTTCCAGTCAGCTCCCTCCTTCCTCATCTCCTGTAGTCTACCGTGAGCGTGAGCTGTGAGACCCTGGGGACCGCGACCTGGAGCCAGACTGCAGCGCAGTCCATCCTCACCACTAGAGGCTCTGGTGAACACCTGCTGGCTCTTAGACTCCGCGCCCTGGGGAATCTGCTCTAGCTCCCAGTGGGATCTGTGTCAGTGATCCAGTAGACCTGCTTCCTGAACCTCCCAAGGTACAATCCGCAGCAGTCAGTGCTAGGGTCCACTACCTTGCGGTGCACTCCTGATCCCAACGGTGTGCATCTGTCATCCAGCCTCTAGGTGACCTGACACTACACATATTATAGCCAACAGAGATTTGTAAATTACACTAAAAAATGCCCTCCAGGGAATTGCTGACCAGTTAGCCCCCACTTCCTACATGACATTCCAGGACCGGATGGCCTTAGACATGGTGCTAGCTGGGAAAGGAGGTGTTTTGTAAAATCATAGGAAAAAACGGGAACCTGTTGTACATACATTCCTGATAATACTGGCCCAAATGGTAAGGTTACTCTAGCTATAAAGAAATTAGAAGATCTGTCACTGGAGTTGAAGAAGAACTCAGGTATCACAGACCCATGGGACCAATACTTTAGCTGGATGAGTGGGTGGCAGAAGGTGCTCGCCCAGATACGGGTAACGGTATTAATAATCCTGGTCCTTTTAGCCCTGATTATATGCTGTATTCTACCTTTTGTAAAAAAGTTAATGAGCAAGGCTGTAGACAATAGCACACCTACATTTCTCCACCAAGAATAAGAGGACCTCCTTATGATGGAAGATGACAATTCACTCCCCTACAGTCACTCCCTGTCCATAATCTCATAATCCTATAGGGTTATAGGGATAGATAGCGCCTGACTGCACCTCTCCAGCTGTATCGAGGAGGGAAGTGAACAGTTGCTGCCCAATTCTATATACAGCCTAAAAGAGTTGCTGAGGAGAAAGGCCAGGCTAAAAAGTAGGACCTTTAGTATTAGGGACAGGAAAGAGAAAATAGTCATTTTAGGGGGGATTGTGAAGGAATGTGATGTAGATAATAATAATAGTAATCTGAAAATGTCTATTTTCTTATGTGCATACATATTTTTCTCCTTACTCATTATATAAGTATACAGATTTGCTCTGTTCCTATATTTTCTCAAGATGGCGTGTACCCCCTACCTCCCACACATCAAAAGAACGCGGAACTGAAGATAAGACTAAAGAGAGCCAAACCTCGTTATGAAAATTATGCATCTTCTTTTCTATCTTAACCAATGAGATGTACCTATTAGACTAACATAGCAATGACGTATTTGTGTGTATAAAACATTAACACCGCCTTGAATAAATCAGAAGTGGAATGAGTTAGCAATTCTGAGCGTGTCTCAGAGTGTTTACTTTTATATGCATGCATATCTACACTTTTCAAATTAGAGACAGCAGCAGATAACCTTGAGCTCGATTGTAGCTCTTAAATCATTTCCATAACAGTAGATGGAAGTGGTTAGGTCTGGGCAGGACAGGGGTGCGATTTTGTCATAAAGGCCATCAGTAGCAGAGTGAAGAAGGGAAGGGTTTAAGTTGCGAAGGTTCCTGCGGGTAGTGGTTTGTGGGTTGGCAGCATGGGATGTAGGAGACAAGGAGAGTGTGAAACGGATAAGGTTGTGATCAGAGAGAGGAAAGGGTGTGTTAGAGAGGTTGCACGAAGTGCAGCGATGGGAGAATACGAGGTTGAGAGTGTTGCCGTTGGAGTGAGTGGTGGTTTGTGTCCATTGTGTTAGGTTAAAAGAGGAGGTTAGGTTGAGTAGTTTAGAAGTGGTAGCAGTATTAACATTGATTGGAATGGTAAAGTCACCTAGGATGATGGCAGGCAATTCGGATGAGAGAAAATAGGGTAGCCATGCAGAGAAGTCATCCAGAAAGCGTGACACTGGTCCAGGTGGCTGATAAATGATAATGTCGAATTCTTGGAGCCAGGTTTCGGTTACAGCAAATAGATCAAGGGATTTTGTAGAGGAAAAGGTCATTGACAGATTAGTTTGTTGAAGACTAAGCAGGCATTCCAGAGGGAACATGAAAGAGGGGGGCTGACTTGTGGAATGGTGCTCCATCATTGGAGTCAGTGGATGGAATGGTGCTCCATCATTGGTGTCAGTGGATGAAAAGGTGCCCCATCATTGGTAACAGTGGTTGGAACGGTGCCCCATCATTGGTGTCAGTGGATGGAATGGTGTCTCATCATTGATGTCAATGGATGGAATGGTGCCCCAAGGGTCGGATAAAGGTAAGCAAAGGGCCACATCTGGCCCGTGGGCCATATTTTGGAAACCACTGCCCTAGACTGTTATTACTGTAACTCTGTGGACTTGTGCCTCATTGCTGCCTAAATGCATTGTTGCCCATGCCTGGATCCCACCACATTGCTGCTGTGAACCCTGTGGAGTCAATCAAGGGTCCTGAGCCACTTTGGATTGCTGGTGCACCCCCACTTTTATCACATATGTATTTCAACTATGCATTTAGTGATTTGCATGGATTTGCTTTACGATGACTAGCAGAAGTGTGTGTTCTTCCCATTCAGCAACAGCCTAGCTCAGCAGCCCATTGTTCTTTGAAATATTTATGTTTCCCCTGTCTTCACCCTCACCCTTCACGGATATGAAATATTCATGTCTCTGGACCTTCAACCACAACAGGTTGATACCAAGCCAACTGCAGGTACTTGACCTTAATTACATTAAAAACACATTGACCAAATCTAGTTTTTAAAATATATAGAGTATATTCAAGTATGTATTCTTAACTCAGAAAAATACTTTCTATTGTTCTCACGTTCCTCCAAATTCCTTTTTTTTGTTGCTGCTTGGACTCAACTTCATTTTACAGGGTGACTACATTTATTTTTCATGGTCCCACTGTATGTAGGAACCCTCTCTTGCTCGCTCCTGAGATGGACTAGAGCAAAGAGTCCTCAGGCGTGTCATTGTCACATCCTGGTCTAAACGCTACTTTGTGTTAACTGCTGTGCACTGCGACTCTGCGAGGAGAGAGAGAGAGCACAGCCCACATACCTCTCTCCTTCTCCCTACAGCTATGTGAATTGTGTGAACAGCTATGTGAACTATTGCCGGCAAAGCAGAAAGCTGTGCGGGCCACCTGCCCGCCCGCGTCATACCAACTGATGACAGCATTGGTTGTTAAGGACATGTTGGGCAGCACTACAGCTTTCTGCTTTGCCGGCAATAGTTCACATAGCTGTTCACACAGATCACATAGCTGTAGGGAGAAGGAGAGAGGTATGTGGCCGTGCTCTCTCTCTCTCCTCTCAGAGTTGCAGTGCATGGGAGTTAACTCAAAGTAGCGCTCTCATCCCAATGTGCAGAATTTTACTACTGCTCCTATCTTTTCCCCACACTGCTAATGTACAGGCAGCAGACATTGTGTGTGGGGGCGGAGGGAGAGAGCACAGCCCACAATTGTGCTAGGAGGGGAGATCTTCTGCTTAGAGGGGGGATTTGAGGTGATTGTGCTGGGAGAGGAGATGGGGGGTGTTTGAGCAGAGTTTGTGTTAGAAGTAGGGATTTGGATGCAAGGGGGTTTGTGCTGGGAGGGGGGATTGGTTGGGTTTGTGCTTGAAGGAATTGGGGGGGGGGGGTTGTGCTAGGAGGGGGAATGGAGTTTGTGCTAGGAGAAGGAATTGGTGGGGGGGGGGGTTGAGCTAGGAGGGGGGATGGAGTTTGTGCTCAAAGGAATTGGGGGAGTTGTGCTAAAAGGGGGGATGGGGGGGGTTGTGGTAGGAGGGGGGATGGAGTTTGTGCTCAAAGGAATTGGGGGAGGGTTGTGCTAAAAGGGGGGATTTGGGGGGGTGCTAGGAGGGGGGATGGAGTTTGTGCTATGAGGAGGAATTGGTGGGGGGGGTTGTGCTAGAGGGGGGATTTGTGATAAAAAGGGGATTGGGGGGGGCTTGTGCAAGGAGGGGGGATTTGAGGGGGTTGCGCTAGGAGAGAAGACAGGGGAGTTGGATTTGGGGGCAAGGAGGTTTGTGATAGGAGGGGGGAATTTGGGGGGTTTGTGCTAGGAGAAGGAACTTGGGGGTGGGGTGTGCTATAAGGGGGGGGAGAGAGTTACAATCTTAGATCATTGAACTCTGCCACACAAAATACATTTTAGGGCTTCTTCACATTAGGTAACGTGCAAAATCTTTTGTAGTTGCATATGGGTGCCATTTTTTCTGATTATGACACCCCCACGCATCTAGCAAAATGCATGTATGTTTGTGCTCATTAAAAAATGCGACGTGCGTGAAGACGCAAAAAACTGCATGCTTGGACGCACCTCCTGGTGTGAACGAGCCCTCGGACTGGTGTGCCCTGGGACTGTGCACAGTTCTAAAGGGTGCCTTGACTGAAAAGAGGTTGAAAAACACTTGACTGGAGAATAAAGCGCCATTAAGTAGTGAATGTGTATGAAGAACAAGGATATGGCTTTATGTCATTATAATGAATATAGAGTTGCATTAATTTGTGTCATTTACATCTGCCCGTAGTTCAGCTTCAAAGATATGTCTTCAGCAGTTTTATCATGTTTGTACATCAAACATCATGTACATTATTCTCACAGATGTTCCAGGCTACAGAAGCTAATTAATTGAATATTTATTATACATTTTATAAATTAAACTATTGAAATCTGCTTTGTAAATGTATCCATGTCTTTAATACCAACAGCAGCATAACCTTTATCCAAACACAATGTGCACTCAGTTCATATTTGTCTTTGTCCAGCAAGCAGGCAAACATCATAATAACGCGCTCCACAGGAGCGGTGCTGCATTAGCCGCATTTATCAAGGTAAACTGACTAATGAGTCAGAAAGATTAGGTTTTCTGGGTCATTAGATGCATGTTTTACCAAGATGACAATGTGCTGTATGTGTCCACGTGCCTTTTATTTTTGGCATTAGCAATGTTAGATAGGTAAACAGTTTTAGCCATCTTAGGGTGGTGATGGTACATACATGCATGTCTTCTATATATTGAAAATATCCTTCCCATTTTCAATTCTAAAATACTGGCTAACATCCCCATAGCAAGAGGGCAGTAAGCATGCAGCCCTGCCATGCTGTTACCAGCCCATATGGCCTTCAGCATTGAGGGCTTGCTTTTCAGGTGCTTGCTCTTAAAAAAGAGGACACCCTGCCCAGCACCTGATTCTGACCGGCACCAAGCTCTTTGGCGTCTGGTGCTCAGGAGAGCATGTCAATGCAAGGTAGCAAGTAGGTGGTTGCTTCCTTTGTAGTTCACTGGGTACTCTGAACCCCTAGGCAGTTCCATGTGCATGCGGGTTTGCAAAAAAAAAAAACAACTACATACTTGCTACCCACTGTAGGGAAGATAGGCAACAAAGAAGACTCCCCTTGCCGACACCCTCAGCTGGACACTAGGGTGGCCAAAGAGCCGGATGTACATCTCCATGGAGCATTGGTGAATGGCAAAGTGTATGCAGGCTGGTATAAACATGGCAGGGGAATGCACCCTCACTACCCCCTTATTAAAGGGAGACCAGCTTGGCATGCTATGTATGTAAAAAAAAAGTAATAAAAAATATTCTTAGAAGCATGGAAACAAAGTAGAATGCACAGGTGCAGAACTCTGTATAGACAATCACTGGATTTCATTTAAAAAATGCATTGCTCAAACATCTAAGTCCTGGCTAATTTTCTGTTCTAATGTGTTTGGTGAATGTCAGGTAAATGTGCAGGGAACGTACAAATACCCCTTTATAAATAGGGTGAATGTTACAGTAAGCACGCTTTCCCATGAAAGAACAGATGTTGCAAATTTGCAGGTAATGCATTTTCCATTTTCCACCTAGCCAACACTAGGCGATTGTTGGGTGAATGTACAATGAATGTGCTTTTTAAAGGGGTAGTAAACAGCAGCATTTAAGAAAAAAATCCCCTGCAAGGCATAATGTGCTAGTATACATTGCATACTAGCACATTATAAAATATTTACCTTAGAACAAAGCCCTCCAGAGGTGCAAAGTCACCGCTGACAGGGCTTCCATCTTCCCCCGGTCTTCCTTCTGTAGGAGTAGCCACGGTGACATCACTCCTGCGCTTTTGCGGGGGGAGCCCTCAGCTACGACACGCAGCTCTGAGGGTCCGGCGTGGTATGTCGAACCTTTAGAAAGCATGCCGCAGTGACATCACCGGCAGCATCCAGTGTAAATATCTCCTAAACACCGCAAGTTTAGGAGATATTCACTGTACCTACAGGTAAGCCTTATTATAGGCTTACCTGTAGGTACAAGTTCAAAAAAATACTTAACCACCACTTTAAACAGGGCAAATGTAAATTCAACCTTGCATATTTTAGATATACAGTATCTCACACCCCTCACATTTTTGTAAATATTTTATTATATCTTTTTTACATCTTTTCATGTGACAACACTGAAGAAATTGCACTTTGCTACAATGTAAAGTAGTGACTGTACAACGTGTATAACAGTGTAAATTTGCTGTCCCCTCAAAATAACTCAACACACAGCCATTAATGTCTAAACCGCTGGTGACAAAAGTGAGTACACTCCTAAGTGAAAATGTCAAAATTGGGCCCAATTAGCCATTTTCCCACCCCGGTGTCATGTGACTTGTTAGTGTTACAAGGTCTCAGGTGTGAATGGGGAGTAGGTGTGTTAAATCTGATGTTATCGCTCTCACTCTCTCATACAGGTCACTGGAAGTTGAACATGGCACCTCATGGCAAAGAACTCTCCAAGGATCTGAAAAAAAATATTTTTTGCTCTACACAAGGATGGCCTAAGCTATAAGAAGATTGCCAAGACCCTGAAACTGAGCTGCAGCACGGTGGCCAAAACCATGCAGCAGTTTAGCAGGACAGGTTCCACTCAGAACAGGCCTCGCCAAGGTCGACCAAAGAAGTTGAGTGCATGTGCTCAGCGTCCTATCCAGAGATTGTCTTCGGGAAATAGACGTATGAGTGCTGCCAGCATTGCTGCAGAGGTTGAAGGGGTGGGGGGGTCAGCCTGTCAGTGCTCAAACCATACGCCACACACTGCATCAAATTGGTCTTCATGGCTGTCGTCCCAGAAGGAAGCTTCTTCTAAAGATGATGCACAAGAAAGCCCGCAAACAGTTTGTTGAAGACAAGTGGACTAAGAACATGGATTACTGGAACCATATCCTGTGGTCTGATGAGACAAAGATAAACTTATTTAGTTCAGATGGTGTCAAGCGTGTGTGGCGGCAACCAGGTGAGGAGTACAAAGACAAGTGTGTCTTCCATACAGTCAAGCATGGTGGTGGGAGTGCATGGTGGTGGGAGTGTCATGGTCTGGGGCTGCATGAGTGCTGCCAGCACTGGGAAGCTACAGTTCATTGGAGGAACCATGAATGCCAACATATATTATGACATACTGAAGCAGAGCATGATCCCCTCCCTTTGAAGACTGGGTCGCAGGGCAGTATTCCCACATGATAACGACCCCAAACACATTTCCAAGAGGACCACTGACTTGTTAAAGAAGCTGAGGGAAAAGGTGATGGACTGGCCAAGCATGTCTCCAGACCTAAACCTATTGAGCTTCCATGGGGCATCCTCATATGGAAGGTGGAGGAGAGCAAGGTCTCTAAAATCCATCAGCTCAATGATGTTGTCATGGAGGAGTGGAAGAGGACTCCAGTGACAACCTGTGAAGCTCTGGTGAACTCCATGTCCAAGAGGGTTAAGGCAGTGCTGGAAAATAATGGTGGCCACACAAAATATTGACACTTTGGGCCCAATTTGGACTTTTTTTCACTTAGGAGTGTAATCACTTTTGTTGCCAGAGGTTTAGACACTCACTACTTTACATTGTAGCGAAGTGTCATTTCTGCAGTGTTGTCACATGAAAAGATATAATAAAATATTTTTATGAGATACTGTATATCAAAAGTGTAATGATGTTCCTTTGATGAATGGACCATCTTAGTTCCCTAAACCATTACAGTTATCCCAAATGGTCATGGCATGTTGAAGTGGAAAAATCACCTAATTATTGGATGAAGGATTTGGCTGTGCTGTAGTTGAAAAGTGTCTATATACTTTTTATTATGTATTACAGGTACTTCTATGGTGCCATCAATATATGCAGTGTTTTACATATATATTATACATTCACATCAGTCTCTGCTCTCAAGGAGCTTACAATCTAAGGTCCCTAACTCACATTTATACACACACACACATACTAGGGTCAATTTAAACAGGAGTCAATTAACCTACCAGCATGTTTTTGGAGTATGGGAGAGAACCCACGCAGGCTCAGGAAGAACATGCAAACTCCATGCAGGTAGTTTCGTGGTTGGGATTCAAACCAACGACCCTAGTTCTGCCAGGTGGAAGTCCTAACCACTTAGCCACTGTGCTGCCGGTATGGTTTCTTTCCTTTCTTACCTTGCTTGTTGGGTAATCCCATAGAAATATACTGACATGCCCAGCGAATCTGGCCCTATCTTGTTGTTCTCTGACTCACATTTAATCCTGCGCTGCTATCTTATTTGATTACATCATCACGATCTTACATGTTTCTTCTGGGTTCTTGCGATCGGCCCCCTGATGATGTGAACAGCTCATGCACTGTGTGGTATAAATTCCCCCAAAACCTCCCTGGGTTGCATGACATGGGTACCCCGGGAGGTTCTAGGGAGCTGGATTATGTCATTCTTGCCAAGGTGAGAAATCCAGAAGTGCAGGAGGACTTACATTGTATAAAATATTTATAAAACAGCATAAAAAGAACTATTATATCTGCGAGTGTCAGAAGAGGGGGAAAAAGCCCACTGAAAACACTACTCCAAACTGACATATTATGTGTAAGAATGTTGTAAAGGACAGAAGAATAAAGTAAAAAGGTAAACTCTGACACACTTCCACTGTACGGCCTTCCAATAAACAGGGAGAAGCACAGTATAACTTTCATAATTAGTCTGAGCAACAACAGGCAGAGTTCAATTCCAGGCAACAGATATCATTAAAGTACTAGTAACCACTTGAAGACCGCCTAAAGTACATATACGTTACGGCTTTCAAGTGGTTCACCAGGTATACCATAGAGCCCATGAAAGACCAGAATTCTCTGATGAGCTCTATGGTATAGGAAACCGGTAGCGGCTAATACTATTGTCACATCTGGATTCCCCAGAAGTAAACAGCTCCATTTTTAAATCTTGAAAACATTTGATAACACCGATCTTGGTGTGATCAGATGCTTTTAGGGCAGAGAAGACATCTGGGATCTAATAGACCCCCAGATCTCTCGATGAAGGGTACCAGTCATTGCCCATTGCTGTCACAAGTGATGTTTACATTTCTTGTGACAGCAACAAAAGTAATAAAAAAATAAAGAAACAGTGTAAAAAAAAAAATAAAATTGAAAAAAAATGTTTTAAAACGCCCAGGTGCAAAGGTGAACGCAAACGTTGGTCCCACGCGCATATGTAAACGGCGATTGCACCACACGTGAGGTATTGCCTTTAACGTCAGAGCAACAATAATAAATATAGCACCAGACCTCTTCTGTAACTCTAAACTGTAACCTGTAAAGGCCTAGAAAGCGTCACCTATGGAGAGTTCTAAATACCACAGTTTACTGCAATTCCACAAGCGTGCATAACTTTAAAGCGTGACATGTTTGGTATCTATTTACTCTGCAAAACGCCATATTTTATCAAACAATTGGGTATACAGTCTTTGTGTTCATTAAATTTCATTAAAGTGTATTTTTCCCCAAAAAAATGTGTTTGAAAAACTGCTGTGCAAATACTATGTGACATAAAAAATTGCAAAACCCACCATTTTATTCTATCAGAAAATACAGATTTTTAATGTAAACAAAAAGTGTCAGAAAAGGCTGCACCTTTTTTCACTTTTGCCCTTAGGTTTAACCAAGACACAGTCACAATACATTTTTTTTTTTCATTTCAATGTCCCCAATTACTCACATTTTCAAGCATCTTTAGCCTATCGCTCAGTAACTCTCGGCACTGCCCCCCCGAGCTTCTGCTCAGGAAGAGCACCCTGTTCATTTCAGAATATAGTCACAAGTTTTTGTACATTGGAACTATGACTTCCCCATGACTTCTACGCAAAGCGCATGCATGCCCTTTCTACTTCTGAGAACCCTGTGCGTTTCGGTGCGCAGCGCACTACTGTGTATGAATGTAGTCCTGGCTGAGGGCGTACATATAAGGGTGGCTCCAGGTGACCCTGCAATGTAGCCAACCTAGAGGCTAAAACAAAAGGGGGAGAAAAAGTCTAATGCCCCATACACACGATCAGAAAATCATACGGAAAATACCTCTTTCGAAGCAATCGTACGATAATCGGATCGTTAGTACAGAGCTTTCAAGAGTCGATCATGACAGTTCATCCAATATTATTCTATCGGACATGCACAAAAAATTTGCCAGATCATACGATTTTTGTTTAATCAGTACACCTATCGTTCGAAAAATCAATACAAATGCATTACAACACATGACATCACTTCCGAATTTTTTTTCTGTCGTACGGGAATTTTCGTGACTTTAGTAAACTCATCAGATTCGATCTGAGATTAGCACGCAAAAAAAAAACAAAACAAAAAAACGGACCATCATTCGTCCGATAATCTCATCGGGTGTACCGGGCATAATGCAGAGCTTTAAGAATGACATGCTGCAAAGAAAAATCTAATTGAGGCCCGGTTCACACTGGTGCAATGCCAGACATCGCATGTGATTCGCAGCGCACTGCTGTTTAAATGTGATGTCTGTGCAATGTGATTTCAGCCATACAGATAGTATGGCTGATATCGCACCGCATTCGGTCCAAGCACGCACAAGACCCTTTTTTTGTTCGGACCAGATTCGGATCGCATGGGTGTTCACACCTGTGCGATCCGATTCATGCCCGAACTGTCACTTCGCAGTGCGATATGCAAGCTGAACTGGGGGTGTCGTAAACAATGTATTGATACTCCCCAGCAGTTGGCATATGGCAGTGTGAACTGCCATGCGAGTCGGGGCGTTGCGGGAACCCGCAGTGGGTTCGCAGTGTTCTCGCATCGCACCAGTGTGAACCGGGCCTTAAGCTAGAGATGAGGTAGGGTACAATATTTGTTCTTGCAGGAGGAGGGTTTAATAACTCTTAAATGGATTTCCTACTAAAAAATTTAATTCCAAGAAATTACTAGATTGCCATTTTATAGTTAAAAGTATCAAAAACTAACAACTGCAGAAATTGAAGTTGAAGATACATTTAACAAATACTACTAAAAGCGTTCGCAGCAACATTTTAAATACATAGAACTTCCAGATCCTCTAGAATGATCAGCAATGTGAAATGTACAAAATGTGAACTTGCACCATGCATTACAATTAGCCTGGTCACTCGCTGTCCATTTGTACTGCTTTTCTACCAAGAATGCAATGGAATAATTATCCTAAAAACTGACCGGTCAGCACCGTCATCAGGACCACAGTGCATGACCTCTGTGGGAGATTACACAGTGAGACTTACAACTGTCAGTTTTTAAAGAGATGCATTACCTTGCAGGATTCGCTTGACTGACCAGTTTGAGGGACACGAGCGCAGCAATTTAATAGGAACACCAGAGAGTCAGCTACAAAATACTGTCAGTTGCCTGACCTAAAAACATGGAGGTCACAGGGAACTTGTTCATGAAGAACAGCAGTGTCATCACATTACACCCAATCATTAGATCACAAATTATCTATGAAATGCCGATTGCATAAACAGGTTCTGTAACCTTGAATAATCACATAAAAACTATACGTAGTTTTTCTAGCAGAGCGCAGACAATTTTTACAAAATGCTTAATTTGCATGCATTTGCTTGAATCTAGTGTCTAAAGCCTAAAATATTTTAAAGTGATATTAAAGTGATTATAAAGATTTAGATTTTTTTTTTAAATAACAAACACGTCATATTTGCCTGCTCTGTGTAATAGTTTTGCACAGAGCTGCCCCAATCCTCCTGTTCTTGGTTCCCCCCACTGGCGCTCCTGGCCCCTCCACCCTGCTAAGTGTCCCCAGAGCAAGTGGCTTGCTCTGGGGGCACTTGTGCGTGCTCCCTTCTGAGCCACCTCTGTGTGTCTATGAGACACACAGAGCTTGGCTCAGCCCTGCCCCCACTCCCTCCTCACTGGCTGCGATTGACAGCAGCTGCGTCTCAGCCAATGAGGATGCACAGACCCAGGAGAGCTTCTGCTCTCGTGCACATCGCTGGATCGGGATTGGGCTCATGGGAGTATAAGGTGGGGAGGTAATAGCTGCACACTGAAGGTTTTAGACCTTCAGGCCTTAAAACCACTTTAAAGTGGAGTTCCACCCAAAAAAAAAAAAAGGTCATTAATGTGCATGAAATAAATTAAAAAAAAAATTTGGAGAAAAGTTTTTTTTTACTTACTTTTTTATGCCTGTTGCTATGTGGTCCCTCGAAATCTGCCTCCTTCATCACCTCGGCTCCTGACGTCACTTCCCTCAGTGCCTCCGCTCGCTACTGCTCCTGGGAGATGTGTGTCCTCATGATGTGAGTCAGTGGGCTGCGTCGAGGGCTTTGTTGCCCTCACAACGGGGCGGGCACTTCCGACGCCGACGCCCGTTGTGATGGCAACCTGAAAAGTTGACGGTGTCCTGCCTCCTGTCGAATAATGCCCGCCCGTTACTACGCATGCGCACTTACGCAGTATGGAGCCATGGAATAGTGGATTCCACTTTTGTATGCACAGTACAGGGCGGGCATTATTCGACAGGGGGCATTTCTCATCAGAACAACGGCACATGCGCGAGATCGGGGAGAGAACGGGCACCGTATCCCAGAACAGCATGCGTGTGGGCTTCACATGCCCACAAGCAAAATGAAAACGGCTAGAATACCGTTATCAAAGTTCTTTTTACAGATGAAAGCGGACATGGGGGGACAAATTTTAAAGAAGACGTGAGTGCTACAATGCAATTTGAAATGCTTGTGAAAGGTTAAAATAACAATATTGATTGTAGTTGGAACTCCGCTTTAAGGCTTACTTTTTTTTTTTTTAGCTATTTAAGATGGTGTTGAAATCACTTACCAAGTATAGTGGCCTTTTGATTTTTCAAAGTCTGCTTTTCTTCCAAAACATGGTGGTCACTTGAGGGTTGGCTCCAAAACTCATATTTATGGTGGCTCCTTTACCTTGCAGGGGTCCTATGGAGCCATCCACAAGCACAAAGAACAGAACGGCAAGCCATGCCCTTGCTTTGACCTCCTCCAAGCTACTAGATACACAGCTTCAGGAGACTGCACTGTCCCTTCCGACCTTTGTACTCATACATGCAAGTGATCCCCCGACAGGAGGTTTGGGAAAGTGGCACTGAGGGAGCTAGAGCCAGCAGTGTGGAAACATTGTGACTGAATGAAGTGTTTGGGCACCAAACCAAAGAAATACTTTGTATTACTGGGCAACGCATGTTTGTTTAAAATGGCGCCACATCATGGAATGGCACTGTTCTCTGAAGCATTCTCCAAGAATCCAGAATTTGGTGCAGCTGTGCATAGTATCCAAACCTTCCAGGTTTTATTGTCAAAGCTTAATTGAACAAGCTGAAGTTAGACGCTGATCGGTTACTACCCACACTGTATCAGAGTGTGTGTGTGCACCAGTTTTAGTAAATCTCTTGATAACCTACCTTCAAGGGGTGTCTCCTTCACCACAGAGCAGTGAGTCTGCAGGGAACAGCACCATAAAGGGGCATTTTTTTCCCTTTTTTTTTTTTATATTTACAAGGGCCGAGCTTCTTCATTTTCACTCAAAAATGGAGTTGGCATCTACATTTTGGAATAAAGTGCATGTTACCCTAAATATTTTCTTTTTTATGTTTGTGTTCACATATGTGTATTTTATAAATCTTAGTCTCTATCATTTTCATGTACTTCTTCCATCTATCACCTTTCTTCCTTGTTATCAACTGATAACACAAAACACAGAAACTGATCTGGTCTTGTGTGGTCAGTTTGCATCCATTGGCTGGCCATTCAGAGGTAAAGGACACTGTGCAGACACACAGCATACCTGAATTGGGTAGTTTGTTCAGCCACTAACCCCCCCAACCAATCACAGCCTACCTCTGTCACACACCGTCTCCAAAAGCCCCAGTCAAACGCATGCCCCCTGCTCAAGAACATGGGCTATGCCCCGTAAACCCTGCTCCCCCACTATCAGGAAGAAGAGATGCATGTTCACATGACAGAACTTTTTAACCTTGTAAGAAGGATCATTGCTGAAACTAAGCAAAAGCAGTTATGGTGTCAAAACAAAGGAACAAAGGCCACTCAAACAAAGGCAAAGGAACAAAGGTTGATCCCCTTCCCCTGATGCGTATTGACGCAAAACGCGTTGGGACAAGATTAACTCGCGACGTCATCACACAGGCCGAGTGCTAGCTGGTGTAGCAGTTTTTTTATGTGCTGATTTGCTTTTAGAAGTGTGATTACCTGTCTACGTTTTTTAAAATTAATGTTAAATATCGTTTTACACTATGTGTGTCCTTTGTTCCTTTGCATAAAATCCTGTATAGTGTCACCCCACCGAGTTGACTACTTCTGGAGGTCTAGGAATGGTGTCTATGCTGGTGTTTTAATGCTATGAGTTATAGAATAAATTTACAACATGCATTGTTGATCTCTGTAATTGGGGATCAACACAGTCCCGTAAGAGGCTTATTTGTGTGCTGGAGGGCACAAGGTTGCTTTTGTTTTAAAGAACCGTGCATTCTGCTGGTGATAGGCTGGAATTTCATATGTACCTTTTTGCTTGAATGGACTCACTGTTTAATTTTCACTTTATTTGAGAAACATTGGACTTTATTCTTATATGGATGTTTTGTCTGTGTGCGCACTTATGGTTTGTGTATAATATTAGTTATCATCATGTATTATGATGGATGGTAGGTGCAGCTCTAGACAGAAATTCTGCACTAAATGCATTTTTTTTCTATTTTATCATATCAATATGGTACCACACAGTACTGTTCACACAGGAACGGTAGCGTGGTGTTGTGTTAACAATTAAGCAGCATGTTGCTTTCATGAGGCATTGACGCTTGTCAGCTGCTTCCATTGATTGATTGGTAATGCTCTGTAACCACATCTTCATACCCAATGACGTCCTGGGCTTCCCGGCCATCTAGGGGGAGCGCGCACGTGCCGACTGCGTCATTTGGGAGCCGGTGCGCACGCCTGGTGGCCGCAATGTCCACCTTGCACCCGTGATTGCCAGTAACAGAGCCGGAATGTGCAAACACACAGATCCACGTCCTGTCAGGGGAGAGGAGGGGGTCAGTTCCTGTTCCTTCACCCCGCCATTGGTGGCCTGGAGGTTCTCCTTATGGCATTCTATATCCCACCACCGTTTCAGTTTGCTGTCATACAGGAGGGAGTGGCCTTTATGGTCAAACACCCCACAGTGCCTGCTATATAGCTGGGAGATTTTAACATGACGATTGATCCCACCCTCGATAGGCTCAACTCCTCTGCCCTGACACCACCCCAGCCCTCACTCACCAGATTTGGGAGGTTCCTTTCAGAGTTTGACAGACACTTGGATGCATAGGTACCAGACAACAGATGCTTACTCCTGCTATAGTCCCTCACAATCAGCTATGTCCTGCATCGACATGATTTTAATCTCCCCTACCCTGGTGCCTGACCTCCTTGATGCGGGGTTCGGCGTCAGGGTACTCTCTGATCACTCACCCTACCCTGCGACTGCCCTCGGTCCCTTCAATCTGCATGTGGTGGACCCACTTTGATTCACCATCATGTCGAACCTAGAGGATATCCAGCGAGAATGGGTCCATTTTTTCTGCTCCAACCTCGGGTCGGCCTCGGTGGGGGTGGTGTGGGAGGCCTTCAAACTGCACGCTCTTATGATTCTTTCTGCACGCATTAACAGACACAAAGCCTCTTCTAAATTTGTTCTACATCAAGCTGAGGAGCGACTGAGTTCTCTTGAACAAGTGTTCCTCATCGACCCATCCACGACTAATGCTGCCTTTTTGCGCCTGCAGTCTAGACTCACTGACCAACTACACCTTGAGAAAGCCAAACAGGGAATCTTTTTTAGTAAGCGACTGAGTTCTCTTGAACAAGTGTTCCTCATCGACCCATCCACGACTAATGCTGCCTTTTTGCGCCTGCAGTCTAGACTCACTGACCAACTACACCTTGAGAAAGCCAAACAGGGAATCTTTTTTGGTAAGCAACGAGTCTTTGAACTAAGCGAACGCGTGGGCAAACTGCTTGCTTACATGGCTCACCTGGATCATGTGCCCCCAGTGGTGGTCCAGCTTCAATCAGTGTCTGGAGCCATGATCACAGACCCGGTCCAGGTGGCGGACGAGTTTAAGCGGTTCTACTCTGACTTTTACACCTCTATTGCTAGCCATTCCCAGGATGAACTGACTCAATTCCTTCAAGACGTTAACTTTCCCACCCTTGTCCATTCTCAGACCGACCAGCTAGAGGCGTGCATCACCACAGACTGCATAGCAGAGGTACTGGCACATCTCCCGTCCTCTAAGGCACCAGGCTTTGACGGCCTTCCCTTGGAATTCTACAACCAATTCCAAGAGGTCCTCATCCCTAAATTGCAGGCATTACACACCCACATCTTTGACTCTGCCACACTCCCAAGCTCCACGGGTGAAGCACTTAGGCCCCTTTCACACTGGGGCGGTGGGGGCGTCGGCGGTAAAACAGCGCTATTTTTAGCGCTGTTTTACCGTCGTTTTTGCGGCTGTATTCGGCCGCTAGCGGTGCGGTTTTAACCCCCGCTGGCGGCCGAAAAAGGGTTAAACCCGCTCGTACAGCACCGCAGTATTACCGCGGTATAGCCGCGCTGTCCCATTGATTTCAATGGGCAGGAGCGGTGAAGGAGCGGTGAACACACCGCTCCTTCACCGCTCCAAAGATGCGGCTCGCAGGAATTTTTTTACCGTCCTGCCAGCGCACCGCTTCAGTGTGAAAGGAGGCTGTTTAGGGGCAGTTTGCAGGCGATATTTTTAGCGCAATAACGCCTGCAAACCGCCCCAGTGTGAAAGGGGCCTTATTGTCCTAAATCCGAAACCTGGGAAGTATCCGCTTTTCCCAGAATCATATCGCCCAATCTTCCTCCTACAATTAGACATTAAAATCCTTGCAAAAATTCTTGCCCTGCGGCTCAACAGGGTGATACTTAGTCTCATACACTTGGATCAGACGGGATTTATGCCCAACAAGCACGCAGCATTCATTCAATCTCCGGAGACTCTTCATGAATCTCCAGGCTGCTCATGACAACATTGGATCCAGTGGTCAGCTGGATGCCGCTAAGGCATTTGACTCTGTGGAATGGAGCTACCTGTGGGAGTGTCTCCGCAGGTTTGGCTTTGGCCCAAAATGTATTAAATAGCTTCAACCCCACTATCAGGCTCCCACTGCCCGGATCCAAGTCAATGGTAGGATTTTAGACTGCTTCTCGCTATCCCGGGGTACTCGTCAGGGCTGTCCCATATGCCCTTTACTGTACGCACTGGCGGTGGGGCCTCTCGCCATTGCCATCAGGGTACATCCTGACATCAAAGGCCTCCACATGGGACGAGTGACCAAGGTCCTCAGTCTTTATGCGGATGATATGCTCTTGTACTTGGAGGACGCTGGCCCTTCACTGGCGGCGGCCCTACTGCTGATAAAACAGTTTGGAGCATTCTCTGGACTGCAGATCAACTGGTCCAAGTCTTAAATTCTGCCATTAGATGTTACTGTCCCTACAGCTGACCAAGCAGCACTTCCTCTGGTTAGAGCAAGTAAGATCAAAT
Organism: Lithobates clamitans; assembly: GCA_037952925.1. Lineage (NCBI taxonomy): Eukaryota > Metazoa > Chordata > Amphibia > Anura > Ranidae > Lithobates > Lithobates clamitans. The sequence continues at coordinate 572,560 of JBBGZY010000286.1, forward strand.
ACCTGGGAGTGCAAAGCTCCAGAGCCCCTTCGGACTATATAGACCTGAACTTAGAACCCCTATACAACCTTCTCAAAACCAAAACTCAAGTCTGGTCCTGACTTCCCCTCAGAATTATGGGCCGTATCAACTTGGCGAAGATGATACTCCTTCCCAAGTTGCTCTACCTATTTTGACATACTCTGTATATCCCTGCCTGTGTCTTCAAATATATGAAATCTATCCTCAACACGTTTGTATGGGGCTCCTCCTGTCATAAACTCTCATGGCGAACTATGAAATGTCCTGTTCATTTGGGTGGTACTGCCCTAACCGACCTTGCATGTTACTATATTGCCTCACAACTGTCCCACTTTTTCAACGTCAATCAGGTAGATAACACTAGGTACTCCACTCTGGTATGCTCCTCTGTTCTCAACGTGGTGGCTCATCCCTTCCAGATACTGTTTAGTGGCACCCATGGGTCCCCACGTAAAGGCAACAGACGTCATATGGTGTTTTATCACTGTAAGATCTGGCAGTATGCCATGGCTATCACTAAGACCCCTGCTCTCCACACCCATACATCGTTGTGGGACAACCCCCAGTTTCCCGAACTGCTGACTGTTCCTGATTATAATCTATGGGTCGCCAGGGGTGTCACATTTCTTTCACAGATTATTGCCAATAGTACGGTCAGGTCGTTTCAAGCCCTCAAAGACAAATTTGGCCTTCCTAATCATATGCTCTTCCCTTACCTCCAGGTCGGGCACGCCCACAACTCCCAATTCAGCGACTCCATGCCCAGACTGGAGTCGATACCCCTGGTTCAACATGGTCCTTGGTCGGGATCCCAAGAAGTTGATCTCTTTCTTATACAACCACCTTATGCTTCCCTCGGCCACCACCCATGCTTAACAATTAAAAGCCAATTGGGAGACGGACCTGGGGGTTGTGGAAGATGAGGAATGGGAGGAGGTGCTAGCTTCCTGTAAAACAGTATCCCCTAAACTGTCAGATAACCTTACACACCTTTTATATCCTTCATAGGTCCTACCTTACCCCGATTTGCCTCTCCAAATATAAACCAGACTACAGTCCAGCCTGTGCACGATGTGGGGACCTCAGAGGTACCATCTACTATGGTCCTGCCCTCCCCTCCAGGAGTACTCGTCACAGATGGTTACGTTTCTCCATGACCGCATGGGCTCCCCCCTAACACTGTGCCCCCAACAGTATCTACTAGGCCTTTTCCCCATCCCAGAGGAAGAAAAGTACCTAATTATATTTCTGCAGGAGACTTTGTTCACGGCTAGAATGCAAATAGCCCGGTCTTGGATCACAGAATCGCCCCCCCACTGTTCAACAATGGATTAGGGCAGTGAATGCTACACTCACTTATATAAAAAAGTACTGTATTCCCATAGGGGTTGTCCGGCCAAATTTAATAAAATCTGGGACAGATGGATGGAAGACTCCTCTACCTGCACAGACAAGGATTCATTTCTATACAACACACAGTCCTTGGTGTATCCCATGCCACTGCCCTTCACTCTCATCTTAATTCATTTTATGCCTCTCCGCGTTGCACTATGCTACATCTCCCACCACACTCTTTAAGCTAGCTACTAGCCCTACATTCAGACGCAATAAACCCTTCCGGATCGGTTTCTGGCCTATCCTTGGCAAAATGACCTGTTATATCTTATATTTACGATGGTAATGTCAAATGTCCTATCATTTCAATTGGTGCCTGTTGTACTTCACATTTTGAATGTATATTCTGTTTCTTATGCTCAATCAACGTCACTTTGATTTAACCACTTAAAGACCGAGCCTCTTTCTGAGATTTGGTGTTTACAAGTTAAAGACAGAAAATTACTTGGAACCCCCAAACATTATATATATTTTTTCTAACCCCCTAAAGAATAAAATGGCGGTCGTTGCAATACTTTCTGTCACACCGTATTTGCTTAGCGGTCTTACAAGCACACTTTTTTATTAAGAAATAAGACAACAGTAAAATTACCCCAATTTTTTTTATATTGTGAAAGATAATGTTACGCTGAGTAAATTGATACACAACATGTCACGCTTCAAAATTGCTCCCTGAACACCGTTTTCATATGTGGGCGCTGCTCACGTATGCGTTCGCTTCTGCACGTGAGCTTGGCGGGATGGGGCACGTTTAAAAACATTTTTTTTCTTATTTATTTTACCTTTCATTTTTTTATTGTTACACTGTTCTTTTAAAAAACAAAATTGTGTCACTTTTATTCCTATTACAAGGAATGTAAACATCCCTTGTAATAGAAAAAAAGCATGACAGGACCTCTTAAGTGTGAGATCTGGGGTCAAAAAGACCTCAGATGTCATTTACACTAAAATGCAATAAAAAAAATAAATAAATAAATGTTGCTTTAAGAGCTATGGGTGCAAGTGACATTTTGACGTTATGAGTGCATCCGCTGACACCAGTGCTGGGGGTTAGTAGTGCATCCGCTGACACCAGTGCTGGGGGTTGATAATGCATCCGCTGACACCAGTGCTGGGGATTAATAGTGCGTCCGCTGACATCAGTGCTGGGGATTAATAGTGCGTTCGCTAACACTAGTGCTGGGGGTTAATAGTGCGTCCGCTGACATCAGTGCTGGGGTTAACAGTGCGTCCGCTGACACCAGTGCTGGGGGTTAATAATGCGTCAGCTGACACCAGTGCTGGGGTTAATAGTGCGTCCGCTGACACCAGTGCTGGGGGTTAATAGTGCGTCCGCTGACATCAGTGCTGGGGTTAATAGTGCGTCCCCTGACACCAGTGCTGGGGGTTAATAGTGCATCCGCTAACACCAGTGCTGGGGTTAATAGTGCGTCCTCTGACACCAGTGCTGGGGGTTAATAATGCGTCCGCTGACACCAGTGCTGGGGATTAATAATGCATCCACTGGCACCAGTGCTGGGGGTTAATGCTGACACCAGTGCTGGGGTTAATAATGCGTCCACTGACACCAGTGCTGGGGGTTAATACGGCGTCCGCTGACACCAGTGCTGGGGATTAATAATGCATCCACTGGCACCAGTGCTGGGGGTTAATGCTGATACCAGTGCTGGGGTTAATAATGCATCCGCTGACACCAGTGCTGGGGTTAATAATGCATCCGCTGACACCAGTGCTGGGGTTAATAATGCATCCGCTGACACCAGTGCTGGGGGTTAATATTGTGTCCGCTGACACCAGTGCTGGGGGTAATATTGTGTCCGCTGATACCAGTGCTGGGGTTAATAATGCATCCGCTGACACCAGTGCTGGGGGTTAATGCTGACACCAGTGCTGGGTTAATAATGTGTCCGCTGACACCAGTGCTGGGCGTTAATGCTGACACCAGTGCTGGGGGCTGATAATGCATCCGCTGACACCAGTGCTGGGGGTTAATAATGTGTCCGCTGACACCAGTGCTGGGGGTTAATAATGTGTCCGTTGACACAAGTGCTGGGGGTTAATAATGTGTCCGTTGACACCAGTGCTGGGGGTTAATGTTGACACCAGTGCTGGGGGTTAATAATGTGTCCGCTGACACCAGTGCTGTTTTTGAAGTTTGAAAGTTTGCATGCTGCCCCCATGGGATATGAAAAAAACTTGTCTTGTGGCCCTCAGGTAATTTGGGTTTGAGACCCCTGATCTAGAGGGTAGAGGAACACGCTGTATTACTTACACTACCCCTTGCTCTGGCAGGCTCCAGAGCGCCCCACTTTTCCCTGATGTTCTGAGCTGTGGGTGGTCCAGCAGTGTCATCAAGTACAATGCAAGTCTAATAGTCCTTTGCTAGTTGGTGCTCCAACATGAAAATACACAGCACCTTTGGCCTAAAACTGATATACAGTATACTTCAAGATAGTCACATGAGCTAAATAGTAAATAGAAACTGAATACTGCACTGCTAGGGTACATTTTACTTTATTCCTGTAGAATGACACATTCGTTTCTTCTTTTCTCTTCTGCTTCACTAGCAAATTTGCTTCATCATTAAATGAAGACATTATGCAAGAATTATGGTCACTTTTGCTGAAGTAGAACCTTAAATCTGAGTGAGTACAGTAATTCTGAGACAGTCTGCAAATTTTATACCAGTATTTGCCAAGAAAATGATTCCAGCAGGATAAACTGACAGTTGATTAACTGGAAAAGGTCACCACTTCACCATCAGGCTAGAACAGTACAAGGTGTCCACCATCATTCAGCTGGCTGACAGTTTTACTCCATATTATATCCTGATGCTACTAAAAAGAAAATCCATAGCCCACACCTTTTTTGGTCTTGAACTGATTGGGGAAAGGTTAACGAGTTAGTATTGCTGTTTTTGTCCCATTAGGGAAATTTACCTTCATTTCCTGCCAAGGAAAACAACAAATTGGAAGGAAACTCACAAAAGAGAGGATAATTTGCTTCTTAAAAATTAGTCACCAGAATAGGTCCTCCCTTAAAAGTTTTCCCTATATCTCCTATTCTGGAGACAACTTCCCGCTGCCGCCTCCCAGTCCTGTAAGAGGTTCCAAATTCCAGGAGGCAGAGGCGGCCATTCGATCATGTGACTGCTGCGATTGGCAATCACATGATCGGAAGACTTCCAGTCGCAAGTAGGCATCAGGAGCTTTCCGGTAATCACCAGTAGCTGTGCTGGGAGCGCACAGGGCGCACACTCCCACCACAAAAATGTTTGTATTTGGGACGCATATATGCGTTCAACCGGCGGGAAGAGGTTAACATATTAGACTTACCCTCACTTTCAGTCTTGGGTCTCAGTGACAATGGTGACCAAAACAAATTCAGAAATGTTACAGGAAGTAAGAGGATAATCCCATAGTGTGAGGGCCACTTTTTACAGTTGTCACCAGAACAGGTATCACCTCTACTCTCATTCCAGTAAACATTTTAGATTTCCCCTCACTTTCTGTATCATCCACAATTGTCATCATGAAAAATAGTGAGGGTGGATCTCCTCAGTGGAGAAACAGGTAGCAATAAAAACATGACTTTCTAATCCTTCCCCAGTCTATCCAACATTAGAAAAAAAAGATTTGGCTAGAGATCGAATTAAAATTTCTTCTTAATATGAAGTGCTAATTGGCAACATAGCAGGCAGGCACCAGACAGCAAATTCCAAATACAGCAATAAAGAATAATCAGGGGTGTGGACATTTTTTTAAAAACTACTTGTACAAGGAACTAAATCGGGGGCCCAATCTACTTGTCCCTCATGGCATTCTCCTTGTCCTGATAAAAAAAAAATAACTTGAACCAAAACTGTATTTAAATAACGTTAGAGGCTGCATTCACAACTGAGCATTTTCAGCTCATAAAATGCTCGTAAAACGCACGAAAAAACGCCTGAAAAACGCCCAACAAGCAAAATCCCATTCATTTCGATGGCACCTGTTCTCATCTGAGCGTTTTGTCACCTGAAGCAAAACGCCTGGAAAACGCCCTAAGCTCAAAAAAAAAAAACATGAGCTTCTTTGGGGCAGATTACAGGCGTTTTTATGCCTTTTACATTGGTGACCTGAACAAAATCGTGGCAAAAACACGGTAAAAATGCGACACAATCATGGTAAAACACTGTAAAAACGCGTGACTTTGAAACGCTCAGGTGTGAATGCAGCCTTAACATTGTGCTGTTTACCTTCTACTCACCTCCCTGCCTGTTTCCAGCACCGTACCTGGGGACTAGCAGGGAGGGGAGAGACCTTGCAGAATGACGAGCAAAGATTGGGTGCTGGTCAGGAAAAGGGAGTGTTGACTCTCTTAATGCTCAGCAGAAGCAAATGAGGCGCCAGCCCCAATTAGGAAAAAAAAAGTCATTCTTCCGGTTACCCTTGCACATGGAAGCACTTGGGTTCTCAGTACAAGCGGATGATCCAAATCAAGCTCCAGTGACCGCTCCAGTCACACCTGGGTGTTTTGGGATCGTGGTAGGATCGCTACGATTCTACCCGCAATCTCAAAACACACTACAATTGCAAAATGCCGTTCGGGTGCCATTATTTTCAACAGCACTTAAAATGTAGTGGTGCAGTTTTGGCGTGATTTATTGCGCGGCATATCACATCACGTGGAGCTTGTTGCCCAAAAAAAGCTCCTGCTCCTTTTTGAGCGACAAGCTTCACGTGAAGCAATTTGCTGCGTGATTAATTTGCACAGCAATTGCGCCAAAACTGCACCGCGTTTTAGGTGCTATTGAAAATAATGGCACCTGAATCTGCATTTTGTAATTGTAGTGCGCTTTGAGATCGCGGGCAGAATCGCAGCGATTATCCCTGATCCCAAAACGCCCAGGTGTGAATGAAGCAAACCCTGCTGTTTGCCTGCGATATCCCTGATAATCTATGCCCTGCCAGACTGGTCCGGGCCAGCAAATTATTATATTATTACACAGGATTTGTAGTGCCAATAGTTTATGCAGTGATTTATGAAATACAGGGAGACGGTACAGTTACAATACAATGCAAGACAAGAGGGTTAGGATGGCCCTGCTTATTATGTCCTTACTATGTCCTAATGAAATCCTTTAGTACTGCTCTGCAAAACTGCTAAGTACAGTCTGCTTCTGGTGGAACTCTGATAAGTGGTGATCTGCAATTGGTCTTATTTGGATTATGCCCCTTGAATGTGCTTGGGGAAGCTCTGTAAGAAAAATAATGTGCACCAATGTAGCTCCACTGCTGGGACTTCAGAAGTGACATCGCCGGCTACATGTAAGTAACATTTGTCAAAAAAGAAAAAGCAGCCACTAGCAGGGCACACATAATTAGAGGCACCCTACTGGTACCTAGCTAATGCCCCAATAAAGTTTTTCCCACACCCTGTGAAGCAAACATCGCTATACATTCCTTTTCTGCTGCCTCTCCTACACAAAGAAGCCACCGCTGGCAGGATCGGCTGCAGAAAGGGTATGTATAGCGATTTTTGCTTTACAGGGTTAGATAGAGTAGTCTTAGAATGTGGCTGCCAGTAGTCCCAGAGTTAGTTTGTTTTTGGCTAAACTTCTACTTTATCCCCTTCCCGACCGCCGCACGGCGATATACGTCGGCAGAATGGCACGGGTGGGCAAAAGGGCGTACAGGTACGTCCCCTTTTAGAAGCGGCATTGCGGGCGCCCGCCGTGTGCTCCGTGACCGTGGGTTCCGCGGACCCGGGACGTCCCATGACGGCCTCCCAGAAATTGAGGTCCACGCTGTGGCCGTCATTCGGCTATGGCCCGGGCCTCAAGTGGTTAAATATCTTCTAGTTGTGTGCCTGTGTAAAACCTGGATCAATTAGAGCAAAGTAAACGTAGCAGGCCATTAACTGCAATGCACTTCCCAATGCTCCAGGCTTTACCTTTGGGTGCTTTTGATGCAACATTCCCGCAGGTCAATTTTGAGATAATTAAAATGTTTGTAAAGCTCAGCCATGAAATTTGAACAAAGCATATTCCTCTATAGTGTGTGCTTGTCTCGAATAAGGGCACTAAGTGTCATTTCTGTCTGCTGCCTCATTCCTCTGCTATCTGCAGGAATCACTTCTGACAAAGTTACCTGACAACAAGAGAAAAAAGGTGACATGGGAGGGAGCTTCAGCACACAGCCTGTGGTTGATAACATCAGCTCTGTCCCTATGTGCTGTGTGAAGGGGGGTGTCCCTTCCTTCCAATCAGCTCTCCTGTCAGAAGGGTGGATTTGATTTAAATCAAGTCAATTTAAATCATGATTTAAATCACTAGTAAAAAGGCTAGATTTAAATCAACTTGATTTAAATCATACATTTTAAAGAGCAACTGTCATCTCTGACCCGCTGTTGACTCTCTGGCAGTCCCATTAACTTTATTGGGACGGCTGGTGATGTGGCAGTGACACAACAAGGTGAGGTATGCGGTGCAGGTGAATGGATGCCCGTTAACAGGCGCTGCCATGATGGATCTGAAATGACAGGTTCCTTTTAAATGTAAGGACTCATTATTGCTGGTAGTTAGAATCATTAATATTTGCAAACAAAATGAAGGTTTCCTATTTAGAATAATAAGCTGTCAGGTTAGTAAGACAGCAATATCAGAACCGATATTAGGTTAATCACACATACAGTGCCTTGAAAAAGTATTCACACCCCTTGAAATTTTCCACATTTTGTCATGTTACAACAAAAACGTGAAAGCCTTTTATTGGGATTATATGTGATAGACCAACACAAAGTAGCACATAATTGTGAAGTGGAAGAGAAATGATAAATGGTTTCCAATATTTTTTACAAATAATTATGTGAAAAGTGTGGCGTACATTTGTATTCAGCCCCCTTTACTCTGATACCCCTAATTAAAATCTAGTGGAACCATTTGCCTTCAGAAGTCTCCTAATTAGTAAATAGAATCCACCTGTGTGTAATTTGATCTCAGTATAAATACAGTACAGCTGTTCTGTGAAGCCCTCGGAAGTTTGTTAGAGAACCTTAGTGAACAAACAGCATCACGAAGGCCAAGGAACACACCAGACAGGTCAGGTATAAAGTTGTGGATAATTTTAATCCAGGGTTAAGTTTATAAAAATACTTTTTCAAGGCACTGTAGTTGGAATTGTAGTTGAAACAATAACATTGCCAGTACATGTTATCTCAGCTTGCAGAGCTTGGATTCATTGAACGAGTTTACCAAAAATGTAACTATTGCAGAATATACAGCCTCATGCTAGATAACTAAGCTCCATTTAATGCTGAATAAACAAAATGATTAATGTATCTTAAATAGAAAACTATCTTTACATAGATTTTTACTCCAAAATCAGATTTATTTGAATTTTTCTTTAAAAATCATCGATTTTTATCCACCCTGCCTGTCGGGAAACTACCTGATTGTATTGCCCATGTAATGATATCCAGTGCGTGCACATATATGCAGGAATGTACAAGCACATGGAAGCATGTGTACAGTGTCCATTGGCTAAAGACAGCCTATATAAAGGATGCTCAGATTCATGCTCAGTGACTGGTCTTCAGATGTTCCTGTGTGTTCTGCTTTTATCCTGTATCATACTCGTTATTGACCTGACCTTGGATCCTGTTCATGCTTCTGCTCATCTGTTCCTGACCTCGGCTTACTCTTGACCTTATCCCTGTCTGATGCTTTTGTACCTCATCGTCTGCTCGTTGCTGACCCTGGCTGCTACCCTGACTACACTTCTGTCTCCAGTTTGACTCTATGTTATTCCTGAGTGCCGGTTCTGGCTGTCCCTCATTCCAGCTCCAGTTGTCAAGGTGTGTTCCTGCTTCATGCCTGCTGGGCACTCTGACAAGCCACTTATCCAGAACCTGCAATTCCTGCGGAGTACCCTCTAACCTCGGCTGGTCTACCCTGCATTACCTCTGTTTCTGGTTTGATGCCCCGCTTGACCCTCTGAGTCTACATCTCCTGCTGCAAGTTCTGCTATCAACACCTGCAGGCACTCGTGTTCCTTCTATACCTCTGCACCAACTGTTCCATCTTCAGTTCCCGCCCCCTTTTTTCTGACAGCTTAGACCGGCTTTTTAAATTCTACACTTTGAACAACTGTAGAGAAGAGAAGACTTCAGATAAACAGGTGCAAATTACTCTATGTAGGAGGATTTGTTTCATCTCCGTATATTACCTGAGGCCTGCATCACCAGCCCATTATCAGCAGTAGCCTGCAAAACATTTATTGTCAAGTAACCCACAGCAAACACTCATAAAGTGTACCATACTCATAATTATACTACTACATTGGGAAACACACAAATCACAGTCACCACTCTGCACACATTTGATTTCATTGTCCTCAACCTGGTATGTGACCCCTAGCTGCAGAAGGACTCTAAATCAGAATAAACGGTATATATCACATATCAGATCTCATTACAAGGTCCAGTTGGAGAGTTATTTCCAAAAAGTTGCATTGTCTTTATAATAAAATAATGCATAACTGTTTAGCTGATATTAGCAACAGGATGAAGAAAGGAAATAACACAGATATAAATGTTTTTGTGCACCCTGGAGGACAGCTAGGGTAGCGGTCCCCAACCTTCTTGGCACCAGGGACTGGCTGCGTGGAAGACAATTGTGCCAAGGCCCAGGGGTGGGGGGGAGTAATTTTTGTCAGGGCAATGGCTGGTGTTAGCGCTTTAATCATCCCAGTACCATGTTTGATATGGTGTCAGGATGATCAAAGTGTATTATTTTTGTTATTATATTGTAAAATGAAATAGTTCAACTCACCATAATGCAGAATCAGTGGGAGCCCTGAGCGTGTCACTTGCCACTGTCGCCTGCCACCAGATGCAGCTTGTCACTTGCCATGCTGCCTGCCGCCAGATGTGGATCGTCACTTGCCACATCGCCTGCCATCAGATGCGGATTGTCACTTGCCACGTCACCTGTCAGTGCCACCAGATGTGGGTTGTCACTGCACTGGTGGCAGCACTGGTCCATTTAGCACAGAGGCAAGCCTCTGTGCAGTGGTCGGTTCTAAATGAGGGCAGGAGAGCTGTGATGCGGGGCGGGCGGTGAGAGATGATGTCATCTCTCTGCTCCCTGCCGCAACTCCAACAATGAAGAGGCCCGCACTGTGAGGGTGAAAGAACAGTGATGTGGGACAGGCGGAGAAAGATGATGTCATCTCTGCACGCCCGCTTCTTACATCCACCCACCTGCTTCGCTTATCCACCCACCCGCCTCTCTCATGCTGTCCGCCTGGCTCTCCCATGCTGCCCACCCCCCTCCGCACAGCGCGGCCCGGCTGGAGAGAGGCCACGGCCTGGTAGTGGGCCTCGGCCCGGTGGTTGGGGACCCCTGAGCTAGAGGACCGGTATAAGTTATTTTATCCACTGCTTACGTACATCATTGTTTGGATCCCAACCAAATATGTGTTACCCAGCCCTAAAATAGGTTACATCAGTATACCATCAGAGGTTATTTCTTATCCTTGAAGGTAAAAGATCACCAGGTTCCAAGCCCTTGTGATGAAATAAACAGATGAAGTTATGTTAATTATTTTCATGAAATTGCTCGTGTGTAAAAAGCTGTGGGAAGAGATTTACACCAGGTTGTTTATTCTACAAATCACTTGGGCACAAGCTTTTGTTGGAAGAGCTCAAAGGTTAGAAATCACCGGTAAGAACAGTTTGTTCTGCAAGAAAAGGAAACCAAGGGCACTGTAGTTGATCATGATCTTGAAAAATGTTAATTGGCCAAAGTTTGAGATGAGATAAAATATTATTAGGTCTAAGTATGGGTTGCAAAAAGATGTTTTTTTTTGGCATAGGCATTTGCTAAATTATACTGAACCCGTCTAATCTAACCAGAAACTGGTTTGCAAAGTACAATATGTGCCAACAGGTAAATAAGTCCCATGAATTAGCAATGCAAGGCTGGCAGCATGTCTAATATGCATTTATAAAATGCCAAGAAGGATTACTAGTGCCATAGACTTCACACAAAAAAAAGTTTATGTTCCATCATTTGATATGTGTGTCTAATGGCAACTCTTGTTCTGGGTAGAATATACTAGATGAATCACCTGCACACTTTATAAATCTCTAAGAGCCTCAGACTATATCTCCTACAGTATTCTGTGGGGTTGATTTACTTAAAGTGAACTTTAACTTTTTTTAATTTTGGATATAGCACTGGAAAGGTTATAACCCCTGTCAGATTTTTCGCCATCTGTGTACCATTGCGACAATTTCTCTTCACTTCCTGTCCCATAGTCAAGCAGGAAGTGAGAAGAAATCCCTGAAAATTAAGGGAATTCCTTGGGAACCCCCATGTCACCAGAGCAAGTGTCCCCATTGGAAGATTTCCTTTCTATTACTTTTCTGGGGACAACCCTAAATTTGGGATTTTTTTTCACTTTTAATGATAATGGTAAGCAGGACAAATAGAGGGGGACTCACCTTAACAATGGCACAGACAACAATAAAAACCAACAGGTATTCTAATCCCTCTCCACTCTATCCAAAAGGAAAGAAAAAGTTTTGCCTCTAGGTATACTTTAAAGTGTCATAAATCCCACATCATAAAAGAAAAAACTATCAATAAATGGTGTATTACATACTGGTCATACTCACTCAGTCGCTATGGGATTCCTTTTCTGTATTCTGCAAAAACCTGGTTGATCCTGCTGTTCTCTATCTCCCCCTTCTGTTCATGTCCCAAATTCAGCTAAGGGTTTTGCAGCTGTGGTCACAACTCTGCACATGCTCAGTTTTCAGTGAGTTCCTATGCTGAGCATTTCCTCCCTATCACATCTGAGCAGCCCATGTGACTACAGAATCACACATGTGGATGTATACACAGTGAGTGGTAAATGACAGCCTACTCCCTCCCTCCTCCTCCATGCCCACTAACCAGCTAAACACAATGGGGGCAGGATATTACATGTAGATTAATAGATTCACCTCCCTCTCATTCTGAGACACAGGCTAGAGGGGTGTGACACAGCTTGTGACTGGCAGAAATCCGCCAACACCATGTTTTTTTCCACAAAAAAATAAAGATTTGACTTCAAATAGGGTTGCACCGCTACTCTTTTTTTTTAATCGGTAAGTACACGTACGGATGTATCCTGTCAATACTCGCCGATAACGAATACCGATACTTTGCAGTGCGATTTGCATCAATAAAAAAAAATGGGTGCAAATCGCACTCCAAAGAATCACGTGTGACTTGAACAAGAATGCAGTGCGATTGCTATCCGAATCGCAACTCCGTTTTCCCCACTGCTCCTGTGTGTGTGTGTGTAGAAAGGGAAAAGCGCCATCTAGCGGGCAGTTTATTAAAAATGTTAGAACACACAATAAAACATACCGTATATACTCGAGTATAAGTCGTTCCGAGTATAAGTCGAGGCCCTAATTTACCACAAAAAAATGGGAAAAACTTATTGACCCGAGTATAAGTCGAGGGTGAGAAATGCACAGCTACTGTAAGTGGAAAAGAGGGTCAACAATGCCCATTTGCAGCATCACTGTGCCAATTTGCAGCCATAGGTCCCCTGAACTTCAAACTTAGTAGTTAAGGGTTCCTAGATGCCCCCTAGCTGCAGCCAAAATTTGGGGTCTCTGAACCCAAAGGGTCCCGAAATGACATTGCTGCAGATGGACACAGTTGACCGAATTTGGGGCCACTTAGTGCTAAGAACCCCAAATTTGGTGTGCAAACCCAGTGGAACTGGCACCATATAATTTTCAAAGCTGGGGTTTCTAGCACCAAGTGGCCCCGAGATACAGGGCCCCAAAAATCAGTTCAGAAAATGTCAAGCACTTTTTTGCTTCAGAGAATGACATTTTCCAAACCGGTTTTGGGGCCCCGTATCTCAGGGCCACTTGGTGCTAGGAACTTCAGCTTTGGATATGTTGTGGTACCAGTTCCACTGGGTTTGCACACCAAATTTTGGGTTCCTATCACCAAGTGGTCCTGAGATACGGGGGGCCCCAAATTCGGTTCGGAAAATGAAATTTTTTGCTGCAGAAAAGTGCTTGACTCCAGTATAAGTCGAGGGGGGCACTTTCAGCACATAAAAATGTGCTGAAAAATTCGCCTTATACTCGAGTATATACGGTATATGGTCAAATACAAAATCCGTATAGGTATCCCAGTCCCACTGATGATAGAAAATCAAGGCCTGCTGGAGGTGCTCACAGGGCTGAAGAAGAAGTTTCTGGGACCCAGTGGGTCTAGGGCGGAAATGATGTCAGCTTGGGGGCGGAACACCTATACATCTCCTCCAGCCCAGGACACCCATGCACATTTTGCATTTGAACTGTAATTAAAGTGAGTTCTAACATTTTTAATAAACTGCCCACTAGATGGCGCTTTTCCCTTTCTACACACACAGGAGCAGTGGGGGAAATCACATTGCACCACATTCCTGTTCAAATAGCGTCCAATTCTTTACAGTGCGATTTACGCCCATTCCTTTTGTATTGCCGCAAATCGCACCGAAAAGTATTCGTTTCGGTACTGCGAGCATTCGTGAAAATGCTCGGTATCAGCACCATATTGGTGCATCCCTAATTTCAAATAGATATTTGTATGCTAATCTAAAATAGTTTATTGATATTAATTATTTATTTTTACTCTGTATTCCAAATGCTGTTTTTTTTTTAATCTTGAACATGTGACCAGCAGCAGAGGACCAGAAGCTCCTCCTGCTTATGTTTCCCTGCAGACAGGCTGGGAAAGATTTGGGTCATGTGACAGTTTTTATTAATAAAATAATTACAGTGTCATCATCTGAAATAGAAGGGACAATGTAAATTAAAGGAGAAGTACAGCCAAAGCCAGTTTTGGGGGAAAAGCAGACAGTGGTGACTGACAGTCACTAGCTCTCTGATCACGGAGCTCTGTGAACTGAGTGATCAGTGGTCTTTGATCACTTGGTTCTCAGTCTAAGGCTGGCCATACACTCTACAATTTTCTTGTTCAACTTTCCTTTAGATTTACCAAAACCATATAATATGAGGCCAAACCTAAACCCTTTCAATTTGTATGCAATCAGGCAAGCCCTTGCACTACATAGTTGAAGGTAAATCTAAAGGGAATTGAATAAGAAAATTGTATAGTGTATGGCCAGCCTTAGAGCCAGTGGGGGACAGGTGCATCGGACTGATGCTGCATCTGTCTAGGTAAGTATAATTCTTAGGGAAAAAAAATACTGAACTTCTCTTTTAAACAGTGTGTTTTTAGTATCACTGTAAGGCAAATAGACTTTACTTTGCAAGGGATTTATCCCCAGAGCTTAGTGAATGGATTAAAACTTTGCTGACTTTCAACTTCAACATCCAATCATGTGCAAGCAAAAAACAAGCAGTTTTTTATTCTGGGTATTGGGTATTCTTTGAAAAGTGACATTTCACGATTATTACTAAGCTCTGGGGGAAATTCCCTTGCAAAGTGAACAGTCTATTTGCCTTTAGTAAATCAACCTGTGGGTCTGCCATCTTCCTCACCCCAGGTCACAACAAAGATGTCACTTTCTTTTAGTTGGACTCCACGGTTACTTATCAATTAACAGTATTGGGCATTTATTGAGCAAGAGTGATCCCATTATTAGGCTTTATAAATAGCAAATTAGGTGGAACTAGGTATTAGAGTGGCTGTCATTTTTCCAAGGGATTTTGTGAGCGATATAATAAACCAACACGTACTGTATATATATATATATATATATATATATATATATAGAGCCTTTAAGCAGCCCCACAAAATGAAATATCAGTTTTGGTGTTGTTAACCTTGAGTTGTGCAGATCATTCTTTTGTGCATGAATCTTTTATTTAACCCTATTAATCATGTAACTTATACCTCGGCGCCAACTGTGCATTCAGATCCACTGAAATACAAAATATAATAATAACTTACATTACGTGCAGCTGTTTCTGCGCTGTTAGCATTTGTCAGTATAAAATAAGCAGACTTTTATTTTTTTTCAAGAAGTACATCTGGCCTGGTCTCACACCAGCAAAAAGTACTATATTCTATGTAGCACCCTATTACGCTACTTATGGTTGATATTTAGTTTTTGACCTTCCTGTAGGCAGGGAGAGCATCAATTTATTAGTTAGGTCTGCTCTGGGTTCCGCTGGTATGAGCTCATTTACTTCCCCCTGTATTCTAGGGGACCCTGGGACATAGTGGGTGGAAGAACTCGGATCCCAGCTTGCATGTTAATACCTCTCTAACCAATACTTGGTCAATATGGTGGTTGACCAGCAGGGGGCTGAGAGGGGTATAAATAGGCTGGAACCCAGAGCAGAGGTCTTCTTGTTCCTGGGGGAGTAAAACCCAGCCTTAAGGCATGTGGCATCCCTGGGAAATCTACCTACAGCTGCAAGAATCTTTTATGCAGCAGAGCAGAACTTCAGCCTGAAAGAGAACTTTCACTTTATGTCCTTCTCTCACCCTCCACCAACACTTTTGGATGTTTTTATCTTCTGTGGGGGAGCAGGTACCTAGGTAGGCAAATCCACTGGAAGTTTGGACCCCATGGCCCTTCCCCGCAGTCTTCTAGGACATATCACAGGTCCCAGGAGGCTGCGGGACCATTCAATCAGAACAACGCGGCTCACGTTATTTATTTTTTCAATAAGGCTGAAGAACCTCTTTAACAAATACTGTACTATGAACAATAAACTACATTGAGACCTTTTTTTTGATGGCATTCCTATTGTTCTGATGAAAATAAATTTTTTTTTTTCAAATGATCACCAAGACAAATACACAGAGTGAATCTTTCTAGTGTCGAAACTGATGGCAATAAAACCTGACAGGGGTACTAACTGTTCTTACTGTATCCAAAATAAAATTTTTAAAAAGTCCCATTTTAAACACAATGTACAGATTTTGATGTGTCATTTGAAGCTAATACTTTTTAGTGAATAAGGTGTGTCACTGAGGCCCATATATCAGCGATAACTGCAAGAACAAAGTAAGGTCCCTTATACATGGGGCAGGCTTCATTGGAGTCCCCCTGCTCAGTGGGGATCTGTCCGCTGATCCCCGCTGAGCAGACGGATGGCTGGTCTGTGTCCGCTCCACTTATGCGGAGCGGACAGACACAGCCCATTGTCCTCTAAGGGCGGTCGGGTGTAAAAGGACCGCCTGTCTATTTAAACGCGACTGCCATCTGATCCGATAGTTAGATGGGGAACAAATCCCCATCCGTCTGTTTTTAGCCGACAGGACCGGTTTGGATGTCGGCGGGTGACATGTCCGTTGTCAACCGTTGCTCCATAGGAGGAGACTGGAGGGTCCGATCCATGTGTTATTAGCAGACAGTATCAGATTGGATGTTGGCACATGTCCGTTGACACCTGCCGCTCCACAGAGGAGTGTCCACTCCACTTATGCAGAGCCGACACGGCGGCTCTGCTCTATGGATGGTCAGATGTAAAAGGACCAATCCGATCTGCCAGGCGGATTGAGATCCCCATCCATCTGTTTTTAGCTGACAGGATTGGTTTGGATGTTGGCGGGTGTCAATAGACACATGTCAAATTTTAAATAAAAAAACAGCATGGGTTCCCCCTCCAAGAGCATACCAGGCCCTTGGGTCTGGTATGGCCCTTAAGGGGAACCCCCTACGCCGAAAAAACGGCGTGGGGGTCCCCCCCAAACCCTTATCCAAGCACGCAGCCCGGCCGGTCAGGAATGGGGTGGGGACGAGCGAGCGCCCCCCCCCCGCTCCTGAACCGTACCAGGTCGCATGCCCTCAACATGAGGGGTTGGTTCTTTGGGGCAGGGGGGCGCCCTGCGGGCCCCCCCCTCCCCAAAGCACCTTGTCCCCATGTTGATGAGGACAAAGGCCTCTTCCCGACAACCCTGTCCGTTGGTTGTCGGGGTCTGCGGGCGAGGGGCTTATCGGAATCCGGGAGCCCCCTTTAATAAGGTGGCCCCCAGATCCCGGCCCCCCACCCTATGTGAATGAATATGGGGTACATCGGACCCCTACCCATTCACCTAGGGAAAAACGTGGTCATTGGGTGATGTTGACCCCCCCTATGAGGGCACAGTCCCAGCATGCCCCAGGACTGTGACCTCATAAGGGGGCGGGGTCACCGCCTGTATAAGTCCATTGCAGAGCGCTCAGAGAGCATTCCAGCTGGAGAGAGCGTTGTGTCAACATCTCTGGAAGAGAAGAGGGAAGAAGACGATCCAGATGTCCGGGCCACCGCTAGCAAAAGAGCGGCAGAGATAGTGGAGGAGGTGGCAGAAAATCCGGGAGAAGACGCCGGAGAGACCCCCGGAGTCGGAAGAAGACCCCCGGAGCGGCCTAATAAATTACTTTAAAAACCTGTGTACTGTGTTTTTTTATTGACACTTTTTTCCCTAGGTGAATGGGTAGGGGTACGATGTACCCCATACTCATTCACATAGGGTGGGGGGCCGGGATCTGGGGGCCACCTTATTAAAGGGGGCTCCCGGATTCCGATAAGCCTCTCGCCCGCAGACCCCGACAACCAACGGCCAGTGTTTTAGGGAAGAGGCCCTTGTCCTCATCAACATGGGGACAAGGTGCTTTGGGGTGGGGGCCCCCCTGCCCCAAAACACCCACCCCCCATGTTGAGGGCATGCGGCCTGGTTTGGTTCAGGGGAGGGGCGCTCGCTCGTCCCCACCCCCATTCCTGACCGGCTGGGCTGCGTGCTGAGATAAGGGTCTGGTATGGATTTGGGGGGGAACCCCCACGCCATTTTTTCGGCATAGGGGGTTTCTCTTAAGATCCATACCAGACCCAAGGGCCTGGTATACCCTTGGAGGGGGAACCCATGCCGTTTTTTTATTTAAAATTTGGCGCGGAGTTCCCCCTCAAGATCATCTGCCGAAGTCGGATCATGCGAGACGGCGATCCGACTTTGATCCGACTTCAATGATAGTCAATGGGCTGAAGTAGGATCAAAGTTGGACCAAAGTAGTACAGGGAGCATTTCTAAAGTCGGAACGACTTGTGTCGGATCAGTTAGGACGGCTCCCATAGGGAAACATTGAATTTCACACGTCATACGACATGAGCTCCCAATGTCAGAGCATTTGTCGGACCAGTGTGAACCCAGCCTTACTGTCAAAGCTTAATTGAGCAAGCTGAAGTTAGAATTGGTTACTATGCACAGCTGCACCAGATTCTGTGTGAACCAGTTTTAGTAAATCCCCCACTATGTGTGAACGAGCCCTAATACATTCAACTGCACGTCCATGGTGCTGAAACACCAACATGTTGCTCTGTCCTTCCTAAAACAAGATCTGTGAAAATGAGCTATTCGCTCAATCTAGTTGGGTAACTACATTGTTATTTTTCAAGAAGCAATCCTTGTTCAGACTAACTCCAACCACTTTCCACAAATGATATGTCAACAAACACTTACTAACAGTTCAAAATCAAAACTGAAAGCTAAACGGATCTTCAGCCTAACAAAAACAAATTCCTAGTTTAAAGGGAAGACATTCTTTGTATACTGTGGGCACATTACAGTATTTACCTTAAAGCTCAACTCCAGGGAAAGGTAAAAAAAAGTTCCCTTGCTGTAGGGCTGCCCCCACATTGCAAGAGTTAAAGTGATTGTAAACTTTCCTTTTTTTTTTTTTAAATAACAAACATATCATACTTACCTCCACTGTGCAGCTCGTTTTGCACACTGTGGCCCCGATTGTCCATTTCTGGTGTCCCCCAGCAGCTATTGCGGCTCCTCCTCACATCAGATAACCCCCTAAGAGAAGCACTCTCCCGAGAGGGTAACCTTGCGAGCGTGCTCCCAAGTCCAGCATTTGCGTCCATAGACACGAATCCTGGACTCAGCCCCGCCCCCATGTCATTGGATTTGATTGACAGCAGCGGGAGCCAATGGCTGCACTGCTATCAATCTATCCAATCAAGAGCCAGGACCCCCAATCAAGAGTCAGGACCCCCAATCAAGAGCCAGGACCCCTCGATCGCTGAGTGACAAAACAACAAAACGCTTTACGAATGTCACGGTTAACAGTCCCATAGAAAATCTATTTGATATTCTTAGGAACAAATCGTTGTTACAAAATGGGGGTAATCTCTGGAAGAAAATCACCCGTGTGTTATAGCAGTGGTCTCCAAACTGCGGCCTGCAGGTCAGATGCAGCCCTTTGCTTGCCTTTATCCACAGCTCTTGGGGCACTATTTCTTCCACTGATATAAGGCATTTTTCCTCCCACTGACACCAACCACTGATACCAACACTTGGCAGTAGGCAGTATTCCTCCCACCAATACCAACGATGTGGCACTATTTCTCCTCCCACTGACAACCAAGACTATACATTGCTTACACTAGGGCACTTTCTACTCCCATTGGCCAAAGTCTACCCCCCCCCCCCCCCCCTAAAGTCTGAAGGACAGTAATCTAGCCCTTGTTTAGAAAGTTTGGAGACCGCTGTGTTAAACTTTTTGAAATAAAGCAGGAAATCCAATAAGACATTTTTGGTCATTTTTCAACTATCACTGTTTTTTTTTCTGCTATAACGTTTGTAAAATACCCAGACTTCAAACAAAACATTATGTTATTAGTCTGAATACCAACTGCACTAAAAATATACCAGGATGAGCTTCAGAGCAGCGTGTTGTGGCATTTAGAACCGCTGACTAGGATTACAAGCAGCATAGTGGTCACATTTACTCATTGGGGTTGATTTACTAAAGGCAAATCAGACTGTTCACTTTGAAGCGGAAGTTGCACTTTGCAAAGGCACTTTTCCCAAAGCTTAGTTAGTGAATGAGAGGAAGCTCTGCTAACTTCCATCATCCAATCGTGCAAGCATGATTAGGTATTCTTTTCAAAGTGAAAATTCACCACATTCACTAAGCTCTGGGGAAAATTCCCTTGCAAAGTGCAACTTCCCTTGTCAAGTGAACAGCCTAATTGCCTTTGGTAAATCAATCCCACTGAGTGAAGGTATTTTCCACCTCATAGGCACCTGTGGAAAACTCCTTTAAAGTGAACCTGTCCCGATGTATAAAAGTGTCCAAAGTAACACTGTTGAAGTTCAGCCAACCCGTGGTGCCTACGATGACCTGTATTGGCCTCCGACAAATGTTTGTACCCCAGTCCCTTAAATTCCAGCTCTAGACTGTGTATAGGTTTTTAACTTCTCTCCAAGTCAATACTAAGCTCTGCCCACTAATACAACGGCCTCATTCACACGATATTTTAGCGCCAACTGCGCAAGAATGCAGTCGATTTCTGCTGCTGTGTTCACAGGTGGATGCAAATAGTTGTGGCCGCTCTCCATGTACAAAACAATGACAGGCTGACAGCAGCCGCAGCTGTCTGCAGGTTTTCTGAAGTGATCGCGCATGGAGTGATCACCTGTGGTTAGGGACAGATATCTTCCTGGACTGGACTCCCTCCTCCTCAAAAAAACTTTACTCCCTCGGTCTCTGTGACTGTGCTCTTCAGTGGCTCTCATCCTACCTATCCCAGCGCACCTTCAGTGTCACTTACAATTCTACTTCCTCCACTCCTCTTCCCTTCTCCGTCAGGGTCCCCCAAGATTCTGTTCTTGGACCTCTTTTATTTTCAATCTACACCTCTTCCCTGGGTCAGCCTCTCACGGCTTTCAATATCATTTCTATGCTGACGACACACAAATCTATCTCTCCACCCCTCAACTCGCTCCAACAGTCTCCTCACGGAACACTAACTTACTAACCGACATATCTGTATAGATGTCACACCACTTCCTCAAACTCAACTTGTCCAAAACCGAGCTTATAATATTTCCTCCCCCACGTGCCTCTTCCCCTGTCTTATCTGTCAAGTGCAAAACCATCCACCCGTCCCCACATGTCAGGGTACTACCCTGTTTCCCCGAAAATAAGACCTAGCGTGATTGTCGGTGATGGCTGCAATATAAGCCCTACCCCCAAAATAAGCCCTAGTTAAAGTCCTTGTAGGTCTTATTTTCAGGGTAGGGTTTATTTTTCGGGGAAACAGGGTAGGGCTTATTTGGGGGGTAGGGCTTATATTGCAGCCATCACTGACAATAACGCTAGGTCTTATTTTCGGGGAAACAGGGTAGGTGTTATCCTGGACTCTGAACTCTCCTTTAGGCCCCACATCCAATCACTTTCCAAAGCTTGCCGCCTCAACCTCCACAACATCTCTAAACTACGTCCCTTTCTAATCAATGAAACCACAAAGCTCCTGATTCACTCCCTGGTTATCTCTCGCCTCGACTACTGCAACTCACTCTTAATTGGCTTACCTTTAAATAGACTATCCCCCCTTCTGTCCATCATGAATGCTGCTGCCAGACTCATTCACCTTACAAACCGCTCAGTGTCTGCTACCTCTCTCTGCCAATCCCTCCATTGGCTGCCACTCACCCAACACATTACCGTATATACTCGAGTATAAGTCGTTCCGAGTATAAGTCGAGGCCCTAATTTACCACAAAAAAAAATGGGAAAAACTTATTGACCCGAGTATAAGACGAGGGTGAGACATGCACAGCTACTGTAAGTGGAAAAGAGGGTCAACAATGCCCATTTGCAGCATCACTGTGCCCATTTACATGCCTCACTGTGCCCATTTGCAGCCATAGGTCCCCTGAACTTCAAACTCAGTAGTTAAGGGTTCCTAGATGCCCCCTAGCTGCAGCTAAAATTTGGGGTCTCTGAACCCAAAGGGTCCCGAAATGACATTGCTGCAGATGGACACAGTTGACCGAATTTGGGGCCCCGTATCTCGGGGCCACTTAGTGCTAAGAACCCTAAATTTGGTGTACAAACCCAGTGGAACTAGCACCATAATATTTCCAAAGCTGGGGTTTCTAGCACCAAGTGGCCCCGAAATACAGGGCCCCAAAAATCAGTTCAGAAAATGTCAAGCACTTTTCTGCAGCAGAGAATGACATTTTCCGAACCGGTTTTGGGGCCCCGTATCTCAGGGCTACTTGATGCTAGGAACCCCATCTTTGGATATGTTATGGTACCAGTTCCACTGGGTTTGCACACCAAATTTGGGGTTTCTATCACTAAGTGGCCCTGAGATATGGGGCCTCAAAGTCGGTTCAGAAAATGTCAAGCACTTCTGCAGCAGAGAATGAAATTTTCCGAACTGATTTTGGGGCTCCGTATCTCGAGGCCACTTAGTGCTAGGAACTGCATCTTTGGATATGTTGTGGTACCAGTTCCACTGGGTTTGCACACCAAATTTGGGGTTCCTAGCACCAAGCGGCCCCGAGATACGGGGCCCCAAAATCGGTTCGGAAAATGAATTTTTTTGCTGCAGAAAAGTGCTTGACTCAAGTATAAGTCGAGGGGGGCACTTTCAGCACAAAAAAATGTGCTGAAAAATTCGACTTATACTCGAGTATATACGGTAAATACAAAATACTAACAATAAGTTGCAAAGCCATCCACAACTCTTCCCCCAGTTACATCACTAGCCTAGTCTCAAAATACAAACCTAATCGCCCTCTCCGTTCCTCCCAAGACCTCCTGCTCTCTAGCTCCCTCATCACCTCCTCCCATATCCGCCTCCAGGACTTCTCCTGAGCCTCTGGAATTCCCTACCCCAATCTGTCAGACTGCCTCCAAATTTATCCACTTTTAGGCGATCCCTGAAAACTTTTCTCTTCAGAGAAGCCTATCCTGCCTCCATCTAACAACTGCACTATTTTCTCCATTAGCTCATCCCCCACAGCTATTACCCTTTTGTATAACTTGACTCTCCCTCCTAGATTGTAAGCTCTAATGAGCAGGGCCCTCTGATTCCTCCTGTATTGAATTGTATTGTACTTGTACTGTCCTCCCTAATGTTGTAAAGCGCTGCGTAAACTGTTGGCGCTATATAAATCCTGTATAATAATAATAATAATGACTCAAGCTGTTTGCGTCCAGGAGCGATCATATCTAATTATATCTGAACCCCTGCAGACAGCTGTAGCCACTGTCAGCCTGTCATTGCTATGTACTGAGCAGCCACAACGATCCCCATCCAACTTGGAATTCAGCCACAGAAATCCACTGGATTTTTTTTTGCAGCTGGCACTAAAACACTGTGTGAATGAGGCCTACGCCTAAACTTATGACAGTCACAGGCCACAGGATCTATTCACAGCTTTAGATCTCATTGGCCATTATGGGGCAAACAGTTATTTTTAAAAGACCTTTTTAAAACGGAGGTTTTACTTTAATATGGACATGGAATAAATCTGAATCACGGGTAGAAACCTAGTGCTGGTTTATTTCTACACTTACCATGGCAACAAACAGAATTAATTACCAACCTTGCCTTTAACTTTGATCTTCCAAAGTTATCTGTTGCAGTCATAAACAACACATTTGCAAAAAGTCAGTGCAAAGAATAACTGCAACGTGCAAAGTAAAGCAACTCACTTCAACCAATCAGAAATCATTAAGTTTAGTAAGTTGACCACAGTAACCCGATATGTTGCCATGGGTTACTGCACATCACTACGGTTCTTTACAGTACCTCACTGTCAATGACAGATCCTATTATCTGATGGATCTAGTATCTGATGCATCTTTGTATCTCATGAATCCATTTATCTGATGGGTCCTTGCAACTGATGGATCCTAGTATTTGATAGATCTATGTATCTGAAGTATCCTTATATCTGATGTATCCTTGTATCTGACGGATCCATGTATCTGATGGATCATTGCAACTGATGGATCCTAGTATCTGATCTATCCTTGTATCTGATGGGCCCTTACAACTTCAGCTGGCCATACATGGATCGAAATTCGGCTGGTTCAGCAGGGACCGGCCGAATTTTGATCCATGTATGGGCAGGCTGATTGTACCAAAGTTGATCCATTAATTAACTTGGGTGTAACAAGCCTGTCGGATTTTTCTACATACGATTACTGCTAGTAGCTATAGCCACTAGCAGTAATTTTATTCAGCTGGCTGGGAAGGCTCCCCGCACCCACTATTGGCAGAATACAATAGTGCCCTGAGGGGCATTCCTCCATCAACACTCACTGTGTTGATGGGGGAATCAAGCGATTTTCTTTCCTTTCACTTGTGGTGGAAGGAAAGAAAATAGTATAATCTATGGCCTACCTAATAGATTCTAGTATCTGATGGATCTATTTTCTTGATGTATCCTTTTATCTGAGGTATCCTTGTACCTGATGTATTTGTGTATATGATGGATCCTTGTATCTGATGGGTCCTTGTATCTGATGGGTCCTTGTATCTGATGGGTCCTTGTATCTCTGGGATCTTTGTATCTGATGGATCCTAATATCTAATGGATCCCCGTATCTGGTGTATCCTTGCATCTGAGGTATCCTTGAATTTGATGTATCCTTGTATCTGAAATATTTTTGTGTATCTGATGGATCTTTGTATGTGATGGATCAAAGCAGTTGATTTACTAAAGGCAAATAGACTGTTCACTCTACAAGTGAAGTTGTGCTGCAAATGTGGTGAAATGTAATTTGTCAAAGAATACCCAATTACATACAAGTAATGCTTGCACATGATTGCATCCTTGTATCTGATGGATCCTTGTCTCTGATGGATCCTCGTATCTGGGTCCTCGTATCTGATGGATCCTCGTATCTGATGGATCCTCATATCTGATGGATCCTAATATCTGATGGATCCTAATATCTGATGGATCCTCATATCCGATGGATCCTAATATCTGATGGATCCTCGTACCTGATGGATCCTCATAGCCGATGGATCCTCATATCTGATGGATCCTCGTACCTGATGGATCCTCATAGCCGATGGATCCTCATATCTGATGAATCCTCATAACTGATGGATCCTCGTACCTGATGGATCCTCATATCCGATGAATCCTAATATCTGATGGATCCTCATACCTGATGGATCCTCATAGCCGATGGATCCTCATATCTGATGGATCCTCGTACCTGATGGATCCTCATAGCCGATGGATCCTCATATCTGATGAATCCTCATATCTGATGGATCCTCATATCTGATGCAACCTTGAGTTTCACTATAGTTGAAGCAATGAGCTAAGCTACTCTTACCACTGAATCCACTTAACATCACTAAAAATGACCTTTTATTACATATATTAAAACTATCTGGGGGAACCTCCCAAGATCTACACATACCTAAAAAAGCGTATCCTTTACAAACCAGGTAATTTATATATTTTTGCCTTCCCTTTTATGGGGAAGTACTCTATTAGGTCTTCACACAATCCCAGACTAGTATGATCTTCTTCTAGACCAGCCTTTCTCAACCTGGATTCCGTGAAATTCTAGAGTTCCTCCAGAGGTTACTCGCAGTTGCTTGGGAAATTAAAAATGTCTGCCTCTCAGATTATTAACCATTGACTCCATAATTATCTTTATACCTATCTGTAGGGGGGGGAAGATTCTCCCCAGTAACTATTATTAGCAGAGGTTCACTAATACCGGAAAGTTGCTTCAAAGGTTCCTCCAAGTTAAAAAGGTTGTGAAAGGCTGTTCTGGAGAGTACTCATTCTATCTAATTTCTTTCATCTATCTATATGAGTCCCAGGGGGTTAAACAAGAATATTGAAGACCACTTATAACTTCTTCGGACTGCCTAAAAGAGCTTTCCAGTATGTTAGCTTGTCACCCAAGTAGCTTGTTACCAATCATTAGATGTGGTGGCTGCATTTGTTTTTGTTAGGCTTTTTTTACCTGGTGATCTGACCAGTGATACACTAGGATGTCTACACTCTGGAAGCCAAACTCCAGCTAATACTTTATAAGCAGTTCCACCAGTTTTACTCCTTTTGGGATAAAGGTTTTACATAAATAAAAGTTGATCATTGCAAGCACTCCTGTCAATGGTAAATGGTTTGTCTCAACTCGCTAACTGCTACATCTGCAGGACAGTGTGTTCTGTTGAAAAACAACAGACTTACTGGGCAGATCACCAGGTGAAAGTAAAGTGAAAAATAAAAAACCTAAAAAAGAAAATGAATGCAGCCATGACATCTAAGAATTGATAAACTGTAATAAAATAAATGTTTTTTGGGGGGTTTAATAATTATCTGATCATCTCCACCTCTATTAGATCTGACCTTGGTCCCTCGTTCTCTTCATCCCTTCTATATCTCTCTCTGATCTTGTCAATAATCAACAAGGTACAACCTGACAGCACTCTATATTAAAATCCATCATAAGAGAACTGGAGACCCCATGACATAATATGACACAATAGCACTGTGCACAATGACACAATCACACTCACCAAAATCCAGGAACTGCTTGATGGAGAGAGGAGAGGGGGAGAACTTGGAGTAGTACTCGATCTGATTGGGGATGGTGTTTTTCAGCAGGTACCTGCACAACCTCATGATGCTCCACAGCAGGTAGGTGACCAGCCACAGGGAATGTTTACAATGACACCATCTACCTACTGCAGCCTGCTACTATGCCCATTGCCCTATAGAGATGTGTCTATTAGTAAGCATATACATGTAGATGGCGGCTGAGCAAGATGCTGCAGGTGCTGGAAACCGGGGAACAGCCGATCCTGCCTCTGGACAGATAGCCGGTGTCCAGTGCTGAAAGTAAACAATGCTGATTGCAGAGAAAAGGAAGGAAACAGCCAATGCTCCGACACCTCCTACTCAGCACCAGCGCTGGCAGAAGAGGCCTGGACACGCCCCCTCCCCTGACCCGCGCGTTCCCGTGTACAGCACGTCCACACTTACATTCCTACACCAGGAACCAGGCGCGTTCGCGAGCAGGAGCCTGTGGGCGTGACTGGCCGGGCGTCCTGGGAGCTGCAGTCCCACCCATTCAGTCATCTGATTGGTGGAAAGCTTGAATAAGTAGGTCGTGCAGGTAAAACAACGAGATAAACAATGAATGAGGTGGATGGCAGGCCGTGACGTCGGCACAGAGACATGAGTCTAGGAAAGCACACAAGAGTCTGAGGTATATAGTGCCATATAACAGCAAACTTGAAAGAGTGGCTATATCCACTCTTTCAGGTTTGTTGTTATATGGCACTATATACCTCAGACTCTTGTGTACTTTCCTAGACTCATGTCTCTGTGCTGACGTCACGGCCAGCCATCTACCTCATATATATATATATATATATATATATATATATATACACACACACACACACAAACTCACCGGCACTTTATTAGGTACAGCTGTCCAATTGCTTGGTGACACAAATTGCTAATCAGTCAATTACATGGCAGCGACTCAATGCATTATTTAGGCATCTAGATGTGGTGAAAACGACTTGCTGAAGTTCAAAACCGAGCATCAGAAGCATCAGAATGGGGAAGAAATGGGATTTAAGTGACTTTGAACGTGGCATGATTGTTGGTGCCAGACGGGCTGGTCTGAATATTTCAAGAACTGCTGATCTACTGGGATTTTCACGCACAACCATCTCTAGGGTTTATAGAGAATGGTCCGAAAAAAGAGAAAATATCCAGTGAGCGGCAGTTATGTGGACAAAATGCCTTGTTGAGGTCAGAGGAGAATGGGCAGACTGGTTCTTAAGGATAGAAAGGTGACAGTAACCAGTAAATACCCACTTGTTACAACCAAGGTATGCAGAACACCATCTCTGAACGCACAACACAGCGAACCTTGAAGCAGATGGGGTACAGCAGCAGAAGGCCACACCAGGAGCTACTCGTGTCAGCTAAGAACAGGAAACTGAAACTACAATTCGCACAGGCTCACTTCAGATGGAAGGGTCACAATTTGGCGTAAACAACATGAGAGCATGGATCCATCCTGCCTTGTATCAACAATTCAGGCTGGTGGTTGTGGTGTAAAGGTGTGGAGGATATTTTCTTGGCACACTTTGGGCCCCTTAGTACTAATTGAGCATCGTTTAAATGTCACAGCCTACCTGAGTATTGTTGCTGACCATGTTTATCCCTTTACGACTACAGTGTACCCATCTTCTGATGACTACTTCTAGCAGGATAATGCACCATGTCACAAAGTTCAAATCCTCTCACCACTGGTTTCTTGAACATGACAAAGAGTTCACTGTACTCCAATGGCCTGCATAGTCACCAGATCTCAATCCCATAGAGCACCTTTGGAATGTGGTAGCACGGGAGATTCGCATCATGGATGGGCAGCTGATAAATCTGGCAATATGGACCAAAATCTCTGAGGAATGTTTCCAACACCTTTTTGAATCTATGCCACAAAGAATTAAGGAAGTTCTGAAGACAAAGGGGGATCCAACCTGGTACTAACAAGGACTAACAAAAATATTAAAATGCATCACTGAGGCGGCCCCCTTCTCCACCGCTTTGACCAACAGAAGCCTCAAAACTAGCTTTTCCACGAGACTGTAACCTACCAGAGTCTGGAAAGGCATTACATAAACTCTTTTTTAAGGTGTCCTCAAGATATTTCATCCTGTGCTCTCCCTGCAAGGGCAGGATGAGTTCCGAGACTTTCCCCTTGTAATGGTGGTTAAAGAGGAGTTCCACCCAGGGGGGCCGTCAAAAAAAAAAAAAAATTAAAAGTCAGCAGCTACAAATACTGCAGCTGCTGACTTTTAATTGGACACTTACCTGTCCCTGGGTCCAGCGATGCGGGGGATCGAAGCCCTGCTCGTCCCCCCCCCCCCGCTCGTCAGCGCCGGCATTTCAACTGTGGGCGCCGGGCTGTGGCTTCACAGCCTGGCACCCACTGCGCATGTGCGAGCGGCGCCGCGCGCCGTGATTGGCCGCTCAATCACCTGGGACCTGTAATGGGTCCCAGATGATTGACAGGAGGGAGGGAGCAGAGTGGAGCCCTTCCTGTGCCTGGGGGGGAAGTGATGTCACCAGCCCAGGCAAAGGAACAGGCAGACTACGAGGGACCACCTAGCAACAGGCATTTAGAGGTAAGTGAAAAAAAAAAAAATATCCAAATCTTTTTTTTGTTTTTGTTTTTTAGGATTTTTCCAGGTATTTTTGTTTTTTGGGTGGAACCCCACTTTAAGGAAGGTTGCCAAACAAAAATGATCCTTTATGCCACAAATTTCGGGTCCTTTCATAGGCCTTGAATAAGTGAGCCCATGCACCACAAGTTTGCAGAGGCATAAGAAGAAGAATCCTCGGGGTCACTGAGGATTACAGTACTTGGAACTGCCTCCTCCCAGCCACATACTACTCCCAAGGTTTCTGAGGATGGAAAATTATCTCTTAAGGTTTGACATATGTCTTCCTATGCTTCTGTGCCTCCAAAACTGCCAGAATCCTCCTCCTCCTCTTGTGTGTTCTGAGGCATCGCAATAATGGTGTTTGCATAAAGCGAGTCTTGAGAGGAAAGGAAGTCCTCCTCTTCCTCCCACTGCTCTGCCACGAGTGTCCTGTCCATAATGCCACGCAGAGTATGTTCCAGCATCAACACAAGAGGGATTGTGTCACTGATGCATGCATTGTCACGGCTCACCATCCTTGTCGCCTCCTCAGATGGTGACAGTACAGTGCATGCATCCTTTATCAGCAGTCATTGGCGTGGGGAAAGAAAGCAGAGGTGCCCTGAACCTGTCCTTGTGCCATGCTCAAACAGGTACCCGTTGACGGCCCTCTGCTGCATGTGCAGCCGCTGCAGCATTGCCAAAGTGGAGTTCCGCATGGTGGGAATGTCACAAATTAGGCGGTTTATGGGCAGGTGGAATTCCCACAGGATTTCAGCCAACCGAGCACCGGCTGTGTATGACTGCCTGAAATGGCTACAGACTCTTCTGGCCTGCTTTAGAAGATCTTGCAAACCTGGGTACCTGTTTAAGAAACGCTGCACCACCAAATTGAGGACATGTGCCAGGCATGGCACATGTGTCAACCTTCCCTGTCAAAGGACGAAGAGAAGGTTAGTGCCATTATCGCACACCACCATTCCTGGTTTAAGCTTCCCTGGCGTGAACCACCTCTGGGCCTGCCCCTGCAGAGCTGAAAGAATCTCTGCTCCAGTGTGGCTCTTGTCCTCTAGACAGACCAGCTGAAGCACTGGCATCTATTAGCCTGACTCGTTGAATGGCCCTTTGAATGCTTAGGGTACTGGTGGTTCAAAGGACAATCCAGCAGAGGAGGAGGGGGTGGAGCTGACGGATCTCGCATCATCACCACAAGTTCTATGGAGGTGTGGCGGCAAAACAAGCTCCAGCACTGAGCCTTGTCCTGCATCCTTCCTAGTTGCAAGCAGTTACCCAGTGTGCTGTGAATGAAATACAGTGCCTTGAATAAGTATTCATACCCCTTGAAATTTTCCACATTTTGTCATGTTACAACCAAAAGCGTAAATGTATTTTATTGAGATTTTATGTGATAGACCAACACAAAGTGGCAAATAATTGTGAAGTGGAAGGAAAATGATAAATGTTTTTTTTTTACAAAAAAATATGTAAGAAATGTGGCGTGCATTTTTATTCAACCCCCTTTACTCTGATACCCCTAACTAAAATCTAGTGGAACCAATTGCCTTCAGAAGTCACCTAATTAGCAAATAGAGTCCATCTAAGTGTAATTTAATCTCAATATAAATACAGCTGTTCTGTGAAGCCCTCAGAGGTTTTTTAGAGAACCTTAGTGAACAAACAGAATCATGAAGGCCAAGGAAAACACCAGACAGGTCAGGGATAAAGTTGTGGAGAAATTTAAAGCAGGGTTAGGTTATAGAAAATATCCCAAGCTTTTAACATCTCATGGAGCACCGTTCAATCCATCATCTGAAAATGGAAAGAGTATAGCACAACTGCAAACCTACCAAGACATGGCCGTCCACCTAAACTGACAGGCTGGGCAATGAGAGCATTAAGCATTAAAGAGAAGTAGCCAAGAGGCCCATGGTAACTCTGGAGGAGCTGCAGAGATCCACAGCTCAGGTGCGAGAATCTGTCCACAGGACAACTATTAGTCGTGCACTCCACAAAGAAGAAAACCTGTTAGAGTCTGAAAAAGACTTAAGACTGGGGCGGAGGTTCACCTTCCAGCAGGACAATGACCCTAAACATGCAGCCAGAGCTACAATGGAATGGTTTAGATCAGGGGTCTCCAAACTTTTCAACATGAGGGCCACATTGTAGATTTTACAAGTATGCCGGGGCCGAAAATTTCTGTGCGTCTGTGTCCCCATCAGAGTCTCCACAATATCAGTGTCCCCCATATCTGTGTCTTC
Source organism: Lithobates clamitans (assembly GCA_037952925.1). Taxonomy (NCBI): domain Eukaryota; kingdom Metazoa; phylum Chordata; class Amphibia; order Anura; family Ranidae; genus Lithobates; species Lithobates clamitans. The sequence goes on from JBBGZY010000286.1 coordinate 604,188, forward strand.
CATCAGAGTTTCCCCATCATCAGTGCCCCCATCAGAGTCTCCCCATCATCAGTGTCCCCAGCAGAGTCTCCCCATCATCAGTGTCCCCAGCAGAGTCTCCCATCATCACTTTCCCCAGCAGAGTCTCCCCATCATCAGTGTCCCCATTATCAGTGTCCCCAGCATAGTTTTCCCCATTATCAGTGTCCCCAGAAAAGTTTCCCCATTATCAGTGTCCCCAGCATAGTTGTCCCCATTATCAGTGCCCCAGCAGAGTTTTTCCCATTATCAGTGTCCCAAGCAGAGTTTTCCCCAATATTACAATATTAGTGCCCCCAGCAGAGTTTTCCCCAATATTAGTGTCCATCATTATCAGTGTCCCCAGGAAAGTTTTCCCCCATTATCAGTGTCCCCAACAAAGTTTCCCCATTATCACTGTGCTCATTATCAGTGTCCCCAGTAGAGTTTTCCCCTTCATCAGTGTCCCCAGCAGAATTGTCCCCTTTTTCAGTGTCCCCAACATAGTTGTCCCCATTATCAGTGTCCCCAGCATAGATGTCCCCATTATTAGTGTCCCCAGAATAGATGTCCCCATTATCAGTGTCCCCAGCATAGATTTACCCATTATCATTGTTCCCAGCATAGAGGTCCCCATTATCAGTGTCCCCAGTATAGATGTCCCCATTATTAGTGTCCCCAGCATATTTGTCCCCATTATCAGTGTCCCCAGCAGAGTCTCCTGTACATGTATGTGTGCAGATTTATGCCTATTTGACGCTTGCCTGTACAAGCCAACTTCTTCACTGTAGGAGCCGACTTCAGCTCTCCACCTCCTGACTCCCGCCCACTGCTACACACGTAGGCTGTAAGGTAGAAGGATTCCTAATGTAAATTTTGGCAGCGGGAAGCAGGGAGGTGCTGCGCTGATGACATCACCTCCTAGCAGCCAATCCTCGGCTCAGCACAGCAGCCAATCCTCTGGCAGCACGGGAGGGTGTATGGTGAGCGTTTTTTTTCCTGGACCTGCCAGACATATACTACTGATAACAGCAGCTGCTTCTAAAAGCCAGCAGATCAGCAGTGCCGTGTTGGCAGAGTCTGGGCAAGCTGGGGGCCAAACAAAACACACCTGAGGGCCGGGGTTTGGAGACCCCTGGTTTAGATCAAAGCATATTCATGTGTTAGAATGGCCCAGTCAAAGTCCAGACCAAAATCCAATTGAGAATCTGTGGCAAGACTTGAAAATTGCTGTTCATAGACACTCTCCATCCAATCTGACAGAGCTTGAGCTATTTTGCAAAGAAGAATGGGCAAAAATGTCACTCTCTAGATATGCAAAACAGGTACAGACATACCCAAAAAGACTTGCAGCTGTAATTGCAGCGAAAGGTGGTTCTACAAAGTATTGACTCGGGGGGGCTGAATACAAATGTATGCCACACTTTTCACATATTTGTAAAAAAAATTGAAAACCATTTATCATTTTCCTTGCACAATTATGTGCCATTTTGTGTTGGTCTATTACATAAAATTCCAATAAAATACATTTACGTTTTTGGTTGTAACATGACAAAAAGTGGAAAATTTCAAGGGATATGAATATTTTTTTTCAAGGCACTCTATATCCTCCCTGACCATGCTTGCTGGACCACGAGTCAGCAGTAAGGTGGATCTTACGGCTGGCTGCCTTTCCCAATGATGCAAAAACATTGTCTTCCACGTGATGGTACAGAGCTGGTATGACCTTACATGAAAAGAAATAGCGATTGAGAACCTGCCATTGTGTGTACAGCACATTCTGCAAATTCACGGAAGGGAGCAGAATCCACCAGACAGAAAGGCAGGAGTTGTAAAGCCATAAAAATGGACATGTATTGGAATTTAGACACTGGGCATGTGGGTGGCAGGAAGTGTATTTTTCTTTATACTGCAGCAGCTGGGGCAGAGAAAGTTGCCTGCTATACTCTATAGCTGGTGGTGTGCTGCTGGCAGAGGTGTTGCAAGGACCTGTGACACCCTTTACTATACCATCATCCCTTTCAGTGGAGGCTGCTGAGAGGTCATGAGATATAGCGGGGTAACACATGAGGAGTGAGGAGGAGAAGAATTTGGTCCCTTGTGTGTGGCTTTCAGGTGCTCTTGCCAATGGGCTGAGTGATGGGAGATTTAATGCCTTGTCAAGCATATGGAACCCAAATGGCTTTCGGTTTTTGCCATGCTTGATCCAATTGCAGCAGACATTGCAAATTGCAACAGTGCGATCGGCTACGCACGTGCTAAAAAGCCCACACAGCTGAGCTGTGGAAAGTGGGCCGGGAGATAGCAGCTCCACAATCTGATGGAATGGGGTGGAAGCTCTTTACTCTTCCATGATGCCTGCCTCTGGAGGACATCCTGCCTCATTGGGGTTGTTCCTTCCCCTCAATTTCCTCCTCTGCTCTATCCAGCAGTGACCTCATCATCAGCATCCCCTCCATCCTCATCATCATTGGAGCCAACTTGGCAATACGCTGAGGCTGGGGGAACATGACTGCCAATTTCTTGTTTATCAGTGTTCCCCCTCTCTGTAGGTTCATGTTACTCCCTTCCTCTACCTCAGAACCAACATTAGAATCAAATAATGTCTATGCATCCTCAAGAAGCAAGTGACTAACGCTGTTCAGCTGACTCCTCCATGCATGATGCTGGGGCTATTGCAGGAATCGCCGTGGACAAGGAGACAGAATAAGCTGCTCTGGCAGCTGCGGTGGATTGCGCACTAGTGCCTGCTTGAGTCATAGAGGATGAGGATAGTGTGGTAAGCTAGTCCACCACCTCCTCTACATGCTGTTGCTGAATAGCATGGGCAACATCACTAAACAGACAAAGGTGCCCTGCCTGAGGACGGACCACCTCCACCTTTGCCTCTGGATACAGACGCTGCTGGCCCCCTCATAGTGGCATGGGAACGTCTGCCTCTCCTTGTTGGCCTCCCAGAAATGATGGGGGGGCTTATTACCCAAATTTTATAGATACTGGGAAATGTGTATTTGGATGCACTTTATTCAGTGAAAAGTGATGTTTGGTGCACTTTAAATTGAGGACTGACCCTGACAGAAATGTAAAAACTATAAAAACAAATTAAAAAAGGGGGAACACCAGCGTTGCAGTACGAAAAAATGCGACTCACAATAAAAAAAAAAAGGGGGCAGGCAGGGGACAAAAAAAAAACAAAACAGGCAGCAACCAAAAAAAAAGGGGGGGGGGTATACAGTAGCACTGTATACAGCACTAAATTTTATGTAAAGCTGTGTTAAACACTACACTAACACACTATTCTCACACACTATACTAACACTCTACACTCATGCCGCGTACACACGAGCGGACTTTACGGCAGACTTTGCCCGGCGGACGGGATTTCGTCGGACAATTCGATCATGTGTGGACTCCAGCGGACTTTGTTTTCTCAAAAGTTGGACAGACTTAGATTTGAAACATGTTTCAAATCTATCCGACGGACTCGAGTCCGCTCATCTGTATGCTAGTTCAACGGACAAAATACCACGCTAGGGCAGCTATTGGCTACTGGCTATAAACTTCCTTATTTTAGTCCGGTCGTACTTCATCACGTACGAATTCGACGGACTTTGGTTGATTGTGCGTAGGCAAGTCCATTCATTCAGAAAGTCCCTTGTAAAGTCAGTCGAAAAGTCCGCCGGGCAAAGTCTGCCGTAAAGTCCGACCGTGTGTATGTGGCATTAGAGTCACAATAAGTGAACACACTAACTGCTAGTAGCAAACTGAGCCCTGCTCTATTTATCTCCACTCCAACATACTACAAGATATTTCTATGAGCAGTTACCTTTTATAGTGTGGGGTAGGACTATGTGAAAAATATTATATCAAAAATTGTTATTACATGCCCCTGTTAAACAGGGGCAGAAAAATTGGGCCTTGGATAGTGGTGGTGGTGCCACAACACTGTAGCCCCTCACAGTTACTCTTGTGTGCAGGAATGGGACCTGCTGTGAAATATTATATCAAAAATTGTAACTACATGCCCCTGTTAAACAGGGGCAGAAAAATTGGGCTTCGGGTGGTGGTGGTGGTGCCACAACACTGTAAGCCCTCACAGATACTCTTGTTGGGCGCAGGAACAGGCCCTGCTGTGAAATATATATATATATTAATACACCGCCTGAAGTGTATTAGAAACTGTACACACTGTATTAGATACTGTGTATACCACCGTCACTTTATTAGAAACTTTGCAACGGTTGCACTGTATTGTATACTGTGTACACCACCAGAAGTGTAGTAGAAACTGTACACACTGTATTGAATACTGTGTACACTGCCTGCACAGTATTAAAAACTCTACAATGGCTGCACTTTATGTTATACTGTGTACACCACCAGAAGTGTATTAGAAACTGTACACACTGTATTAGATACTGTGTACACCGCCTGCACTGTATTAGAAACTGTACAGCGGCTGCACTGTATTGTATACTGTGTACACCACCAGAAGTGTAGTAGAAACTGTACACTCTGTATTAGATACTGTGTAAACCGCCTGAAGTGTATTATAATCTGTACACACTGTATTAGATACTGTGTGCACCGCCTGCACTGTATTAGAAATTGTACAACGGCTGCACTGTATTGTATACTGTGTACACCACCAGAAGTGTAGTAGAAACTGTACACACTGTATTAGATACTGTGTACACTGCCTGAAGTGTATTAGAAACAGTACACCACCCAATGCACTGTAGATATAGGCTGCACTGACTGCAGAGTATATATATATATATATATATATATATATATATATATATATATATATACACTAGACTGTATATATATATATATATAGTAAACACTGAATATAAAGTCTATGCTAAATGCAGAGTGTATATATATATATATATATATATATGTTAGAAGGCCAGTGTGCTGGCCTGAATTTATGGGTGGAGCCCGGAGGGTATTTAAGCTGACCACTTCCCCTTCCTCTTTGTCAGTTTCAGTGCACGATACTACATGTCACTGTGCTGACTCTTCCCAGCTTATCTTGTGTTCATAAGTCTGTGCGATCGATTACAAGTGGGTTGCGGCGTCTTCGTCGGCGGTTCTCGCTTGCTGTTGCTGGTAGGGTTCAAACCTTTTTGTTCATATGCAATGTTACCATTGGATATGTTTACTATACCTGCAAACTTAGATTTTCAGGCTCGCTCTGCTTTGCTTGTCATCCTATCCGCAAACATACGATTCGTTTGTAGATCCAAGCCTCTGAGCCATTGTCGGTTGTTCTCTGATATCACTCGATACAGGCTTCATTTTCTCATAGGATTCACTGTCTATGGGGTTGCCGTCTCATCCATTTGGAGATCAGCATGTATTATTTGCATGGGTTCTGTGTCTGATTGAGGTGGTAATTAGACCCACATGGGGCCTTGTCTGCACTTTGATTAGGCTGGGTGGTTGGTATGTGTTCGGTTTTAGAAGTAAGGTGTGGTATACACGTTGCAACCGATTTTGTATTGGATTCACTTCATACATCTTACAACTGATTTGTATCAGTGCCATCTCTTTACAACCAATTCATATTGCATACCTGCTACAATAGGATTCGAACCTAGTCGCATCGGCAGCACAACGGTTCGCATCGGATGCATCCCGCTCACTGATTCTTATTAGTCCCTGTTGTACCCCCACAAATGGTTCGTTGTTTATGTAATTTTCTACTGACTGTTTCGTATTGCTTTCATGTCATACGAATCCCAGTCGGATTCAAGCCTAGTCGCCTCGGTGGCACAACGGTTTGCATCGGTCTTTTCCTGCACACCAATTTGTAGTGGTTCTTACCATACCCTACGATTCATTATTTATTTTATTTATTTTTTTTGTCCGATTCACATCACCTCAGCAGCTACATGCATCATAGTCCACTCCGAACCTAGTCGCACAAGCGGCACAACGGTTCGCGTCACGAGTATCCCACACACCAATACGTAACAGTCCCTATAACAAATCTACGATTCGTTACGTATGCCACTTCGCAGTTCCTTCCTACATATACAATTTCTGCTATCCTTTTCTCTTTCGCCTATCAGTAGGTGACCTTTCTTGCAATCGCTGCAAGCTACGCATCTCATCATAACTCCTTGCAATCGCTGCAAGAACACGCATCTCAACATTTACCCATTTGCAATCGCTGCAACATGCATCTCAGTATAAACTCCTTGCAATCGCTGCAAGAACACGCATCTCAACATTTACCCATTTGCAATCGCTGCAAAAACATGCATCTCAGTATAAACTCCTTGCAATCGCTGCAAGAACACGCATCTCAACATTTACCCATTTGCAATCGCTGCAACATGCATCTCAGTATAAACTCCTTGCAATCGCTGCAAGAACACGCATCTCAACATTTACCCATTTGCAATCGCTGCAACATGCATCTCAGTATAATCTCCTTGCAATCATTGCAAGATCACGCATCTCAACATTTACCTATTTTTGCAATTGCTGCAACATGCATCTCAGTATAAACTCCTTGCAATCGCTGCAAGATACGCATCTCATGATAACTCCTTGCAATCGCTGCAAAAAACACGCATCTCAGCATATACCCATTTTGCAATCTCTGCAAAACATGCATCTCAGTACAAACTCCTTGCTATTGCTACAAATACATGCATTTTACCATTTACCCGTATACAATCACTGCAAAACATGCATCTCAGTATAAACTCCTTGCAATTGCTGCAAATACACGCATCTTAGTGTTTACCCACTGGCAATCGCTGCAAAACATGCATCTCAGCATTTACCCATTTTTGCAATCACTGCAAAACACGCATCTAAGTATAAACTCCTTGCAATCGCTACAAAACACGCATCTCAGCATTTACCCATTTTTGCAATCACTGCAAAACACGCATCTCAGTATATACTCCTTGCAATCGCTGCAAAAACACGCATCTCAGCATATACCCATTTGCAATCGCTGCAAACATGCATCTCAACATGTCCTCCTTGCAATCCCTGCAAGCACACTCAGTGGTGCTCATACAGCCCACTTCATTTTTTTAGTGGCACTTAATTGGTCACTCGTCTCCAGTGGCATTCATACGAGCCACTCATTGTTTTCGTCTATCTTTTCTCCCTCAGGTCAGTCGAGTTCAGGTTCCATCCTGTACCAGGTTGGACGTTATTTCCCAGGTAAAAAAACAAAAAAAAAACGCTATGTTTGCATCTTCACCAGGGCCAGTCGCATACAAGGGGGACACATAAAAAAAGGAAAAAAAAAAAAGGAAAAAAAAAAAAAAAGTAAAGAAATCTTGTTGCACTCATGTCACCCCCTACTGCAGGTGTTCCCGGTCGACCGAGTTTCGATCATAACCAGAACCTCGCTACTAGAGCGTCAGTCAGGGCCTAGTTCATGGGCTTTTCTATCACATCATTCTGCAGCACCCTTTCACTATACTGTTACTTCACATACATCATTGGACGTGATCTCCAGGCATTAGTTCTGTCACATATGTCTATACATGACACTCTGTTTTCGAAGGGCGACCCTTTACCTCGCAGACAAGGTCGCTTAACAGTAGACTTGCTGGCAGGACAAGTGTTAGCAGGCCGAGCACACGTCACCCCCTACAGACCGCAACATTCCTACGTAGGCCGTACCAGACTTCTACTTCTCGCCCCAGTACGCCCTGGGCTTCTGGTCTTCAGGTTTGTGCTTGCCACAGACAGGCACCCGAGCTATCGGTTATCTGGCCAGTCACCTCCTGGCCCACCTCGGTCGCCACGCACTCTTCTGAGTTTTCTAAATTTCCACTCAACATAAGTTCTGCACAACAGAACTCTGTCAGCTCCTGTCTATGCCTATCATTCCTTTTTCTGTACTTCTTCCTTTTTCCTCCTCTGAGTTTTCTCTTTACCACTCCGCTCTCTATCCTATGGCTATGACTCCTCTTAAATATGAGCACCCAGCCCCCTTTTTGTCTTCTGGCAGCGAGGACTGTTACCCCCCCAAACGGCTCAGAGCGCGGCTGCCTGCAGTCCCTCAGGGGACGGAACATCCCCAAACTCAAAGCTGAGTCGCAGGGATAATCCTTTCCTGCTAATGGCCAGGAAGGCAAAGCTTTTCAGGCTCCTCTTCCCGCCTCCAGCTGCAGCTGGGCCCAACAGGCATCCCTACAATCCATCCACGGGGCCCAGCTGCACTCTTTGGTCTCCCCCTTAGCCGCAACAGTTCGGACGTCCAGACCAGAGTCACACCTTTGAAAGTTCGCCCATCCATGGCCCTCCCGGACCTGGTCATGGTCCCGATGACAGCTTCTCCTTCTGCAGGTACACCAGGCTCTGCACCTATCATCCTCCCCGTTCATCTTGTCCCGACCAGCATCAGGGAGGATATATTGGAGGGCAAAGATGTCATTTGACATCCCTGCTCATCTCAGTCCATGACTTGGTGAACAACAAATCATACGCCTGGGGGGATGTCTCAGTGGTTGTCAAGTCGAGAGACCCCAGCCTCAGTCGTAAGCTGTCAGCCACTGAGTTCTCCCTGGCCTTCGGGATGTTCAGAGATGTACTTTGTTCAGCCACCCTCAGCAGGAGGGAGGAGCTGGACTTATACCTTCATGCAGTGACAGATCTTGCTTACAAATATGGAGGTTTTGCCGTCTACGACCATCGGTCATTTTTCAGCCAAAGCAGCAGCGAGACTTGCCCAGTTCTAGATAAGCTCTGACTGGAGCCTCACAGACACGGAACTCTTTTGTCGCCACTTTGCCCACAAAGCTGACGGTTTCGCCCAATCCCTCACTTGAACCTGTCACACCAGGCCCAATGTCACAGGGTTATCCATTATCCGGACGATTTTCTGCTTATCGAACACCTAGACATACCCCCCCCCCCCGGTAGATCTAGACAAGCTAAGAGGTATTCAACAATCTCAATGTACACATAGTGGAAGGCCCAACACATTTCATAAGTTTCTCAGGCATCGCCCTGGATACGCACGCCATGCAGCCTAGCCTGCCTTCTGACAAATTAGCTTGTGTTAGGTTGGTCATTCAAGAGTTTACCCGGTCACAGGAATGTACTAAAAGACAGCTGCAGTCCTTGATAGGGATGCTCAATTTCGCTATGAGAACAATTCCTCAGGGGCGGTCGTTCATCTCAAGGCTCTTAGTCTTTCTTGCCCGAGTGCAGGACCCGACCAAGTTCTCAGACTAGACCCAGCAGCAATAGCAGACTTGGCTTTGTGGGACGAGTTCCTCTTCAACTGGAATGACATATCAATGTTTTTCCCTCAGTATCAGCTCAGTCGCCCCAGGTAGTCACAGATGCTGCAGCCTCCACTGGCTTTGCTGCAATTTTTGGCCATCACTGGTTTGCCAGACCTTGGCCCCCGGAAATCTGCCTGATTCCTGGCTTCCCTCGATCTTTGTCATTGTTCGAGCTGTACCCCATCGTGGCAGCAGCCCAAGTCTGGGGCCACACGTGGACAGATCAGACAGAGCTCTTCACCAGACAACCAGGTTACAGCTGACATCATTAATAAGGGTAGATCCAACTCGCTCCCCGTCATGTCCTTCCTGCGCAGTCTGCTGCAATTGTCATTACATCACCAAATTTAACAGTTACTGTAAGCATATCCCTGGCAAGTGCAATACCGCAGCCGATGCACTGTCCCGCTCCAATTTTGTCTCATTCTTCCAGCAGGAACCCGGAGCCGACCCATCATCCACTCTTATCCCACCTTGGTCTCAACTAACAATGGATTGAAGCCACACCTTGCCAATGCAACCCGGCTCATCAACCACTCACTGTCTAGCAACACACTAAAGGCTTATCCCGCGGCCTGGTACACCTACCGTAGGTTCCTTGCCACTTGTCCCGGAACCACAGTAGATGACGTCACTCATGTCCTAGCCTTTATATCTTATTGCCACACACAGCTGGCTCTCCCTCATACCCCTATCAGGCTGTACCTGGCCGGTATCCAAGCCACTATGTCCTTTATCTTACGGAAAACGCAACAAACCGGACCCGGAGTAGATATAAACTTCTTTCGAACCAGCAACGATCTTTTGACCCGTATGCTCTTTCACCTACCCAGCCAGTCTCCAGCCCGTTACTGCCTTTTCAGGTCAACCCCCTGAGTGTAAATCAGTTTATTAAACATGTTTGGGTCCTACTGGTCAACTTAGGCCTAGACCCCGGGCGGTATTCTGGATATTCCTTTGGATCGGCGCAGCCTCAGCCACATCTCAGCACGGAGTACCAGACCATGTGACCAAGAAGCTAGGTAGGTCAAAAGTCTACCTGCTTTACCAGATATATATTCCCTCAAGATGACCCTTTCTCCAAGCTCACTCAATGAGGTTAGAGGCAATAAAGATACTTCCCTACCTGGTTATTTTTTGGCCCCTTTTCTTGCCATACCTACCAGACGACCAAAAGCCACACCTCAGGTCTATTTATGTTGTGAGTCTAATAGAAGTTGCTTTTTTAAGTTATGAATACATACTTGAACAGATTTTTTTTAGTGTCACTTTAGAGGATTTTATATATTGAAAAGAGTAAAGAGGGATTAGAACCCTTGTCATATTTTTAATGCTTCTGTGTTCATGTTAGAGAGATTCACCCTCTATCTATAGTATCCTGGAAACTGTTATCCTTGGCAGACTACACTAGGTAATGCCCACATGTAATGCTAATCCCCCATGATTGAAAGAACTGAAATCCAATGAATAGCAGGAGTGGGCAAGGCACAGTTAGACTGGGAAGGTAAGGGATAGATAATGGTGGATGTCCTCCAGCTAGGAAATAGAGCAGACTTTATCTAACTTGCTTCAGCTTTTAATGTGCACTGTGAGAATTTCACAGTGTGCAGTTAAATCAGAGAAAGGAATTTCAGTACAGGAGAGAAGCCTGTGCAAATGTGCAAGACTAAGGGCAATGTATCTGAGTTCATAAATCTTTAGTTCCTCCACCCATTTGGTCCTTTTGAAGATAACTGCCTCCTAGGAACACCTTGTTCCAAAAACACATCACTCTTTCTGAACACTTTCTGAACACTCACACTACACTTTCTGAAGATAAACAAGTGCAGGTCCAGACTTGATTTCAGTGTAGCGTAGATCTACGCGCTCCCACCCATTGCCACACGAACCAGGCTGTCACTTACTGTGCCACCCTTGCTGCAGACACTAAAGCCCCTTTTACACTGGGGCGGTTTGCAGTTATTGCAGTTATTGCGCTAAAAATAGCGCCTGCAAACCGACCTAAAACTGCCGCTACTGTTTCTCCAGTGTGAAAGCCCGAGGGCTTTCACAGTGGAGCGGTGCGCTGGCAGGAGAGAAAAAAAACTCCTGCAAACAGCATCTTTGGAGCGGTGAGGGAGCGGTGTGAAATCAATGGGGCAGCGCGGGTATACCGCGGGCATAGCGGCGCTATGCGGGCGGTTTTAACCCTTTTCCGCCCGCCAGCGGGGGTTAAAACCGCAACGCTAGCGGACGAATACCGTTGCTAAAACGACAGTAAAGCGGCGATGAAAATAGCGCAGTTTTACCGTCGACGCCCCCGTCGCCCCAGTGTGAAAGGGGCCTAACAAACAGCCAGTGCTGCAGCTGTTCTCCCTCTCCTTGGCTGCCAGTGAGGAGAAGAGGAGAGAGACAGAGAACACAGGACACTTCTAATGCCGCGTACACAATGAGAGTTTTTCGACCGTGTGTATGCTCCATCGGACTTTTGCTGGCCGAATTCCAGCCAGCAAAAGATTGAGAGCATGTTCTCAATTTTTCAGTCGGGAAAAGTTCCTATCCGAAAATTCGATCGTCTGTGGCAATTCCGACACGCAAAATTCCTACGCATGCTCGGAAACAATTTGACGCATGCTTGGAAACATTGAACTTCATTTTCTCGGCTCGTCGTAGTGTTGTACGTCACCTCGTTCTTGACGGTCGTAATTTCAGCAAACTTTTGCGTGACCGTGTGTATGAAAATCAAACTTGAGCGGAATCCCGTCGGAAAAGCCATCATATCTTTTTCCGACGAGAAGTCCAATCGTGTGTACGCGGCATATGGCTTTGCTGCAGCCATTGTGAGCCAGAGGACATCCCATCCACCTTTCCATGACATCAGAGGACATCGATTAGCTGCTGTGCAGCCTGGGAGGAATAGGACTGCTGAAAATTGCCTGGGACTATGGTAAATATGGTCCCCAGAGAAAGTTTTCTATTAAACCAGGGACTACAATTCCCAGCAAGACAGATAGCTGAGAGAGGGAAAAAGGGAAAGAGTTCCTGGGCTCGAGGCAGTTGTGTGGAGGACAGTGAGAGGTGAATATTAAAGTGGGTTGCTATGTTGGAGAGCTGTCTATTGGAGGGTTCAGAGAGTGAGAGGAGGCAAAATTGCAGATCATTTGGTGGTGACAGGCTGTTGGCCACAACTTTATGCCCACTGCTTGAAGGGACATTGTCACCAATTTTTAGGATACAGGTTTGGCACTTACGTCCAATATTGTGGAATCCACAAAAGTATGAGCGCTCCAACATTGGAACTTTGGGCCCCAACAATCAACAACACACTGGCCACTGGGAGGGGTTGGGAGAGACTAACTGACCTTTAGTTCCCTGTACCACCACTTAGGACCTCTCAGGTAGGGGGATTAGGGGTAGAGACTTTTGGTCCTACCATTATTTAGAATATTAGTATCTGTATTGTACACTTTTTCACTGTTATTGCCATTTTTTATTAATTTGCTATGTGTGTTGCACAAATAAATATTCTCTCTTCGGCCTTGGTGTCTCAGGGAGTTTGGCATTGCCAGGAAGGTTGTTGACATCCAGAATCAGGGGATCCAAACATCCATGTCTCCTTTGTGAAAAAGTTCTACAGCATTTTAATTGTTTATTGATGAACTTAAAAAAGGTAGGACAGGAGGAAGGTGGAATACCTTAAAACTCAATGGTAGTGAACAGCTTCCCGGGCTAAAAGTTGCTTGGTGGGTCTCAGCATCAAGGAAGATCATGCAGAACTTCTGGAGCAAAGCCACCACAAAACTGGAGGTTCTAGCATTTTTCTTTTTCAATGATTACTTTAGCATAGGTCAGATTAGAACAGCATGGCGTCTAGGCATACAGTGCCTTGAAAAAGTATTCATACCCCTTGACATTTTCTACATTTTGTCATGTTACAACCAAAAACGTAAATGTATTTTATTGGGATTTTATGTGATAGACCAACGCAAAGTGGCACATAATTGTGAAGTGGAAGGAAAATGATAAATGGTTTTCAAAATTTTTTACAAATACATTTGTGAAAAGTGTGGCGTGCATTTGTATTCAGCCCCCCTGAGTCAATATTTTGTAGAACCACCTTTCACTGCAATTACAGCTGCAAGTTATTTTGGTGATGTCTCTACCAGCTTTGCACATCTAGAGAGTAACATTTTGGCCCATTCTTCTCTGCAAAATGGTTCAAGCTCTGTCAGATTGGATGAAGGGTGTCTGTGAACAGCAATTTTCAAGTCTTGCCACAGATTCTCAATTGGATTTTGGTCTGGACTTTGACTGAGCCATTCTAACACATGAATATGCTTTGATCTAAACCATTTGATTGTAGCTCTAGCTTTATGTTTAGGGTCCTGCTGAAAGGTGAACCTCCACCCCAGTCTCAAGTATTTTTTTCAGAATTAAACAGGTTTTCTTCTAAGATTGCCCTGTATTTGGCTCCATCCATCTTCCCATCAACTCTGACCAGCTTCCCTGTCCCTGCAGAAGAAGAGCATCCCCACAACATGATGGTGCCACCACCATGTTTCACGGTGGGGATGGTGTGTTTAGGGTGATGTGCAGTGTTAGTTTTCCGCTACACATAGCGTAGGCCAAAAAGTTCAATTTTGGTCTCATCTGACCAAATCACCTTCTTTCATGTTTGCTGTGTCCCCTACATTGCTTTTTGCAAACTGCAAGCGGGACTTCTTTTGGCTTTATTTCAATAATAGCTTTCTTCTTGCCGCTCTTCCATAAAGGCCATATTTGTGGAGTGCACGACTAATAGTTGTCCTGTGGACAGATTTTCCCACCTGAGCTGTGGATCTCTGCAGCTCCTCCAGAGTTACCATGGGCCTTTTGGCTGCTTCTCTGATTAATGCTCTCCTTGCCCGGCCTGTCAGTTTAGGTATACGGCCATGTCTTGGTAGGTTTGCAGTTGTGCCATACTCTCCATTTTCGGATGATAGATTGAACAGTGCTCTGTGAGATGTTCAAAGCTTGGGATATTTTTTATAACCTAATCCTGCATAAAACTTGTCCACAACTTTATCCCTGACATGTCTTTTGTGTTCCTTGGTCTTCATTATGCTGTTTGTTCACTAAGGTTCTCTAACAAACCTCTGGGGGCTTTACCGAACAGATGTATTTATACTGAGATTAAATTACACTCAGTGGACTCTATTTACTAATCAGGTGACTTCTTAAGGCAATTGGTTCCACTAGACTTTAGTTAGGGGCATCAGAGTAAAGGGGGCTAAATACAAATGCATGCCACACTTTTCGCATATTTATTTGTAAATGAAATTGAAAACCATTTATAATTTTCCCTTCACTTCACAATTATGTGCCACTTTGTGTTGGTCTATCACATAAAATCCCAATAAAATACGTTTCCGTTTTTGGTTGTAACATGACAAAAAGGTAGAAAATTTCAATGAGGTATGAATACTTTTTCATGGCACTTTGTAACCTTTTCATAGAGGAGTACACCCTCTAGGCCCAGGCCCCAATCCTGGGGTCTAATGCTGGCCATAAACAGATCCAAATCCAGCTGAATCAGCAGTGACAGGCTGAATTTGACAGATGTCAATTGTCGGATCGACTCCTGTTGAATGGACAAGTTGGAAAAGTTTTGTCAGTCAGCAACTGCAGCCAACAGAAGAGGCAACAGCACAAGGGACACATCCTACTGACTGATTTTTTTATTTTTGCTGCACTTAGGGTTTAATCCTGTACCTCCCAGCCGAAAACCAGGATTTAATTGACAAACAGTAATCTGTATAGAATAATCTAAGCTGCTAAGCAGCTAAAACTGCTGCGCAAATAAAAATATGCAACTCCCACCATTGTATTTTCTAGGGCCTCTGCTTAAAAATAATTAAAACTATATATATATATATATATATATATATATATATATATACAGTATCTCACAAAAGTGAGCACACCCCTAACATTTTTGTAAATATTTTATTATATCTTCTCATGTGACAACACTGAAGAAATGACACTACAATGTAAAGTAGTGAGTTTACAGCTTGTATAACAGTGTAAATTTGCTGTCCTCTCAAAATAACTCACATAGCCATTAATGTCTAAACCATTGGCAACAAAAGTGAGTACACCCCTAAGTGAAAATGTCCAAATTGAGCCCAGTTAGCCATTTCCCCTCCCCGGTGTCATTAGACTCAGTGTTACAAGGTATCATCTGTGAATGGGGAATAGGTGTGTTAAATTTGGATTTATCACTCTCACTCTCTCATACTGGTCATTGGAAGTTCATCATGGCACCTCATGGCAAAGAACTTGCTGAGGATCTGAAAATAATAATTGTTGCTCTACATAAAGATGGCCTAGGCTATAAGAAGATAGCAAAGACCCTGAAACTGAGCTGCAGAATGGTGACCAAGACCATACAGCGGTTTAACAGGACAGGTTCCACTCAGAACAGGCTTTGTCGTGGTCGACCAAAGAGGTTGAGTGCACGTGTTCAGCGTCATATCCAGAGGTTGTCTTTGGGAAATAGACTTATGAGTGCTACCAGCTTTGCTGCAGAGGTTGATGGGGTGGGGGGTTCAGCCTGTCAGTGCTCAGACCGTACACCGCACACTGCATCAAATTGGTCTGCATGGCTGTCTTCCCAGAAGGAAGCCTCTTCTAAAGATGATGCACAAGAAAGCCCGCAAACAGTTTGCTGAAGACAAGCAGACTAAGGACATGGATTACTGGAACCATGTCCTGTGTTCTGATGAGACCAAGATAAACTTATTTGATTCAGATGGTGTCAAGCGTGTGTGGCGGTAAGGAGTACTAAGAAAAGTGTGTCTTGCCTACAGCCAAGCATGGTGGTGGGAGTGTCATGGTCTGGGGCTGCAAGAGTGCTGCCAGCACTGGGGAGCTACAGTTCATTGAAGGAACCATGAATGCCAACATGTACTGTGACATACTGTAGCAGAGCATGAAACCCTTCCTTCGGAGACTTGGCCTCACGGCAGTATTCCAACATGGTAACGACCCCAAACACACCTCCAAGACGACCACTGCCTTGCTAAAGAAGCTGAGGGTAAAGGTAATGGACTGACCAAGCATGTCTCCAGACCTAAACCCTATTGAGCATCTGTGGGGAATCCTTAAACGGAAGGTGGGGGAGCACAAGGTCTCTAACATCCACCAGCTCCACAATGTCATCATGGAGGAGTGGAAGAGGACTCCAGTGGCAACCTGCAAAGCTCTGGTGAACTTCATGCCGAATAGGGTTACAGCAGTTCTGGAAAATAATGGCGGCCACACAAAATATTGACACTTTGGGCCCAATTTGGACATTTTCACTTAGGGGTGTACTCAATTTTGTTGCCAGCGGTTTAGACATTAATCGCTGTGTGTTAAGTTATTTTGAGGGGACAGCCAATTTACACTGTTATACAAGCTGTACACTCAATACTTTACATTATAGCAAAGTGTCATTTCTTCAGTGTTGTCGCATGAAAAGAAAGAATAAAACATTTACAAAAATGTGAGGGGTGTACTCACTTTTGTGAGATACTGTATATAATGTTTGCAGGTTCTAAGTAATTTTCTAGCAAAAATAATTATGTTTTTTACATGTAATAGAACAACATAAATCTAATTTAGGATCTATGAGAGGGCACATTATAGAAAGAGTAGACTGTCCCAAGACAGGAGGCAACTGATTTTATATATAGAATTACCGCGCTTCCCTACACCCCCCAAGCTGCAGTCCTAATCCTCAGGTAAAAGAATCCAATAAGTAAAGCAATATAAAAGAACCGCGCTAAAGAATTATAAAATGAAGTGAACTCACAAATACCTCAAATAATGTGATACACTCAACTAAGTAGCGCACTTACTACAAATGACGAATAAAACAGCGTATAATAACAGTCAGCCGGCCGGCCTGCATACACCCGTTCACTGTGGGATGGAAACGATCGTTTCCATCCCACAGTGAACGGGTGTATGCAGGCCGGCCGGCTGACTGTTATTATACGCTGTTTTATTCGTCATTTGTAGTAAGTGCGCTACTTTTATCTCTTTCAATAAACTGCTTAAAACGGATTCACACTATGGAGGATGTATTTTTTTTTTTTCCCTGGGTTTCCATTGCTGATTATTTGGCCCCTCTGTCGGTGAGTTCCGGGTGATCCTCCCTCCATGCTGAGATTGATGTTGGTGTCCCCACAGAGTGGATTTCTGGCATAAGCTACATTAAAGCTTACCTCTGGTAAACATATATCTATATAGGTGGTGGATTCTGTTCACGAGATGTTTTCAATCACTATCGGTGGAAATTTTTTACAATAAGGACTGTTGATTTTTGAAGTCACTCTTAAAGTCACGGACTCTATTTTTTTCTGTCACTTTTCATATATTATTGGCAACTGATTTTATCCTGGCCTCAGCGCATTCGGTGATAGATTTTGTTTTACAAATCTATTTGTTGTTTCTTTTCTTGTCCCATAATACCGCATTTCTTGGTAGGGACCTTTTCCTTTATCTTTATTTTCACTTTCCTTTCTTGATTTATTTGTATATATTCTTTTCATAGGGTTTTTACATGTGTAACACACTGCACTGTTACTGATTGCATTATGTAAATTAATCACAAGATGGCAGTGTTCTACAGTTTAGTTATTCGGATTTTAGTAAAGCACAGCAAAGCATTGTTGAACTTGTATGCTGATAGCAGGACTTCTGTACTCAGACAAAGTCAAGGCCAAAGTCAAAACAGACTACATTTCCCAGAAGAACTGGCAAAAGGGGCGGGAGCCTCTATAATCAAAAGTAACTTTCCAGGAAGGAAGGAAGTAGATGATGAAAGGGTGAGGACATGTGTGAAGAAGGCAGTGCGGGACTCAGAGGATCCAGGCTGGATTGGGTTGTGCCAGAGAGAAGGAAAGAGGGACTGCAGATGGTTGCTAACACTGACAGGCAGGACAGTCAACCTTGCAGGCAGGCAGATCGTAGTACTGCCATTGCTTCTTCAGCAGAGGGACCAAGAGAACAAGGGGGCCACCTCCACAGAGAGACCTTAGTTTGCGCCTCTTAGAACTACAGACTGGGTGAGAGGGTTCCATAACCCAGACCATCACAAGTTACAAGTGACTGTTGTATTTAATAGTTCCAGCTTAGTACACCTTGCATCATAGTTTACCACATTGAGTCACAGACTTCTTAGTCCATTCACTACTGCGGCCTATTGCTTTAGTGTCTCCCTACTATTCTGAAAGCGCAGGACCCTTGCTGCAGCACGTGTTTCCTTGCAGACAGGAGATATTACGGTAAATGTATTAATCTCAAGCCTTTTCCAGCTGTAAAGGAACTTGCTTCACCAGACTAGTTCACCACCTAAAGGGGTTTAAATTCTGAGGAAGTTTGCTTCTGCCCCTTTCTCAACTTTATTAATTCTTCAACTCATTTTCTGTGTTAAAGAGACCTTACCCAGTTTCTCATCACCACTCCAATGCCCTGTACACACGATAGGATTTTCCGATGGAAAATGTAAGATAGGACCTTGTTGTTGGAAATTCCGACCGTGTGTAGGCTCCATCACACATTTTCCATAGGAATTTCCGACACACAAAGTTTGAGAGCTTGCTATAAAATTTTCCAACAACAAAATCCGTTGTCGGAAATTCCAATTGTGTGTACACAAATCCGACGCACAAAGTGCCACGCATGCTCAGAATTATTTTAAGAGATGAAAGCTACTGCCCCGTTTATAGTCCCGACATATGTGCTTTACGTCACCGCGTTCAGAACGATCGGATTTTCCGACAACTTTATGTGACCGTGTGTATGCAAGTTTGAGCCAACATGCGTCGGAAAAAAATCCATGGATTTTGTTGTCGGAATGTCTAATCAATGTCCGACCGTGTGTACAGGGCATAAGGGGAATCTTTCCTATTGCTGTACCATCCTTAGGAAATCTTGCTCCTACGTAAAAGGACCTCAACCCTGATGTGCACCAACTAGGGCCCCATCAAGCGTGCAGAAGACTTTGTACCTACATTTTGAAGTGATATCAAAGGGGATAGTATTATTTTAAAAACTCATCTGTAGAGTTAAACAGAAGTGAATTACAAAATTTTGTGATAGCCTATTACAGTTCACATTGGGAAAAATATCTTAGTGCTGGAATTAACATTCACACTCTGGTCCTGTAGGACACTTGGGTTTGTTCAAAGTAGTACCATGATCATTGGGTTAAGGTTTTCAGAGTGTTTAACTTTTGTGAATGTCTACTGTTATTTCTTTTGTGCTTGCACTACTTTTTTTACATACTGTCACCAGTCAGTATCCCTGATCACCCCGGCACCATTTATATTACGACACTGTACTGCACTGTCACAGTATGTAAAAAAAAAAAATTGTACACAAAGTTTTTTATTTAATTTCTTAATTTTCCCAAACAATTGTGACAAAAAAATTACAAATTAAAAAAACTCACTATGCCTCTTACTAAATACCCTGGTCTACCTTCCAAAAAGTTTTTTTTTTTTTGGGGGGGGGGGGGGGTTATTTGTACTGTCCTGGCATTGTAGGGCCTCAAGAAATGCCATAGTCCATCAGTACATCAGAATTGATCAATTTTAAAATATATATACCATAGTTTGTGGACTCTAGAACTTTTACAAAGACTAAATAATATACACTGATTTGGGTTATTTTTACCAAAGAAGTGTTGCAAACTACATTTTGGCCTAAATTTATGAAGGAAGATTATTTATTTGCAAAATTTTATAACAGAAACTAAGAAAACATGTTTTTTTTTCAAAATGTTCGATATTTTCGTACAGTGTAATGAATAGCAAAAACTGCCCTGGTCATGAAGGGGGGGGGGTAAAACTTTCTGGAAGTCAAGTTCAAATCATGTTTTTAATAATTGTATTTACAATATTTAAAGATAAATTTAGGTATGAATCTTTTTACAGCTTGGACCAATGTAACTATGCGTATACTATATTTGGTCAATCCCTCTGCTGGAAATTATTATTATTATTATAATACAGGAATTATATAGCGCCAACAATTTGCGCTGCGCTTTACAACATGGGGGAAGACAGTACAGTTAGAATACAATTCAATACAGAAGGAATCAGAGAGCCCTGATTTGTCTGACTAAGGGTAGACACCAAATTGAACGCATCTCAACCCCGGAATTTTGTAATTGGAAAGGAAGAAGAAAAATGGGACTATAGTGGTGCTTGATCATATAACACCATAGCAATGGAAATCTCAAACTCAATAAATAAAAAGTTACAAAAAGTTTATTTATAATTATCCAGAATTGATTGAGAAAGGGAGTGATTAAACACTAAAGATCATTCACGATATAGAAATTCCAGGTAGTGGTTGCAATAAAAGTTTGCTGCGGGTTGAGTATTCATACATTATCCCGACATGTTTAGACTCTAGGCTTCATCAGGGGATGTATGCATCAACCATAAGCAGAAAAGACAGCTATACAAAACATAAATAAAAAATAAATAAATAAACATCAATCAAATACATGATAATTATGACAGGAATTTCAATGTTGACAAATCCATCAAAAAGCAAGCCTACTTACAACCAGAAGCCCCACTTCCCCTGAATAGATGGAAAAAATAGAGGGGCTAGGGAACGGGGAAGAGAACAACCACAGGGGAAATGCCACAGTTGACAGGCACTTATGCAACCATAGTGAGCGCTCAAATGACCTGACTGTCAAAAGAAAATTAAAAAAATGAAAAGAAAACAGAAAAGAAAAATGCAAAGCGATCTCTGAATGGCACCTGGTACTGAGCAGGCAGATATTTTGTAAATACATTTAAAAACATGTCAATACATGTAAAAATACCCATAGTTCTTCTTTAATGTATAATACAAATTAAAAAAAGGATATAGAAAAGTTTGAAAATTATAACAAATAGCAAGTGGCCAGATCATTTTTCATAGCGTCAGACAACAAACTTGAAAAGTCCAAAACTGCTGGTGCAGTAGCAACATATCTCCCTCATAATTCTATGAAAAAAGCTCTTGTGTACGAGTCTCTTCCAAGATGGGCTGTCTTTAAAGGGTTGTTTAACCCTTTCACTGCCTTTTTTTTTTCAAATGCACATTTGTTACATGAAACTGCACTTAAAAACCCCAAAACATATATTTTCTGAAAGCATTAAAAGGATAGTTACAATTTTGAATGTTGCACAAAATTAGCACAACTGTTTATCAAATCTATATTTTCAGTAAAAATAGACTGAAAATAGACACACAATAACATTTCCGAATTTTCTATAAATTATACAATATGAGACTGATTAAAGTAAATAGATACTAAACATGTATAGAATTTAAACTGCATGTGGCTGCAAAACTACAATACCAAAAATTTTCTATAGATGAGATGTGACATAATATCTAATATGTGTTGCACAGTTGTCTCCTGCCCATGTGCACTTACGCATGCATTTACAATTTTTATTTTAATTGGTTTGAATTTTTAAACACTTTTTAAAAATGTTTTGTTTGTTCCTACAGTAAAATGTGATAGCACATAAGGAGCAACAGGTATTCTTTACAGACACATCAAAGGTCTCTTGGACTTTTCTATGTTTAAAATCACCTAGTTTAAAAAAGTGGTTGAGCTAAGCATAAAATAAACGTTATTACAAATGAGTCCCAAATATACAGTATGAAATGACCTGGTTACAAATTCACAGATGTAGAGTCCTTTTAAATTTTAACCTACAGATAGCTGTAGACTATAGATAATGGGTGAAGAGGCCTGTTATATATAACTGCTATACTTCTGCTGCTGGAATAATATAATAAACAAGAATTCCTCATGGCTTAAGGCCATTATGAGAGCACTCCCCTTTATATTGGACAACTACCTAGAATACACATGGCAAGGGATATGAGCACAGGTACAAACAAGCTTCTATTTCCAGATTTCCTAGTCAGCAAAATGGTAGTGTTGCAATCTTTAAATGTTAAACTAAATTATGTTTGATTCATACTTCTTTTTAAGCTGACCAGAACTCTTTTATGGTGTACTCACACTAGGAATTCCATACTGTGCCCAAGCACATTTGACACCTAAAGTCCAGTTAATTTAAACAGAGTAATTGCACCTTACTCTGCTCAGGCACAGTTCAGCGTATCATGGTCTGGTCCCCTTAAGGAGGTGTTCTGGGACACAGTTCTGTTTGAAGTCAATTATGAGACTGTTCCATTTTAAAAAATGGTACAGGTGCAGTGTTTGCTGGAAATCTCAATTGATAAATGGTAACTGCCCTGGCATGATTCCCCTCCCAAAAAATTTTAAGTTATCTACTCCAAACTGTTCCCCGTCCCCAAAGCAAAAAGGGGCAATTGCCCTTTTTTGGACCTGAAAGCGTTCAACACTTTCCTTCTTGTAAAAAATTCCATATGGAATCTACTCAGTCAAATATTGCCTCCCTCTTCAGTGGCTTCAGTGGACATCAAGGATGTCTATCAATAAGCCCCCATCTATCTGGTGCATTAAGGCTTCCTGTGTTTTGCTAATCTCAGATTCAGACCTTGTAGCCCAAGTTCTGTCCAAGTTGCGGGATTGATTGTGGCTTTTTATGAGGGAGTGCCCTTCACTCAATTCCATGCCAGACTGTTGCAACTTAACATTCTGGCTTCTTGAGACAAGAAGGCACATTCTCTGGTCAATCATGCGTGCCTGACACCCTAGACCAAGACCTGGCCTGTTGGCTCACAAATCCATATGTAGATCCAGGCAGATCCTTTCTCCCAGTGGTCTGGAAGATTCTGATGATGAACCCCAGCCTGACAGACTGAGTGAGGAGTTCTGGATACCTTCACACTGGAGGAAAGCTCAGCTCTCAACCAACATTTTTGAACTACAAGCTATTTTTTTGTCCCTGGATGTCCCAAATGTCTAGTCATCCAGTCCAGCTTCAGTCAGACAATACCACAGCAGTAGCATACATTACATACATACACAGTGGTTCTCAACCTCAGTCCTCAAGTACCCCCAACAGGCCATGTTTTGGGAACTTCCCTTAGATAAAATAGATCATGTCATTAATATCTATTTAAAGCAGCTGTGCAAAGTAAAGGAAAACCTGAAAACATGGCCTGTTGGGGGTATTTGAGGACTGAGGTTGAGAACCACTGGCCTACCAGATTCTCATTTGGGAGGAACTTCATGTTTCAACACTCTGGCATGCACATTTCAGGTATGGAAAACTGTCAGGTGGACTTCCTAAGTCAACAGCGTCTGAAGGAGAATAGTCACAGGTGGGGAAATCCAGCTGTAGACCTCCTTGGCTTCCAGGTTCAACAACAAACTAAGTAAGTTTTTCTCCAGATCCAGGGGTACTCTGACTATATCAGTGGATAGTCTGCTCTGCTGACTCCAAGGGACCAGTTCAAAGTGATCTATGCTTTTCTTTCTCTGAAACTCCTCCCTCGTCTGCTACTCAGGATTGAGATGGAGGGCATTCAAGTGATTCTCATCGCAGTGAACTGGCCCAGAAGTATGTGATACTACAACTTCATTAGACTCCTCGAAGACTCTCAATGGGCTCTCCCAGACAGTCTGAATCTCTTTTCCCAAGGACCAGTTTACAACCTGGCCTCACAGTTGCTGTTGACGCTCAGGTTCTAAGTGATATGTATCTGTCCAAAATCCATTATTCCTATGATTCTTAAAGCTAGGAAATCCACCTCTTGAAAGATCTACCATCACTTGTGTACTTTGGGACCGCTTGCCTCTAATTATTGGGTAAAAGTCTTCATTTGGTTGCTCACATAGCTCAATGCATATTTCCACCTATGAATCTGTGGGACCTCAACCTGGTTCTGTCGGTTTTTCAAAAACTGTCCTTTGCACCCATTAGGACTACCCCTCTATCAGCCCTCACTCAAGGTGGCCATTTCTCATAGTCATGACCTCGGTGAGACAAGTTCGCAAGCTGGCAGCCTTGTTCTGTAAGGAACCTTTTCCTGTGCTTCACAGAGATAAGGTTATCCTGAGGCCTAAGACCTTCTTTCTCTCTAAGGTTGTGTATTCCTCCCACCTTAACCAGGAAATTGTAATTTATATATATATATATATATATATATATATTGTATTGTCTTTCATGCGTAATGCATTCAGAGACTGTGGCCATGTGAAGAATCTAAAATTAAGGCAGTTCCCTGACTCAGAGATGTGTCTTAATTGTGTGCAGTAATTAACCACTTACTCACTGGGCACTTAAACTCCCTTCCTAACCAGATCAATTTTCAGCTTTCAGTGCTCTCACATTTTGAATGACAATTACTCAGTCATGCAACACTGTACCCATATGAAATTTTTGTCCTTTTTTTCACACAAATAGAGCTTTCTTTTGGTGGATTTTTGATCACCTCTGGGTTTTTTATTTTTTGCGCTATAAATGAAAAAAAGACTGAAAATTTTGTAAAAAAATTCATTTCTTTATCGTACATCACAGGACACAGAGCCGGTTATTATAATAATAATAATAAGTACTTGGGTTATACGCCACCTATAGGTGAATGGACACTGGTAGATCAATCAGAACTATCAAACAGGAAGTCCTCCCCTATATAACCCCATCCTACACAGGAAGTACATCCGTTTTTTCGCCAGTGTCTGTAAGGTGGTGGTTACTGATGTGATACATGTGCTGTTGGCGCATACGTGGAGGTCTGGACTGTTCTATTAAGAATCATGGACTTCAATCAGATCCATTCGAAAAAGCTATCAGCCAAAATGGATGGTACCCAAGCCTCATTGGAAGGAGAGAAGATTCCTTGAGGTTTGCCTGTAATGCAGCCTTATGGTTCTGAGTAAGGTGCATTCTTGCAGGGTGCTATATAGGTCCAGGGGAGTGGACCCCACATTAAGGGGGAACCAGTCTCTGAAGGTCTTTTTTGACAAAGCTCGCTGTGATAGGTGAAGATTGGACTCCTGTTGTGTTCAGAGTCCTGCAGCAGGAATGGTAAGTCTGCATTTGTTTGCAGTTTCTCTTTTAAAAAAAAAAGAAAAAAAAGAGAGTTCTGACTGTTAGTTCTCCCGGTTGCAACGAAAACAAAAATAAAGCATTTGTTTATGTCGGATGTTTCAATAACGAAAATACCTGAAATTCGGACGAAAACGAATGTACATGTCTAATAAAGATGCATGTTTATACATGTCCACATAAATATACATGGTCATATAAAGATACAGGATCGCATAACGATACATGGTTGCATAAAGATACATTTCTGCATAAAGATACATGTTTATACATGTCTGCATAGATGCGTGTTGTGTAATGTTGCATAAACACGTTTCATTAACGCATGCTTGCTTATTGCATAAATTTCCATGGGCACGTATTGTATAAATGCGTGTTTACAGGGATGCACGCTTTCATGTTTTGACTAAATGCATAGTTCCATAAGCACATGCTTACATGCTTCCATAAACGAATGCATAGATGCATGTTACTTATACACATGCTGGCATGTTTTCATTTGTACTGTATATGTTTATTTACATTAAGCTGTATACATATGCACTTGTTTTCCTGGGACTACATACATATGTACTTATTTGTCTAGGATTACATAATTATGGGCTTATTTGCATAGCACTACATAAATATGTGTTTATTTGCCTAGAACTACATAAATATGTGCTTATTTGCCTAGGACTAAATACATATGTGCTTATTTGCCTGGAACTACATACATATGTGCTTGTTTGCCTGAGGGTATATACATATGTGCTTATTTACCTTGGGATACATACATATGTGCTTATTGGCCTTGAACTGCATACATAAATGCAGGAATGGCAAGAATACTTGTATACCTGCATGTTTGCATACCTATCTCCTGATATAACAGCATACCTGGGTACCTGCATACCTACATACCTAAGTGGTTGCATAGCGCTAAACCAACATTATTTTATGCCTGCATCCTTGGAGGACTGTATATTAGGTTGGCTAATATAGTAGCTGCGTTATTTACCTGTTATACCAGTTAAATGGTTCCAGAAAAAAGAGGCAGCCGGAGGAGGCAGATGCACCGTTCTCAGGTCATATGTGTTCATATTAACTCCATTACTTCTCATACCTCGTGACCAGGGCATAGATCTCCATAACATGGGTTTGAATCCAGTTGCTATTGGATACGACCACTAGGTAGGGAACCAGACAATGACTCCCTCACTACTGGAAGACCTGTAACCTTACCAGGTATCATGCCTAACGACTGGTTGCTTGGTGTCTTGAACTTGTGCTTGGTTACTCTTAGCAACGGCATTTTTCTTCCTTAACTTGCCACATTAAAGTGGTTCTAAGGGCAGAAGGTTTTTTATCTAGCTGCATTCTATGCATTTTTGTGCAGCAGCCTTACTTCAGCCCCCTATTACTTCGAGCCCCACCTCGATCCAGCAATGTTGCATGAGAGACTCGGCTGTCTGGGACTCCCCTTCCTGATTGGCCATTGGCTCCTGCTGCTGTAGCCAATGAGGAGAGAGAGAGGGCAGGGACAAGTCACGGCTCCATGTCTAAATGGACACACAGAGCAGCGGCTCGGCTTGGGTGCCCCCATAGCAAGCTGCTTGCTGTGGGGGCACTCAGCAAGAGGAAGGAGCCTGCTGCTGTCAATCACAGCCAGTGAGAGAGCAGGGGGTGGGGCCGAGCCATGCTTTGTGTGCCAACCCTTTTGTAGTAGCTTGAGGTTCATACCCCTTTGTGCTGTACAGACCCTGGTTCTTTAGCTACACCAGAACCAATGTTCACCCCTTTTGACTAACTTCAGACCAAG
Organism: Lithobates clamitans; assembly: GCA_037952925.1. Classification (NCBI taxonomy): domain Eukaryota; kingdom Metazoa; phylum Chordata; class Amphibia; order Anura; family Ranidae; genus Lithobates; species Lithobates clamitans. Next base: position 631,280 of record JBBGZY010000286.1, read on the forward strand.
CTCATAACGGTTAAAGAAACTATTACTGAACAGGTTGCAGCAAACAGTTCAATATCAACAGTTCCTTCCCCTAGCCCCAGCTTTTGTGGTATGGCTGCCCAGGCATACCCCTGTGAGGTGAGAGTCCATTATGGTATTTGTTGTGTTCCATGTGCTCCTTCACCCAGAATGGGGACACTCCAAAACAGGAGTCATGTTACTGGTCAGATCACCAGGTGAAAACAATGGGAATAAAGCCTTGGGTTTAATACTGCTTTAAAGTGGTTGTAAAGTCTTTTGTGTGACTTCTACCTATGGGTAAGTCTAGAATCAGGCTTACCTATAGATAGTGGAAATATCTCCTAAACATGCACCGTCTAGGAGACATTTCACTTGTAGTGCGCCAATGTAGTCATTGGCACATGCTCTGTGAAGAAACGTACCTTCGTGCCATTTCTTTCCCAGCATGTGCCGTGACTAATAGCTCCCCCGTGCATGCGCGGGAGTGACTTTACATGGCTCCGGCCAGTCACAGAGCCAGAGTCTGCGGCCCCGGAAGGAAGAGGGGCGAAGATGGATGCGGCCTACACAGGGGACAGTGCGGGCTTCGTTTCCTCTTTAAGGTTTGATGTAGGAGGTACATTGAGGTTAACAGTCAGTAAGTAACTTTTTTTTTTTCAAATCTGACCATTTTATGGATGGTAAAAGTATGCATATATCACTTGTACAAAGCTGTGTGTGCTAATGTTTTATATATTTTCTTTGCCCAAAACTTGCCAGAGCATACCAAATTTCCATAGCCAAATGTTTAATACTGCATGTGAGAGCCACATTGTTTGATTCAGATTGCCTAGAGCAAAACATCCCATCTGATAGTCACAGGATATATATTTCTGTGGGAAAAGGCAGTGGAAATTTCTAGTATTATCTAGGACAGTGCTTCTCAACCTTTTCCAGCCAAGGTACCCTTTAGAATTATGCACAACTTCGAGGAACCCCTAATAGTTTTACACATAGCAGCAGCATTCCCACACGTAGGACACCCAACATTCTAGATGATTTATTCATGCAAAGCAAATACACTTTTGCACACTGGTACTGACCAGTATTCCAGCATTTGTTCACCCTAATTTACTCTCCACCACACAGCTTACATGGCCCCAGTGCTAACAGAGAGGTGGGGGAGAAATCAAACAAGGATGCTGTGCAGGTGCCAGCCGTCTTCTTTATCAACCAATGACATCAACAGTTGTTAGGATGCTGTTGGCTGACCCGCACGGTGCCCAAGGTTGTAATTCATGGAAATCTGTGGCCTTGTGTAACAAAAAGACAGGCTTGACCAACCCGCTGGCCTGTACACAATTGTTGCGCAATTTAAGGCAATTTTTGTCAAGGCAGCCCTGAAGAACTCAGAAGGCACTCCAGGGCACCTAGCAGCCTAGTTGAAAAAGACTGATCTAGGAAATATTGCATCTGAGGTTAAATTAGAGAGCATCCACTCTCAGTGCAGTCTCGTTTAGCATGTTAGTCACTATTACCTCTAGGTAGGTCTTTGGCTCTACAAATTTCTGTGCTTTTACAACCTCCCTCTCTTGGACCAATGTGTGCTTATGTGAACCAGCCAACAAATGTGTTGGCATCTTTACCAGAATCAAGTCTGCCAAGAGCCATACAGAAATTATAATACCTTTAATTATCATGGTTTAGCACAGCAGCCAGCTGTACAAAATGGTTGCAAGCGTAAAAAGCATAAACGTTTGAAATGTTGCATGGATCCTTTGTTTCAGTTAAAGGCAACCTGTACTGAAACAAGAACTGCCATTGCTGACCTCTCCTGAAAATGACAGTTTCCTTAGCATCATACTGTTCCTTTGCTTTTGTGACAAAACCGCTTGGGCACCCCGATTAGGTGATTCCATCCGCCAAACAGTGCCTCCTGCCCTCCAAACCATTCCAAGCAGAGCGAGAGCTAATACCAGCCCTTTATACCCCAAGCATCGTGCACAGACAAGATGTGAGGTAAAAACCAAAAGGAAAGACTTTTATTGAAACATACTTTATTGAAAATACTTTATACCCCACAGGTGAACACCTCCCCTCCTGATCATATTACCCTAACAATACAAACTGTACACAGAAATATAACTACCATAGCTAAGGAACAACCAACATATATTATAAAACAAAATGAATAGTGAAGCGCAACCACACCCAGATATGAGGGCTAAGTAAGATAAGTGGTAATTATCAAAATAGTGAACAAAACATGAGCACTTAGACATAAGCACAGAAATAGTCCATAAAAATCAATAACTGTTGCTAAGTAGATTCAAAAAGTGAATGATCATAAGATGCAAAGTAAAACACTCTTCTTAGTGCACGTGTATAAGTATAAGACAATCCAAACTTTAGTGATTAAGCACAACACCGTATCCAACACCGGTCTCTATATGTGCTCACCTCACATGAAGACCCACTATAGTGTCTAATGTCACCTTCCCAACAGGGGTAACAATCCAGCAATCTGTAATTCCTCTGTCCTAATGGGACTTCCAATCTCTCAGGTGAAATTCCTCATGGTATTGTATCATAAGGGTGGGAAAAGACTCAACATAGTGTTTCATCGCTTTAAAATCTTTTAATAAAAACACGTTATATAAAACTCACATTTGCAGATGCATGGTCCTGGTGGATGCAGGCAAAACCGGACAATCACTGGATCACTGAAACATCCGCAACTCCTCAGCCCTGTGTCCTCAGCGGCCTGTGGACAGCTTCCTGGATGTGTGCAATAACGTCACAGGCTCTACCTCGATGTGTTTTGTCACTACGCTCGTGACTGTATCAAGAGATATTGTCAGGGATCACAGGCACTCCTATCTCACTGTGCTCTTGTGGCTGTTGTTGCAACCCCAGTGGTCCTTGAACCGGGGCTGTACGAGAGGCCTTCCTCTGCTCGTCAGGTGCTACCCAAAGGTACATGACACATACTATAAACATTAAGTTAATTAAACAACTAGCCACCTGGATAATGTTGTGATTAATCAGATATCTCACTCCAGGTCAGACTGGCCAGCACCGAGCTCACAATGTACACTACACATTATCATCAAGTTCAACATCCCCACAGTAGTTTGCTAGCAGACAATAGGCGAGTTAATTAGCACAATTAACAATGGGTGAAGGACAGGTGGCTTGAGCTGATGAGATTAACATCTGCTATGAGTCTCACAGCGTGGAGCAGTCATTGCTGGAAATGTGGCATCTAGGCCCTTAACATGGATCCCGGGCCTAGACTCCCAGAGTCTGTGTGTTCTGGGGAGACACGAACCTGAATCGGAAACAAGACCACTCCAAGGATCCCCCAAGCACACACCTCCCAAAGAGCAGTGTCCCCCCCCAAAAGCCAGGGCCCATAGTCAGTGGGTAAGAGGCTTGCCTCTAGTCCTCTCCAAAAGCCCCTGTCCTGGTTGGGTCTGTCACAGGTTAATACCTTGTAGGTTACTGACCTTGAGCAAGTATGCAAATCAGGAAATCTGACTTTGTTTGTTACATACTTGTTCTGGGTCAATGACTGAATAAGCCAGAGTCAATCAGACAATCAGAATTTTCAGAAGGAGGACAGAGATGGCAGCTGATATACTTTCCACTTTAAAATGCAAAACCTACTATTTACAGATATCATGGACATTTTGCTGACATTTACTGTTAGCATAGTGTACTGTATGTATTACAATGAAAAATCAACTTTATTATCTTTTTTTAAAATCTCTTTTGTCAGTGGTCGTGTGACTGTGGTTTCTTTCCCTCACGGTCTGTAGGTTCAGGGCTGTGGGCATGGAGAAGCAGCAGTTTATTGCCACTTCCTGTGATGTTGCTACAGTACAAACTTAAAAAGTCCTGGGTGCCTATAGAGATCTCCCATCTCAGCTTACCAGGAACCCTCTTATTACCAGCCTCCTTATAGGGCGTACACACGGTCGGACTTTGTTCGGACATTCCGACAACAAAATCCTAGGATTTTTTCCGACAGATGTTGGCTCAAACTTGTTTTGTCTACACACGGTCGCACAAAGTTGTTGGAAAATCCGCTTATTCTAAACGCGGTGACGTAAAACACGTACGTCGGGACTATAAACGGGGCAGTGGCCAATAGCTTTCATCTCTTTATTTATTCTGAGCATGCGTGGCACTTTGTCCGTCGGATTTGTGTACACACGATCGGAATTTCCGACAACGGATTTTGTTGTCGGAAAATTTTATCTCCTGCTCTCCAACTTTGTGTGTCGGAAAATCCAATGGAAAATGTCCGATGGAGCCCACACACGGTCGGAATTTCCGACAACACGCTCTGATCGAACATTTTCCATCGGAAAATCCGACCGTGTGTACAGGGCATTACAGGAATCGCCGACCTGACAATGGGAAGCCATCAGGCACACTGCAGATTGGCACACTGTTAACTGACTGTGCTATCTGTGGTTTTCCAGCATAGGCATACACAACGATGGCAACGCAAATGTTGCATTGGGAGCCTCTGGGTAAAGTTATCACTCGATAATAGAAAGCTCACAAAGGCAGAAAAATCTTGAATGATTGCTGTGTTTTTATCCATCAAAAATAGCCATCAAAAATAAGTTTGCTGTACTATATGTGGCAGTGAAAATTGTGCTATTTATGTAACTTCACTTGTTGGGTTTACATAAACTTGTTGATATATGATTTGCACATCCATCTTACCGAAAAAGCTCAGGACTGAAAAAAGATTTGAATATACAGTGTCCTGTTAATATCTGTAGATCTTCGTATGAGCCATGACAGGCTTGTATTATAAGGAATCAATTTCTCTACAAGAGAAGTGTAATTTTCTTACAGTTCTCTTGTTTCCTCTGCCATAATATTTCATTAAAATGTTTGCACACAGAAATAATTGTGTCATCGCTTGTAGTGGTGCACAGTTGACATGATGTGCGTAAGTATCCACATAAATTACCGTAAACGAGAATCTCTTGGGCATAAGAAATGAAGTAAAACAAACAGCAGAAATAAAATAGGAAAATTCACTTTAGCATCCAGTTTGTGTATAATTAAAACAAATTTTATCTGTAAAGAAAATATGACTTTGCTCATAGGCAGGTGACTTTATTTTAGTAGTTCCATATCTATATTCCTATATAGGTTATGCTCAGCCACTTTCAACCTAAAATTAATGATAGCATTGAGCAATTGGATGCCCTATTTAAGGTAACTACAAACAGATGTGTGATTTAGTTTGCTTGTATTGTTGTGAATTTGTTATATTAGGCGTACAGTCCCTAAAAAAAGACCTGTAATAAACGTTAAAAGAGAAGTATGGATTTTTTTTCAGAATCATACTAACCTAAGTGGATGCAGCATCAGATCGATGCTGCATGTGTCCCTAGCCAGCTCTAAGACTGAGAACCGAGCGTTAATACACCGTTGATCGATCGGTTATCAGGGCTCCCCGAGCAGAGAGCTGGTGACTGTCAGTCACTGCCTCTCTGCTCTGCCCCCGCCCTTGCTTACTGGAGCACTGGGCTGTGGAGAGGGCAGGAGCGAGTGGCTGGCTCAGGCTCTCAGCGGCACGCTGAGAGCCTGAGCCGGGTGCCGGTCCAGGCATGTGGATGGACTTCATTGTCTCGATTTTGCCCCAGCCTGGACCAGCTTGTGATGTCAGCCAACGCCGGACTTCACCCTACTTTCTGCTGAAAATGGGTCACAGGAGTGCAGAACAAACAGAAGTACAGATAAACAAGCTTTGGCTGTACTTCTCCATTAAAGTTGAATCCTGAGCACCTATAATCAACACAAATTAATATAGTTCTCATAAATGAAAGAAACATTGATGTCGCCCTTGGGCCTTTAAATGAGTTGTGCACAATTGGCCGATAAAATTGACAAATGTAAATGCAGTGAAATATTTATTACAGAAGTAGTCAAACATGAAAAAGTAACATAAACAAAAGGCAAAGCCGATACAATATTTAAAGATTGCATTGCATTTAAAGTACATGAGCATACATGACATCTATAGCAACTGATGCGTTTCGCGAGATCTGGCTCGCTCTTCAGGGGTGGGTGCATGTGGGATATATCTAGAAATGAATGATCAAAAAGTAATGTAACACATGAATAAATGATGGACAAATGGTAAGAGGGCCTCACAGAAAAAAGGAAGACCCCATACTCACCAATTGGCAAAGCCTAGGTGCCTATGGCTATGTTTACCGAGGATGGCAGTAATATGTACTTGGGAAGGGAGCTGAGGAAGCGGTACCAAAAAACTTCCGGCCAAGGAACAATGGGAAGGCGGACATGGCATGGATAGAAATGAGTGACATTGGAGATCCTAAATAATCCGTTCAGGTGTCAGTATGTAGTCATAAATGCATCATTGAATGTATTTTTTAAATGCAAGCAGTGTTAGAACCTACATTTTGCTTGGTCTCACTATCTTACAGTTCCTGTACAGCAGGGCTGGAGCATGAGAGGGAGAAACAGTACAAAGAGACAATCAGTTCATATGCTGATAAGAAGCATGGTGATAGGAAGGGTGCCAGACAGATGAGCTCATCACTCTGCTGCTTCTTTTTTACTATCCAGTCACAGGCTGAGGCAGGACCTGGATGATGTGGGCTCAGAGTAATTGCGTTGAATGATGCTTGTCATCAGACCAAGGGCATCTAGAGGTAAAAAAAAAGTACTGCATTGAAGGTGAATATTTTTCTCAAAAGTTTGTTTTATTATTTTACTTTTTAATTGGCTGTTTTTTTAATCGTATTATTTTTGGCTGGAATTGTGCCCTACAAAAAGGCAAGTAGAACTCCTTACTTACATTCCCAGTGGGGTCAGCTAGGCTTAAGATAACCAGTTACTATAAAACCTTTGCCAAAACATTGTCCTTAGATGTTGTTGGACTATTACTATAGTGACTACTTTTGATCAAAAACTGGTGCATTTAAATTATACAGTTTATGGCTTTTATTTATGCTTTTTGTCTCCATCCCTCTTGCTGTATTTATCCCATTCAAGCTGTGCTAGTACGTTATTGCCCCTTTACCTGGTCATAAAAATCTAAACCTACAAAAACTAGTTAAAATGTATCCTTTGTACGGTGTTTTCTTTGTGTGTCCCTTCATATTTAGTATTTTAGTCAGTTCTGTTCATATGGAAATGTGGTCCAATGTGAGATTGTGGTCCACTGTGGCAAGTGGGCAGATAATCACACCTATGAATGCAGATAAACATAAACAAAATTCATGGTGTGACATCTTTAAAAAGAGAAGTATGGTCAAACTTTCTTGGCCATACTTTTGTTGTGGGTCACAGGAGTGAACTGGGATATTGCCCACAATCAGCTGACATCACAGAGCAGCTTCAGGCTCTGAAAGGATCCCAACCAGATTGTTTGGATCCACCCAGCTGCCTAATTGACAGTTGACTATAGCTCCCAGTGCGCTCCCGAGAGCCAAAGCCAGCTGTGCCCACCCCCTCTCCAGCCCGGTGCTACAGTAATTGCTAGAGAAACAAAGCAGTCACTAACAGTCACTGCTATCCATGTCCAGCAAATTGAGAACTGAGTGATCAGTGGTCGTGTGATCGCTCAGTTCTTGGTCATAGCACCAATGTGAGACAGCTGCAGCATCACTGATTCTGCAGCATAGAGATAAATATGGATGCTTATTTTTTTATAATCCCAAACTTCTGCTTTAACTCTTCAATACTCTTTCAAACACAATTTTACTTCAGATAAGTGCAGTAAATTGGATGTTATTCAAGCCTTTTGAAGTGTGATAAAACAATGACTTTTTATACCTTGTTTCTGCGATGACTAACACTGACTGGGGGAAAATGGAAGAAGCAGGGAGTTTAGCTAGGACTGAACTAAACTGTTAACATACAAAAGGAGACAGAGGGATATACCAAATACAAAAGATAAACAAATTGTAGTGGTGATAAAACTACAACTAGATGGAAGTAAACATCAGAATCAGAATCATAATAAGATACATGCAATAGCTTTAAATACATATTAGTGGGACACAACACCCCTACCTGAAATATTTAGATTTCACTATTAAACATATAGAAAAAAATAATAATAATAAGTTCATGAACATGGATAATTTGTGTCCTGGACCTGAAAGACAAAAAGAAGAGAGAAAAGAATGTCAAAGCTTTCAAAGGCCCTAAAGGGTGGAAATAGGAAAGTCTGTCTAGTTGGTTGAAGCAGTCTTAAGCTGGGTATACACGGGAGACAACGGCCGGTTAAAAAAAAAAAAAAAACGTCCGACATTCGGCCTGTGTGTATGTCGGTCTGTTCCACAGAATCCGGCCGTTCAGGTGGCTTCTGTCGGACATGCATGCTGGAAGACCAGCATCAGAACTGACTCCCAATCCGTTTATTTTTTGTTCAATCACTAATAGTGTGTACCTGGCTTTAAGAGGGTCTTTTTCCAGCTTGGAAAGAAATGAACCTTCTTGCACAATGACTCATGTACATGACTCTTCTTAGCACTGTTAATTTTGATGTCAAACTTCAATTTAGTCTTATGCCCCGTACACACGGTCGGACTTTGTTCGGACATTCCGACAACAAAATCCTAGGATTTTTTCTGATTGATGTTGGCTCAAACTTCTCTTGCATACACACGGTCACACAAAGTTGTCGGAAAATCCGATCGTTCCAAACGCGGTGACGTAAAACACGTACGTCGGAACTATAAACGGGGCAGTGGCCAATAGCTTTCATCTCTTTATTTATTCTGAGCATGCGTGGCACTTTGTCTGTCGGATTTGTGTACACACGATCGGAATTTCCGACAACGGATTTTGTTGTCGGAAAATTTTATATCCTGCTCTTAAACTTTGTGTGTCGGAAAATCCGATGGAAAATGTGTGATGGAGCCTACACACGGTCGGAATTTCCGACAACAAGGTCCTATCACACATTTTCCGTCGGAAAATCCGACCGTGTGTACGGGGCAAAAGTCTTATTTTAGTCATCTGAATTGTTTTAGTTGTGTCGTATTTTAGTCGATTAAAATCTCCAGTACATTTTACTGTAGTTGGCTAAAATCATTTTAGTCTACTAAAATCAAATGGGGATTAGTTGAATTGTAGTGCATTAATTAGGCATTTCTCTAGAATTTCCAAACTCTTATATACTTCCGGAGTAAAAATATAATAACATGTTATTTATTGTATTAGGGTTTGGACATGCACTACAAACACAGATTTAGCCACTGTGATATACTGCATAACCAGTGTTAATTATGATGTCAAATTTAGATTTAGTTTTAGTCACAGTCTTTTGACTAAAATGCCACAAATAGTGTTAATTTCATCAATTAAAATATTTCAACTGACAAAATTAACACTGCTTCTTAGGCCTGTCACTGTTAGCAGGGTTTCTGGTATGATGCTCAATATGTCAGCTGTATCTTGGGTCTTGATAGGTAGGTCTGTACCTGAATTCTAACCAATATTTACTTTTTGCTATAATAAATATCCCCAAAAAATAAAAAAAAATTCATTATCACTTTAGGCCAATATGTATTCGTCTACATTTTTTTTTTTACCCAAAAATATCGCAATAAGTGTATACTAATTGGTTTGCGCAAAAGTTATAGTATCTACAAAATAGGGGATATATTTATGGCATTTTTATTATTAATTTTTTATTTACTAGTAATGGCGGTGATCAGCGATTTTTAGCGGGACTGCGACATTGCGGCCGACAGATCAGACACTTTTTTGGGACCATTGACATTTATATAACGATCAATGCTATAAATAGCCACTGATTACCGTATAAATGCCGCTGGCAGGGAAGGGGTTAACACTAGGGGGCGATCAAGGGGTTAAGTGTTCCCTAGGGAGGTGTTTCTAACTGTGGGGGGAGTGGACTGACAGGGATTAGAGAGAGATCGCAGTTTCTGAAACAGCAGATCTCTCTCTACTTCTCTGACAGAACGGGGATCTGCCCCAAATAGTTCTTAAAGTGACCGACGTACACCTACGGCGGTTGGCGCAGCCCTGCCAACCTGCCGCAGTACAACTGCGGCGGCTGGTTGGCAAGCGGTTAAAGCAAGACCGTCACTCTTTCATTTTTAATCCTTATGTTTTAGCCTCTATTTTTTTTTTCTTCAGTTACTTACCGGGTTCTAGGCCTAGGATTAGCCAATTTATGTTGTACAACCCATGCGTCTTCAGGAGGGGAGGAGGGAATTTCCAAACTAAGCATACCCTCCTGCCTGCATGGAGCAGATAGATTCCAGGAAGTAACTACATGAATGATGTGCCCTTATTAATGAAGGCAATGGCCAGAAATGCATTTTTCAAAGTGATTTCTCAGAATAAAATAAAGCATGAAGACATGGATGGATGGGGGAGTTTGCATTGAATATTAAAAATGAATTAAATTACATTTTTGGTGCTCAGATGCAGTATAGTTCTGCTTTAAAGCTAATGTCTATGTTTCCAGTCACTGGTCCAAACAAACTATTTCCTGCACTAAGTGCTGCAGTGTCTGTAAGCACTGTATGTACTGCATGTAGCTTCAGCTATATACAGTACACAGTGCTGGGTTCTGGCTGTGAGACAGAGACTTCCCATCTCACACCCGGAACAATATAGAGTCAGTCTGAGAGGCGCTCAGCCATTCATAGGCAGCTTTGTATTCTGAGAATAAATACAAAGCATGCTGTGATTGGCAGAGAGCATGACATCATCAGCTCGTCCTTTCCACTCTGCCAGAGAAAGCTTTGTATTCATTTTCAGTGATAGTAAACAGAAATCAGCTTGGTTGTTCAAATGTTTATTTGGACATTTCAGGTTTGTGTTAATATGTGAACATTGTTATATATTTATTACATTAACAGACTGATCCCTTTATGTTTAGAGAAGTAGTCAAGGCATTACATGTTCTAAAATCGCGTGGTATAGTATATTAGAATGGCAAGAGCAATGTAAGTATTTATACAACTGTAGAACTATTACTCATAAAATAGAAGGTAGAATTTATTAAGCCATGTATCCCAGATTTTCATATCATTTCAGGTGGCCTTTAGATTTTTATAAGAAATGAGAGGAATTGGAATTTGGGACTTTAAATGTGGAAAACACCAGGTGGGGTCAAGCACCTCCAACCCTATCATTATGGAGAAAATGGGGAAATAAGGGAGGGAAAAAGGGAGGTGGGGAAAGAAAGGGAGAGGGAAATCAGGACTTTAATTGAAACTTGTGGGTTTAAGGTAAATAATTATAATTGAGTAAAATTCATATTTAATAGTTCATAACCAGGGTATATTATGGTAAAAATACAGAAACCCAATTCGATTCATACATGGTAATGATACAAAAATCGAACAATATGCATGGTTGAACATATAAAAATACAATATAGACAATATAATCTGGGGCCTCTCTTAATCCCCGACATTGATGATACACAAGATTATACAATAAGGCAATACAGAGTCCAATGGATCACATACATACACACACACACACACACACACACACACACACACACACACACACAATAATGCCCCATTGTGGGGCCTCATAGATCCCTATCATAGATATTAGTTAAAACATCCTAAGAAGGATTACCACGGACACCTATGGAACCTATTATCTGAGATAATAAACATAGTAGTTGGAATAGATATGACGAAGTGCACGGTATCTGTAGCTCAACGCGTTTCATGGCTGTAAAAATAATGATAAATGATTCACTAGTGCCTGCCCTCCCTCCAAGTGAAATCAGATAGCAGCGCTAATTATAAAAATGTGCATACATATGTGACTTAATCACAAACAAGCTGAAAAGTGACAACCTCTTAAGTGTCATATAAATAATGAGCAAAATTATTCTAATGTGAAAAAATTAAACAGTGTATAAATTGGTAACATAAAAGTCCAATAAAGTAGTGACGTAGTGATATGTGTGATGCTTCACAAATAATACAGATCTTCAGTGAGCAAAAATCTTCCACCACACCGCTGTGCACTGTGATCTCCACTCCCCTTCAGCGAGCAGACTCACCAGCTATTTTTGCCTTACACTCTCGTGCTTGGCTCACAGGCTATTCCCACACAGTAGGGGGTACAGTGATAATTTCCACTCAATTCCTGTTGGATATCCAGAGCATATGCTAGCGTACTATTTCAAAAACTTGAATCAAGCAGAATAGCACAGCACACATGGTCATCACCAAAAAACACTCTCCAAATAATAACCGGACGTATGGTGGTCACGGCGGACCCAGGCAGTCGGATGTTCGGATGACTCTCACCCGTTCCTCGCGTCTCCTGGAGCCGCTTCCCCGCTTTCCCGTATGGCGCCTCCTATCTCAGCGTCCTACGTCTAGCGCGTCAGATTGCCTCGTAGCCACGCCCCGACATGTTTCGTCACAAGGGACTTATTCATGGGATTGGCTGCGCTATCTGGCAATCTTTCTTAAATACCCTCCTCTCTCGTATGACGCGGTAATGGTGACACCGCGCCTGCGCACTCCCTGTGTCTCCGCTCGCACCATACGTGTACATTGCTTAGTATACACAAGTTAACATGCATTTAAAAGCTTCAGTTACTGCAAGTGCTGAGTATGACACTATATATCTGCAAGAGAACTGCTTGGTAATCCCGTGAGCTCATGTCATAGGCCGTGCGGGTCACCAATCATCTTTACATGTGTTCTATATTGCAGGTCTTAAGTGTCATCTCAAAAAACATTTAAAAAAATATTTTTTGAAATTTATATCTTTTTTATTTCTATAAAAGACTGTCATTAATATTAAAGCTGAATGGTTGGAAAAGTGAATAAAAAAATATATAAAAATTATTAAAAATAAAATAAAAATAAAAATAAAAATAAAAATAAAAATAAAAATAAAAATAAAAAAATATAAAAAACTTAACCCATTACGGTCCATCTCAGGTACTCCTGGGTATTCTGAAAGAGTTCTACCGACACACAATTTTTTATCTATGGTGCACCTTCCACAGTTATCAAAGTGCAGCATATTATTATCCACTCTGTCCCCCCTCCCTGTCACCCCCCTTAGTAGGTAAATCTCATAATTGCGTTGGTGTTATGGATTCTTAGCCTCTCTATATTTAGGGTGACAAATACAGAGGGACCCCAACCGGTCATCAACCGCCCACCAATCATTATCAATAATCATTGATGAAACAGTTGAGGTCCAATTCTATATTTAAACCCCCCGGAAAAAGACATTTAAAGAGGTATATCCATCGGGTTTCTCGTTGGGACAGATCCCTTATTCTGTTTGAACCCCTCCACGATGGATATACAATGTCTATCCCGCAAAATTGTAATAAACTGGGGTCCTGGTTATGGTATTCTTTGAAATGGAGGGACACGCTGTGATACTTGAAACCATTTTTTATATTGGTTAAATGCTCAGAAATACGAACCCTTAGTAGTCTTTTGGTGCGTCCTATATAGAACAGGCCGCATGGGCACCACATCAAGTATACAACAAATGATGAGTTACATGTAATGAACTCCTTGATTTCAAAAGTTTCATTTGCTCGATTAGTGATACTCTTCGTACTCCTACTCCTGTTCCTCACTGTTCTACAACATATGCATTTGTTGCATGGAAAAAAACCTTTAAGGTTAATTTTAATTGATGGTTGAACTGGGGGGTCAAGAATTTTCTTTACCACTTTGTCTCCAAAGTTGGGGGCCCTTCTATAGATGAACTTAGGGGTTTCGGGTAACATCTCTCCTAGATGTCGATCCCTACGGAGTATGTACCAATATTTTTTAAAAATGGTCTCTATCTCTCTATATTGACTATGATAGTTGGATATGAAACTCCACTGATGTTTTTCCTCAAACTTAGTCCTTTCTTTCTTTTTCAAACAGTCCTCCCTTGGTATATTAGCTACCTGTTCTATGACATCATCCATGGATTTTTCTGAATACCCTTTCTGGAGGAATCTCTCTTTTAAAACCTTTGCCTGTGTGTAGTACTTCCCTTGTTCTGTACAATTTCGACGGACCCTCAAGAATTGTCCCTTCGGAATATTTTTTATCCATACAGGGTGATGACCACTCCTGATGGATAAGAAACTGTTCCGGTCCGTTGGTTTGAAGTATACACTAGTCACCAGAGACTGTTCCTTCCTTTCAATGGACACATCTAAAAAATTGACACATGTTTCACTAATCTGGGCCTCCAATTTGATGTTGTTATTATTGGTGTTGAGGTATTTCAAAAATTCTTCAACAGATTCTCTAGATCCCTCCCAGATGAAAGGGTATTCAGAAAAATCCATGGATGATGTCATAGAACAGGTAGCTAATATACCAAGGGAGGACTGTTTGAAAAAGAAAGAAAGGACTAAGTTTGAGGAAAAACATCAGTGGAGTTTCATATCCAACTATCATAGTCAATATAGAGAGATAGAGACCATTTTTAAAAAATATTGGTACATACTCCGTAGGGATCGACATCTAGGAGAGATGTTACCCGAAACCCCTAAGTTCATCTATAGAAGGGCCCCCAACTTTGGAGACAAAGTGGTAAAGAAAATTCTTGACCCCCCAGTTCAACCATCAATTAAAATTAACCTTAAAGGTTTTTTTCCATGCAACAAATGCATATGTTGTAGAACAGTGAGGAACAGGAGTAGGAGTACGAAGAGTATCACTAATCGAGCAAATGAAACTTTTGAAATCAAGGAGTTCATTACATGTAACTCATCATTTGTTGTATACTTGATGTGGTGCCCATGCGGCCTGTTCTATATAGGACGCACCAAAAGACTACTAAGGGTTCGTATTTCTGAGCATTTAACCAATATAAAAAATGGTTTCAAGTATCACAGCGTGTCCCTCCATTTCAAAGAATACCATAACCAGGACCCCAGTTTATTACAATTTTGCGGGATAGACATTGTATATCCATCGTGGAGGGGTTCAAACAGAATAAGGGATCTGTCCCAACGAGAAACCCGATGGATATACCTCTTTAAATGTCTTTTTCCGGGGGGTTTAAATATAGAATTGGACCTCAACTGTTTCATCAATGATTATTGATAATGATTGGTGGGCGGTTGATGACCGGTTGGGGTCCCTCTGTATTTGTCACCCTAAATATAGAGAGGCTAAGAATCCATAACACCAACGCAATTATGAGATTTACCTACTAAGGGGGGTGACAGGGAGGGGGGACAGAGTGGATAATAATATGCTGCACTTTGATAACTGTGGAAGGTGCACCATAGATAAAAAATTGTGTGTCGGTAGAACTCTTTCAGAATACCCAGGAGTACCTGAGATGGACCGTAATGGGTTAAGTTTTTTATATTTTTTTATTTTTATTTTTATTTTTATTTTTATTTTTATTTTTATTTTATTTTTAATAATTTTTATATATTTTTTTATTCACTTTTCCAACCATTCAGCTTTAATATTAATGACAGTCTTTTATAGAAATAAAAAAGATATAAATTTCAAAAAATATTTTTTTAAATGTTTTTTGAGATGACACTTAAGACCTGCAATATAGAACACATGTAAAGATGATTGGTGACCCGCACGGCCTATGACATGAGCTCACGGGATTACCAAGCAGTTCTCTTGCAGATATATAGTGTCATACTCAGCACTTGCAGTAACTGAAGCTTTTAAATGCATGTTAACTTGTGTATACTAAGCAATGTACACGTATGGTGCGAGCGGAGACACAGGGAGTGCGCAGGCGCGGTGTCACCATTACCGCGTCATACGAGAGAGGAGGGTATTTAAGAAAGATTGCCAGATAGCGCAGCCAATCCCATGAATAAGTCCCTTGTGACGAAACATGTCGGGGCGTGGCTACGAGGCAATCTGACGCGCTAGACGTAGGACGCTGAGATAGGAGGCGCCATACGGGAAAGCGGGGAAGCGGCTCCAGGAGACGCGAGGAACGGGTGAGAGTCATCCGAACATCCGACTGCCTGGGTCCGCCGTGACCACCATACGTCCGGTTATTATTTGGAGAGTGTTTTTTGGTGATGACCATGTGTGCTGTGCTATTCTGCTTGATTCAAGTTTTTGAAATAGTACGCTAGCATATGCTCTGGATATCCAACAGGAATTGAGTGGAAATTATCACTGTACCCCCTACTGTGTGGGAATAGCCTGTGAGCCAAGCACGAGAGTGTAAGGCAAAAATAGCTGGTGAGTCTGCTCGCTGAAGGGGAGTGGAGATCACAGTGCACAGCGGTGTGGTGGAAGATTTTTGCTCACTGAAGATCTGTATTATTTGTGAAGCATCACACATATCACTACGTCACTACTTTATTGGACTTTTATGTTACCAATTTATACACTGTTTAATTTTTTCACATTAGAATAATTTTGCTCATTATTTATATGACACTTAAGAGGTTGTCACTTTTCAGCTTGTTTGTGATTAAGTCACATATGTATGCACATTTTTATAATTAGCGCTGCTATCTGATTTCACTTGGAGGGAGGGCAGGCACTAGTGAATCATTTATCATTATTTTTGTATTGTTTTAATTTAAGCAGCAGCTGTCAGTGAGGGGTAGGTCTGTGAGCGCAGCGTTTGGCACATAGGAGAGGGCGGTATTCCTGTGTACCATACTAAGTGACAGAGTTTCATGGCTGTAGCCAATCCTCAGGAGCGAAGCATGTGAACTGGATCTATGGTAAAAACTATAATTATATTGGTTCCTAAAAAAAGTTTAGGGCAACACTGATAAATGGCAACAATCGGGTGGATATGAAAAATCCACCTATGGTGTGCTACTCACAGGGTGTCTGTGCAGTGATGTTGTGGCACTGAAGGTCGCGAATCACACAGAGAAAATCATTTTCGGGAGCTGTAGTGGCGCGCCAACAGATGTTGGCCAACGCGGGACAACAATCAAGGTGGGTATAGATCAATGATCGTGGTTGTGTAGATGAGTGGGATCAATAAATAAGGGCCTCTGTGAAAAATAATATAATATATGAAATTGTGTAGATCAAAATTGTGCAAACTGGCCCAAATATGTGGTTGGGCAGTAATAATAATTATTCAACAGTGACTTATTAAGAGCCCAACTAAAAGGTTAAAAATTAGAAGTTGGGAATGTGAACAGGTAATTCACCCAATTGCAGAAAAAAAATGAAGTGAAATCAAAACAAACCTGTGTGGTTACTGTTGAAGGCTGAGATTACCTTGTTCTAGGATATAGATCGAGGTCCCATGTGATACCAATATCCAATGTGAAAAAATGACATCAGTGCAAAAACCACCCTGGACCAATCCCACATGGCCAACACTGCAGCACACCACTAACTTCCTGCAAACGTGCAGAGCCAGAGGAGAGGCATCGCAGTGCACCGATGATATAATCAGGCAGTTGGCGCCAATCAGCTCTCACTGTGCTCACAGGTGTAACAACGTCACCGGCAGGGCAGCGGATTGTGGGCACTGCACGTCGGGAGCGCAATACATGACGTTGACGCGCCTTGTCAGTGCATCCACCCATCCCATGTCAGAGCGGCAGGGGGGGAGGGGGAGCCCGCAGTACGCGTCGCAGCTCCCGGATTAAATGACAGCTCGGGTGGCCACAGCTCGGGTGGCCACAGCTCAGGTGGCCAAGCCACAACCCCCATACCACCAGGAGCCTAATGGGGACATGTTAAGTAGTTAAAACAAATGAAGGGGACAGCTAGGGCCAACGGGCATCAAGAGAGAGTGCATACAATATCATCCAATGGATTAAAGACTTTAGATTTGTAGATAGATCATATAGGGATTAAAGAGTTAACCGTATGAATCCAGGTATTTTTAGTTGAGGGTTTGGGTAAGATCATGTGTCTAGATATTTTTTTCTGGCTACAAATAAGTTTTCCTATTGTTTAGTTTCTTAGAGTTCAAGGGGAGAAAGGGGAAGATCATTTTTGTAGCCCAAAATATATAGAGTAGAGGGCGAAGAGTGAGTGTAGTGAGAAATAATAAAGATAACCCTTGCATAACATCCTCCCAGTACCTTTGAAGTTTGGGACATTGCCATATCATTTGTATATTTGCCTTGGTCTATGATTGTAAAACAGCAGCCATTTTGTTGGAGTCTAACTTATTTAGTGGTGCAAGGTGGTTTTTATGTAAATCGGCAGAACATTTTTGCCCTCTAGTGGTTGTCCCCACTACTATTCACTATGGCTGTTGAGCCTCTAGCTCTCACTATTAGACAATCAGCAGAAAGAACTGGGTTTCGCCATGCAGGTAGAGAAGACAAAATAGCCCTATATGCAGATGACGCTCTTATTTTCCTGGAGGATACCTCAAAGTCATTAATGGTGCTTATGAGCCTCATTTCTGCATTTGGGTTATTTTCAGGCTTTCAGATTAATTGGGATAAGTCAATACTTTTACCATTAGATGAGCTAAAAAAAACCCTTTACTAGATCAAGCCTCTCAAATTCAAATTAAACATACAGTGAAATATTTAGAGATAGAGATATCTCGAAATGTTCAAACCGATGGTCTACAAGTAAATCCGCATATACCCGTAATCCCACCACTGTGCTCATGGAAGTATGCAAGGAAATCCTACAGCTGCCACTTAAAAAAACAGATCAGAATTCAAACCTCTATTTGAAAATAAAGGATTAAATAGCGGCGCTAAAAAAAAAATGTGTGTGTAACTCCTGATACAAAAAAACTAATAGTGATGAGTAACACAATAAAATGAATCATGAAATATCAAAACTATAAAATAAAGTACAGTGAGTAAACAATAAATTATCACCCTGTGACAAGTGTGAACTTAATATATCATGTATGAATAAATGTAAATATATGAAGTCCATAAACTGTGTGAACGAAAGTCCAATAAGTGATAAGATCTCCGGTATAAGATAAGTGATTCTTGTAATCGTCCACCACACCTCTGTGCCAGTGATTCCACTCCCCTCAAAAAAACGCACTCACCAGCTGCTTTAGCCTCACACTCTCGTGTTTGGCCAAAATCGCCTCAACCCACTCAAATAGGGGTTAAAATCAGATCATTAATATCCAATAATGTATATTCCAAGTGCTCTCCATGAAGTGATAGCTCCACATGAAAATGAGAAAAAGCGCTCCAATAGTGTGATACCGTACAAAAAAAAAAATGTATTCAAATTTCAGTAATCCATCACCATTGTGCTCACATAAAAAAACATTTCACAGCAAGCAAAGAAGCAATCACATCAAGGCAATCCATGCAATGGTTTGACCGCTATAATACGGTCGCAGCAGACACAGGGTGTGTGGATGCTGGCAATACTCTCACCATGTCTCGACACAACGTCTTATATCACACGAGCTACAATGCCGTATAGCCACACCCCAACATGTTTCGTCACTGGGACTTAAGCATGGGATCCCATTATTAAGTACCAGTGACAAAACATGTTGGGGTGTGGCTATACGCCAATCTAGCATGTGTGACGTAAGACATTGTGACGAGACATCGGGAAACGGAGGATCAGGTCGAGGAGGTGGTGAGAGTATTACCAGCATCCACACACCCTGGGTCCGCCACGATCGTATTATAGCGGTCAAACCACTACTTTTTGAGGGGAGTGGAATCACTGGCACAGAGGTGTGGTGGATGATTACAAGAATCACTTATCTCATACCGTAGATCTTATCACTTATTGGACTTTCGTTCACACAGTTTATGACTTCATATATTTACATTTATTCATACATTTTTTCAGGAGTGATATATTAAGTTCACACTTGTCACAGGGTGATAATTTGTTTACTCACTGTACTTTATTTTATAGTTTGATATTTCATATTTCAATTTGTTATTCATCACAGGGTGACACTATTATTTTCACTATTAGTTTTTTTTGTATCAGGAGTTACACACACACACATTTTTTTAGCGCCACTATTTAATCCTTTATTTTCAAACAGAGGTTTGAATTCTGATCACATATCTCGAAATGTAAAAGATTATATTAACTTAAATCTTATGCCGTGTACACATGACCGGACTTTGACAGCAAAGGTCAGACGGAACGAATCCGCTGGACAATTCCATTGTGTGTGGGCTTCATCGGACCTTTGCTGTTGAAAAAAAAATCAGACGGATTTCAGAAATAGAACATGTTTCAAATCTTTCCGATGGACTCGAGTCTGGACGAAAAATCCATTCGTCTGTATGCTAGTCCAATGGACGAACAACAACGCAAGGGCAGCTATTGGCTACTGGCTATTAACTTCCTTATTCTAGTCCGGTTGTACGTCATCTCATTCGAATCAATCGGACTTTGGTGTGATCGTGTGTAGGCAAGTCCGTTGCATCGGAACTCCGTCGGAACTCAGCCGAAAGTCTGTCAAAAAGTCCTTCGGAGTTCAGTCCGTCGAAAGTCCGCTCGTGTGTACATGGCATAATACCATTATTAGCTAAATTTAGGGATAAATGCCAGTGCTGGTGTAAACTTCCACTAATGCCCCGTACACACGGTTGGACATTGATTGGACATTCCGACAACAAAATCCTAGGATTTTTTCAGACGGATGTTGGCTCAAACTTGTCTTGCATACACACGGTCACACAAAGTTGTCGGAAAATCCGATCATTCTGAACGCGGTGACGTAAAACACGTACGTCGGGACTATAAACGGGGCAGTAGCCAATAGCTTTCATCTCTTTATTTATTCTGAGCATGCGTGGCACTTTGTGCGTTGGATTTGTGTACACACGATCGGAAATTCCGACAACGGATTTTGTTGTCGGAAAATTTTATAGCCTGCTCTCAAACTTTGTGTGTCGGAAAATCTGATGGAAAATGTGTGATGGAGCCTATACATGGTCGGAATTTCCGACAACAAGGTCCTATCACACATTTTCCGTCGGAAAATCCGACCGTGTGTACAGGGCATAACAGTGATTGGTAGAGCAAACCTTATTAAAATGATTTGGTCCCGCAATTACTATACGTATTCCATAATTCCCCTGTATGGATTGTTTTGGTTTAGAAAGATAGAATCTCTTTTCAGCAAACTTATTTGGAGGAAAAAACAATCCTGTTTTAAACTAACTACACTAATGTCAAGAAGCTGGGGGTTTGGCCATCCCCCCATGCTAAGAATTATTTTTTAGCTTTACAGTTACAGCATTTTTGTGGATGGACAGTAGTGTTAAACTGATTCTATACAGGTCCTGTTGCTATCGCTATATGATGAATATTAATCCTTACTGGAGACGAGAAATCAGCTACAGGATAAAAGCTTACGGGTAAACTGTTTGACAAAGTATGGAAGGAAATTAAAAACGTTACAAATATTAAGGGCTATACCATATTTACTCCAATATGGAATAATAGTAGCCATGGAGAATTGATGAAACTGGAAGGGTTTGACATATGGAAGGATAAAGGGCTTAGGTATATGGCACAATTATTTCAGGAAGATGTGATGAAAAACCTTTACAGAATTAAGCAATGAATATAGTATACCAAACCAAAGATTTTTCCAATTTTTACAGCTTAGGCATGCTATAAAAGCGCAGGGCCGCACTCATGAATTAAAACTTAATAAAATCGGTGGTTATAGCATTGCTGGATACAAAGGGATACAAAACAGGGTCTAATATCACAATTATATGATATATTATATCATATAATTATATGATAAGTTCCAAGCATCAGTGGATATACCAGCAAGCACACCATGGACTCATAATCTGGGGTCAATATCAGATAAACAATGAGCAGTGGCACTGTCAGCAGTTCCCAAGGTCTCTCTATCCCCTACGCAAAACCTAACCTTATCTTACATAGGGCCTATTATACACCTGAGAAGCAATTTACATGGAAGCAAAGAGACACACCTCTATGCCCTAGATGTAAAGGGATCCTCGCTAACTTAATACACATGTTATAGAGATGCCCCAAACCTAATCACTATTGTCATGGGGTTGTATCTACTATTTTAGGCCTTCTAGTGACAAAGCTCCCGATGGAGCCAGGTGGATGTCTTTTGAGAACCCTGGATAAGTCCAGGATCCCAGGAGACTTCATTGTACCAATAATAAGGAGTTTGTTACGGGCGCGTAATCTGATAGCACAAAAATGGGTGTCACCATACCCTCCAACAATAGCGGATTGGAAAAAACAAATAAGGGAAACCCTAGTTAATTGAAATATACCTTCTTACATAGAGGGTGTCCAGGGAAATTTGAAAAAATATGGAAGAGATGGTTGGATAACTTGGACTGAATGACGAGACGGGAGCAGTTAGTTAGGTAATTAGAAAGTGAGGGGGGGGGGGGGTTATGGTTTGTGGAGGTGGGGGTTTTTCCTCATTTTCCACTTTTTTTTGCTGTTGTTTATATATGATGTGTATTTCGATATGTACATGGGATGTTTGTTTGTATAGTATGTTTATAAAATAAAAAAATAACGTGACTTAAAAAAAAAGGAAATACAGGTAGAATGAAATATTCAATCCTGGGTTCAGGTTTTCAGAACCACCAGCAAGTTAATTGGTCAGATGTGTGCTGGGCTTTTTGTAGAGACCTGACTCTGGGTCTGAGCTCCACCCCGGTAGACAGAAAAGGTCTTTACCCAGGAGTCAGAAGGGCTCCACCTAGGAGAGAGGTGGGAGCCAGAGCAGCAAGGAGCTGCTAAGGGTATGATCCAAACATTAGTAAGCGAACAGTCTGTAGAAGACAGACCTGGGCCTGGAGTGTAAGGGTAGGGTGACAGTGCTGCAAGAACAAGCCAGAAGGGCTGAATGTTTGTTTTTGGATGGAAGACAAATGCTAAATATCCATGTGTGGGACACTCATGTTATGGTGTTTTTCTGAACTTTCTTTTGATAACATTGGGCAAGAAAAGCCCTTAAAAAGAAGAAGAAGAAAGCGAGTGACTGAGTCCTTAAAGCTCTACCTTTGATGCCTGTTCTCACAATAGCTCTAAATTCATTGAAGGGAGATGCAATTTAGTTTGCAACAGAGAAAAGTATAGAGGACAGAGTCTTCATTGAACTGTGACAGTTGTTGAACACCACAGGATTGACATAAGGTGCTTGCTTCAAAGGAGGGCTATTTGGGAAGATCTGTAATATTCCATAAAGAGAGGAAGTTGGTACACTGTCCCACAGACAGAATGTTTTTGCACAGCTGCCACAATATCCTAAATAAATTGGCAGTAATGTTTTGCATGGGGGTCTGTACAGGTGATGTCATATCTAAGCAACCCAAAACTACAGTCAGGTCCATAAATATTGGGACATCGACACAATTCTAATCTTTTTGGCTCTATACACCACCACGATGGATTTGAAATGAAGTGATATGCTTTAACTGAAGACTTTCAGCTTTAATTTGAGGGTATTTACATCCAAATCAGGTGAACGGTGTAGGAATTACAACAGTTTATATATGTGCCCCCCACTTTTTAAGACCCACAGTCTGCCATTCCTGTGGGTTTGAAGGAAACTGTAGAGTCAAACAAGAAAAAAAATAATTAGTACTTTTACACATAACATTGCAAGCAGATTAGACACAAACATTCTTGGCCAACATAATTATAACATTTATTGAAATGAGTATTTAAAGACAAAAGTATAAGGTCCACTTATCAGATTCCTCACGCCCTCTGATGGCCCATTGTAAAAATTTTAGGGGGGGGGGATGTTTTGGATCTTTTGGACAGGTAACCCTCTCCACTTCATTGAGAGCTGAATGCATTAATAATGTGTGTTACTTTGGCCAGCCCCTCCTTACTTACACTATTGGCAGCCCACTGGACAGGTAAGAAGTGTCATAATACAAAAATATGAATACACACTGTACAAATTGAAGCACATTTTTACATTCTGCAATTACCTATCAAGATAATAGGAGAACAAAACTTTAAAAACAGTACCATTTGAAAGTATTCAGGCAGGCCCTTTCACTACATGTTTTGGCAAATTCATCCAGAAATATGACCACAAAAGAGGTAGGTATAGTGTGTATGGGTTTGGCAAAGTCAACAGATAGAGGATTGGTATCGGTTGACATAGCGGTTGGGGGGAGGGTTTCAAATGATTTTGTGACCCCCCAAAAAAAGGCTCTGGCACTCTGCATGAATTTAAGGACACAAATAACATTTGTACACATTTTAGGGGGTGTTTAGGGTAAAGCACTACTATGGAGCTGACAAAATATATTTTAAGTGACTAGGCTAGGTGTGTATGGGCCCAGGATAGCATGCTGGGGAGGTTAGTGAAGGCAAATATGCATGAAGGACAAAAAAGGAACTTTAAAAAATTCCAGCATGCATGAGGATAAAGAGGACATTCACAGCATATTACAATCATGGTAATTAGGGAATGATGAAAGAAATACAATACTTTAGCAAACATTAAATACATAGAATATGATGTTAAAGGAGAAATCTTACCTTAATATAGTCCTTCTGCAGGACCTGTACGATGGCAGGACAGGTCTCTGGAATAATGATCTTCAGAGCCTGGGGGAGATGGCTGTCGAGAACTTGATGTCCTGCAGACTTGTCCCGTCACTAAGCAACGCAACGCGGTGACTAGCCTCTGCTCGGGAGTGATGGCTTGCCGCATGCAGGTGCCCTGCTTCGTAATATAAGGGGACAGCAAAGCCGAAAAACAGGGTCCATCATCCTGAAATAATTCCTGAAATCCTCAGGAGTATTCTCACAGATCTCCCGCAACAAAGGCATGTGCGAGAATTAGTCACGCTGGAGTAACCAATTCTCCTCCCCGCCCTGTTCATGGACTGGGCTTGGGTCAAAGTAAGAACTCCAACACCAAGCCCCTTCACAGCACAAACTCTATGATGAGTACGTACCCGCAACATGGCTTCAAAGCGGTCAGCTCGTCAGAGCGAACTGAAAATCAGAAAGGCCTGAGAAGAGCGAGCTGAAAATCAGAAACGAGCAGACAAGAACGCACTGCAAATCAAATATGTACTATAAAAATACGCACTGAAAAACAGATGCAAACTGACTACACGCACTGAAAACCAGATACGAACCCACAAGCACGAAGAGCAGTGACGATCTGAAAAATGCGAATCATCTCTCACCAAACTTCTACTAAACACGAGATTAGCAGAAGGAGCTCAAAGGGTGGCGCACTAGCTATTGAACTTCCCTTTTATAGTGCCGTTGTACGTGTTGTACGTCAGTGCATTCTTGACGTTTGAGCCAACATCCGTCGGAAATAAATCCAGGATTGCGTTGTCGGAATGTCCGATCGTATGTACGCGGCATAACATAAAATAAGGGGCATGCTGATCGGCACATTTTATGTAAAGGGGCACTCTGATGGGCACATGGTAATGGGCACTCTGATGGGCACAACAAAATGTGCCCATCAGAGTGAACCTTAACATAAAATGTGCCCATCAGCGTGCCTCTTAAGGGAAAATGTACCCATCATTGTACCCCTGTAAATATCACACCCCACATACCTTGAGGCAGGCAGGGAGCAGAAGCCAGCAAGGTAGCAAGCTGCAGGGGGGCGAGAGCTGCGGCGGGAGTCATGCTGAAAGGGGCGGAGCGCACATGTTACATCACATCATACCTCGCGGCCGGCAAGTAGTGGGAGCCACAAGATAATGAGCAGCAGGGTGCGAGGCGTGCACATGACATCATTGGCTGCAGCGACACCCGTCCCAGTAACCGATAACTGCTGAGCGGTAGAGCGGAAGCACTTTACACTGGTGGCCTGACGGTCCGTGTTCAGACCGCGGGCCGCCATTTAATGATGGCTGTTCTAGAGTGATTGGTAGTACTTTGACCAAAATAGAAATCCTTTAGGGTACTTGTAACATAAATGTGAATGTGGATATAACATAAATATAAGAGTACAGTAGTTTTGCCAGTAGCTGAGATGTAATGTGATTTGTAGAAGTAGTGTAATTGTACATATAGTTTAATTCTGTGTTATTAGGGATACAGTATTCACAGTATTCAGTAACCAGTCATACACATACAGTATCTCACAAAAGTGAATACACCCCTCACATTTTTGTACATATTTTATTCTATCTTTTCATGTGATAACACTGAAGAAAATACACTTTGCTACAATATAAAGTAGTGTACAGCTTGTATAAATTTGTAAATTTACTGTCCCCTCAAAATAACTCAACACACAGCCATTAATGTCTAAACCGCTGGCAACAAAAGTGAGTACACTCCTAAGTGAAAATGTCCAAATTGGGCAAAAGTGTCAATATTTTGTGTGGCCACCATTGTTTTCCAGCACTGGCTTAACCCTCTTGGGCATGGAGTTCACCAGAGCTTCACAGGTAGCCACTGGAGTCCTCTTCCACTCCTACATGACAACATCACGGAGCTGGTGGATGTTAAAGAACTTGAGCTCCTTCACCTTCCATTTGAGGATGCCCCACAGATGCTCAATAGGGTTTAGGTCTGGAGACAGGCTTGGCCAGTCCATTACCTTTACCCTCAGCTTCTTTAGCAAGGCAGTGGTTGTCTTGGAGGTGTGTTTGGAGTCGTTATGTTGGAATACTGCCCTGCGCCCCAGTCTCCGAAGGGAGGAGATCATGCTTCAGTATGTCACGTTACATGTTGCCATTCATGGTTCCCTCAATTAACTGTAGCTCCCCAGTGCCGGCAGCACTCATGGAGCCCCAGACCATGACACTCCCGCCACCATGCTTGACTGTAGGCAAGACACACTTGTCTTTGTATTCCACACCTGGTTGCCCCCACACATGCTTGACACTATCTAAACCAATACGTTTATCTTGGTCTCATCAGACCACAGGACATGGTTCCAGTAATCCAGGTCCTTAGTCTGCTTGTCTTCAGCAAACTGTTTGCAGGCTTTCTTGTGCATCATCTTTAAAGGGGCTTCCTTCTGGGATGACAGCCATGCAGACCAATTTGATGCAGTGTGCGGCGTATGGTCTGGGCACCGACAGGCTGACCCCCCACCCCTTCAACCTCTGCAGCAATTCTGGCAGCACTTGTACGTCTATTTCCCAAAGACAACTGGATATAACGCTGAGCATGTGCACTCAACTTCTTTGGTTGACCATGGCAAGGCCTTTTCTGAGTGGAACCTGTCCTGTTAAACCGCTGTATGGTCTTGGCCACTGAGCTGCAGCTCAGTTTCAGGGTCTTTGCAATCTTCTTGTAGCCTAGGCCATCCTTATGTAGAGCAACAATTAATTTTTTCATATCCCGAGAGAGTTCTTTGCCATGAGGTGCCATGTTGAACTTCCAGTGACCAGTATGAGAGAGTGAGAATAACACCAAATTTAACACACCTGCTCCCCGTTCAGACCTGAGACCTTGTAACACCAATAAGTCGCATGACACCGCGGAGGGAAAATGGCTAATTGGGCCCAATTTGGACATTTTCACTTAGGGGTGTACTCACTTTTGTTGCCAGTGGTTTTGACATTAATGGCTGTGTGTTGATTTATTTTGAGGGGACAGCAAATTTACACTGTTATACAAGCTGTACACTCACTACTTTACATTGTAGCAAAGTGTCATTTCTTCAATTTTGTCACATGAAAGGATAATAAATAAAATACTTACAAAATTGTGAGGGGTGTACTCACTTTTGTTCCTCCATTAGAATTTGAAAAAGACAGAGCCAGCTTCTAGGATAAAATTGACACCTAGATGCCAATAAAGTACCCCATCCAAGTAAACATAGATTGCCACCTTTCTGAAGCCTCAGAGAAGAGTCCTAGCCATTTTGGCTACAAGTGTCAGCAGAGGGCAGGGGAAGGCCCCAGCATGTCTGCAAATTTTGTTTGATATCAACAGATCTAAGGAATCTATTCTATCTCTCGCAGAGAGATGAAAATAATTCCTTTAGATCGTACACATATTGGGCTACAAGTACATGTAAATTTGTATTTGAAGCGTGTGTACAATCCTAGAAAAACACACAACACTTATATGGCGCCTGATTGCAGCAGGCAGGCAGTGATTGGTACTGTCGTGATCGGACAGATGTGCTAGTGCCAAAAAACGTATCCCCGACACAGCAATCAGCGCCGTCCTGGGCCAATTCAAATCTCGTAGTTTCAGAACACAGAACCGTCCTGTGTGCTAAGAAGAGAACACCTCCCAGGGTTGATTGTCCAGCCCACATCCATATTTCAATAGATTGAGAAGCATGGGATAGGGACGGCATGATTTCCACAGTTCAAACTGAGAAGTTACGGATGTTTCGGCATGCTTTTGCCAAAAGATAAACTTCGGTAGAGTTTATTTGTGTTTTTATCCCTTTTTATTTACATAGCTTATATCCAATTGTATGTGTCTTTTTGTCTTTTTTGTATTTTCCTAATTCTTTTTCTTATATATTGTATGCACTGCCCACTTTTGGGATAATACATTTTAAAATTAATAAGTGACTTCTGTGTACTAAGCTAGGGCTCATATCTCTGGAGAGATTGTTGCATTTTAGTGTCTATGCTTGGTCTAAGTTCATTGCCATTCTGTATGTAATTGCACTATGCATTGGCAGATTGCATGCAGATTGTAAACTAGCAGATCTGCCAGATTGAGATCTGTGTGTGTGGTGGCCCAGCAGACCAGTCTGCGGACAAACTATTGGGTGGTGGCAGACTATCGTTTGTTGTGTGTCTGGTGTGTGGATGTGTGGACAATGAGAAGAGTGATTAACACTGGGGTTCTAGCTTATAGGATAGCTGGAGGAACCCTTGAAGTGTGTGCTAATTGCTAGACTTCTTCCCAACCCTTAGCATGCATCAGATTGTATATAAGATTTGTATCTGCTTGTGTGTGGTCAGCCAACTGGATTGGAGTGGAGTCTCCCTCTAGTGGTGGCCAGAGGTAGTGCGGGCTGTGAAAGTGTATCACAGCCAGTCTTACTTGCTCAGTATAAGTTCCCTTTTATTCCATCATACCCCCAGTCACAGGATCAAGCATCGGTTAGCTAGTGTGTTACTGTGACAGTACTGTCACAAAGCACATAGGATTATAGGACTATTTTCTTTAATAAGGCCATTACTCTCCTAATTGTTGGAAGAAAGACTTTAGGGCAGTAGTAATTTTGTACATGGTGGTGTAGTTGCTACATTTTAGCTAAAAAAAAGTCATAGCAATGCCTGCCAATTATTAATATGTGTCCAGCCTGGGCAGATTGCATAGGGAATGCAGTATAAACACATAAAGAATGTGATAGTATGCAGAAGCATAAACTACAGCAATAGCAGAATTTAAAGCCTACCCACATAACAGCAGTCATTTCTCTTAGCGTGCCTGGTGGTGTAGTTGATACCTAATAACTAAACTCCAAGTAAAAGCAAGTAAATGCCTGCCATTTATTAATGTGTCCAGCCCTGGCAGATTGCACAGTCCATAGAGCAATGCCTTGATAGAACCATAACAGTAACATACCATTAGGTCTGCTGGGGCTGGACACGTATTAATAATTTGCAGGCATTGCTGTTGCTTGGAGTTTAGCTAAAAGGTATCAACTACACCACTAGACATACTAAGAGAAATGATCACTGACCTATAATCTATCTTCTAACACCTAGGAGAGTGAAGATGTTATTTAGGAAAATAGTGCTATAATCCTATGTGCATTGTGGAAGTACGCTTTTCCTCTTGGTCAAAGTACCACCAATCCCTCTATAAGATTATTATTATCACCTTGAAACAGTTAAGAAATATAAGCTACGGTACTTTTGAACTTAAAATTTGTTCTGTTTCAAATACCACTTTTTGTATTAAGATAATTCCTTAGACTCCTTATGTCAGGATAGTATGGTTGCCTGTTGATTTGACATCATCCACTGGCAGCTTAACGCTTTAATAAAACACAAATGTTGAATGCAACACACTTCAGCTACTAGCAGTTCAGAGTATGTTTTTCTAGTCTTTAGAAGTGTAAGAAAGCAATGACTTTCCTAAAGCCTAGTACACACGGGCCAAATGTCGATTGGCATCGTCCAGTGTGCATGGCAGCCGGTCTGACAGAAGCCAGCTGACTAAGTTCGGCCGGCTTCTGTCGAAGGATATTGATTAAAAAAGTCTGCTGACCGGCTCTTGGTCGGTGCTCTTAGGCACTGGCTGAGAGCGCTGACTGAAGTGTTCTGGTTGGGGGCAGTCCCCCTGTCAGAACACAAAAGCACAGCTGGGGAGATTACTGTACTAACATTGGATTGCTAGTACAGCAGCTTTGACCTGAGCTATCAGGTTTTTTTGTTCAACCCCTGGGTTGAAAAAAAAAAAAAATAGTAATAGTGTGTAGGAGGCTTAAGTCCTGTCTCTGTGAGGTACTGTATTAACACTAAATGAGGAAACATGGAAGGAATAGTAGGAGGGAGCAACCAGCTAGGACTAAACGAACTAGCACCATACAAAAGGAGAGGACAGAGGGAGAAATCTAAATCACATAGTAAACAAGTTGCAGTGGCCCAAAATCTTTGCTAGATGTTAGCATACTACTGAACAACAATAACCTGATACAGTTCAATACAACACATAAAAAATACCTGTGGACAAAACACTCTCCCTTTTACATCATAGTATTTCACTATAACCTAATACAAATCCATGAAGAATTGCTGCAAAAATATAAGAGGGCGAACATGCAAACATATTTAAACAAGTTCAAAAGTCCTGATACCTGAAATACTCCTTGAAGTGATCAAGCCACTTCTCCATAAGTAGCAAAGCATTTGTAACCACCTAGATTTGGAAGTGGAAAAGTCTCTCTTGTTGATCTGAAGGCTTTTTTAAAGACTCTGAGGGAGATTTACTAAACTGGAGCAATCAGAATCTGGTGCAGCTGTGCACAGTAGCCAATCAGATTCTAACTTTAGCTTGTTCAATTAAGCTTTGACAATAAATCCTGGAAGCTGATTGGTTGCTATGCAGAGCTGTGCCAGATTTTGCACGCTCCAGGTTTAGTAAATCAACCCCATTGTCTTCAAGAGTCTCTGCTTTCAGTCTCCTAGGCTGCCGACTACTAGCAAGACTCCTGGAGCATAGTTTGAGCTGTCAGCCATGTCAGCTTGGATATTGGTAGATAGATATGCAGCTAAATTGCAGCTTAGGCCAAGTCTTCTTTGCAGTATTGAGGAACGTTAGGTCGTTAGGTCTCTTGCTAGGACTCTCTACGTAAAGCAACATTAATGTTTTGCAGTTTCCAAGTGTAGTTGTATACATTTTTATGTATAACCTATACAGTTCAAAGTTTGATATTCAACAAACCCACAAGTGCAACAAAAATGTGAATTAATATTTCAAATGAACAAAACAAAAGTTTGTGAAATAATATTAAATAGGCAAACCTGAAGTATTAGGACCAACGCGCAAGCCACTGGTTTAATCCTGCGAAGGATACGGAAAGGCCCAATAAACCAAGGTGCGAACTTCAAAGAAGGTACACAAAGTCAGGGGTTGCGAGACGACAGCCAGACTCTGTCCCCAACCTGGTAAGAAGGCGCAGGCAGGCATCTGTACCTATCGTTAGCATGTCGCAAAGCCTCCTGGACTTGTGCATTGGAACGAAAGCCACGGAGATGCTCCTCTAATGCAGGAATACTCTGTGGAACAAACGAGGCAGGCAACATAGAAGGTTGGAAACCATAGTTAGCCATAAACGGGGACAAATGGGAAGCTGAATTCAAGGCACTCTCGTGAGCAAACTCCGCCCACGGTAAGAGGTCTGACCAGTTATTATGATGGTCAGAAATATAGCAATGTAGGAATTGCTCCAAGGACTGATTGGCTCGTTCTGCGGGCCCATTAAATATAAACGAAATATTTTGGAGATTTTTAGACTATATGCGTGTTATGAATTAAAAAATATATATATATACACATTTTCTTGTTTACTTATATACTTTTTGCTTACTTATAGTGATATTGTACATAAAGTCTTGCGGAAGCTCCTGAGGAAGCCATGATCTTGGCGAAACATGTCGAAAAACTTTTGTATAGTGACCATATGAATTTTTTCATGTTGGTTTTAATATTTGTAATTTTAATGATGTTTATTAAATAAAATGTTTAAATCAGATTTTTGGTTTCAATTTGAATAATATGCACCTTAAAACTCCCATTTTCTACTTTTCCCTTTAAAAATGTATATTATGTGGAGGTGGTGCATGTAAATGAGACCTCGTATCCTTGGTTAAATTAATTCAAACAATATACACTTATTGCAATTTTGAGAATACGTATTGCCTAAACTGATGAAGACATTTGTTATTTTACATTTTTTTGGGGGGTATTTATTTTAGCAAAAAGTAAAAAATAGGTTTTTTTCATAATTGTCTGTCTTTTTTTTGTTTATAGCGCAAAAAAATAAATTCTGCAGAGGTGATCAAATACCACCAAAAGTGGTATTTGTGGTAAATAAAGGACCACAATTGTGTTTGGGTACAACGTCGCACGACCGCGTACTAGTCAGTTAAAGCGGCGCAGTGCCATATCACAAAAAATGGCCTGGTCATTAAGGGGTAAATGCTTTCAGTCCTTAAGTGGTTAATAAGCTCTTTGCAGAGCAAAGTTAGCAAAGTCTGATGCATAAGTTCCTTTAGGCCTTGTCAAGGCAGGTATTCTTTCAGTGTTGCTAGAAGTGGTGGTATTAATTTCCTTAGGTGGTGGAGGAAAGTATGGAGTAGCAGACAATTTCAGTCCAGGTGAAGGCTTAACATCTGGAGGATCTCAAGAGCATTGTGACCATTGTGTCTCAGGAGGTTTTTAGGCGATTTGGTAAGCTGGATTCAGGATAGTCTGTGGTAGCACATAAATTGCTGCAAAATGTTAGCAACTTGGGAGAGAGAGGAGTGTTTGTTGTGTCAGGGTGTCTGTATGGTTGATCACTGCAGCTTCCCCTGCTGGTGTAAAGTGTCAAAACGTCCTGTGCAATTGTGATAATATTGTTCTGGCTTAGAACAAATTGCAAGGTTCGTCTTGCAAGGTCATTGGAGTCAAGTTGGGACAATGGACAACTACTTCCTCTGTTGCTTGTTCCAGAAGTTTGAGCTTGACCATGGCTGCTCTTTTTATTTTGAAGGATGTTTAGCTATGCGTCTGCCTTAATCTGTACAGTCTTTATTTCTGCCTCTGCTTGAATCCTTGTGGCTTGTGCCTCCAAATGTGCCTGTTTTTTTGCAACTTCAGCCTTAAAGTGGAAGTCCAGTCAAAAATATTTTTTTTTGTAGTATATTAAATATTGTTTCACCAACTCTTGGCATGGTTAACCCCCTATATTAATAAGCAGGACACATGCATGAGGCTTTTATTTTTTGGTTGAATAATGATTTGATTTGGTATATTTTCTATATTTTTGGATGCATAGAATGCACTTTTTGGTTAAGTTCTATTGGCAGATAGCATGTCTAATTTTATTTGTTTTCATTTTTTAATGCACAATAAAAAAATTGTGTACAATACTTGGCTATGTGTTATACTTCAAATGACAGTTTGGGAGTAGGCAGTTACATGTTAAAAAATACAAAGTAAAATTAACAAGGGACACCAACATAGTTGTATCTTTGATCTTAAAAACTACGAGATAATGGTGTTGAGGTAACTTGCACCAAAAAAACAAAAAACAAAAAAAAAACACAAGCATAATAATATTATTCTTGATATTACTAGAAAAAAAAAGCCTTTGAAAATGTTTATCTTAATGTAGTAAACCCAGCTTTTGAATTTGTACCAACAAGTAAGCCTATAATAACACTTACCTGTAGGTACAGTGAATATCTCCTAAACATGTGGTGTTTAGGAGATATCCACATGGAAAGCGTCCGGTAATGTCACCGGTGCATGCGCTCTGAAGGGAAGACATACCGCTTGGTTGTACTTCTCCTGGGGAGGAGTGCAGTTCGTTCTGCACTTTTGTGACCCATTTTTAACCGACATCCGGGTCCAGGCTGTGGAAAGATCCTAACTTTAAAGTCAGGATTCACCCAGATGCCTGGACCAGTAGCTCACTCAGCCTTTCAGTGAGCTGCAGAGACCCAGAGCCAGCCACTCGTGCCCCCTCCACAGCCTGGCATTCCAGTGAGCTTGGGGGGGGGCAGAGCCAGGGACTGACAGTCACCACTCTTTGCTCACCGAAGGCAGAGAACTGAGTGATCAGCGTTTTTTAATCACTCTGTTGGTCTTCGAAGCAGCTGGGGACAGATGCAACATTGGATTGATGCTCCATCCCCCTAGGTAAGTTTAATAAAAAAAAAAAACACATCTATTTTAAAAAGGGGGAAAAACCCCCCTCTCCCTCCTAAGAACCCTCATCCCCAAGCAAAGATTCCCACTGTAAAATATCTCCTTCCCTTAAATATCCCCCCCAAATATTAAACCCCCTGTCTCTAAACCAACCCCCCAAAGCAAAAATCTCCCTCAGTTTACACCCTCTCCCCCAGTAAAGATTCCTAATTATGAAGAAAATCTCCTTTCATTCAATCAAACTCCCTTGCATAAGCAAATCCCTGCCATTAACCACCTTCTGTAAACTTCTCTACAGGAAACTACCCCTTCTCCAAAAGCAAACCCACCCACCTTTCCTTAACCGGTTCAATACAGAGCATTTTCACCCCATTCCTTCCCAGACCAATTTTTAGTTTTCAGCGCTGTTGCATTTTAAACGACAATTGCGCAGGCGTGCGACGCTGTACCCAAACAAAATTGACGTCCTTTTTTCCCCACAAATAGAGCTTTCTTTTGGTGGTATTTGATCACCTCTGCGGTTTTTATTTTTTGCGCTATAAACAAAAGAAGAGCGACAATTTTGAAAAAAACACAATATTTTATACTTTTTGCTATAATAAATATCCCAATTTTTTTTTAAAAAACACATTTTTTTCCTCAGTTTAGGCTGATACGTATTCTTCTACATATATTTGGTAAAAAAACAATCGCAATAAGCGTATATTGATTGGTTTGCGCAAAAGTTATAGCGTCTACAAAATACGGGATAGATTTATGGAATTTTAAAAAAAAAATTATTTATTTATTTTTTTTACTAGTAATGGCGGCTATCTGCAATTTTTTCCGTGACTGTGACATTATGGCGGACACATCGGACACTTTTGACACATTTTTGGGACCATTCACATTTATACAGCGATCAATGCTATAAAATTGCATTGATTACTGTATAAATGTGACAGGCAGGGAAGAGGTTAACCACTAGGGGGACACAAGGGGTTAAATATGTTTCCTAGGGGAGTGATTCTAACTGTAGGGGGTGGGGACTCACAAGGGGAGGAGACCGATCAGTGTTCCTCTGTACTGGGAACACAGATCGGTCTCCTCTCACCTGACAGGACGTGGATCTGTGTGTTTACACACACAGATCCACGGTCCTGCTCGGTTAACGGGCAATCGTGGGTGCCCGGCGGATATCGCGGCTGCTGGGCACACGCACCGGGTCCCGACAAACGCGGCGCGCGCGTGCGCCCCCTAGACGGCCGGGAAGCCCAGGATGTCATATGACGGCCACCCAGGATGGGAGATCCCATCTGTGGCCATCATTTGACTATGGGCCGGTGTTGAAGTGGTTAAAGTGGATGTAAACCCGAATTTTTTTTTTTTTTTTTATGTCATAATGTAGAGTATAAGATTTCCTATCATTTGAGCCCAATCTTGCCACAAAGAGTTAATCCATCTCTGAGCAATCCTCTTTTATTGTTCAGTGAGATAAAACTTGACAAACAGAGAAAAACTTTGTCAAATCCTCCCCCTTGCTGTGAGTGACAGGTGATTTACATATCTTGTGCACTAGCCTAAGACATGCATTATTTTTTAATTCCCACCCCCACTCCTTTCTTCAACAGCTCTGCAAGGATTGGCTGTTCCACACCTCAGCATGATTTGGCATGCTGAAGTCATGTGGTTACGTTCCTGTCTTTTCACTGGATGTTAGAGATCATAGCAAAAGTTCAGTGTAAGAAATACATAGGAGAAAATGCATATTGACAAGGGGAGTGTAGAGGTGGGTGGTAAGTCTACTGACATCACGACTCCACCCACCGAGCTCCAGACAACAGACCCACCCACAGAACATGCAATTTTTCGGGTCTCATAACAGACAGAGGGGGGACATCTGACAGGTAAAGATATATGCAGGAGGCATGTATATCCTTATAGATAACCACTATGGCAGTAGTTTAGAAAGGATGACATTGGGTTTACATCCACTTTAACCCCCACCAAAAGAAACCCCCCCAGGCTGGAATTCTCACTTTCTCCTTCCCAAAACAGAAATTTGATGCCTCCCCACTTACCAGCAGACCTCAGACTCAGCACGACCCAGAAGTAGGAAAACTTCTGCATCCCCAGTCTCCCTTCAGCTGTGTCATATGATACCTTGAGGAGGAGTCTAGGAGTTCCCTCAACTGTGCACTGTCAATCGCAGTAATTTCATGCTTTTCAGGGGGACCCCTTATTAAACTGAGGGGATGGGGCACAATAGAAGGGGAGCTGGCTGCTGCACCCTGAAACTCTGATTGCTTCTACTGTGCTGATGCTGAGGCTAAACAGCAGGGACACTGTCTGGGTATTTTGTCAGGATGCTCTGGGGGGGTTTGAACACCCCTGACCCCCCCTTATCTACACCCCTGCACCACAAGGAGGCAAGCAGAGTATCCTTGTGTAGCACTGACCCCCGAAGGAGCTGCTAGTATTTGATCGGGCCTGTACTCTGATTTTGTCAAGCCCCAGTAACTTGAATTCAGTCCCTTTGATACAGCTGTAGTGTATGTTGGTGTGAAACAAAACAACACAGTGACCCCACAATGTACAGGATAACAACAGTGTACCTTTACCTTTTGGACTGGATACCTATTGCTCCACCTGGGAAAGAAAAAGGAACAAGACTACACACCAATTACGATTAACCAGGTTGTCTGTTTTACTGAACTGGTATGAAGCAATGATTACAATGACTATGCTGCCAAACAAACGTAATGCGGCAGCACAGTGAGTTCTCACAACCACTTTTAACAGGTAAAAACTTTCCTTTCAATAACCCCCATATACGCATCTGAAAATGGGGCTGACACCCAGAGTGACAATGCTTTAATTCCGGGCACCTCCCCACTTCCAGCATGCTGTCATCAACACAAGAGCACACAGGTATCAGCACCTCCCAATGCAATTGCTAGCGAGCTCCCCCTGCTTTATAATACAGTTACGTCTGGTAGATTTACAATCTACCGCAGATTAGGTAAATTTATTAAATTGTGTGTTAGGAAGGTTAAAAGTTCGCCTCTGTTCCAGCTTGGCTGACTTTGTGTGTGCTTCCGTGCTGACCGGTGGGTGTCGCTGTTACCATTAGTCAGTGTTGGAAGGGCAATGTGTCGAAGTGTATAGATGCTCCTCTGTCTCGGAGACAAGCTCAGTGGAGGTGGTCCTCCGGGTTGCATTCTGGGAAGGGGGTATTTATGGGACAGACGCCATGTTCTAAGGTCGTTTTACAGCCACCTGCTGGCCCTCCTGACCGAGAGGTATGCGTTAAGGAGCTACCTCGTGGTCCTCCGATCAGGAGGCCCACGATGTTACAGAGTAGGGGTGGGTCCAGAGGCTTGTCTGGGGCCTACCACCGCGGCCGAGGAATGGTCCTGAGCTGTCGGTCCTGTGTGACGAAGCTGGACAGCCGAGGAGATCCCAGGGGAGGACCCGTCTTGGAGAGATCACGCAGCGTGCTGGTCTATAGAGGTGCCCGGCTGTAGGACGTATCCAAAAGAAGTAATTATACAGCATAGTGTCGCCGGTTCGGCTTAAAGGTTCAGGCACTGTGACTGACTGTTCACTGCAGAAGATCTGATACATCCTGTGACAGAGGATTGTGCAGATTTACCCCCCCAAGTAAGTCTGTGGCAGAGACTTTAGATTCGTGCTGCATACTGGCTGCTAGACCGGTGGGAGAGGCCTATGCAGACGAGCAAAGAGTGTGTCCCACGAGGGGAACGCATTCCACATAATTATCTGAATTCTCCTGGGACATTTGTCGCTAAGATCTTGTAAGAAGATATTTGAGTTTCTCCTGAAGGTTTCCTTTTCCGTCTCTTTCCTGCTACTTCCTAAAGTTTGACTATTTAATAAAGCATTGAAAACGTACTCCAGTTGGTGCGTGTGTCGTCCAGCAGTAAACTCAATGGAACCCCTAGACCCGGTGCCGGTGAAAAAGAGGGAAGCAAAGTGAAGATAACAGACCCGCTTAAACCAGCAGCTCCACCGTGAGTTAGTGCTACACGTCCTTATTATAATGACTAAATGCAAGGCCTTGCAGTGACAGACGTGTTCTTCTATTCTTCAGTCTTCTGCTAGCTATTGTGTTGAGGTCATTGTAATCCAAGCGGGTTTAACCAAAGAATAATGCAAAGTAGATGTGGAGATAATTCTGGTAATGTGACACACTTATATCTGACTTCGGCGTAGCAGCTTCTAATCCACAAAGTGTGAAATCTCCATAGAGCATAAGCATACGGCCTGCGTGAACTCAGTCTAACTTGAGAGAACAAGTTCTGCGGAACTACAGGTCCCAGTAAACTGTGGTATGCAGTTATATACTATGTGTGTAAAACGTGCGTCAAGACTTATGGGCGGCAGCCCTCTCACCAAACTAGGCCTGGAAGAAAGGGAACTCTGCTCCGGTTGCCTCTATCCCACTTTAAGCCAGCTTCGTCACGCTGCTTCTCTCTCGCAAGATGATCCGGGCTCTCCGATGGCTCCCTCTGACATCTCTGGATCCTTCCCGATTCAGTGACACAAACTTACTCAGCACACAGATACCAGAGTCGTTGATTGTTCCGCTCCGCAGAATTTAAAGGCCGTGCTCTCCGGAGGGCCTCCTTACAGACCTTTGCTGGCAGGCCACGCGTCCCGAAGAGACCAAAACATGGCCGCCGGTGTCCTTTTATCTCCTACCCAGCATACAGTTCAGCACTCAGTGCTCATGGGTAGCCTAACTAGCCTTGTGGGTAGATTAGTCCCTTAGAGTGTAAACAAACAAATCACTTCCTGTGACATCTTACTTAAATTCCTCAGCAAGGATAAAAGAAAAACACAAAGTCCCAGAATACATTTAGGCCCCTAGATGCTGCTAAGTGCCAATTTGAAACATTGTCCATAGCTTATCATTAAGTAGTACTAACAGGCAAAAATTCCAACGCTACATACTCCCCCTGCTTTAAATCTTTGGTCCCCAAAGATATTCGAAATCTTATTCCTAAAACACATTTTTGCCTCTAAGCGACTGCATAGTACTGACAGAGGAGCCTCCCACCAGTTTCCAGGTGATGGAAGGCTGTCCTGTGCACTCACCGTTGACACTATAGTGTCTGGTACAGATGTGTCAAGGGGCGAGATGAGGCTGTCTCCTCCTAAATTGCCAGAGGAGGGACCAGGCTCTTCAGTATTTCTTTTGCTGGTAACTTGGGTCACTTCAGAACATTCGCCCAGCGTATCACATGTCTCTCTTTACTCTTTGTCTTTTGGGTGTGACCACCCAGGTATTTCTTTCCTCCATAGCAGACTCCTGCACCTCAATTCCGGAATTCCGGTGGGGGACAAATATTCCTCAGTGTCCAGACAATGGTACAAATTCTGGCCTAAGAGTCCCATTATCTTCTTTTTCCATCTGGAATGAAACACCATCCTCATATTCTAGGATATCGGGCGACCACAAGCGACTTATGTCCGTGTCTTACTCCGCACTATCTTCCGTTGTTGGGGACCCAGGCTGAGACCTAGTTATTGGTCGACGTTCAACCATGGGTGTGGAATGCATGCCTGTTTTTTTACATTAATCATTTTTTCCCTACATGCATATTTACCTTCAATAACCTCCCCACCATGCAATCTTGAGTCCATTTATACCTCTAGCCTATAGTCCCTTGAACAATGTATATTGTCAGCTCCATTGTACTATTTTACCCTCCCCCACCCCCTCAAATGTTTGCAACTGTCAGGTGTGTTCTTGGCCCAAAAAAGAACCCCTCCCCCACCCCCTCAAATGTTTGCAACTGTCAGGTGTGTTCTTGGCCCAAATTAGAACCCCTCCCCCCACATATTATATTACATATAGAACCCCTCCCCCCACGTACTTATATATTTTTTTTCTTGTTTGACTCCACAGTTTCCTTCGAACACACAGGAATGGCAGACTGTGGCGTCCCAGTTTGCTGACCTTTGGGACTTTCCCAATTGACTGGCTATCGATGGGAAGCATGTCCGCATTGTGCCACCACCCCATTCGGGGTCTTATTTCTACAACTATAAGGGGTTCCATAGTGTAGTTTTGATGGCGTTGGTCTCGGCACAATTGGAATTTATGTTCATGGACATGGGGAAGAACGGCCGGATGTCTGAAGGAGGAGTCTTTGCACAGACCGAGCTGTGCCAGCGTCTCCAGACTGGTGGCCTGGGATTGCCACCTGATGACCAGAACGTGGATGGACTCCTCTCAGTTTTTATCACTGATGAAGCGTTTGCTCTCGGCGAGCACTTGATGAGGCCGTTCCCCCAAAAGACACTCACCCATGAGAGGAGGGTATTTAATTACCAGCTGGCCAGAGCAAGAAGAGTTGTGGAGAATGCCTTTGGGATTCTGGCCAGCCGGTTCCGTTTGTTCCTCTCGGCAATAAATCTTGCAGAATACAAGATCAATTATGTGATCATGGCTTGCTGCATTCTGCATAATTTCTTGAGATGTAATTCTTTGACATATATAACTTCTGTTGGGCCAGAGGCCGGACTTGGTGTTGAAGAACCACTCACAGGCCTGGAAAGTGGCCGTATTGGCTTGGCCCCCCCAAACTGCCTGTCAAGTGCGTGACAGATATGTCAATTATTTTAATGGTCGGGGGGCCATTGCAATGCAACAAGAGCTTTAAGATTTTATTTAAAAAAAATAAAATACATTTTGGCAACAATCTCTTGTTTTGATTCTTGTTTGCCTTTAGTTTTGTCTGTCTCCTAGTGCACTTGTAGTGGCAAGTGCATTTCCCTTTAGTTAATAAGGCCCTTTGTCACTATAACCACACAAAAAAAAAAAAAAACTGTTATTGATAAATAATAAGCCACACACATTGTAATAGTAAAAACATTTTACTGTGTGCACATTGAAAGGTGCATTTTGTTTAAACGTGTTTATGTTTTTTTGCTTGTTTTTTTTTGTAACAATATTTTTTTTTGTAGTTTAGGCATATTTGTAAAATATACATTGTTTACAAAATTTGGCTTGACAACAGGGTTTTTAAAAACATAAGAACAAAAAATAACAGGAACTTTCAAAGTTCAACATGTTAATAACGGTGCTGGTGATGTCACCCATGTAAAACAAAAAATTTTCAGATGCTCACAATTTGGGATTAAAAAAGGTTCAAGTCAACATGTGCTATATCCCATCATGGGAGGGCAATGGACGTGTTTTGTGTGTGCAATCCCTTTGTTCCTCTCACAAACTAACATTATTCTAATGAAGGGGTTGCAAACACAAAACAAGTACATTGATATGCCCAAATGATGACACACCATGTGCATCTGCAAAATTTTTACATTAGTATTTATCAAGTTCAAACATTTTTAAAAAATAAAACTTGACAATGAAATGAAGAACATGATTGATGTTTTTAGGCAAAAAGTTATTAGATTCTGCCCAAAACATCAATCATGTTCTTCATTTCCTGTTGCATGCTGTCCAGCCGATTTCTCATGCTGTCAATTTGGTCACGCATTCTATCAATTTGGCCATTCCACACCATTATCTGGCCAATGAGTCTTTGTGCACTGTCTGTGCTAAATGGCTCCGCCGCTTGGTCTTCCACAACAAGAACATCACCTAAAATATGTGGATAAAAAAATTTGTTAAATATGCACGCCTAAATAGATTAACTTAAGCTGGGGTGTCAGTCACTCACTTGGTGGGGTGGAAATATCGCACACTTCCTCCAGCTCATCGGGTGGGCGTGGTCTTGGGCTGGGGCTTGGGTTAATTTCAGCTTCAGGCTGGTGACTTGGGGGGGGTCCTGGGATCCTTGGACTGTTGTCTGAGTCTTTTCTCCCCTATGAGAATTCAACAAAAGGTATAGTTAAAACCCAGTGATATTATAGTCTTGAAAAACGAATATGAAACGTTGGTTAGAAGTTGTGGACAATTGTCATTTTGTTGCCCCAAAAATTGGGAAGACAGGATTAAAATTCACTCTGACCAAAAATGCAAAACAATACACATTTTCATGCAAGTTTCACAGATGCAGACACCTCAAGTATCCCCTGGAGTCCCTATGTGTATTACCCAAGTATCCCCTGGAGCCCCTAGTGCTCGTGAGTCCAGATGTGGAAACAGCTGCTGTGTCCTGTCCTTACATTACACTGAATCATTTTTGAAGAAGCATTATAGTTTCAAACACATCTACACAACATCACCACATTTTTGGAATACGACAAATTATCAAGACCTAAATGTATGTCCAACCCTGTACCATTGTATTGGCAAAAAACAAAGGTCATTTTCTTAGTATCATATGTATTTTCAAAAGAACGGTCTTTACGAACGATGCTGTATAAACGAAAAGCATATGGATCACCATGCAAGTTAAGTATCTTATTCGGAACACACAACAAGTACTTACATTTTTAAGCAGCTTCGTTATTCGCCAATATTGTTCAGGCACCCTACTTTTGAGGTCAGACCACCGCTTCCTCATATGTTCTTTAGCCCGTTTAGTGCCAAATTTTTGGTCAAGAGCGGTGACAACTGAGGCCATTATTTTGTCCTTCCGCATATTGGGTCGGGTGTACGGTCCTTTTTTGCCATCATAGTCCTCCCTTCTCAATATGGACACCATCTCCACCATCTCTTCAAAGGCCATGTTGGTGGCCTTATATCTCCTCCTGGATCTGGATGGTTGTGGCTCCGGGCTTTCCTCCGCGCTACTTGCAGATAATCTCTCCTCCATCTTTCTCTATATACTGCCATGGCGCAACGAATAGTGAAGGGGCGGGGACAAATCGTACTAAAGAATGTCAGGGGCGGGCGATGCAGGCGTAGCATGACACATGCGCAGTGTATATAAAGCTATTACGCTGGCCTATGTATGTCCGAGCGGAAGTAGCGAGCGTCAGAGACGAAGGTAAGATTAAACATGGGTGTGTGTTTGGTGAATGTGTTTGGTGAATGTGTTTGGTGTGTGTGTGTATAAGTGTACCCTAGATTCTGCAAAAAATAATACTGGGAGTTTGGACTGACATTACAGTTTTTATCTTGTGTCTTGTCTTTCAGCAAAAATGAATCCCTTTAAGGATGCTGAATTTTTGACACGTTTTATTGATCTGTATCAAGAAAAAAGAAACCTGTGGGAGGTCAAGCACCCATTATATTCGAATAGAGATGCAAGGAAGGCAACACTGGGCACACTTTTGGAATTTGTGAAGACTCGAGTCCCCCAGGCAGACCTTAAGTTTCTGGACAGTAAAATTGATATCTTACGCAATATGTACAGGCGGGAACACAATAAGATCCAGGAGTTCCCAGATCAGGAGCAGCAGCAGACCAGGTTTATGTCCCCAAGCTGTGGTACTACCAAAAACTGCGATTTCTGGATGACCAGACAGAAGCAAGGCAATCACAGGAAGAACTGGGCACTTTCATCCTTGATGAAGTGGATGCGCCCAGCTTCAGCCAGGTATACTTTTTTGTGAATTTGGGATTGTGTAAATTATAATGATGTAAACGTAAAAAATTTTGAAGTCCTTCACCAAAAATGACTTAATCACAATTATTAATATGTAGACATATCACTAGACAGTAGTGGCCAAAAATCTACTTCAAATATTGGTGAGCAGCTAGAATAATGGTGGGGTCAAAAAGATAGCCTTTACTATTTGTTTAGAATTATATTTGCAAGTCATGAGCTGAAAATTGTGTGTGATTGCGTAACCCAAAATTACAACTACCGGTATGTTCCTTTTTTTTACCCAGGATGAGCTTAACCAGGAGGAGGTCATGCCCAGAGGTATACAGGAGGAGGCCTTGCCCAGTGGGAGAGAGGTGGAGGCCGTGGCTGGGCCCAGTAGAAGCCTCACGGAATGTCAGGTGCCTCCCCTCCGCATTAGCACAAAAAGGCCCAGAAAGATGACCCGAACAGAGGAGGAATCACCACCCCTCATTCGGGAAGCCAGCCAAATCCTGAGCACACCACCCAATGCTGAAGAGGCGTATGGAACATATATGGCCACCAGATTGCTGGAACTAGAAAAGGGGCAACGCCTCCTCTGTGAGGGTCTTATTTTTCAAGCGTATCAGAAGGGCTTGAGAGGGGAGCTTACTGAAAAAACATATATAGCAGATGAAGCCACTCCTCCTGCTATT
Source organism: Lithobates clamitans (assembly GCA_037952925.1). Taxonomy (NCBI): domain Eukaryota; kingdom Metazoa; phylum Chordata; class Amphibia; order Anura; family Ranidae; genus Lithobates; species Lithobates clamitans. The sequence goes on from JBBGZY010000286.1 coordinate 675,653, forward strand.
CCTCCTCCTCCTCCTGCCCCAAGTACACCACCAGAGGCACAGCCTCCAAGGACGGCTGCAGAGAAGCGTGGAGGGAAGGCTGCAGGGCAGCGTGCAGGGGAGGCTCCATGGAAGAGTCGAAGGTGATTGCCTGGCTTCTGTCTGATCTGACTTCTGACTGTGCTCCATAGTCACAAGATACCAATTTTATTGTCCTAAAACTTGATGTGTGTCCTGGGGGACAAAAGGCTTCACACATTCCAAAAGTGTCTCCAGTGTTGCCTTCCTCATTTCTGTTTTGACCAAAATAAATGTATATTTTCGTTAGCTTACATTATTGACTATGTGTTTTGATTCAAAAAGGACATTTGGTTTGTGAGTAGGCAGGTACAGGTCAAAAATATGTGGGTTATTTACAAAAGGCTAAATCATTTTGCAATTCAAGTGCAAAGTACTAGTGCAAAGTGCACTTTATAAATTGTACTGCAAGTGCACTTGTTGGAAGTGCAGTCGCTGTAAATCTGAGGGGAAGATCTGAAATGAGGGGAAGCTCTGTGGATTTTATCATACAATCATGTGCAAGAGAAATGTTTTTTTTTTTTGGGTTCCTTGCATGTGCCCCTCGGATCCACAGCGAATGCACTTCCAAATGCTCTTTCAGTGCAATTCCAAGTACAATTTGCACTTGTAGTGAAAAATTAATTTGCCTTTTGAAAATAAACCCATGTCTAAATAACAATGGACACCAACCTCATTAAGGTTCATTGAAACAATAAAAATTATTAAGGTTACTGTGGTAACTTGAAACTCCAAAACAAAACAAAAAAAAAACTAACATTTTGTATAATATTACGAGGGGAAAAAAATGAGGGAAAAAGTGGGACTTTATATGAGGTATAGGGGTGCCGCTCAGGTCCCCCCCTCCATCCCGGTTCGATGAAAATGATAAAAAATAAAAAATGAGGAAATAGCGGGACTTTTTAATATAAACACATGGGAGCAAAAATAAAAATGATAGCTTTTAATAGAATCAAATGGTTATAGAGTTTCTGTATTCAAATAATTCAATGCATGATGCTATATATGAAACTATTCGTACAACTACTACAATTCATTGAAACCAGAAGAGATATAAATATACATACATATTCCAACAAGGAATCCATATATAATACATAGTATAAAAAACATTTACAGCATGATTACATGATTAAATGAAAAAAATATGGAAAACAAAGAAAAAGGGGGAGGGTTATTGTAGGGGGGGGGGGGGGGAAACAATTAATATGGAACGGCCTGATCAGATGCATCAATGTATACACTAGGTTTTTGTTGGCTCTACGCGTTTCAAGGTATTTGACCTATCATCAGGAGCAAGGAACCATAGTGATAATCTAAAAAATGAAGAAAAAATATTTATTCAAAAGGAAAAAGAAGAAACGGAAAAAGAAAAAGAGAAAAAGACGGGGGAAAAAAAAAAAAAAGGAAAGAAAGAAGCTCAGAACAGGCAGGAAGGGTCTTCCCTGATGGACCCGAACTGCCCGTACACTTACATGTGTGGTCCACACAGTGGCGGTGCGGCCATGAAACACCCAGGCCAAACCAAATATGCCATGCTCGGGAGCTGAGGGGACATGCCGCAGCGGGCAAAACACAGGAATGGACGACGCCCCGCAGGAATAACAATGTAGAGAGTAATGGAACAAGAGAGCCAAATCTAAAAAGGAAAAGAAAGTTATGTTGCTGTGGAGTGAACGTGAGACACAAGTGAAAAGAAGAAGGTAGAGAAAAAAGATGTAGAGCACAGGAGGGAATGCTCACTGCGCGTCGACGTCACACATCCCGGCCGGACACGCTGGCGCCTTTATAGCGCGGCGTCTGCCGCCCGAGTGATCACTATCTCCTGGCCCATGGAGGGGGTTGACTTGGTCGACGCCGCCGCCGGTGGGACCATGACTGATTTGGTTCCTGGGTTTTCGGCGTTCTCCCCTTCTCTCCCTATTTATGGACCAGCGTCTGACGTTGGGGACACGGTTGCGGGGGCTTGGCAGTTTTGGACCTCATCCCCGCATGGATTCCGCACTTCGTTTGGTATACACCCAATATCACCCACCACCCATGCATCCATGCATTTCTGGTTGGACTTTCTGGTTATCAGGTACACATTCCCTCCTACCACCATTGGACTTTCAAACCGAGTCCCACTTCCCCTTCATCACTTTCCTGGCTTTTAGTTTTCTTCTCTTTCTTCTCACTCCTGCTTTTCCTTCTCTCCCTTTGTCCCCCTCCCTGTCCCTCACCATTTGCCCCTCTCAACTCACCCTGCCAATCCTTTCCCCTCCCCTTTTCCTTTTTCAGCTTCCTTTTTCCCTTCACTCTTCTAATATCTTCACACCTTTTCTCCATTCACACCCATCCTCTTCACCCCCTCTTCATTCCCTCCTGTGCTCTACATCTTTCTTTCTCTACCTTCTTCTTTTCACTTGTGTCTCACGTTCACTCCACAGCAACATAACTTTCTTTTCCTTTTTAGATTTGGCTCTCTTGTTCCATTACTCTCTACATTGTTATTCCTGCGGGGCGTCGTCCATTCCTGTGTTTTGCCCGCTGCGGCATGTCCCCTCAGCTCCCGAGCATGGCATATTTGGTTTGGCCTGGGTGTTTCATGGCCCCACCGCCACTGTGTGGACCACACATGTAAGTGTACGGGCAGTTCGGGTCCATCAGGGAAGACCCTTCCTGCCTGTTCTGAGCTTCTTTCTTTCCTTTTTTTTTTTTCCCCGTCTTTTTCTCTTTTTCTTTTTCCTTTTCTTCTTTTTCCTTTTGAATAAATATTTTTTCTTCATTTTTTAGATTATCACTATGGTTCCTTGCTCCTGATGATAGGTCAAATACCTTGAAACGCGTAGAGCCAACAACAACCTAGTGTATACATCGATGCATCTGATCAGGCCGTTCCATATTAATTGTTTTTTTTTTCCCCCCTACAATAACCCTCCCCCTTTTTCTTTGTTTTCCATATTTTTTTCATTTAATCATGTAATCATGCTCTAAATGTTTTTTATACTATGTATTATATATGGATTCCTTGTTGGAATATGTATGTATATTTATATCTCTTCTGGTTTCAATGAATTGTAGTAGTTGTATGAATAGTTTCATATATAGCATCATGCATTGAATTATTTGAATACAGAAACTCTATAACCATTTGATTCTATTAAAAGCTATCATTTTTATTTTTGCTCCCATGTGTTTATATTAAAAAGTCCTGCTATTTCCTCATTTTTTATTTTTTATCATTTTCATCGAACCGGGATGGAGGGGGGAAACTGAGCGGCACCCCTATACCTCATATAAAGTCCCACTTTTTCCCTCATTTTTTTCCCCTCGTAATATTAACCAATTAGGGATGATAGGCACACGGTGGCGTTAACCACAATTTAAAAATATTTTTCTGACTCCCATCTCTGTTTGTCAGAGGCTTAATTGCCTCTCCAATCAACATACTTCTTAATCCATTATTTAATTTTTGCCTGTTTTGACATTTTTAGTTTTGTCCCTTTTTTCTTTTCCCCTTTTTTTGATTTCCAATTTTGGATTTAATTCAGTTATTTTCTTTCTAATCTTGTTTTTTTCTTACATGCACGCAGTGGTGCGTGCGTCTGTGGGTTTGCCGGGCCTGCCTCTTTGTCCCATTCGGGAGCTGCGACCCTCACTGCGGACCCCCCCTCCACCCTGTTGTGACGGAGGGTGGGCGGGGCTTGTGCTCACTGCGCGTCGACGTCACACATCCCGGCCGGACACGCTGGCGCCTTTATAGCGCGGCGTCTGCCGCCCGAGTGATCACTATCTCCTAGCCCATGGAGGGGGTTGACTTGGTCGCCGCCGCCGCCGGTGGGACCATGACTGATTTGGTTCCTGGGTTGTCGGCGTTCTCCCCTTCTCTCCCTATTTATGGACCAGCGTCTGACGTTGGGGACACGGTTGCGGGGGCTTGGCAGTTTTGGACCTCATCCCCGCATGGATTCCGCACTTCGTTTGGTATACACCCAATATCACCCACCACCCATGCATCCATGCATTTCTGGTTGGACTTTCTGGTTATCAGGTACACATTCCCTCCTACCACCATTGGACTTTCAAACCGAGTCCCACTTCCCCTTCATCACTTTCCTGGCTTTTAGTTTTCTTCTCTTTCTTCTCACTCCTGCTTTTCCTTCTCTCCCTTTCTCCCCCTCCCTGTCCCTCACCATTTGCCCCTCTCAACTCACCCTGCCAATCCTTTCCCCTCCCCTTTTCCTTTTTCAGCTTCCTTTTTCCCTTCACTCTTCTAAAATCTTCACACCTTTTCTCCATTCATACCCATCCTCTTCACCCCCTCTTATTCCCTCCTGTGCTCTACATCTTTCTTTCTCTACCTTCTTCTTTTCACTTGTGTCTCACGTTCACTCCACAGCAACATAACTTTCTTTTCCTTTTTAGATTTGGCTCTCTTGTTCCATTACTCTCTACATTGTTATTCCTGCGGGGCGTCGTCCATTCCTGTGTTTTGCCCGCTGCGGCATGTCCCCTCAGCTCCCGAGCATGGCATATTTGGTTTGGCCTGGGTGTTTCATGGCCGCACCTCCACTGTGTGGACCACACATGTAAGTGTACCGGCAGTTCGGGTCCATCAGGGAAGACCCTTCCTGCCTGTTCTGAGCTTCTTTCTTTCCTTTTTTTTTTCCCCCCGTCTTTTTCTCTTTTTCTTTTTCCTTTTCTTCTTTTTCCTTTTGAATAAATATTTTTTCTTCATTTTTTAGATTATCACTATGGTTCCTTGCTCCTGATGATAGGTCAAATACCTTGAAACGCGTAGAGCCAACAACAACCTAGTGTATACATTGATGCATCTGATCAGGCCGTTCCATATTAATTGTTTTTTTCCCCCCCCTACAATAACCTTCCCCCTTTTTCTTTGTTTTCCATATTTTTTTCATTTAATCATGTAATCATGCTCTAAATGTTTTTTATACTATGTATTATATATGGATTCCTTGTTGGAATATGTATGTATATTTATATCTCTTCTGGTTTCAATGAATTGTAGTAGTTGTACGAATAGTTTCATATATAGCATCATGCATTGAATTATTTGAATACAGAAACTCTATAACCATTTGATTCTATTAAAAGCTATCATTTTTATTTTTGCTCCCATGTGTTTATATTAAAAAGTCCCGCTATTTCCTCATTTTTTATTTTTTAACATTTTGTATAATTTAGCAAACATTGTAAAATAGATATTATTTAAATCTCAAAAAAATAAAGTCCAAAAATCGATTTTCTACTTCTAGTTCTGGAGATCTGGCTTTTAAAAAATATCATATTAGTCATGGCATGAGGATAAGTCATGAAGAAAGTAGTTTGTGAGAACTCTGTGTGAATATAAGCAGCAAAACAACTTCATTCCTCTCACATTATAAAGAAAAAAAAGAATGCGCTGTATTAAAAAATCACAAAAGAGGAATGTGCTAGCTTCAATACGAAGGCTAGTTTTACCAGACCGAGCGCTTCCGTCTTGTACTTGCTTCAGAGCATGCGTCAGTTTTGGTCCGTCGGACTAGCACACAGACGACCAGTTTGTACGCTAGAAAGCAGAGTTCGTCGGACAGATTTGAAACATGTTTCAAATCTAAGTCCGTCAAACTTTGGAGAAAAAAATGTCCGCTGGAGCCCACACACGATCGAATTGCCCGACGAAATCCAGTACGCCGGACCAAGTATGTCGTAAAGTCCGATCGTGTGTATGCGACATAAGTGGAACATAACAAAAACTGTGACTGGAATTGTAGGTATTACTGTGAGCGAATAAATTATAGGAACATAGTGTGATTAGTCCAGACAATAGGCGGTGACTCTTGTGACAGCAATGCCATTGTTATCATTAGGTTGGTTGCGGAATTTTGTTTATCAATTTACTGTACTTAATAATATTTAGTATTTTGTATACTTTTCTATACTAGTGTGTGATCACTGTATGGGTCACACAAGTGTGAGGCTTTTAATTTAATACTTGAAATAAATGTGGGAGAGGCACCAATCTTTAGGTTTTTATAAATTTCAAGAAGAACTCATCTGAGCCTGGCGCCTTCTTGCTAGTCATAACAGCAGACTAAAGGTAATTAGAAAGATCTAAATCAGACTAAATGGCTCTGGTGGCATATAAAGATTTATAATATTTAACAGGTTCTTCAGTATTTAATTGTGGAGAGGAAAAAACACTACCCAGCTCTGCCTGGAGTGTATAAATTGTCCAGGGTTCTTCTCCAACTTTAGCCATCCAAGCCAACAGGAATCCCATTGTTGCACCAAACTGGTAGTTTAGCATTTCATTAGGTGTTGTTTCCTTGCATGGCAAAGAGCCAAGGTAGCCTTGGCAAGTTGTAGAAGATTGCTAGTATGAGGTGTGGGGTTAATAGGATAGACAGAGTTAGAGAGGCTAAATCGACCTCCTCTAGTGTGGAGGCTTTTCTCGATAGCAGTAATCAAGGAGACAAAATTAAGGGCCACATTGAGCGTAAAAAAGTCTTATATGAAGGTACAGGTTAGTTCAGTAAAGGGAATTTAGTTAGCCATTGTAGATAATTATTCCACAGAGGGCAGGATCCTGGAGTCAGCAACATCCAGGCAAATACCACCAGGGAGTGGTTAGATATACAGTACATCTGGGTTCAAAAATAATATTGCTATTACTGTGAAGTGCATGTTTGGTAATAAGAACTAAACTGACACAGGATGTTGTTATTCGAGTTCTATAAAAGAAAGTATATTGTGTAGCAGTAGGGTTATGAAATTTCCAAACATCCAGAAGGCCCATCGTAAGAGAACAGTTTGCAGAAGAACTGGCACATCTGCTAATGCACAACAGCATTGCAGATTGGCACACAAGAATTTGCTGCAAAGATTAAAGTGCAAATGCAATGTGCGACAGATACAGATACTGGTGCCCAGTGCCCTATTTAAGGCCAGCAGGATCAGCCACTAGCTGCTGGATGATCTTTAGCTCCTCTGTGTTTTCCCGTTGTTATTCGATATCCTGCCACTGACCTTGCCTTTGACCTGTCTTTTCTCCATTCCTGGCTTTGACCCTCGGCTTGTTCCATTGATGCTGCTTCTGCCTGCTGATTCGTGTATAACCTTGGCTTGCTCTTTGCACTCCACTGCTGCCTGTTTATCGGTGTCTGACCCTGGCTTTTTCCTGACTCTGCTTGCTGTTTTACCCCTGGCTGATATTCCATATATGACTACTGGCCTGGCTCCTGACCCTGCTTCTGGCTCTCCTTTCTGCCCAGTCTCATCTGGTACATCTGAGGGACTCCTGCACAGCAGTGCATCCTGCTTGTACAGCCTCCATCTAGAAGACATCCTATCACTTCAGCTTGTTGCAGCTTGCAACCCCTGCTTCTTTGGGAATAACACTCATTGTTACCACCTTCATGGGTGCCCTGCACACAGCTGAAAGGAAAGCCCTCTCAGCACTTGGGATTATCAGAAAAAACAGTCCTAGGTAGAGGAAAACGATCTAGTGTTGGCAAGCGTTATTATATTCACCTATGCACACCATGTGTATTTAACCAATAATTTTTGTAAAGTCCTGAAGGCTAGGGAGGCATGTTAAAATACATAATGTTATTTTTAATAGCTTACAATCTAGGAGGTGAAAACGGAAACACCTCATACAAATATAGAGATTTTAGAGTAGCAAAACCAGTCAATCTATCATTTGTTGTAGTAATGAAGATTATTTTTGATACCATGGATGTCTTTTAAACAAAGGATACTGACTTTTCACTGTTAGAAAAGGGAATACCTTAGACCTCTTAAGTTTGTCATTAAATCTCTGGATATTCCAGACAAAACGGACTTTATTAGTTATACTTATAGGTATAGGAAGAGGGCATATTATAAGACCAGAACATTTAAATCCACCTACCTAAGAGAGCAATTTGGAGAAAATCGTGTTGACATCCAAGAGTAATGGAAAGGAGTGTCAAAATGTTCAGAGATAATGCATCAGGAAATCAAAGAGCAATCATAAGTAATAGTATTCCAATCCACCTCAGGACCATCCGAACCATGTAGAAGGTGAAATGCAATGTTACTGGTTGCTTACATTCATAGTTACATAGCTAGTCTGGTTGAAAAAAGACACAAGTCCATCTTGTTCAATCAATAAAAGGGAAAAAAAATCATACGATCTTATATACACAATCCTATACCCGCAGTTGATCGAGAGGAAAAAACCCCCCAGCAAAGCAAGATCCAATTTGCTCCAGTGGGGGAACAAATTCCTTCATGATCCCCTGAGAGGTGATCGGATATTTCCTGGTTCAACTTTAGTATCCAGTTATATTATGTACACTTAGCAAAGAATTTAGGCCTTTTTTAACCGCTTCCCGACCACCTCACGCAGATATACTGCGGCAGAAGGGCACATACAGGCAGAATCACGTACCTGTACGTTGCCCTTTAAGAGGCGGCTTGCGCGCGCCCATCAGGAGCTCCATGAGCGTGATCATGGGTCCCACGGCCTTGATGTCCGCGGGGATACCTGCGATCATCTCACTGAGAGGAAGAATGGGGAAATGCTAATGTAAACAAGCATTTCCCCGTTCTGCCTAGTGACACTGTCACTGATCACCACTCCCTGTAATCGGGAGCGGTGATCAGTGTCGTGTCACACACAGCCCCTCCCCCCCACAGTTGAAATGACTCCCTAGGACACACTTAACCCCTACAGTGCCACCTAATGGTTAACCCCTTCACTGCCTGTCACATTTACACAGTAATCAATGCATTTTTAATTTCACTGATCGCTGTATAAATGTGAATGGTCCCAAAATCGCGCCAAAAGTGTTCGATCTGTCCTCCATAATGTCGCAGTCATGATAAAAATTGCTAATCGTTGCCATTGCTAGTGAAAAAAAATTATTACTAAAAATGCCATAAAACTATCCCCTATTTTGTAAACGCTATATCTTTTGCGCAAACCAATCAATAAACACTTATTGCGATTTTTTTTTACCAAAAATATGTAGAAGAATACGTATCGGCCTAAACTGAGGAAAAAAATGTTTTTTTATAAATATTTTGGGGATATTTATTATAGCAAAAGTAAAAAATAATGCGTTTTTTTTTCAAAATTGTTGCTATTTTTTTTGTTTATAGCTCAAAAAATAAAAAACGCAGAGGTGATCAAATACCACCAAAAGAAAGCTCTATTTGTGGGGAAAAAAGGACTACAATTTAGTTTGGGAGCCATGTCACACGACTGCGCAATTGTCAGTTAAAGCGACGCAGTGCCAAATCGCAAAAACTACTCTGGTTTTTGGCCAGCCAAATGGTCCGGGGCTTAAGTGGTTAAAGCAATGTACTGAGCTGGACAGAACCAGCTCTTGAAGGAGTCTATTACACATTTTCACAGCTCTTACTGTGAAGAAACCGTTCCGTATTTGGAGATTAAATCTCTTTTCCTCCAGATGTAAAGAGTGCCCCCTTGTCCTCTGTGATGACCTTAAAGTGAATAACTCAACACCAAGTTCACTTTACAAACCACTTATGTATTTATACATGTTGCTCATATCCCCTTAATCTCCTCTTCTCAAGAGAGAATAAATTCAGTTACTTTGATCTTTCCTCATAGCTAAGCTCCTCCATGCCTCTTATATGTTTGATTGCCCTTCTCTGCACTTCTTCCAGTTCCCCAATATCTTTTTTGAGAACTGGTGCCCAAAACTGAACTGCATATTCCAGATGAGGTCTTACTAATGATTTGTACAGGGGCAAAATGATATCTCTCTCTCTGCTGTCCATAACTCTTTTAATACATTTAACACTCCAATGCCTGCACCTCCTCATTCTACCACAGCCATAGAAACTTCCAGGTTGTACCTGGAATGTTGAGGCCGCATCATATGATGTGTCACGTGACAGTTTCCTCTACTTAAATTCGAGCAGAATGTGCTGTCACCACTCGAGCAAAGAATATTCACACTCCCTGAGCTGCTAAAATTGTGCTGTATCCGCAGCCAAGGTCTCCTCTGCCTCCCAGCCAAATCTCTTCTGTGCGCACAGTATTATGTCTCCAGCACCCCAGGTAGGTCTCTGTTTTGTTTGCAACACAGTCACCACTGCACCCACAGTTTCAAGTGGAAACTAATCTAAAACAGGAAGTTCTGCTTGTCCTCCTCTCCCTTCTTTTTTCTGGGAACAGGTACCTATTTCTGACAGGTACCCATTCCCACTTCTGCTCTTCTCACCTAGGCAAGAACAACGAAAGTTCCCCCCTTCCCACCTGCAACGTCATGGGATACATCACACATACTGGGAGGCTGTGGCACCAGTCCGAAAGTGCAACACGCCTCACGCTGAGCGGCTGGGAAACAGCAGGAAGTCACAGCTGGTTTACTACAAACAAGATGGCAGACCTGAAGCTGCTGACTTTTTTTTTTTTTTTTTTTGGAGAAATTACTGTAGTTCCTATTTAAGTTTCTACAGCACCCCAGCAAGGTCCCCACTACACCCTTAAAGCCGAGTTCCACCCAAAAATTGAACTTTCGCTTTAAGTAATGGCGACCCCCTGACATGCCACATTTGGCATGTCATTTTTTTGGGGGGGGGGAGCGGATACCCTCTTTTTAGAGGCACCCAGCTCCCCCTTCCTCCCTGGGCGTCGCTGCGCCAGAAGGAAGTTCACCTAGTTCACCTCTCCCGCTCCCTCCCTGAAATCTTTTGGGACACGTCTCAGGTCCCGGAAGATTGCTGGCCATTCACAGCGCGCAGTGCGGCTTGCGCATGGACAGTGTGTGCCCAGCAGTGAAGCCACAGCCGGGCGCCCACAGTTACAATGCCGGCGCTGCAGAGAGGAGGGGGAGAGGAGCGGGGCTTTGTTTGCCCCCATCGCTAGACCGTGGGACAGATGAGTGTCTGATTATTAAAAGTCAGGAGCTACACTTTTTGTAGCTGCTGACTTTTAAATGGGTGGAACTCCACTTTAACTCCTTGCTGCATTTCCACTGCACCTTCAGCTTCTGCTGCTCCCCAACAGCCTCATGGTCTCCACAGCACCCAAAGCCTCACCTGTGCCATTTGTATACCCGCAGTCTCTAGGCCTGTTTCTCCGGTGCACCAGCTCTGCAATCACAGTCTCTAGCCTCTCCCTGGATTTCAGCTATCCAGTCCAGTTACTCGTTACAGCTCATTTTCTCTCTCCTGGTGAGTCCTGTTGAATGACCTTTAAGCGGTAATAAACCCAGACTTCCCAAGTCTCCCGCATTTGACTGCTGGCTCCCGGACACCCGCGAGCGCCGGGCAATCTCCCGGCTGGGACTGCCACAGACCTTGCAACCTGAGCGGTTGAATGGAGTATGGCCGCGTCGGCCGCTTGAGCTGCTCCGTCTTCTGTCTGTGGCTAGGGGATGGGGCGGGACAGAGCCGGGAGATCTGTTGAAGCCCCATGCTGCGCTGAGACCTCTCATGGCACGCTCCTCCACGCCGGCCCCTCCTACCCTCCCATCCACCCCAGGTGCTTCAGGGAAGGAGGAGCCGGTGGGGAGGAGCGTGCCACGAGAGGTAAAATGACTACCGCTTTGCAGGGACCAGATCTGTCATCACCTCAGACAGACTAGAAGAGAGGACGGGCTGGTGGGGAGAAGCATGCTATGAGAGGTAATGAGAGCCTCTTCCCACGCTACTCTGCAAGTAATGTAATAGCAGCTGCTTGGATCTTACTGTGTTATTTTCTTATGTGGCAGACTTTGGTCTCACGGCCCTCACCTGGGCCCACCCAGACCAACTCTCCCCAATACATCGCAATGTCTGTTTTCCTACGTCTGGTTTCATCTTTACAGCAGGTAACTATTCAATAGTTGGCAGTTGAACAATTTAGCTTTGGACAGTCGCTAACATTTTTCTTTTTCTTTCTCTTTTTCTTTAATTATATATTTTTGGTTAATATTTGAATGACTTCTAATTGTATTTTACTCTGTGCAGTGACATATCCAGCTTGGTCCCTTAACACATATCCCCTGAGGAAGCCCCAACGGGCGAAACATGTCGGGACTATAGTGCTGAGTGATCCCCCATTCTTTATGTTGACATGTATCGCTGTTTGTTATGTAAAGCCAGCATAATAATTTTAAAACTTTGTTTTGTGTTCAATAAAATGTCATTTATACTTTTTATCTTGATGTTTGTCTAAATTAACTTGCCGGGCACCCACAAAATCCCACTACATAACCTCTCTGATTGTATATGATCTTGCTATGATGTGTGCCCCATTATGTGCCCCATGCCCTGATGTGTGAATAGTGCCATGCTGTGTGCCCCATTATGTGCCCCATGCCCTGCTGTGTGCATAGTGCCCTGCTGTGTGCCGTGTGCCCTGCTGTGTGCCCCATGCCCTCCTGTGTGCCCTAATGTGTGTCCAGTGTCCCGCTGTGTGCCCCATGCCCCGCTGTATGCCCTGCTGTGTGTCCCATGTCTTGCTGTGTGCCCTGTGTCCTGATGTATGCCCCATAATGTTCCGTGTGCCCTGATGTGAGCCCCCTGCCCTGCTGTGTGCCCCATGTCCTGAGGTGTGCCCCATGCCCGCTGTGTGCCCTGTTGTGTGCCCCATGATGTGCCCTACTGTGTGCCCCATGTCCTGATGTGTGCTCAGTGCCCCTGTGTGCCCTGCTGTGTGCCCCATGTCCTGATGTGTGCCCCATGATGTGCCCTGCTGTGTACCCTCCTATATGCCTCATGCCCTGCTGTGTGCCCCATGCCCCGCTGTGTGCCCTGTGTGCCCAGTGTCCTGCTGTGTGTCCCATGCCCTGCTGTGTGCCCTGTGGTGTGCCCAGTGTCCCGCTGTGTGCCCCATGTCCCGCTGTATGCCCTGCTGTGTGTCCATGTCTTGCTCTGTGTCCTGATGTATGCCCCATGATGTGCCCTGTGCCCAGATGTGTGCACCCTGCCCTGCTGTGTGCCCCATGTCCTGATGTGTGCCCCATGCCCACTGTGTTCCCTGTTGTGTGCCCCATGATGTGCCCTGATGTGTGCCCTACTGTGTGCCCCATGTCCTGATGTGTGCCCAGTGCCCCTGTGTGCACTGCTGTGTGCTCTCCTGTATGCCTCATGCCCCGCTGTGTGCCCTGCTGTGTGCTCCATGCCCTGATCTGTGGCCTGTTGTGTGCCCCATGATGTGTGCCCTACTGTGTGCCCCATGCCTTGCTGTGTGCTCCATGTCCTGATGTTTGCCCAGTGCCCCTGTGTGCCCTGCTGTGTGCCCCATGTCCTGATGTGTGCCCCATGATGTGCCCTGCTGTGTGCCTCACGCTCTGCTGTGTGCCCCATGCCTCTGTGTGTCCCATGCCCTGCTGTGTGCACCATGATGGGCCTTGATGTGTGCCCCAAGCCCTGCTGTGTGCCCAGTCGACGGGGTCGGCGCCGGTGTGAAGCGTCACCTCCCTGAAATGAGTTTGCCACCTCCCTGAAGTTTTTGCAGGTTTGGATATCTGTAAACCCCAAACCAAAATTGTAATATATTGCAGCTTAGATGTATTGGTTGTATTAGTTTTCTTTTTAGGCTTTTTTCTCCCTCTTTGTTCCCCTGGTGATCTGGCCAGTAACACACCTCTTGTATTATACAGACACCACTCTGGATAAAGGAGCACAGTGGACATATTTGGATAGCAGAATTGTGAGTCTGGTGGGGACAAAGTAGTAATTGATTGAAATACAGTAACAAACCCAAACTCCAGCTAATACTTTATATTCAGTTACAGAAAACTGTTTTTTTTTCACTTTGGGATAAAGGCTCCATAAACAAAAGCTGATGAATTTAAAGCGGAGCACCGCCGAAAGAAAAATTTTTAAAAGTCAGCAGCTACAAATACTGCAGCTGCTGACTTTTAAAACATGGACACTTACCTGTCCAGGGCGCCCGCGATGTCGGCACCCGAGGCCTAATCGTCTCTCCGTCCTCGGGTGCTGCCGCCTCCATATTCGGTAAGGGAATCAGGAAATGAAGCCGTGCGGCTTCACTTCCCGGTTCCCTACTGCGCATGCGCGAGTCGCTCCGCGCAATACGAATGCTCCCTGCTGCCTCTGGGACCCGTGTGTGTTTCCCAGCAGGCAGCGGGAGGGAGCAGGAAGTGGCGTAAATAACCGCAGATTCTGCGGCTATTTATGCCGGAAGTGGGTACAGATACCTGTAATATCTGTACCCCCCTCCCCCCTGAAAGGTGCCAACTGTGTCACCGGAGGGGGGGAGGAATCTGATTAGTGGAAGTTCCACTTTTGGGTGGAACTCCACTTTAAGCACGCCTGCCAGTGTTAAATGGTCTCATCCCTGTAACTACAAGAGAGCTTTTGTTTTGAAACACAGCAGACTTGCTTGTTGGATCATCAGATGAAAACATAAGAAAGAAAGCCTAAAAATGGAAATTAATACAGCCATCACGTGTGAGAATTAGTAAGCTGCAATGTATAAAATATTTGCTTTTGGGTTTAATACTGCTTTAAGGCTCAGTTCACACCTAGGCATTCCAGCCACCGGGCAGAAATGCCGCGATTCTGCCCGTGATTTCCCAATAACTACAAAACGCGGGACGCGTTTACTTCCTATTACATTTAGTGGCACCCTATTCGCTGGGCGATTTTGCCACAATTGTCGCCCAACAAATTGCGGTAAAATTGTGGAAACAAAATCGTGGGACGCCTGTCGGTCAAAATAAGTACTTCTTTTGGGCGACCAGCATCCCGCATTTTTGTTTGCATGATTTTATCGCAAACACAATCATGCCAAAATCATGCCTTGATTGGGGTGCCATTGAAAGCAACCGGATCGTAAGCACGTTCCGCGTTTTGTGGCGATTCGGGAATAGGGGGCAGAATCGCAGCAATTCCGCCCACGATCTGGAACGATCTGGAATGCCTAGGTGTGAACGGAGCATTAAGGTTGCCTGCAGCTAAGCACAAATCACCATGAAGAGGTCCCTGGCTGAACACCAGCTACCCCTTAGATTCCACTCTCAGACAAAGAAATGGCACAGAGGAGCTGGGTCCTCATTTGGGGTTGTGACATTCATTATGTTAACGACGATATACAGAGACTGTGTATGGATGGGTAGAAACAAAGTCCACAGTATAATATGAAATAGTTGCCAGGGCATGACTGCGCTGATAAAAAAACACCGAAATAGGCACATCTAGTAAGAGCCAATCCAGATAACAGGTAAGGTAAAGTGTGTTATAAACAAGACAGACAAGAGGGAAACCAGATAACGGAGTATCCAAGATAGATGCCAGTGTTGCAAAACATAGGGCTGTATATAAGCCATGTAGCAGCTTCCTCAGGATTATTAAAGAAAATAGTGTTGCCATCAACAACATAGAAATGGGGTAGAGCATGACATATAGGATTTTTTGTGATTGCAGCCTCTTAACATCTGACATGAAATGTAGAATAACTAAACAAATGTAAGTGCAGCGCAAACTAATAAAAACATTAAATTAAAAGTCCATGTAGTAAGACATAAATTCTTCTTTGCACAAACAGACTGGTCCCCTTTCATGTGTCTCAGATGTCATATACAAAATCATATGGGTACGCTTACAAGAAAGGATGGACCCCTTAGTTACAGGGGGTCAGACACGCCTGGATGAATATCTGATGGGCAGCTGCCTTAGATCTCGTCTGCAGTGGTCGGTCAAACAGTAATCCTGAGATGAAGCCGTAACCTGTAGTTCTACAACTGGAAGCGCACAGGACAGATACCCCACTCCCCAGTCTACACACACAGAACTGGTTCCAGGATGGGGCCTCCTGGAACCAGTTCTGTGTGTGTAGACTGGGGAGTGGGGTATCTGTAACTAAGGGGTCCATCCTTTCTGGTTACGGCTTCATCTCAGGATTACTGTTTGACCGACCACTGCAGACGAGATCTAAGGCAGCTGCCCATCAGATATTCATCCAGGCGTGTCTGACCCCCTGTAACTAAGGGGTCCATCCTTTCTGGTAAGCGTACCCATATGATTTTGTATATGACATCTGAGACGCATGAAAGGGGACCAGTCTGTTTGTGCAAAGAAGAATTTATGTCTTACTACATGGACTTTTAATTTAATGTTTTTATTAGTTTGCGCTGCACTTACATTTGTTTAGTTATCTGTGATTGAGGTTGGTGAATCCTTTAAATGTCCAGCTTGCATTCATTATCATGTTCAGTTTGCGCTGATTGTCCTCTGTTCAATATGAAATGTAGAATGTTGCCATTGAACAACCTGGGAAAGAAGGAGACTTTAGATCCATTAATTAGGATATCTATGAATTTGTGGACCAGACAGCCCAGTGTTGTGGCACTGTCACAGTAATTTAAGTGAACAAGAAAGGGGTGGGTATGAGAACCAGGTAGTAATAGTTTAGTAGGTACTCTTTGTTCCCTTTCAACAGTTTAGGTAGGTGAGAAGGCATTGTTGCCCAAAGATATCCAAAAGCCATTGATCAGCAAAGACAGCTGGGTCCAGACTTTTTGTGTGCTCAGGTAGACTAGTAATTCTAACATTATTTGTTGGAGGTGATTTTCTAAATCGTCCATCTTCTGTAGCCAAGTAGAGGACTGGTTTATTGATACAAAATCTTTAAAAGTAAGTTGGAGCTTGTCCTTTAAGTATCCTACTCAGGTTTCTACTTCAGAGATGTGGTCATGCAGTCTCTGCTTGAGAAAGTATATATCTGTATATGCTGTATGGCTTTAATAATGCCTTCTAAATGTCATTCAGTTAGGGTTTACATCAACCAACTACTCCTAACTAGCCTTACATGAGCCTAACTACTACAATGTTCAAAAACTGTAAAGGAAAATGATGATAACACAGCGATGATCAAGTTATCTATAATGTTCCAAAGATGACAGTAGCCTTACTCAGGCTGCTTCTGCTGGCCAAATGTACAGTATATATTTGCATTTCATAGTAAATAACCAGTTGTTTAATAATAATAAATTATGTAAATACTCCTATAGTGCACAGAGAAAGAATGTGCAACCTACAAACACTTAGTACAGGTTCTTCATGCTTAATATTTACGTCTATTAACACATTATTAATTCATGAAATACACTCACTGGACCCCCTTTTGCCTCAGAACTGCCTTAATTCTTCGTGGCATAGATTCAACAAGGTGTTGGAAAACATTCCTCAGAGATTTTGGTCCATATTGGCATGATAGCATCACGCAGTTGCTGCAGATTTGGCGGCTGCACATCCATGATGCGAGTCTCCCGTTCTAGCACATCCCAAAGGTGCTCTATTGGATTGAGATTTGCTGACTGTGGAGGCCATTGGAGTACAGTGAAGTCATTGTCATGTTCAAGAAACCAGTTTGAGATGATTTGAACCTTGTGACTTGGTACATTATCTTGCTGGTAGTGACCATCAGAAGATGGGTACACTGTAGTCCTAAAGGGATGGAAATGGTCAGCAACAATACTCAGGTAGGCCGTGGCCTTTAACCGGTTCAATACAGGGCATTTTCACCCCCTTCCTTCCCAGACCAACGTTTAGTTTTCAGCGCTGTCGCACTTTAAACGACAATTGCGTGGTCATGCGATGTTGTACCCAAACAAAATTGACATCCTTTTTTTCCCACAAATAGAGCTTTCTTTTGGTGGTATTTGATCACCTCTGCGGTTTTTATTTTTTGCGCTATAAACAAAAGAAGAGCGACAATTTTGAAAAAAACACAATATTTTTTACTTTTTGCTATAATAAATATCCCAATTTTTTTTTTAAAAAACTAATTTTTTCCTCAGTTTCGGCCGATAAGTATTCTTCTACATATTTTTGGTAAAAAAAATCGCAATAAACGTATATTGATTGGTTTGCGCAAAAGTTATAGCGTCTACAAAATACGGGATAGATTTATGGCATTTTTAAAAAATTATTATTTATTTATTTTTTTTTACTAGTAATAGCGGCGATCGCGATTTTTTTTTTTTGTGACTGCGACATTATGGCGGACACATCGGACACTTTTGACACATTTTTGGGACCATTCACATTTATACAGCGATCAATGCTATAAAATTGCATTGATTACTGTGTAAATGTGATAGGCAGTGAAGGGGTTAACCACTAGGGGGACACAAGGGGTTAAATATGTTTCCTAAGGGAGTGTTTCTAACTGTAGGGGGCGGGGACGTACAAGGGGAGGAGACCTATCAGTGTTCCTTTGTACTGGGAACACAGATCGGTCTCCTCACAACTGACAGGACGTGGATCTGTGTGTTCACACACACAGATCCACGGTCCGGCCCGGTTAACGGGCAATCGCGGGTGCCCGGCGGACATCGCGGCCGCCGGGCACACGCACCGGGTCCCGAGCAACGCGGCGGCGTGCGCGCGCCACCTAGACGGCCGGGAATCCCAGGCCGTCATATGACTTCCACCCAGGATGGGAGATCCCATCTGTGGACGTCATATTACTATGGCCGGGTAGGGAAGTGGTAACAATGGTCATTTGGTACTAAGAGGCCCAAAGTGTGCCAAGAAAATATCCCCACACCATTACAAGACCACCACCAGTCTGAACCGTTGATACAAGGCAGGATGGATCAATGCTTTCATGTTGTTTATCCCAAATTCTGACCCTACCATCTGAATGTCGCAGCTGAAATCGAGACTCATCAGACCAGGCAACGTTTTTCCAATCTTCTATTGTCCAATATTGATGAGCCTGTGCGAATTGTAGCCTCAGTTTCCTTTTCTGAGATGACAGGTGTGCACCTGGTGTGGTTTTCTGCTGCTGTAGCACATCTGCTTCAAGATTCGATGTGCTGTGCGTTCAGAGATGGTATTCTGCATACCTTGGTTGTAACAGGTTTTAATTTGAGTTACTGTTGCTTTTCTAACATTTCTAACCAGTCTGCCCATTCTCCTCTGACCTCTGACATCAACAAGGCATTTTCATTCACATAACTTCCGCTCACTGGATATTCTCTCTTTTTTGGACCATTCTCTGTAAACCCTAGAGATGGTTGTGCGTGAAAATCCCAGTAGATCAGATATTTTTGAAATATTCAGACCAGCCGTCTGGCATCAAAGTCACTGAAATCCCTTTTCTTCCCCATTCTGATGCTCAGTTTGGACTTCAGCAAGTCGTCTTCACCACATCTAGATGCCTACAGTGGAAATAAAAAGTCTACACACCCCTGTTAAAATGTCAGGTTTCTGTGATGTAAATAAATGAGACAAAGATAAATAATTTAGGAACTTTTTCCACCTTTAATGTGACCTATAAACTGTACAACTCAATTGAAAAATAAACTGAAATCTTTTTAACTAAAATAATGTGGTTGTATAAGTGTGCACACTCTCTTATAACTGGAAATGTAGCTGTGTTCAGAATTAAGCAATCATATTCAAACTCATGTTACATAGGAGTCAGTACACACCTGCCATCATTTAACCACTTCCCGTCCCGGCCTATAGCAGAATGATGGCTGGAAAGTGGTTCAGTTATCCTGACTGGGCATCATATGACGTCCAGCAGGATAACAAGCCAGCACGTGCCTGCGGGGGCATGCAGCGTGACGATTGGTGATGTGGCGTGTCAGTCTAACACACCGCAACTCCGATCTAGGTAAAGAGCCTCTGGCGGAGGCTCTTTACTACGTGATCAGCTGTGTCCAATCACAGTGTAAACAGGAAAAGCTGTGTACCAGAGGAGAGCCGATCGGCTGCTCTCCTGACAGGGGGGTCTGCACTGATTAATTATCAGTGCAGCCTCCCCCCGAGGATGCCCACCCAGGACCACCAGGGATGCCCACCAATGATGCCCACCCATTACCACCAGGTATGCCCACCCATGACCACCAGGCATGCCAATCAGTACCCATAAATGATGCCATTAGTGTCCATAAATGATACCAATCATTGCTCATCATAAATGCCTGCCAGTGCCTCCTCATCAGTGATGTCATCTATCAGTGTCCATCAGTGCCACCCATCAGTGTCCATCAGTGCCACCTATAAGTGCCCATCAGTGCCACCTATAAGTACCCATCAGTGCAGCCTTTCAGTGTCGCCTATCAATGCCCATCAGTGCCACCTATCAATGCCCATCAGTGCTGCATACAAGTGCCACCTATCAGTGCCCATCAGTGTCGCCTTATCAGTGCCCATCAGTGAAGGAGAAAACTTACGTATTTACAATTTTATAACAGAAACAAAGCAAAACTTTTTTTTTCAAAATTGTTGGTCTTTTTTTTATTTGTTTAGCAACAAATAAAAAACCCAGTGGTAATCAAATACCACCAAAAGAAAGCTCTATTTATGGGAACAAAATTATTAAAATTTTGTTTGGGTACAGTGTTGCATGACTGTGCAATTGTAATTAAAAATGCAACAGCCCTGAAAGCTGAAAATTGGCTTGGGCAGGAAGGGGGGAAGTGCCCTGTATTGAAATGGTACAGCAAAGAAAAAGGTCCCCTGTTGGTGGACTTTTTAGGCACATATAAGAAATCGTAAAAGAGTAATACTCTTTTTCTTTGCTGTTCTAATTTTGGATGTGGCACAATTTACAGTTAGCTGCTGATCTAGTTTTCTCTCTATGTATTGAAATGGTTAGCATACCTATGATTAACCCCAAATAAAGTTCTGCTGTTCTAGTAGGTCTTTCTTGACATTTTCTTAGTGGCATCCTACAGCAAAAGCCATGGTCCGCAGAGAGCTTCCAAAGCATCAGAGGGGTCTCACTGTTAAAGGGTATCAGTCAGGAAAAGGGTACAAAAGAATTTCCAAGGCATTAGCTATACCATGCAACACAGTGAAGACCGTCACCATCAAGTAGAGAAAATATGGCACAACAGTGACATTACCAAGAACTGGACGTCTCTCCAAAATTTATGAAAATACGAGAAGAAAACTGGTCAGGGAGGCTGCCAAGAGGCCTACAGCAACATTAGAGGAGCTGTAGGCATATCTGGCAAGTACTGGCTGTGTGGTACATGTGACAACAATCTCCCGTATTCTTCATATGTCTGGGCTATGGTGAAAAATGGCAAGATGGAAGCCTTTTCTTACCAAGAAAAACATCCAAGCCTGGCTACCTTTTGCAAAAACACATCTGAAGTCTCCCAAAAGCATGTGGGAAAATGTGTTATGGTCTGATGAAACC
The DNA here is from genome assembly GCA_037952925.1 of Lithobates clamitans. Taxonomy (NCBI): domain Eukaryota; kingdom Metazoa; phylum Chordata; class Amphibia; order Anura; family Ranidae; genus Lithobates; species Lithobates clamitans. Next base: position 696,834 of record JBBGZY010000286.1, read on the forward strand.
AGGGTTGAACTTTTTGGGCATAATTGCAAAATATATGCTTGGCACAAAAACAACACTGCACATCACCAAAAAAACACCATACCCACCGTGAAGCATGGTGGTGGCAACATCATGCTTTGGGGCAATTTTTCTTTAGCTGGAACAGGGGTCTTAGTCAAGGTAGAGGAAATTATGAACAGTTCCAAATACCAGTCAATATTGGCACAAAACCTTCAGGCTCCTGCTAGAAAGCTAAACACGAAGAGGAACTTCAGCATGACAACGACCAAAAGCATACATCCAAATCAAAAATATAGCTTCACCTGAAGAAGATTAAAGTTTTGGAATGGCCCAACCAGAGCCCAGACCTGAATACGATTGAAAATCTGTGGGGTGATATGAAGAGGGCTGTGCACAGGAGATGCCCTCGCAATCTGACAGATTTGGGGTGTTTTTGTAAAGAAGAGTGGGCAAATATTGCCAAGTCAAGATATGCCATCCTGACAGACTCATACCCAAAAAGACTGAGTGCTGTAATAAAATCAAAAGGTGATTCAACAAAGTATTAGTTTAAGGGTGTGCACACATATGGAACCATATTATTATTATTTTATTTTTTTATTTTTACTTTCTTCCACCTAAAAGATTTCAGTTTGTTGTTCAATTGAGTTGTACAGTTTATAGGTCACATTAAAAGGTTGAAAAAGTTTTGAAATTATTTATCTTTGTCTAAATTTTTTTACATTACAGAAACCTGACATTTTAACAGGGGGTGTGTAGACTTTTTATATCCACTGTAAAAAGGCATTGCGTTGCTGCCATGGGAATGACTGATTAGCAATTTGTGTTACCAAGTAATTGAAGAGGTGTACCTAATAAGGTGGCCGCTGCGTGTATATGCATGTTTGGTCATGTAGACAAACATAAACGGTAATCTTCATATTCCAGAACAGCTAAAGCTGATATTTATCTTTTCCTTTTTATTTTATTTTATATGTTTCTTTCCTTTTGTAGATTTCAGATTCCATATGTGTACTGTGCAGTGTGGGCATGGCAATGAGGGTTGGATGGTGAATTGCTGTAATTATGTTAGGATGGTTGTGGTAAATTGCTGGGATTATGCTGGGGTGTTGCTGGAAAATTCCTGGGATTATTATATGATGTTGCCGCATTTTTACCAGGATGTTGCTGTTAAATTACTGGGAATTAACTGAGATGCTGCTGTTAAATTGCTGGGATTATGGCTTTATACTGCTATGTGATATTATATAGTGATTGTTATGATATCCTGTAACCTTCTATACTGAATTATAATAAATGGAAAACTTAAAGTGAAACTCCAGTTTTGATAAGGAAAAAAAATCCTCCAGGTTCTTTAAATATGTTGCAAGAGTTTCAGTAAATTTTGCTACAGTTCCGACAAGCTTCTGTTTTGTAAAAAATGATGCATGACTTGCTGGTCCTTAAACTGCAATGTGTATGAGAATATGGCTTTACAATAATCACATGATCATTCACAGTGTTGTACTGCAAATACATGTAGCACCAGTAGCCATTTACATGCTCATGAGCTGAAATTATTGTACCAAAAATGAAAATCCAGCTTCCAAGTATGCTTGCTTTTTGAATGAAAGGGGATATTCACTTTTATTGCAATTACGCCTATTTTAGCAGCCCCTCTGCCATCAGTCGTTGTGGCTATCCTTCCGTCAGAATCTCATCTGTCAGGTCTGCAATGCATATGCATGCCACAGTCTCCATTAAATCCTATAAAGAGTTTTGAGAGTTTCTGTGTTTTTATCTGGGAAAAGCAGAGGGTGTATCTCATGAGTTCAGGGTGGCATGTTTGAAATTTTTAATTTCACAATCTTTGATTATATTATAGTAATCTGCCTATTACATTATTTTTATAAATGGGCTTGAGTCCTCCAAGAAGTACAGTGCCTTCCAAAAATATTCACCCCCTTAGCTTTTTACCTATTTTGTTACATTACAGCCTTTAGTTCAATGTTTTTTTAAATCTGAACTATATGTGATGGATCTGAACACAAAAGTCTAAGTTGGTGAAGTAAAATTAGAAAGATATATACATAAAACTATTTTTCAGAAATAACAAAACGATAATTAGCATGTGCGTATGTATTCACCCCCTTTGTTATGAAGCGCATAAAAAGCTCTGGTGCAAACACTTCCTTCAGAAGTCACATAATTAGTGAAATGATGTCCACCTGTGTGCAAGTGTCACATGATCTGTCATTACATATACACACCTTTTTGAAAGGCCCCAGAGGCTGCAACACCTAGGCAAGAGGCACCACTAACCAAACACTGTAAGATAAAAAGGTGCGCCAATCTAAGTGCAGTATCCAAAAAACTTTATTAGATGTATAAAAAAAAAGAACGGCCAAATGGCTACTCACAATAGATCAGTGGGGATAAGGCATGTAATACATAGAGATGGCCCATAGGGAAAACCTCAGCAGCTCTCAGTGCGGGGTCCCGAGGTGGTGTGCAATGCTGTGGGTGATGTAGGCAGGCACCAAACACTGCCATGAAGACCAAGAAACTCTCCAAACAAGTAAGGGACAATGTTGTTATGAAGTCAGGGTTAGGCTATAAAAAATAAATCCAAATCTTTGATGATCCCTAGGAGCACCATCAAATCTATTATAACCAAATGGAAAGAACATGGCACAACAGCAAACCTGCCAAGAGACGGCCACCCACCAAAACTCACGAATCGGACAAGGAGGGCATTAATTAGAGAGGCAGCACAGAGACCTATGGTAACCCCATAGGAGCTGCAGAGTTCCACAGCAGAGACTGGAGTATCTGTACATAGGACGACAATAAGCCATACGCTCCATAGAGTTGGGCTTTGTGGCAGAGTGGCCAGAAGAAAGCCATTACTTTCAGCAAAAAAGTAAGTTTGCTTTGAGTTTGCGAAAAGGCATGTGGGAGACTCACAAAATGTATGGAGGAAGGTGCTCTGGTCTGATGAGATTAAAATTGAACTTTTTGACCATCAAAGAAAATGCTTTGCTCTGGCGCAAACCCAACACGTCACATCACCCAAAAAACACCATCCCCACAGTGAAACATGGTGGTGGCAGCATCATGCTATGGGGATGTTTTTCGGCAGTCGGAACTGGGAAACTGGTCAGGGTTGAGGGAAAATGGATGGTGCTAAATACAGGGATATTCTTGCGCAAAACCTGTACCACTCTGTGCATGATTTGAGGCTAGGACGGAGGTTCACATTCCAGCAGGACAATGACTCTAAACACATTGCTAAAGCAACACTTGAGTGGTTTAAGGGGAAACATGTAAATGTGTTGGAATGGCCTAGTCAAAACCCAGACCTCAATCTAATAGAAAATCTGTGGCCAGACTTAAAGATTGCTGTTCACAAGCGCAAACCATCCAACTTGAAGGAGCTGGAGCAGTTTTGCAAGGGGGAATGGGCAAAAATCCCAGTGGTAAGATGTGGCAAGCCCATAGAGACTAATCCAAAGCGACTTGGAGCTGTGATAGCCGCAAAAGGTGGTTCTAAAAAGTATTGACTTTAGGGGGGGGGTGAATAGTTATGCACATTGATTTTTTCTGTTATTTTGTCCTATTTGTTGTTTGCTTCACAATAAAAAAAAAACATCTTCAAAGTTGTGGGCATGTTCTGTAAATAAATGATGCAAATCCTCAAACAACCCATGTTAATTCCAGGTTGTGAGGCAGCAAAACACGAAATATGCCAAGGAGGGTGAATACTTTTGCAAAGCACTGTATATGCAGTAACGTGAACGGGGGTGCACCTACCTGTGCACACGAACCACTGATCTAAAAACATCAATTTTATTCAACCCAATTAAAATTGCAAAAATAGTGCCATATAGTATAATGTAAATGCCAAATTGAGTGAGAAACTGCAGACCCTAAGGAGACAACTGGAGGTGACACACCTTTGGCTCATAACTGGTCTCATAGGGGTAGATTTACTAGACCTGGAACACTCAGAATCTGGTGCAGCTGTGCATGGTAGCCAAACAGCTTCTAACTTCAGCTTGTTCAAAAAACATGGATGAAAAAACATGGAAGCTGATTGGTTTCTATGCAGAGACCAACCAGATTTTGCACTCCAGTTTTAGTAAATAACCCTCATAGTGTCCACAATTAAAGGTGCAGTGAGACTGTGGACAATAGAGGTCAAACCTGTCCTCTTCAGGCTGCAAAAACGCTTTGGCTCTATGCTCTAAAGGCACTGCAAATGGTAAAAGGCTTAGTCTAGCTCTATGAAGCCCAGCTTACCAACAGTGCCAGCCCTGCCCATTCATGCACTATTTACTTGCATAATGTAGATCAGATTCAAAAACCACTTACTGTGATAGGCAGTATCTCTTTTAACCATAACTATAACCATGTGTAAAAAGTAAAAACCTATGAAAAAATAAAGTAATTTAAAGTACACATACCCAAGAAGGACCTAACATGTTTCACTCTAAAAAAAAAGAAGGGGGAAAAAATAATTGCGCTTCAAAATATCTAAAATGTGAAAAGGAGCAGCGAAATCTAAATGTGACACAAACACATAACTTAGGTAGGAAAAATGGAATGATTCGCGCTATATAAATTGGTAAATGTGTGGCTGTTTAGTCACACCAAAAAACACTAAATACAACCTGTGTAAATAAATACATAACCATACGTGCAATAGTGTATCTTAATCAATACAAACAAATGTGGAAAATAAAGTCCAAACAAAAATAAGCACTGCCCCTGGAAGACGCATTTTTTTGCGAAACGCAGCGTAGGGCTGAGCGGTATCATCGCACCACCTCCCATTGCTGCTGTACACCTAACAGGACGAGCTATCTGTGGTCATCCGGCCGGTGCCACAGTCTGTTCTTCCGTCTGATGATGCTGATTGTCTGATGCTACTGATTATCTTAATTTACATGTGAGTGTTTATATATATTTTTTTATAATAAATTACAACCGGATTTTACACTATGGGAGCCCTCCCTTTCTTCTTTCCTATGATAATAATGCCTTGCTGAGGGCTGAGCCCCCTTCCTGTGGACCCATCCATCTTCACTTCAGCACCTGATGCTCCTTCCAGTTTCCATCTCCATCCCTGTTCCTGGATAGTTCGGATTACTAGGATCTCAAAAGCCCTTTAGACCCTCTGTAACGGGGGGTCATGGGGTTCTGGTAAGCGGCCAGGCTCTTACTGTCGGTGGTGGTCCCACATATCTGAGGCTCCATGTGGTTGAAAAACCCGTGACTGCTATTTTCACTTTCTTTGGGTTCTTCTCATGGACTATTTTTTATAAATTTTTTTTCCATTCACAAATGACTTTTTAATACGCTTATTTTTGTTTGGACTTTATTTTCCACATTTGTTTGTATTGATTAAGATACACTATTGCACGTATGGTTATGTATTTATTTACACAGGTTGTATTTAGTGTTTTTTGGTGTGACTACTTATGTTTCACTCTAAAAAGAGCTTTGTCAGAGGTGCAATATGCAATAAAAGTATGGAAAATATTTGTGTCACCACATGGCAAAAGAAAAATGGCCCCATAATTTGATATAGAGCCATATAGTTTTTGCTCCAAGAAGTATAAACAAAAGAGTCCATTATTGTATGTAAATGGCAGAAGACAGGAATCACCCCTTCTTACTATGCAGAAGACATGATGATTTGATTTGTATAAGGCGGAGGGCTTATTTTCCTTTGTATATCCCTTTAATGACAGACAAAAACATTAAGTGGTTGGTCAGTTATTATTGTACTCCTTGGACAAGCATAACGTAAAATGTACTGGTTCATATTTGGACAAATTAGGTTGCTTTAGACCACTCCTGCTGTTCTTGCAAGTTACCTGCAAACTCTGGGGGGTGCAAATCTGCAGAATGAAGCCACACATATGAATGGAGACCTTTCTTAAAGCTGAGCTGTTGGCTTTCAAGTGTAAGTCTGGTTGGGCTGTTTGTTTTATTTTGTAGATTACACTTAAAGTTTTTGCTTCATTTTAAAATAAGATGTGCTAAAATATTTGTCATATAGATTTACATTTTTTTAAGTGATAGCATTATCACCATTTATTGCCATGATAATTTAGTATTTATTGGCATACCAGTGTACATTTTCCTTGAGGTTTTGGAAAACCTCAAGGAAAATGGTTAAGTGTCAAGTTTGGTTTAGAAAACTTAGTATTAAGTTATACAATTTCGAATTAACTTAAGGTTCAGGGTTACGTCACAGACCTGAATACCACCAGTATATCCCAAGCAGTGGGAGATGAGGGAGGTCTTTAAGTAATTTAAAAAAAATCTTGTGTCCACTGTTTTCAGATCCCTTTCCTACGCAAGTAGATCCCACTACTGACTGGCTCTGATTTGGGAGGTTGTACTATATTACTGTGCATTTATCCAAATGCTAATGATTAGTTCAAGCTGACCTTTCAATGGAAGAGAAGTTCAACATTTGAACAGTCAACAGCAAAGCCCAAACATAAACTTAATTGTTTCAGCTTACTAGTAGTCCATCATCTGTCAATCTACAGTGTCTTTTCTGTGACCATTGCCATCTCCTTTGAACTGAGGCAGAATACATGACACCACTGAAAACAAATAATAAATAAGGCTGCCTGATCCACCAATGATCACCAGCTTTTTAAGGGCTAAAAAAACAGTGCCAAATCCACAACTGGCCAACATTTGAAGGGGTAAAATAGGGTTTCCAATCTTCCATTCCAATCAGTGGCAGGTGGTGTTTTGTTTTTGTGGGGGGGAGGCAAACAATCCACCCGCCACCACCCCCTTGGTTGGGTGATGGACAGCACAAAAGCCCCTCCAGCTGGCCAGGTTGCGGGGGTTATGGGCGGCACCCCCCTCCATCGGTCAGTCAGGGCAGTGGCGGCTTCTCGGAGCAGTGGCGGCTTGTCCGGGCTTTGGGCTCGTCTCGGTTCCCCAGCGTCCCCCCCCCTTCCTGGTGGCCAATCTGGTCGTATCTGCTTTCGGTCAATCAGGTAACAAGCCTCATGACCTACTTCCTGATTGGCCAGGAGAAGAATAAGCTTTGCAATAGCGAATATTCATTCGCTATTGTAACACAATTGGGTGGGCTTGGAGCACAGTGCTCTGCGCCCCAAGTCCACCCTTTTTTGAAGCCTATTAGTGCCTCTGGCTCTAATCATATGCTTAAACACCCCCCGATTGGAATCCATGCCCTGCATGTAGATCAGGGGGCCGGAGGCATGGATAGGGGGGTGGCGTCCGTGCGCCCCTAACGGACAGGCAGCCACTGATTTCAATCCAGCTTATTATTGGGTTCATTAGGGAAGGGGCATCAAAATTTTGCTATGGGGCCCCAAGATATGTAGTTATACATTTTTGCTAGGCAAGTTGAATTTAGAGGTTAGATAACTGACTGTTTCATTTGGGGGGGGTTAAATTAAGTTTTGTGTGTTTCCTGAGATAGAACACGTTGTATTGCTGCAAAAAAAAAAAATACTTGAAAAGCCATGCCAGTTTTTAGAAACCAATCTACATGTATAGTGTGAATCTAATACTGTACGTACTGTACATACCATTTTGCTCAGGATAGCAATGTCCATTACTGCCCAAATCCCACAATAATTCTTAGCAGAAAATAAGCCTCTAATATCTATCTTTTCATGAATCCATAACATGTTGTTGAATTCAGATAGTTTAGCATTACAGTTTGATATAAGTAATATGGTTTGTAACACCATGCTTAACTACCATCTGTGTGTGGAATACAATACCAGCTTGGTACAGATTTTTCATTTTAAAACAATATGGGAATTAATCAAGAGAAGGAATGCAGCTTTCATAGCAAGGATCCTGCTCCTGCTGCTGGTAGGCGGGTTCAATATTCCTGCCTCCTGGAGATAATGTCAAGAGTGGAAAATATAAAATAATGAGCCAATTACATTGCTATTTGCAGGGAGTACGAAAACAATTAACTGCAAAAGAAAGAGGATTGATTTTTTTTTCTAGAAAGTCAACAAAGACATGATTTTCAGAAAGTGACATTTAGTACAGAAGAATAAACACTTTGGTGAATTAACATGTGACTTTTACTTTTTTTCAAGTTCTCTAAAACAGAATGATTGGATTTAGAAAGTACCAATCAGCTGAAGCAACAATCAGCAATGTATCAGAGTCTATCTGCTGAGATTCTTGTTGTGTTCACTTAATGCTCCATTAGGGTAATTCAAAGCACCACCAATCTGAGTAGGAAATAATTGAGTGCTTATCAAGGAAAACCCCAGTGTTTCCTGGTGCTGCCGAGTTCCGTGACCTTTTAAACACGGTGATTAACATGCCCAATGTACGTGTGCAGCAATTGATGGCTGAGAAAACAGGTTTTCCATCATGCTCAGCTGTGAAATCTTGGCCACAGCCTCAAAAACTAGGAAAACTTTCTTTGTGAAAGGAAATTAGGCTTCATGGGGATTTGGAGCTATTGTCTGGATGCAAAAAGTGGTAACCTATCTTTCTCTATCTGAGCTCTGACATGGTGATTAAATTAAATAATCTTGCTACAAGGGACTTCGTGACAACTGCATGATGAGGTTAGAATGGGAGTCAGTTAGTGGTCTGATTAGAAAGCATAGTAGGGGCAGGTGACTTTCTATGGCAAAGCATCTCAGATAGAAGTCAAGTCATTTTCACAAATGAAGAAACACTTAATTGGCAGATGCCAAATACCGAAAACAAACAAGACTTATGAAAACGTTTGTTGACAGTTTGTGTATTGCTTTGCATATGCTGTAGCATCTATGATCAGTGACGCCCAGGGGCCTTAAAGGCCCATTAGGTACACGTACCGTAAGAGTCAAACAATGAAGTTTCAACAAATATGAATGAGTAAATCTAATGAAGAAAAAGAACAGATAGATATATTAGCAATTCAACTTCGTGCATCGTTGATTCGTCCACATATTATCACATAGCACGTCTTTGTTGAGAGGTCCAACGATTTTTATGATCACTGTGATTGTATATTTGCCATTATGATGGCTAGGTTGCAAGAGTTTAGCAGAAACAAAGGAAGAGAAAAAGACGGAGGGAGAGGGGGGAAGCAAAACAGAGCGGATGGGTCATACTCCCGAAAAGCACATAGAAGCCCCGGCAAGCAACTCTGTGCTGCTGCCAGATTTAGTTCAATTAGGACTTGGAACGGCCCACTTTCTGCAGGTAAGCTTCCGTACAAGTGAAATGTCTCCAGGGCCTCCACTTATCTCTAAATTGTTCTTCCGTATTATGAAGTGTAGCTGTCAATTCCTCCATACGGAGAATATACTTAATGTTAGAGCACCACAAGAACCTGGTTGGTGGTTGAGACTGCCTCCACAAGGCAGGGACATATGCCCTTGTTGCATCAAGGAGCTGCATCGTTAGCGTTTTCTTGTACATCCGAAGAGGTCTTTCTGTCAGGTGTAGGAGACATGCAGCCGGGTTTCCTTTTAACTCTACTGAGGTCAAATGTTTAATAGTTGTTGTTACCTCCTCCAAAAAGGTCTCAAGGTGGGGCAGGACCAAAAGATGTGGAATATCGTACCTACTTCTGCGTTGCACCACCAGCACTTATCGGGGTGAAGCCCAATCCATCATGTGAAGTATATAAGGAACTCTTTACCATCGGGATAAGATTTTGCACCCAACTTCCTGGTTCGCTATGGAGAATTTATGTGCCAAAAGAAGGATTTTTTCACTTGTCGTGGAGTAAACTGAATACCTAAGTCCACTTCCCAATGTTGAACAAATGTTGGGGTCGGTTCGTCAGTCTGTGTAGTCAGGTAGCTGTATAGCAGAGACAACGTGTGCCTAGAGGGTTCTCCCAAACTACACAATGATTCAAAAGGAATGATATCACGTGGCATATAATGTGCCCTCTGAAGGGACTGCAGGAAGTGTCTAAGTTGGTTAGTGCTCAAACTATCCAATGATGGGTCTGAAAGCCTGGAGATGGTTGTAAGAGAGGGGAGCCTACCCTGTGCCACAAATGTCCACTAGACGATATTTCCCTAGCACAGCCAGCCTCCTCACCCTTTTGCTGGTAAGTCCGGGGATGAAGTCAGGATTTCCTATAACGGGAGTCATAGGGGAAGGCTACGGTGAAAGGCCTGTGGTGCGGAAGGTCAAACTAACCACTGTGAGAGTGGCACCGATCAGGGGGTGACCCCACATGTCCTCTGAGGATAGGGAAGTGAGCCATAGTGATGTCAATAAAGTGAGGGAGGCATCCTCAATCTCCATCGCCACCCACTGCTTGGAGTCTGCATTACAATGCCAATCTACGACCCTTGGAAGGTGAACCGCCCTGTAATACTTGAAAAGGTCAAGAAGGCCGATGCCTACTTTCGCCTTTGGCAAAGATAATAGGTGCATTTTTATCCTCTGTGACTTATGGGACCAAATGAAGTCCCTAAATATCACTCAAATCTGTTTGAAAAATACCAAAGGGACGCGGATGGGCATAGCTTGGAATAGATACAAAATCCTCTGAAGAATTGTCATTTTTAAGGCGTTGCATCACTCAAACCACGTCAAAGTCAGGGTATGCCAATGTTGGAGTTCAGATTTCAGTCCGTGCAGCAAGGGTAGCAGATTTGAAGAATACAGGTGCGCCAGGTCAGGGGTGATGTTGCTATCCAAATACCATATTGATTTGTCTGCCCAGTGAAAAGCAAAAGTGGAGCGCATACTGAATTAGGGACCGTCATGTTCAGCACCGCCGACTTAGCAAAGTTAACCTTAAAGTTTGACAGTTTCCCATAAACTCGGAGGGCCACTAGGATGTTGGAAAGGCAAACTAGTGGGTTTGAGACAAAAAAAAAATTAAGTCGTCCGCATAGGCGGCGATTTTATGATGCCCTGAGGACTTCTGTATGCCAACAATATTGGGGTTGTCTCTGATGGAACACAGGAAAGACTCTAGACTCAATATAAAAATAATCGGGGAGAGGGGGCCTGTCTCGTCCTGTTCGCTATATTGAAAAAGTCAGAGCGCCACTCATTTACCCGTACAGCCACTGAAGGGGTAGAATAGAGAGATAGGATCCATTGGAGCATATTTAGACCCAGTCCAGTGTGATCCAGGGTGGCCCGCATGAAATGCCAGGCCACCCTGTCGAAGGCCTTCTCTGCGTCTGTTGAAAGCAAGAGAAAGGGGCTTCTGGTGGAACGGGCCGTATGAATAAGGTTGAAAACCCTGGCGGTATTGTCCCTTGCTTCCCCAATGGCACAAAACCCGCCTGATCCAAATTTCCACAATGCGATGGTTCCTTCCCTTTTTTGAGTATAAGTGATATATACACCCTCAATGTGTCCGCTGGCATGGAACATTCCCCCTTCAGGGTATTATAGGTATATATCCTTAGAAGTATTTACCTTGGTCCCCTGTCTGGTTGTGATATGGAATGAAGGTGCACTTCCGTGGGCCACGAAGGGCTCTAGCCAGCATTGACCCCGTTTTACAAATAAAGAACGCCTAGCCCAGGCCAGACTATGAGCGGTCTTCTGGTAAATCAGGTCATTCAATTCTTCCCTGACCTTCAAGTGGGCTGTTAGATGGGCTTCTGCCAATGATCGTTTATGCAGTAGCTCGAAGGAGCGCACCTGAGAAATTAGTCAATCTGCCAAGATGTTTCTCGATTCTTTTGGGCCCCTACCTGGATCAACATGCCCCGCACCACGCATTTATGCGCTTTCCACATGGTCGCAGGATTCAAAGACGGGTCAACGTTTTCTGAGAAGTAATCGGAAAGTACCTTGTCTAGTTCACAACGCACCTCCGGGGTTTGTAACAAAGACTCATTGAGTCTCCAAGTCGGGGGACTGAGGGGGATAGCTTCCCATCGCAAAGTCACGTGAATCTGTGCGTGGTCGGAAATGGAGATGAAGTCGATTTGGGAGGAGGCCACAAGAGGCAAATCTTTATGCTGAATTAGGAAGAAGTCTGGAATATGTGCGATGTACCGATAAAAAATAGGTAAAGTCCCTATCCTTCGGGTGCATAATTCTCCATGGATCAACCAAATTTAGGTTAAACAATTCTGCTTTTAGTTTTTTTGGATAGGAATATGAAAGATGGGATGCCCCTCTCAAGACATCAAGTAACGGCTCCTGGGAGTAATTAAAACCCCCACCCAACAGAAAGGTACCCTCACTGAATTCCAATAGAATTGGGACTAGGGACCTAAATAAAGGTAAGGTGATCCGAGTTCGGAAAACAAACGTTAGCCAGGGACGCTGTGGTAGATCCAAGTTTCCCCTTTTAGAGCGAGTATCGGCCTTGGGGATCTGCACGCACCTCCAAAAAGGTCCAGGGGACCAACTTTGCGATCAAAAAAACGACACCCTTGACTTTGACAAAGGTGAGGGTGCGTGGTATGCAATTGGAAAGTCACGATTATAAAGCCTAGATGCTGCCTGCTGTTTAAAGTGGGTTTCCTGCAAGAACGCCACCTGGGTATGGAGCTTTTTAAGATCAGTGAGAAGTCTGGACTGCTTCTCTGGAGTGGAATGCTGCCTGTACACACCCGGGACTATGACCCAAAAAAAAAGAAAAAGAGGGGGGGGGGGGGGGGAGATGGGGAAGGGTAGGTGAGAGGGAAGGAAAACCAACCTCCCTATAAAGAAAGTGGATGGATGGGGGGGGGGAGGGAAGAAGAGATAGGAGAAATGAGCACCAAAGGCTGAAAAGGAAAGAGAAAAGGAGTATAAGGTGCTCTAACATTGGCTGTACAAAGCCTAGCACATGTAAGCGCGGCCTATGTGCGGGGAGTGGAAGACTGACTCTGTAAAGCAGTGGGAGACATGCTGTCGGGTGAGGGCTAATGGGTATAGGCTAGACTAGAACCTCAATTGTGTAGAGGAGGTACCTCAGAGGACCCCCTAATGACTAAGGGTATTGGTCCTATAGGATAACTGGGGGGATATTATTCCAATTGGTATATATCTCCTAAAGGTGCAATAAACCTGCGTATGAACCCAAGAAAACATAACACACAAGATTCTACCTGGTCCACAATAACTCAAAATATAGTAAAACAGAAAAAAATATTTACCGCGCTACCTGATAAAAATAAAAAATCAATAAAAAGCTGCAGCTCAAAAATGTGAGATATACACAAATACAGTAAATGATATAAAAAATGTGAGCAGTGCTACAAAAATAAAAAGTGAAAAACGTATATAAAAAGTACGTGAATGAATACGGTCAGAGGATCTGTGATGGACCCAAAGAGATATACAAAACTAACAATATAAGTGCCACAAACAATAAAGGGGAGATAAAAATTAGTCCCAACAATAAGAAATGTGGATGTAATAATAAAAAAACAGTGAATAAAACCATCCAAAAGAGTTCAAAACAAATAAAAGATGAGGTTAATCGGTCACACAGACACCAACATGTGAGGAGATCCACCACCTTCTTGTACAGCAGTTCTTGTAGCTGTAGCTGAACTGCTGTACAAGAAGTGTCTGCAGGACCCTAGTCCACATTCTACCAGACTGTCGTACTGGATGGAGCTACCCTGTTTGTCTCTGGCCCTTTACTGGAAAGCCGTGGTGTGACGTTACCAGCTACTGAATGTCAGGTTGCCATACAAGCTTACTAAAGCCTGCCGTCTGGTAAGCATACAATACATACGGTGGTGGATCTCCTCACATGTTGGTGTCTGTGTGACCGATTAACCTCATCTTTTATTTGTTTCGAACACTTTTGGATGGTTTTATTCACGGACTCTTTATTATTACATCCACATTTCTTATTGTTGGGACTAATTTTTACCACCCCTTTATGGTTTGTGGCACTTATATTGTTAGTTTTGTATATATCTTTGGGTCCATCATGGATCCTTTGACCGTATTCATTCACTCAAAATATAGTGTAGCAGGCACCTACTTTTGAGTATGTGACCTTTTTGCTAGATTAGAGTTTCAGGTAAAATTTAGGCAGGCTTGTACCATTATAGCAGGCCTGTTTGTTTATTTGGGATTTGAGTGACAGGTAGTTTGTGTGCGAGTTCTGGCCAATCATTAATTTGTTTGGCAGGAGGCGGGACTCTCATATAAAAAGCCGGGTCACATGGTGAGTCAGGAGTTCGAGTTTGGAGAGAAGCCCAGCCTGGTTCCTGGAGGGGAGAGGTTCCCCCCTCCGGGGAGTCAACGGAGCCCCCCCTGCGAGGAGGGTGGGGAACCGGCACCCGTAGAAAAGTGGATTCCATCACGTTTATAGAGGTTTCGACCACGGAAACCCACGAGTCTGCAGTGTCAATTTGTTGCTTAAGGTCATGTATTTCTCTTGAGAGTGCACTTACTATTGAGGCTGCCATCTCTGAAATGTCCTGTTTGGTAGGGAGAAGGGAGACGATATCCTTCCATGCAGCTGCAGATGGCTGTCCCTGTGAGCTGACATCCAGCAAGGCTGAGGGAGAGTCTGCCCTTGGAAAATCTGGAGATAAGATCGGAGAGCCCAGGCGATCTGGAGGCTGCTGTGCCTCAAGAGCAGGAACTGGTAGCACTTTACCCATTCTCTTCTGTGTAGTGGAACCGGCAGTGTTAGTTCGTGGCAGCGCCATCTTGGACTCTGAGGCCGGGACTGATGTCGCCGAATTTCGGATGAAATATGCAGAGATGTCTGGTCCTCTGTATGTGGCAGGTGTCCCTGAGGCTTTGCCTTCCGCGGACATGGGAGATTTTCGAGGTCTGCTCACTGGGAAAGGCTCTCACCCCGAACGCTGCACGGAGCTCCCTGACGCCTCACAGCGCCATTGCCAAGCCCCCCCCGGGGCAGGTGACTAAACTCACACTGAAAAGGAAGTGTGTTCAGGAATAACTAACACAGCTCTTCCTGAAGTTCTAGAACAGGCATTGCTGTAAGCTTATTGCTTAAAGCTTAACTCCAGCTTTATCTTCAGACTTGCACAGTGGCAAAGGCTCTTCTTCTGTATTGAAATTGTTTACTCTGATTTTGCTTTACACTGTGATTATCTCATAGTGTGCATCACAAGCTGCAGCAAGTCATACAGGGCCATTCTAATTTCCTGGCTGGAGGACATCCAGTATTGTCTAACACTTTCCTTCCAAATCTTATTGTCGCTGGCCCTCCCATTCCATTTATTGGATTTCAGTACTTTCCATTATGGAGGCTCAACATCACATGTGAGCCTTGCATAGAGCAGTCTGTATGCAAATGCAGCCTGTCTAGAGCCACTCCTCTAGGCTGACATCCACTCCTCAAGGCATTTTGATATTTGCATAACTTCTCTCAAGGACCATTCGGCTGTTTGCATCAGGGCTGAGGGCTGTTGAGAGGAGTACTAAGGCATAATGCTCTGATGTTTGCAGGAAGTTATGTGCAGCACGCTTCCAGCACCTATAATCTGCTAGCATTGAAAAGCACAGAAACACATGGTGGCATCCCTGTGTCTAAAAAAAAAAGAAAAAAAGTATGTCATGACAGAAATGTTTTATTTAAAAGGTTTTATTTTTAAAATGGTATTACTTTGTTGATGAGGAGAGAAAGGAGGAACCAGGGACAGCAAAACATAGATGATTAAAATTAAACTTTAAAGGACATCTAAACCCAAGAACAAAAATGTAATACCATACAACCTAACAGACCTTAGTTTTAGTGGTTGCATTCGTTTTCATTTTTCAGGCTAAGAAAATGTTTTGCATATACAGAAAATACCTGTTCATCCTGCCAAAAATACAGTAACTTCCTGTGAATGGAGCTAAAATCACAAACAATGTTACTATATCTTCCTTCCATGCTATCCCCTGTCAACTAAAGATTCTCATGCCCAGGGCCGTCTTTAATATTGATAGGACCCGGGGCAAACATTTTCTTGGGCCCCTCCACCATGCAATTTCACTCTCCACCTGCTCTGAGACATACAATAAATAGCAACTAGACTTAAAATCAGTTACTGTATCAGATCAAGCAGCAATTGTGATTGGTTGCCAGCTGTAACAGCATATCATTACTGCTTACTGACTGGTTGCTAGAGGTTACAGCACATATTAGGGCTCACTGATTAGTTGCTAGAGGTTACAGCAAATGATTTCTGCTTGTTAATTGGTTGCTAGAGATTACTGTTCAGTAATACTGTTCACTGATTAGTTGCTAGAGGTTACAGCACATCATCTCCTCACTGCAGGGGAGCATGATATACATATGAATGCCGCCTTTATTTACATATCAATGCCGCCGGCCGCAGCTATTTACTTGGCAATGCCACCGCTATTTACATATGAATGCTGTTTTTTTACATGTAAATATAGGGTCTGCAGGTGAGTCATCTGTACACAACAATAGGGCAGAGCTGGGCAGTATTAATACCAGCACTACACACTGAGATATCGGGACACAGCACAGAACTAAAACTTCAAGGGACAAAGGAATTTAAACTTAGATAGTTGGCAAGTATGAGACAGCTGCTTTGGGCCCCACAACAATGACAGGGCCCAGGGCAGCTGCCCCTTTTGCCCTGCCTTAAAGACGGCCCTGCTCATGCCCCCAATTTAATACAAAAATTTGTTGTTCAAATCTAGAGAGCAGCCAAGGGTTAGCAAGCATGCTCCCCCATAGATAAATTATGGTGAGTGAGAATTGCCACCCGAGTTCTGCAAGAATTATTAGGCAAAAGAAAAAAAGTCTCAAAAATGAATCTGATGCAACCACCACATCTAAGAGCTGGTATATAATTTTTTTTGTTTGTTTTTGAATTATGTTGAAGAAAATAAAACTGGTTACAAAAATTAGAAGCAGCAGTAGTACTGCCTGCATCTGTGGATCATGGATGCCTTTGGGCAGTGAGACAGTTAGCACACAACATAAAGTTAAACACCCATGCATTCCGATTCCGATGTGAGGAAAAAAAAGTACCTGCACCTTTTTTATGTGAAAATATATATATGGCTGAACTCGCACTGCACAGACATTGCATGTGATCGTCCATGCAGTGCGGCTGCGAATCACATGCGATGTCTGACATCACACACGTGTGAACCCAGGCTTAATAAGTATATGGCCACTGCAAAAAATGAGTCACAGAAGTGTCCTATGTTGCTAAATGATAGCTAGGCCTGTAGTACAATATGTTTCCTCAACTCAGGTGAACTGTCCAGTACAGATGTTCAAGTTTGTTGGTCACCACTTTGTGTTGTACTGACCTATACGAAGAACATATTTTTAATTTACTGATTTGAATGAAAACCTATTTTACCCTGGCAGGAGTTTGAGAATTGCACATGCCAAACAGAGAAATACATGGTCAGTAAATATTATACTGCTTACAGTAGCCATGTGTGCTGTATGTAGCCTGTTTGTATCTGTATATTTTTCTTAAAATATATTTTTTTCATTAGAGCCAGTACTTGGTTACTTTGGTGTGTCCCATGGCTTATATGTGCTTTACACTGAAAAAGTATTAAACCATTCTCAAAACCTGCAATTTTTCTTTTAATCTGTTCAACAGTCCCCAGAAGCATGGTTAAGTTCTTAATGCTCATCTAACCAATTCTCCTAAAAACTATCAAGCCTTTTGTGTTTGAAACATCTTATTTACCAGGCACTGCTCTCCCTTTTCACCTCAGGTGGCTAGATCATTTTCACATTTTTTCACTTTTTTTTTTAATGGTTTTTATATCAAGTTTTCACAATTTCCATAGTAAAATAAAAGTACAAAGTGAATAAACAGTTTCATTGTGATATTTGCAGCATCACACATCATAACATATGTAAACTTTCTATAAATTGTACTGACATTTGCCACCTGAGATACAATTTTTTTTTATTATTGCTACATTAGTGCTTTTCGTGTGGGGTCTATGCCCAGAAAAAGTTTACATTTTTAGATCTCTGCATTATGACCCTCATTAATTTGTCAGAGTCTAGTTAGAGGTGAGGAGAAGAGATGATTGAACATAAAGAATGACAGTTTGAGAAGAAGTAAAGGTGTAAAGGGTTAGAGATTTAGAAAGTGACCCCCGCATCCCGATTCCCGCCCCCCATCGGCCAGTCTACACCGATATGGCTCTGGGGTCTCCTGTTAAGTACCGGATCCAGGGACTCCATATCTTTTTGAACTGTTGCATTTTATCACTTAAGGTTGCAGTCATTCGTTTATTAAGCATAATCCAGGAGAGTTTGTGTTTGAGCTGATCAAATGGCACTACCGCTGATTTCCATGATTTCGCTATTGTGATTTTTGCTGCGGTAAATACATACACTATGAGATGTTTCCGTAATCTTGAGACTGATTCTACTTCGGCACCCAACAGTACTTGTCTAGGGGACTTAACCAGGTTTACCTGGGTGATAGTGTATATAAAATTATACACCCTCATCCAGTAGCGTTTCACCTTGGGGCACTGCCACCAAACGTGGTACATCGTCCCCAGTTGTCCACAGCCACGAAAACATTGAGGAGACTCCTCGGGTATGAAGGTTACTAGTCTTGCCGGGACCATGTACCATCTCATTATGACTTTGTAATTTGCTTCTATTACAGATATATTTATGATAGATTTCGTGGCCCCTTGGGCTATCTTGTGCCACATGTCCAGCCCAATACTCTCCTGGAGGTCTGCTTCCCATCTCTTCATATATTCTAATTTTTCAGAAAAATTTGTTAGGACTGTATATAATTCAGAGATATGCCCTTTGATCTTATCGTACTGCATGCACAAGTGTTCCATAGGGGTCATCGTAGCTATGTCTGAATTTCTTGATATAGTGGTCAAGAAATGTACTATCTGTGTATATCTAAAGAGTTCTGAGGTCGGCAACTGGTGTTTTTCCTCTAGCGCCTTTCCTGTTAAGATGCCCTTATGATCGCATAAATCTGCGATTCTCAATAGCCCTTTGTTCGTCCACCATTCAAATGCTCTTTGGGTGAGGCCTTGGGTGAAGTTCACATTTCCCAATATTGGGGCTAATGGGGTATGCAAGGATTGAAATTTGTGAGATTTAAGTAGCCTGTCCCATATGCTCAAAGAGATGAAAGTGCCTGACTTAGATTTGGGGGCCTTTTCTTAGGAGGTAACCAAAGAATGGATGAGATTGAGTGTTTTTTACAGGCTCCGGCCTCTATCTGCATCCAAATTGGATGCGGTCGTGAGCTGTGAAATCTGGTAATGTGGGCCAGTTGTGCTGCATAGTAGTACTTCAACAGATCTGGGAAGCCTAGTCCACCTTTTATCTTGGGAGTGTGTAACGTGTGTTTGTTCACCCTAGGACTCTTACCCCCCCCCCCCCCCCCAGATAAATGATAGAAGTTTAGTTTGGCACAATTTCAGGTCTAGTTTCGCTAATGCCACTGGCAGTGTTCTGAAGAGATAGAGTATTCTCAGTAGCACATTCATTTTAACCAAGTGTAGTCTGACAAACCACGATGGCGGATGGAGCGACCATCTTGTCAAGTCAGCCCTTATGCTTTTAAACAGGGCAGGGTAATTTTGTGTGTAAAGTGTGTTCCAGGATGGGGTGAGGTTTATCCCTAGGTATGGGAGGGTATCGATTTTCCATATAAATTTATAAGATTATTTTAGAGTGGAAATTGTGTTTTCCTCTAACAAAATGTTCATGGCTTGTGATTTGTCGTCGTTGATTTTGAGGCCTAAGATTATAGAGAATGGTTTGAGTATGGCGTATAGGTTGGGGAAGGAGGGGATAGGGGATGAGACCAACATCAATATATCACCCGCAAAGAGGATGCATTTATGTTTGTTGTCCCCACACTCTATTCCCTTGACGTCTAGTGAGGCTCGTATCTTTATTGCAAGCGGTTCGAATGTCAGCACAAAAAGTAGCGGGGACAGTGGGCAGCCTTGACGTGTCCCTCTTTGGATGTTAATTGGGCCTGAAAAGTAACCTTTGACTGGAAACGCTGCCGTCAGGGAACTGTAAAGGGTTTGAAGTGTGGCTAGAAAGTGAGTTCTGAACCCTAATCGGGTCAGGACAAAAAAGAGGTAATCCCAAGACAGGGAATTGAATGCTTTATGAATATCTAAGGATAGCAGCATTCCCTGTCTTGGGCCCTTCCCGTCCCAATCCGAGTGGACCGCAGAGATAATATCTATAACCCTTCTTGTTTGGTCTGTCGTTTGACGCCCCAGTACCAAGTCCCCTGATCTGGGTGAATATATTTTGCTAAGAATGAGTTCAGTCTGACCGCCAGGATCTTTGTCATAATTTTTAGGTCCGTATTGATCAACGAAATGGGGCGTTAATTCGCGCAACATCCGTGATTTTCTCGGTTTCAGGAGAAAATGTATAAATGCCTTATTTTCTTGAGCTGGAAGGGCCGTGCCCTGACTGATTGCATTAAAAAAGGTACAAAGATGTGGGGTCAGCACCTCTTGGAATTTTCTATAGTATAGTCCTGAGAACCCATCTGGACCGAAACTTTGGAAGGATTAAGACTCTTGATTGCCTTATTATCTCTGCTTCTGTGAATTCTTGATCCATTAAATCTGAATGTTACAATTCAGAGATTGTTTGTCAATTTGGGAAGAGGAATGTCTAAAAAATTCCTCCATTTTGTTTGGTTCTACTTTCGCTGAAGCACTATAATATAATTTGGTGTAGAATTTTGTGAACTAAGAGACTACTCTTTCTGGGTTCTAAATTAGCTGCCCGCAGCCTAGGTAATGCTGATGTGTAGGGGGCGGGGTACTAATTTTTCTCTAGTAGTGTGGTGGGTTTATCTCCCATCATATAGTATCTGTGTCGTGACCATCGTATTCCCTTTTCTGCCTGGGTGGTAAGACTGAGATTCAGCGCTAATCTAACCTCATTTATTTTGTGTCTGATGTAATTTTGTGTCTGGTGTCGTTTTCTATTCTATTCACATTCTATGAATATGTGGTCAATTCTTGAATATGTACAGTGGACGTGGGAATAAAGGGTATAATCCCTTACGGAGGGGTTGTCCTCTCTCCATGCATCAATGAGGACACTGCTGTGTAACAACCATGCTAAGCTACTGCTGTTTCTGGGTACACATTTATATGTTAGTTTACTGGGTGACGATTTGTCTAACAGTTGGTCTAATGGTAGGTTGCTGTCCCCACCCAGAATTACCTGCCCCTGCGCTTTTGGAAGTAGTACTGTAAACATTTTATGGACGAATACCATTTGGCCCGTATTAGGGGTATAGTACGAGATGAGGGTGATTACCTGATCGTTAATGTGACCCACTGCCATTATATATCTACCCTGTTTATCTTTAATTATGGTGGTGGGAACAAACGGTATTCTGCGAGAGGAGCATATGGCTACACCAAGTTTTTTCTCTGGGCCAAAAGAGGTAGAAAATTGTGGGTATTTTGTGCTGAGATATCTTGGGGTCGAGGTTTTGGAAAAATTAGTCTCCAGCAACACCAAGATATCTGCTTTGTTTATGGTAATATAGGAAAGCCTTTGTTCTCTTAATAGGGAAATTGAAACCCTGCACATTATGTGTGATGATGGTGTAATTAGTTAGGTGGTCAACCTCCATCGTGGTTCTGCAGAGCACACTTACCCAGACATAGGTATGGAGCCGTCTGTGTCCCCATTCCCTGTGACCACCGCCCAATAGAAAAAGTAGAAAGAAAAGAAAAGGATAAGAAAGATTAGCAATTTTTGGAGAAAACACCACAACTTAACGTTTAGCATGAAGTATAACATTTCAACAGTCCACCCCAGGTTAAAGTATTCTGGGAGCTCAAACGTGGAGTTGCTCTCACCAGAAGATGAGAGCAAGTTCACTTGAGTGGTTTGTGTGTCCACCCCGGCTTCAAACCTTAATCCTAAATATGCAGGATATAACCAGAAGATCATTGTACCCGATTAATCTAACAGAAGTCCATTATGTGCACCTGAGGCACACCTGCCTCCACCCACCCCTCAAAGTGAATGGAGTGGGTCAGCCGACCTCACTTCTGTTTGGTAATCTTGTTCACCCCGTCTAGTTTAATGTCCTGAAATGCAGTCTGGTAAACAAGAAAGGTTAGACATTTGAACTTTAACATCATCAAACTAACTTTCGAGGCCTTAATGCCTGACTTCCCTCTAAGGTAGTAATCTCCACAAGTGGGCTTAACTTGTCTTTTTTAGACATTGATCCCTTTGTGGGCCTAGAGGGGAATAAACACTGCAGATAGAAGCAAGTCCCTTTGTCTGGTGGGGCTAAATCTGTTCCGCTCAGGTGGGTGGTGGGATCTTTCCATTATTTCTGGGGCATTGTGAGGACCAAATGAGGGATAAAGCACGGTTCTGGTGAGTGGTAGACGGTAGGGACGGGTGGTCCCTAGAGATGATTCCCAGTTCTAGTAGAAGCCCTTCTCCGTTGTGGTAATTTGAAAAGGAATAATTTTTTCCTCTGTATGTAAAGCAGAGATGGAAGGGGAAAGCCCAACGGTACTTAATTTGACAGTTCAGCAGTTGCTGTAGGAGTGGCTTTAGGGTGCAGCAGTTTTGTACCGTGGAAGGGGCAAGATCTGTGAATAGTTGTATCGGAGCTCCAAGTAAATTCAAATCTTGTTTGTACCTGGAGGCCGCCATGAGTTTTTCTTTAATCTTGAAGTAAAGCGGTTTTACTATTATGTCTTGCGGTAGTCCGTCAGACCTCGGGGCTGTCAAGGCTCTGTGAATTCGGTCAACTTCTAGGTGATGTGGTAATATGTCAGGTATTAGTTCTTTCATGAAGGTTTGCATGGCTCCTTCCAGGTCTGTGTGGGTTCCTGGCAGTCCCCGTATGCGTATATTGTAACGGCGGGACCTATTCTCCAAATCTTCGATTTTTGCGTAGGCCTCCTCCAATCGTCCCTGTAGTTCTGCTGCCATCCTGGAATTTTGGTTAATCCTGTTCACCGTTTTATCAACTTTTGTTTCAATGGTGTCCAGCCTAAGGCCAAAGTTCTGTATATCTTGTTTAATATCATTTGTAATGATGGAGCATGCCTTGGATAGTTCCTGCTGTAACATGGCTGAAAATCTTGCTAGCAGTACTGCATCCCCTGCATATGGGACCTGTGGAAGCGAGGGATCTGCTGGGTCTGGGCTGGATTTGCTAAATATGGAGTCAGCCAGATCTGCCATATTCCTGTCCATGGATGAGCCTGGGGATCCCGCCCGTTCTGGATGTCTCAGGGATGCTCTGGTGGACAGGGATAGGGAAGGAGATTCTGCTCCTTGTACTTCCTCATCTGGGTCTCTGGAGGATTGGGAGGAGAAGGGGTTCCTTGGTTCTGCCATAGGAGAGGGGTTTGAGCGCTGTGGGGAGTCAGGCTACTCAGAGTGAGTCTGTGCAGAGGGAGGTAGCAGCGGCTGATTTCTCCTAATCGTCTGCTTATATTGACACTTTTGGCATCTCATCTCAGTCCTGCGGGTTCCGGTAAGCCTGTGGCTCGATTTTGGGTTGGTGCTCTGACTCCTGAGCTGGTTTTTGCTATATTTGAGCATGTCCGTTCCGGCCGCCTCGCGCATGCGCACCATTTTTTCACTTTTTATAATTTTTACTATTTTTTACTTACAGCTTTGAGAGTTTGTAAAAGGCCCCAAAACATACATTTTCTAAAAGCACAGGACTGATAGATTAAAAAGCTGGTGGTGCTCACTTTGTGAGTCTTGTTATTCGATAAAAAATCAATGGTTATCACACAATTACTACATTTGGAAGCTTAAATATCTTTCACTATATCAAATATATGGCCTTTCATAGTGGGACAGAAGGTTAGACCCTTGGCTAGAAGTGTAGTTTGTGTGTCTGTAAGTTCATACGTGGATACATTCACAACTTTCAATTTATCTTGTCCCCCCCCGGTGTCACAACCCTGTCCATCCCAAATGTCTTCATTATTGGGGTACTAAGTGGGCATGTGTGGTGGGGGGCTGAAGGTGTGGAGAAGAGGGTTTGTGTATGTCTATAATCATGGTGGACTGAGGAAGTCCCCCATCTGCAATTCCCCCTATGGTGCATGTGCGTCCCCCCCTGTTTTTTGGGGCATCTATGTCCACCAATGAAACACCCCTATCCGTTCCGTCTTCGGACTGTGATGTATAGGTGTTATCCAGATCCTCTAATGCCTCGATCTTCCTTTTCTGGGAACCAACATCCTTATTAGGTCTACCCTGACCCCCAGATTTCTGGCTCCCAGGTGTCTTCTATACAGATAATGAGCTGAGATTAGGAGCACTCTCCTAAAGGGAGTGCTCCTAATCGCAGCTTCTTACCTGTATAAAAGACACCTGTTCACAGAAGCAATCAGATTCCGATCTCTCCACCATGGCCAAGTCCAAGGAGCTGTTTAAGGATGTCAGGGACAAGATTGTAGACCTACACAAGGCTGGCATGGGCTAAAAGGCTATCGCCAAGCAGCTTGGTGAGAGGGTGACAACAGTTGGTGCGATTATTCGCAAATGGAAGAAACACAAAATAACTGTCAATATCCCTCGGTCTGGGGCTCCATGCAAGATCTCACCTCGTGTGGTTTCAATGATCATGAGAATGGTGAGCAATCAACCCAGGACTACAAAGGAGAATCCTGTCAATGTTCTCAAGGCAGCTGGGACCCTAGTCACCAAGAAAACAATTGGTAACACAATACGCCGTGAAGGACTGAAATCCTGCAGCTTCCACAAGGTCCCCCTGCTCAAGAAAGCACATGTACAGGCCCGTCTGAAGTTTGCTATTGAACATCTGAATGATTCTGAGGAGAACTGATTGAAAATGCTGTGGTCAGATGGGACCGAAATCAAGCTTTTTGGCATCAACTCAAATTTCCGTCTGTGGAGGAGGAGGAGGAATGCTGCCTATGACCCCAAGAACACCATCCCCATCGTCAAACATGGAGATGGAAACATTAAGCTTTGGGTGTCTTTTTGTGCTAAGGGGATAAGACAACTTCACTGCAACAAAAGGGATGCTGGACGGGGCCATGTACCGTCAAATCTTGGGTAAGAACCTCCTTCCCTCAGCCAGGACTTTGAAAATGGGCCGTGGGTGGGTATTCAAGTGGGAAAATGACCCAAAACACAGTGGCTCAAGAAAAAGCACATTAAGGTCCTGGAGTGGCCTAGCCAGTCTCCAGACCTTATTTCCATAGAAAATATGTGGAGGGAGCTGAAGGTTCGAGTTACCAAACCTCAGCCTTGAACCCTTAATGATTTGGAGAGGATCTGCAAAGAGGAGGGAGACAAAATCCCTCCTGAGATGTGTGCAAACTTTGTGGCCAACTACAAGAAACGTCTGACATCTGTGATTGCCAACAAGGTTTTTGCCACCAAGTACGAAGTCATGTTTTGCGAAGGGGTCAAATACTTATTTCACTCATTAAAATGCACATAAATTCATAACTTTTTTGAAATGCGTTTTTCTGGATATTTTTGTTGTTATTCTGTCTCTCACTGAGAGACTTTTTTTTTCATTTAAAGATGGGATATACCTAAATATATATACAGGGATGGACTCCTAAAGATTATTTTTGATAATAGATTATGGGAAGAGAGTCTCATTTTTAAATGAGGCTTTGCTCCTGAAATTGTACAGGATATGTGTGTGTTTAACATGTTTTCCTTTTCAGGAACCATTTGACGTGAACATATTGTTTTATAGATGTTAATCTCATAATGTCTTTCCACTGTCTTTCCTTCTTCTCTATCTAATCCAAGTTTTAAGCTCAAATACCTACTCCCAGGCTTGGGAGTTATTATCATTATTTTTGGACAGACATTGGGGACAACGTCTATTGTAGTGGGGGGAGTATGTAGCGCTGGTAGATTTATGATCTACCATCTGATAGGTAAATTTAGTGAGTTGCTCGTTGGGGAAGTTGGATTTGCCTCTGTTCCAGCTTGGCTGGCGATGCCTGTGGTTCCACACTGAGCCGGTGGGTGTCGCTGTTACCATTGGCTGGTGTTGGAGGGGCAACGTGTCGAAGCGTATGGATGCTCCTCTGTCCCGGAGACAACTCGGTGGAGGTGGTCTACGGAGTTGCATTCTGGGAGAGGGTATTTATGGGACAGACGCCATGTTTTGTGGTTCATTTACAGCCACCTGCTGGCCCTCCTGGCCGACAGGTATGCGTTAGAGTACTACCACGTGGTCCTCCGTTCCGGAGGCCCGCGCCGCTGCGGCGCGTGGGTGGGCCCAGAAGCATGTCTGGGGCCTACCACAGCAGCTGAGGAATGGTCCTGAGCTGTCTATCCAGAGTGAAGAAGCTGGACAACCGAGAAGTGATCAGGTGAGCAAAGCCCTTATAATGGGTATGGGAATACCTCAGGGCTCCCAGTTGGAGACTGCTCCACACCAAGAGACAGGAGGTCTCCAGGAGTCAGCGGGGCTGCAGGAGTCAGCCAGAACATGTGTGATTGCTAGAGGCAGTGAAACGGCCTGATAACTAAGGCCAGAGTGGAGCTGTGGGCACTAAAGTAAAGCTGTCCACACTGAAGGATCCAGTGGTCTGTGTGACCAGGATAAAGAGCAGAAGTACTGCTACAGTACTGCTTTCTGTTGTGTGTATTTCCTGGAGAAGAACCCCTGCGTGGGAAACCGTTATGTTATGGACTGTTATTTGCCTTTTTAATAAAAATGGGCTACCATGCCCTAAAATATAGTTCCTGACTGGATTGATTCACTGGCAAAAGCATCTACTGTACTACGAGAGCAACAACCCCCAATGTTACTATATATATATATATATATATATATATATATATTCCCTCCACCCTGAAAATTAAGTCCTTATAGATTATTTCAAATATGACCCCACAGGGGGATATACCTGAAGCCCAGTGCAAACAGCGTAGAACCAGTGTACAACCCTCAGAGGTAAATGAACAAGAGGCAATTAGTAAGGATTCTAATTGCCTCTTGTTCATAAAAATAAAACCTGTATATGATATAATGAATCCGTTACAGGGAATTCTGCATCATCAGTCTCTCTTTCAAGCAAATTCTGGAGTCTTCCCGCTAATGGTCACGTAAAAACAGAAACAGGGGTGGGGAGAGAAAATGACACTGTTTAAGTGTAGTAGTAGTAGTAGGAAAATAATAAAAAATTGGATGATAAACATTGCACTCATATATACATGGTTAAAACACAGTGGGGTTGATTTACTAAAGGCAAATCCACTTTGCACTTGGAAGTGCAGTCGCTGTAGATCTGAGGGAAAGATCAAAATGAGGGAAAGGTCTGCTGATTTCTATCATCCAATCATGTGCAAGCAAAAATGCTGTTTTTATTTTCCTTGCATGTCTCCCTCAGATATACAGTGACTGCACCTCCAAGTGCACCTCCAAGTGCACTTGCAGTGCAAAGTGGATTTGCCTTCGGTAAATCAACCCCAAAGTATTGATATGTTCATTAGAGCCATCAACGAATGGCAGGTTCTTAAGAATTTGCCCTGAATGGGCAAAGTGACTGCATCTCTTTAACACACATGTGGTAATCTATTGCAATGTGCTGTACATATGTGAAGAAGGTCTTTCTGCTTCCATTATACTAAAATGATACCCTTGAGGGCTCTCTCAGACTATTGTGTCATGGAAGGTCTGTGTAAATGCAGGTTGTAGCATGTATTACTACAATGTACATTGCATGCCTTGAAGTGTGGTGTGTTGCACTGCAGTTTATTGCAAATGGGCCCCCAATACATTATACAGTAGTTGGCAATGCACCAAAGATGCAGAATATGCTAATGCTGTATATTGTGGTGTGCTGAATTAAAAACAAAGGTCATGTGCATTTTTGGGTGTGTTGTACTTTGGGAGCCCATTCAAAATGAATAAGCTTCCAGAACGCAATTCACATTAACACATAACACATGACATGATAATGTGCGTGCAGTATTGGAACCTTAATGCAATTAAATATTGTAAAGGGAGCCTAAATTGTTCCTAAGGCAAGGTTCACAGTTGTGCATTGTGTTTCCGTATATATGTTAACACGTCAAGTCATGTGTCAATGTGTATTGTGTTAAGGTAGCCAAGGCACTCCAATGTGACCCTATTTCAGGAATGCAATGCACAGTAGTGTATTGCCGTTGTTAAAACTTAAAGCCACACAGATATATAGGAGACAAAATGAATGCCGATCTGTAATTATTATTCAATCATTGAATATATGTTTTTAAATGCAGCCAATCTAAATGTAGGTGGGGTGCAGCGCAATGAGGCAACAATAAGATACTCAGTCTAAGGGCAGTGAAAGAATTAGTATTGAAATAATGCAGAAACAGTTCACAAATAACCCAGTGGGAAGGTAGTCCAGCCGGGAATGCTCACAGGTACAATAGCGTGTAAAGAGGAGGATTCAGCCCAACTGACAGCCCCTGTAGAGAGAGGTAGAATACGGCTTGGCCATTTTGTGCTCAAGCAGGCACATGTCCAGAGAAGTTGCAAGCCCTATGCTTCCCCTTCTCAACAGGAACCTTTCCCTACTGCTAGTTCTGTCCCTACTTTACCAACTCTCAAAATGCATGCCAAAACTGGGAGCCAGGGCCTTAAAAAGACTCTGCCTGACCCAAGATGGCTGAAAGAGTCACATGGGGTGGCAACATCCAATGGGATAGCTCCCCCAGTGACTCAGGAAACCATAAAGGAACCCTGTTCCTCTTGACTTCCTCTCCAACTGCAGTGCCTCTGTGGAAGAGCACCACCTACAGTGGAGAACATAGACTGCACCTGCCTACATAAGTATCTAAGTTTGTCTTGATATTCGCCTATCACAATCCCTTATACCAGTTCTGGATTTATAGGGATCAAAGGGAACAAAAGACCCTGCCCCCCCGCCGGAGGGGGCCTCAGACTTCCTTTATAAAAAAAACGAAACATATTTCTCCTCGAGACTTCAGTAGTGTGTCCATTGAAAAAAAAGCCTAGTTTGAAGCCTTTACCAAGCTCCAGTCATGTCTCACTCCATCTCAACAGGCAGTTTTATTACATGATAGAGTGCTTAGAATATATTTGAGCATGATGGTCACCAGCTGTTCAAGAGAAAGGTTGTTCAGTAAATTGGCACTGATAAAGCATTATCTGAGAACCATAGATTATTCTATTTTCTTTCTTTCCATCATGTTTGTAAGGAAAGAAAATCACTCAATTCCTCCATTAAAACAATCAGTTTTACTGCTGCTGGCAGTAATTCCATGTAAAAAATCCAACAGGCTGGTTTACAGAAGTCGATCATTGGATCTACAAAAGTTGATCACTGGATTGACCTGGGTACAACCAGCCTGCTCATAGATGGATAGAATCTCAGCTGGTCCCTGCTGAACTGGCGAAGATGCGATCCATCTATGGCTGGCTTATAGGCAGTTTGCCTACTGTAGTAAGTTAGTCAGCTCAGCTGCCCAAGTCAGGAGGAAGGGGTTATTGTTTTTTCTGCCTTTTTCCTGTGTATTATAAAAGGGGAGAGGTTGCTGGAACCTGGCATCCACTGCAGGGACACAGACTCATCAGGACCCGATGACTATGGACACCTCCATCATGGATTCTCCAATTAAGGACTTTACACAAAAGGACTTTACCTGGGCAGGTATTCTGGGGCAGCCGTAGAGTTAGTTAGGATTAGGACATTGTACCTTGTTGCATTTGACATGTCGAGTTTTGAGTAAAAAGTACTCCAACTGCCTTGAGCCTGGTCTGAAGTTATTCAAGGGGTGCATATTAGGTCTTGGCGTATTCCTAAAGAATCTAGGTCTGTAAAGGCACTATGGGGTATATGCAACACCACTAGAAAAGGTTAACTTGCTAGGCAAGGAAGCAGAGTTGTCTTAATGAACAGGCACACCTGGGCGCTGCCCAGGGGCCCCAGCTGCATGGGGGGCCCCTGCACTTTCCCTAAAGCAGCTGCTCTTTGAGCCCACGCTGTCCAGAATTTGGGGGCCCCATGATGGCACTGAGAGTGATGGATACACAGGGGAGGCCGGCTGGCAGTGGTGCGCTGTGCTGTGCAGAACGATACCTATTATTTCACAGCCAGCAGGGAGGGGCGGGGCCGGTGCGAAGTGACGCTCTGACCCCACCCCATGCAGCTTGAATGCTCGAGACTCGGAGGCCACAGGGTAGGAGCTGCTGAGTCGGCAGCACTGAGAGCCCGCCTGTGGAAGTGGCATTGTGGATGGTGTCACGGTGAGCCCAGTTGTCCAGCACTGTTTGCATGGAAGGGCTTGGAATGCCCGGAGGGATGTTCCCTCCTCTGCCCCCCCTTCTACCTGCATGACTTGATTGGTATAGGTAAGTCCTTGTCACATTGCTGGAGGTCGGCACATAGCCAAAAGTTCACATGCACTGTATCTCCACTGGAAAAGGGGGTACTGCATGGATGGAATAATGGTGCTGGGGGATACCAAGGGTGTATGGGGGAAAACAATGCTGAGGAGGAATCTGGGGTGTATAGGGTATAGCAATGCTTAGGTTATCTGGGGTGGCTATAGTGCTAGAGGCATCAGGGATGTATACTTATTTTTATTTTTATTTCTATTTTTCATTCTTTTTTTCCCAGTTTTATTTTTATTTTTCATTTTATTTTTTATTTTTTTAGTTTATATTTATTTTTATTTCATTTTTAATTTTCCACATTTTTTTCATCTTCTAAATAAATGTTTTAACTCTAATTCCACTTACTATTATTATCCTTATATTTATTAAACTTACCCCCAATTCATCATATTTTTAATTCTTCATACTTTACTTTCAACTTTTTTGTGCTTTTTGGAAGATTGTGGGTCTGCTGGCTGTTGTGGTTCCACAGCCACGGACCTCCAGCCCATACACTTTAACCTAATTGCCTCCACTATATATTCAAGCTGCTCTCCTCCAGGGAGCAAAAAGGCCAGTAGAAGGAGCTGTGAGCCCAGAGCGCGTAGCCTGTACTATCCCTGCATCATCCCCAAGACCAGCCTGGACGTTTGCCGTGCATCAATGATGTCATTTCCGCTTCCGTGATCACGTTTTTTATTGTTAATGGTGTCTTTTTAGAAATAAAAATACCCCTCTTTTTTACCTGCACTATGTGGAGGCATGTTTTTTCTTTCCACATATCCTCCCAATAAGTCAAGTGTCTACTTGAGCTTTACAAGTGATGTCTCTGTCTACCTGATTTGTATCCTGGTTTTGCTGTGAGGACCTGCCTGGTGGCCCCCGGGAATCCAAGCAGATTCGAGCCTGGAGGATTCCAGTGAGGAGATGTCGCTTTCCATGCCCTGAATGCGATTCCCTGACGCTGACATGGGAATCTACGGGATCTGGTAAGAGTTTTCCTACATACCATCCTTTCTACCATTGCCTCATCCCTTTGTTATGGTCCGATTTTCATGAAGTTCAATTTGGGACAACCATCTGAACACCACCAAACTTCGGAGTCCACTCACCTCCCTGGGTTGTTGGACATTATTGTCCTTTTATTATTGACTCTATGTTCAGCACAGGCCATCAGGCTGATGTTTTCTTTAATCATTTTTCTTTAACCACTTGCCGACCGCCTACCGCATATATACTGCGGCAGAATGGCACGGGCAGGCAGAATCACGTACCCGTACGTGATCTGCCTCCCGCGGGCGGGGGGTCCAATCGGACCCCCCCCCCCCCCGGTGCCATCGGCGGTCGGCATCTGACTGGGAGCGTCGGGAGGCGAGGGGGAGACCATCCGATCGTGGCCCCCCCCTCGCGATCGCTCCCAGCCAATGGGAATCCTCCTCTGCCTGTGTGTCGTTTCACACAGGCAGAGGATGTGATGTCATCTCTCCTCGGTCTGGCAGTTTCCGTTCCAGCGCCGAGGAGAGAAGACAAGTGAGTGCACAACACACACACACACACAGTAGAACATGCCAGGCATACTTTACACCCCCGATCCCCCCCCGATCGCCCCCCGATCCCCCCCCAATCACCCCCCCCCCCCTGTCACGAACTGACATTAGCAGTATTTTTTTTTTTTTTTTTTTTCTGATTACTGCATAGTGTCAGTTTGTGACAGTTAGTGTTAGGGCAGTGAGTATTACCCCCCCTTTAGGTCTAGGATACCCCCCTAACCCCCCCTAATAAAGTTTTAACCCCTTGATCACCCCCCCTCACCAGTGTCGCTAAGCGATCATTTTTCTGATCGCTGTATTAGTGTCGCTGGTGACGCTAGTTAGGAACGTAAATATTTAGGTTCGCCGTCAGTGTTTTATAGCGACAGGGACCCCCATATACTACCTAATAAATGTTTTAACCCCTTGATTGCCCCCTAGTTAACCCTTTCACCACTGATCACTGTATAACTGTTACGGGTGACGCTGGTTAGTTCCTTTATTTTTTATAGTGTCAGGGCACCCGCCGTTTATTACCGAATAAAGGTTTAGCCCCCTGATCGCCCGGCGGTGATATGCGTCGCCCCAGGCAGCGTCAGATTAGCGCCAGTACCGCGAACACCCACGCACACAGCATATGCCTCCCTTAGTGGTATAGTATCTGATCGGATCAATATCTGATCCGATCAAATCTATACTAGCGTCCCCAGCAGTTTAGGGTTCCCGAAAACGCAGTGTTAGCGGGATCAGCCCAGATACCCGCTAGCACCTGCGTTTTGCCCCTCCGCCCAGCCCAGCCCAGCCCACCCAAGTGCAGTATCGATCGATCACTGTCACTTACAAAACACTAAACGCATAACTGCAGCGTTCGCAGAGTCAGGCCTGATCCCTGCGATCGCTAACAGTTTTTTTGGTAGCGTTTTGGTGAACTGGCAAGCACCAGCCCCAGGCAGCGTCAGGTTAGCGCCAGTACCGCTAACACCCACGCACGCACCGTATACCTCCCTTAGTGGTATAGTATCTGATCGGATCAATATCTGATCCGATCAAATCTATACTAGCGTCCCCAGCAGTTTAGTGTTCCCAAAAACGCAGTGTTAGCGGGATCAGCCCAGATACCTGCTAGCACCTGCGTTTTGCCCCTCCGCCCGGCCCAGCCCAGCCCACCCAAGTGCAGTATCGATCGATCACTGTCACTTACAAAACACTAAACGCATAACTGCAGCGTTCGCAGAGTCAGGCCTGATCCCTGCGATCGCTAACAGTTTTTTTGGTAGCGTTTTGGTGAACTGGCAAGCACCAGCCCCAGGCAGCGTCAGATTAGCGCCAGTACCGCTAACACCTACGCACGCAGCATACGCCTCCCTTAGTGGTATAGTATCTGATCGGATCAATATCTGATCCGATCTGATCTATACTAGCGTCCCCAGCAGTTTAGGGTTCCCAAAAACGCAGTGTTAGCGGGATCAGCCCAGATACCTGCTAGCACCTGCGTTTTGCCCCTCCGCCCGGCCCGGCCCAGCCCACCCAAGTGCAGTATCGATCGATCACTGTCACTTACAAAACACTAAACGCATAACTGCAGCGTTCGCAGAGTCAGGCCTGATCCCTGCGATCGCTAACAGTTTTTTTTGTAGCGTTTTGGTGAACTGGCAAGCGCCAGCGGCGTAGTACACCCCGGTCGTAGTCAAACCAGCACTGCAGTAACACTTGGTGACGTGGCGAGTCCCATAAGTGCAGTTCAAGCTGGTGAGGTGGCAAGCACAAGTAGTGTCCCGCTGCCACCAAAAAGACAAACACAGGCCCGTCGTGCCCATAGTGCCCTTCCTGCTGCATTCGCCAATCCTAATTGGGAACCCACCGCTTCTGCAGCGCCCGTACTTCCCCCATTCACATCCCCAACCAAATGCAGTCGGCTGCATGAGAGGCATTTTCTTTATGTCCTCCCGAGTACCCCTACCCAACGAACCCCCCAAAAAAGATGTCGTGTCTGCAGCAAGCGTGGATATAGGCGTGACACCCGCTATTATTGTCCCTCCTGTCCTGACAATCCTGGTCTTTGCATTGGTGAATGTTTTGAACGCTACCATGCACTAGTTGAGTATTAGCGTAGGGTACAGCATTGCACAGACTAGGCACACTTTCACAGGGTCTCCCGAGATGCCATCGCATTTTGAGAGACCCGAACCTGGAACCGGTTACAGTTATAAAAGTTAGTTACAAAAAAAAGTGTAAAAAAAAAAAAAAAAAAAAACACAAACAAAAATATAAAATAAAAATAGTTGTCGTTTTATTGTTCTCTCTCTCTCTATTCTCTCTCTATTGTTCTGCTCTTTTTTACTGTATTCTATTCTGCAATGTTTTATTGTTGTTATGTTTTATCACGTTTGCTTTTCAGGTATGTAATTATTTATACTTTACCGTTTACTGTGCTTTATTGTTAACCATTTTTTTGTCTTCAGGTATGCCATTCACGACTTTGAGTGGTTATACCAGAATGATGCCTGCAGGTTTAGGTATCATCTTGGTATCATTCTTTTCAGCCAGCGGTCGGCTTTCATGTAAAAGCAATCCTAGTGGCTAATTAGCCTCTAGACTGCTTTTACAAGCAGTGGGAGGGAATGCCCCCCCCCCCCAACATCTTCCGTGTTTTTCTCTGGCTCTCCTGTCTCAACAGGGAACCTGAAAATGCAGCCGGTGATTCAGCCAGCTGACCATAGAGCTGATCAGAGACCAGAGTGGCTCCAAACATCTCTATGACCTAAGAAACCGGAAGCTACGAGCATTTTATGACGTAGATTTCGCCGGATGTAAACAGCGCCATTGGGAAATTGGGAAAGCATTTTATCACACCGATCTTGGTGTGATCAGATGCTTTGAGGGCAGAGGAGAAATCTAGGGTCTAATAGACCCCAATTTTTGCAAAAAAGAGTACCTGTCACTACCTATTGCTATCATAGGGGATATTTACATTCCCTGAGATAACAATAAAAATGATTTAAAAAAAAAAAAAAAAATGAAAGGAACAGTTTAAAAATAAGATAAAAAAATAATAATAATAAAGAAAAAAAAAAAAAAAAAAAAAAAAAAAAAGCACCCCTGTCCCCCCTGCTCTCGCGCTAAGGTGAACGCAAGCGTTGGTCTGGCGTCAAATGTAAACAGCAATTGCACCATGCATGTGAGGTATCGCCGCGAAGGTCAGATCGAGGGCAGTAAGTTTAGCAGTAGACCTCCTCTGTAAATCTAAAGTGGTAACCTGTAAAAGGCTTTTAAAAATGTATTTAGTTTGTCGCCACTGCACGTTTGTGCGCAATTTTAAAGCATGTCATGTTTGGTATCCATGTACTCGGCCTAAGATCATCTTTTTTATTTCATCAAACATTTGGGCAATATAGTGTGTTTTAGTGCATTAAAATGTAAAAAAGTGTGTTTTTTCCCCAAAAAATGCGTTTGAAAAATCGCTGCGCAAATACTGTGTGAAAAAAAAAAATGAAACACCCACCATTTTAATCTGTAGGGCATTTGCTTTAAAAAAAATATATAATGTTTGGGGGTTCAAAGTAATTTTCTTGCAAAAAAAAATTATTTTTTTATGTAAACAATAAGTGTCAGAAAGGGCTTTGTCTTCAAGTGGTTAGAAGAGTGGGTGATGTGTGACATAAGCTTCTAGATGTTGTGCATAAAATGCCAGGACAGTTCAAAACCCCCCCAAATGACCCTATTTTGGAAAGTAGACACCCCAAGCTATTTGCTGAGAGTCATGTTGAGTCCATGGAATAATTTATATTGTGACACAAGTTGCGGGAAAGAGACAATTTTTTATTTTTTTTATTTTTTTTTGCGCAAAGTTGTCACTAAATGATATATTGCTCAAACATGCCATGGGAATATGTGAAATTACACCCCACAATACATTCTGTTGCTTCTCCTGAGGACGGGGATACCACATGTGTGGGACTTTTTGGGAGCCTAGCCGCGTACGGGACCCCGAAAACCAAGCACCGCCTTCAGGCTTTCTAAGGCCGTAAATTTTTGATTTCACTCTTCACTGCCTATCACAGTTTCGGAGGCCATGGAATGCCCAGGTGGCACAAAACCCCCCCAAATGACCCCATTTTGGAAAGTAGACACCCCAAGCTATTTGATGAGAGGTATAGTGAGTATTTTGCAGACCTCACTTTTTGTCACAAAGTTTTGAAATTTGAAAAAAGAAAAAAAAAAATGTTTTTCTCGTCTTTCTTTATTTTCAAAAACAAATGAGAGCTGCAAAATACTCACCATGCCTCTCAGCAAATAGCTTGGGGTGTCTGCTTTCCAAAATGGGGTCATTTGGGGGGGGTTTGTGCCACCTGGGCATTCCATGGCCTCCGAAACTGTGATAGGCAGCGAGGAGTAAAATCAAAAATGTACGCCCTTAGAAATCCTGAAGGCGTTGCTTGGTTTTCGGGGCCCCGTACGCGGCTAGGCTCCCAAAAAGTCCCACACATGTGGTATCCCCGTACTCAGGAGAAGCAGCTAAATGTATTTTGGGGTGTAATTTCACATATTTCCATGGCCTGTGTGAGCAATATATCATTTAGTGACAACTTTGTGCAAAAAAAAAAAAAAATTTGTCACTTTCCCGCAACTTGTGTCAAAATATAAAACATTCCATGGACTCAACATGCCTCAAAGCAAATAGCTTGGGGTGTCTACTTTCCAAAATGGGGTCATTTGGGGGGGTTTTATGTCATCTGGGCATTTTATGGCCTTCAAAACTGTGATAGGTAGTGAGGAGTAAAATCAAAAATGTACGCCCTTAGAAATCCTGAAGGCGTTGCTTGGTTTTCGGGGCCCCGTACGCGGCTAGGCTCCCAAAAAGTCCCACACATGTGGTATCCCCGTACTCAGGAGAAGCAGCTAAATGTATTTTGGGGTGCAATTCCACATATGCCCATGGCCTGTGTGAGCAATATATCATTTAGTGACAACTTTTTGTAATTTTTTTTTTTTTTGTTATTATTCAATCACTTGGGACAAAAAAAATGAATATTCAATGGGCTCAACATGCCTCTCAGCAAATTCCTTGGGGTGTCTACTTTCCAAAATGGGGTCATTTGTGGGGGTTTTGTACTGCCCTGCCATTTTAGCACCTCAAGAAACGACATAGGCAGTCATAAATTAAAGGCTGTGTAAATTCCAGAAAATGTACCCTAGTTTGTAGACGCTATAACTTTTGCGCAAACCAATAAATATACACTTATTGACATTTTTTTTACCAAAGACATGTGGCCGAATACATTTTGGCCTAAATGTATGACTAAAATTGAGTTTATTGGATTTTTTTTAGAACAAAAAGTAGAAAATATCATTTTTTTTCAAAATTTTCGGTCTTTTTCCGTGTATAGCGCAAAATATAAAAACGGCAGAGGTGATCAAATACCATCAAAAGAAAGCTCTATTTGTGGGAAGAAAAGGACGCAAATTTCGTTTGGGTACAGCATTGCATGACCGCGCAATTAGCAGTTAAAGCGACGCAGTGCCGAATTGTAAAAAGTGCTCTGGTCAGGAAGGGGGTAAAACCTTCCGGGGCTGAAGTGGTTAAAGCACTTATTTGTAATAATTCACTTTTTCCATCACTTACACATATATTATGCGCTGCATTTTTTAATGTATAGGCTCCTACTGGGCCCAGGCGTCTCCTGGCTGCCACTTAGCCCCGCCTCCTCCTGGCTGCCACTAACCCCACGCCTCCTCCTGGCTGCCACATTCCACAGCCTCCTCCTGAGTGCCACATTCCACAGCCTCGTCCTGGCTGAGGTCTTCCTGTGTATGAAAAAGGGACATAGTTTTAGTTTTTTAGTCATCAATCACACACAATTTTCACCTCATGACTGTTGCAAATTGAATGTTAACAAATATAACTGATGATCATTTTGAGCCCAGCATTTTTCATTCTTGTCCCAATTATTTTTGCCCACTACTGTCTACTGATATGTCAAACACTTTATTAAATCAGCAATTAGATCAATAATAACAATCTAGTAAACATCATTTATTTATTGACCAGAAATCTGTAGAAGAATTCTATACCTGGCTCCAGCTGGGCTCCTCCACTTCTTCCGGGCAGGAAGTCCCAGGTTGGACATCGGAAGCCTCAGCCGGGGTGGAAGGAAGAGTGGAAGGAAGAGTGGAGTGGGATTCCCTGACTGCAGTCTGGTCTGAAAGAAATCGCAGTCTCTCATAGTACCACAGCCTGGGGACATAAATGTCATCTGCTGCAGCTCCTGATCTCTGGGAATCCGTGACCTTCTTGCGCTCCCTTAGATAAGTGCTCCTCAGGCCACCAATTTTGGCTTTTAAATAGGGGATGGTTGCTGTGGGGACCACCGGCTTCACCAACTCCAGCAGTTTCTCCAGCGCTGTCTGCCTCTTTTGTTTATTATTGTATTGGGGGTGTTTGGCCTGCCGCAGACAGGACAGCTCCCTGTATTTGTCTATGAACAGGGGGAGGAAGTTGTGGTCATTGAAGCCATCCATTTTCTCTGCAAGACACAACACAAGACAAACCCTAATGTCAGGCAAAACTCTCCTAATCTTGTTACAATATAGGCCTTAATTTAGAAGCAGTATAGGCCCAAGTTTAGATCTTTAGAACCTTCGTTATCGGCGCCTCCGATACTCCTTCCTCTGCTCACAGATCGCAGATACTATTCATTACACACTCCTGTCCCCTGCATTCTGTGCATTATGTACTCCTGGAACCTGTTCTCTGTGTGTCATGTACTCCGAAAACCCAGCACTGACTACAGCCCTATCTGCATTACATACTCCTGATCCTTGAACACATTACATTACACACCCTGGACACCTGCAGTCTGTGTTATGTATCCTAAACACAACACTGACTGCAGCACTGTGCATGGGACATTCCCAACACTCCTGCACTATATACACAATACTGTACATTATAAACTTTTCATAGTGACAATTTTAATGAAGTTCGTCTTTAAGGTAGGCTCAAACAAAGTAATCAAAGCATATTTTATAGGTACAAGGAAGCCTAGGATTTGCTTAACCATGCCCCCCCTATCATTAAGACCTTGACCACACCTACATTTTTCAGCAGCACACATAGCTCACTTCCCTTCAATTGTCTCTCATTCTGAAGTTAAAAAGTTGGGAGGTATGGTCTAAATCTGGCACTGCCCTATACAGCAGCTGTTAAACTGGGAGATGGAGGGGAAGGACTGGGGAACCAATCTGGTATTCTGCTATAAAATGTGTTTCCCAAGAACATGCTGATAGGAGGAGAGAGCAGAGTGAGTAAAGGTAAGACCTCAGCAGCCTGCCGCTACTTATTTATTGTCCAGTCAGAAGGCTACAGAGAGTAAGGCTAAGTACAGCTTTCCAAGGTTCTCCTGCATTAAACCATCCCCTGTGCCATAAATCGAGCACACCCCACCAGCACTGCAGGAATGAGCACTTTGCTGAGTTCAAAACCCATGCATGTGCTGTGTGCTGGGTCTGCACCAGATGTATGGTAGGGAGGTAGGACAGAGAGGGTCACTCACACTAGGAATTTTTCTGACAGGCTTGGTAGAGGGGCTGCACATGGCCTACAGGTATGAAATTGAAAAGAAGATCCTTTAAATGTTGCACAGTCATTTTTAGGCTACTGGCGATGCTTAAATGCATGGGAAGTTTTTTTGGAAAGGTGAACTTAGCCTTTAAATTACAAAAAATTCACCCAACTGCTCTACCTAGCTCCCCCCCACCGCAGGTCCATGTAGGCATGTGCAGTCTGTTTTCTTCACTGCAGGTGGCACTCAACTGCGGCCGCAGTGCAGAGGAAGAGGAAGTCAAGAGGAACATGGTTCCTATATGGTTTCCTGGGTCACTGGGGTTTATGATCTTTTTGTTCAACAGGATTTGGACTTTATTATGTTATAGTCACTATGTATCATTGTTTTATCATGTTGCATTTCACTTTTTTTTATATTTGTGCATATCCATTGATATGAAACTTACTTCACTCACTATCACAGTGATTTATACCCACAAGCGCTACACTTTTTTATTTTACTTATTTTGGACTTTGTTTGTTCTAGTTTTAGCAGATGTATAC
This sequence comes from Lithobates clamitans, assembly GCA_037952925.1. NCBI lineage: Eukaryota > Metazoa > Chordata > Amphibia > Anura > Ranidae > Lithobates > Lithobates clamitans. Next base: position 736,745 of record JBBGZY010000286.1, read on the forward strand.
ATTTCACTATTTTGTTTATTTTGGGGTTTAGCGCAGCAATTTTTCACATATATCCAATTAGATTGCAAACTCAGAGGGATAAATCATCCTTTCCTAGGTACTCCTATGAAATCTCGTTAGCAGAGGATGAAGGAAAGGGACTTCATGGTGTATTATATCCAGTTGATTTATTTAAAAAAATATATCATACATCTTAGAAAACGGTAGCAAGTAAAACTTTCAAAAACAGACACGGCTGGTGACGTACAAGGCATAGACTGGGAACGAAGGCTATTAAATACTAGTGAAGCAGGAGAGACACCGGAAGAGCAATTCCTGGCTCTTCCTGTGTAGTGTCATCCGTTTCATAGGATTTAAATAACAGTAATCACTTTGTAATTGACAAAGCATATTATGTGAATGAAAAAACACTTAAACATTAATAAAAATAAGTAATAAAAAATTATAATTAGAAAAATAAAAAAATATTCTAAAAAATGATTATAAAAAAGGAGGTTGTTTCTCCAAGGTAAATTAAGCCTCCAGTATTAATTAAGATATCATATATGACGGGATAAATAGTAATGATATTACTAAAAAATACTATATAAAAAGTTTGAAAAAAGTATTAATATATCCAACTACCCATCTGATATCAATACAGTTAGGGTGTATGCCACTAATCCGATAGGTACATAATACCAACCTGAAATAGCAATACACAAGACTCCAGAATGGAACCACATGAACACAGAATACCTAAAATTGAGAATTAAAAAATATGTATACAATAAACCACTGATGACTGTTTAATATTAATTAATTAAAAAAGGGGATAGAGGGGATTTTAGAAGATCGTATGCAAGCAAAAATGCTGTTTTTTATTTTCCTTGCATGTCTACAGCGATTGCACTTCCAAGTGCACCTGTAGTGCACTTCCAAGTGCACTTGCATTGCACTTGTAGTGCAAAGTGGATTTGTCTTTAGTAAATAACCCCCTCTGTGTTCTATAAACCCTTTGCGAATATTTGTTAGATGTTCCCCTATTCAGACATTTAGTGCCCTTGTGGTCCTCCCAACATACTGAAGGCAACAAGGACACTTGAGTAAATAAATGACCCCTATAGTTCCACATGTAATAAAATCTTTAATATTATATGTTTTAGAGGTGACCTGTGAGGAAAAAGAGGAGGTCCTAAGAGTTCTAGAAGTTTTGCATACCTTGCATCTTTTACATGGAAAGAAACCAGTCAAATTCCCAAACATATTGATTTTGGTGGGTTGATTGCACTTGGCACTAACGCATCTTTCAAAGTTTGATTCCTCCTATATATAACATTTGGTTTGTTAGGGAGTAAAGGCCCTAATACTCTACGGTTTTTAAGACATTCCAATGCTTTTTCCTTACTTTGTTCAACCACCAATATTGAGAAGAAAAAGTGGTTATAAAAGCACACTCAAAATCACGATTAGTTCCCAAATCCTTATTTTTAGGGGCCAAAAATGTATCTCTATCTGTAACTGAGATATCTTGTAATTCTCTTACTAAGATCCTAGGGTCATACCCTTTTTCTATAAAACAATCTTTTAGTATATTTGCTTGAGACTCATAATCACCTATTCGCAAACAATTTCTACTGATATGCTGAAATTGGCCCTTGGGTATGGCTTTAAGCCAATTAGGATGATGACAGCTATCTGTACGTATATAACCATTCCTATCAGTGGACTTGAAAAAGTCTTGGTTAATAACCATCCTTGATCTTTAAAGATAACTAGATCGAAAAAATTAACAGATGCCCCACAAAGAATGAAAAATTTAAGGGGGTCTGAATACTTTCCGTCCCCACTGTATGTATATATTTTATATATTTGCTCACTATTGGTTGCGCACTGAGCTACACAAGTGTATATATATATATATATATATATATATATATATATATATATATATATATATATATATATATACATACACTTGTGTAGCTCAGTGTTTAGGCTAAGCAACAGCAGCACCTTTTCTATCACTTTTTCTTTTGGGTCAGCACAGATATTTTTTATACACATAAAGGTTCCAGATGAGTAGGAAAAGAATAGGGATCCCCAACTTCTCCTGCAAAAAACCTTTATGCTTGGGCTCCAGTTGTCCAGGCCACAGTCCACCCCTCAAGAGAGACACTGTGTGGTTGATTTACTAAAACTGGAGAGTGCAAAATCTGGTGCAGCTGTGCATGCTGGCCAATCAGCTTCTAACTTCTATTTAATTAAGCTTTGACAAAAAAACCTGGAAGCTGATTGGTTTCTATGCAGAGTTGCACCAGATTTTGCACTCTCCAGTTTTAGTAAATCAACCCCTGTCAGTTCAGTTGAGCTCTGCTCTGTTACAATCTGCTGTACACCTGTGAGTGTTCCTGGTTGGGCTGCCTTCCGCTGAGCTTGTGAATTGTTGTATTCTGACTACAATATAAGTTCTTTCTATTTGCAACTGGACCGTGCACGAGTTACCGCTGCCGCACCAAGCTGTACCCTCCCACATCCGCACCTACCTCCTAACTTCCTTTTCATTTTCCAGAGTTTGTTTCTTTGTACCAAAAACTAATGTTCAAGCTTTTATACACTGTAAAGTGCTTTAGATCCATCTCATAACATACAGTACAAGTGCACAAAATACAATTAAAATGTTAAAAATGCATTCTTATAAATACAGGAGACTGGAGGAGCCTGAACTTGAACTGGCTTGACATATCCATAAAACTTTTATTCAATGCAAATATGTTTTTTCTTTTTACAACTTTGAAAAATTGGTAACGTACCTGGACTGGTTTACTACTACTGTATATGGCTGATTTACTACTATAAGGCTGTAATGCTCTTGTCAGGGTCATAAAGCAATGCTAGGAATTGCAACAGAGCAAAACATTTGAACAAAAGCCCCTTAGCATACTACTGTTCTAACAGTGTTGGCTTTCAATATGAGGTCAGTGTAAAAAGATAGCCAGCTAGGAAAACAAAATGTGACACGTGTTGTTTGAAGGCTCACACCTGTCTGCGTCTCTTCCACCACATTGCTCTTGGAATGTCACGCACTACATGTAACACTTGGCAATCGGGACATCAAAAGGACATCAGAGTTCAACTACATATATTAAGGATGGAAGAATGCCTGCCTTTCTTTTCAGATATACATGCGGATGGCCACTGGTAACTTTTATGCACAGTTTTTTTCATTAGTTAGTGTATTTGACCCAAGAAGTCCAATTGTCTTTTACATTTTGAAAGCTTAAAATGACACTCAAATCTGGTTTTAAAAAAATCGATTAAAGTATGTGTTCTTAAATAAGAACTTCAGCCAAAAGGGGAAGTTCTCCTTTAAGTCCTCCTCCACCCCTCCTCTGCCACATTTGGCATGTCATTTTTTTGGGGTGGGGGGGGGGCAGGTACCTAGTTTTGATCGCTTGGGTGATCCAAGTGGAAGTTCTCCTCTCCCCCTCTCTCCCTGCAGTCTTCTGGGACACATCACATGCCCCAGAAGCCTGTGGGACCATTTAAAATGCGTGGCGCGGATGCCAAAAACAGCACAGTCAGCTGCCTACAGTTAATTTGTCGTTGCCGGGAGCTCTCAGGCTAGTGAAGAAATATAATAATAACTGAGGATAAAACACCTGATTTAAGCTCAAACCTTCATATGGAAAAATTATTTAATTCAACTCACTGTATTCACCAGAAAAAAATGTTTATTAGAAATCAAGTAATGAAGAAAAATGTAACCATCAAATTGGTACAACATCACACAAACACCCATATTGTTAAAAAGCCAATTCTCCACCTCATGTACATGAGTGTATATACAGTATATACGTATATAGATATACAGTATCTCACAAAAGTGAGTACACCCCTCACATTTTTGTAAATATTTTATTATATCTTTTCATGTGACAACACTGAAGAAATTACACTTTGCTACAATGTAAAGTACTAAGTGTACAGCTTGTATAACAGTGTAAATTTGATGTCCCCTCAAAAAACTCAACAAACTTCTGGGACGACAGCCATGCAGACCGATTTGATGCAGTGTGCGGTGTATGGTCTGAGCACTGACAGGCTGACCCCCCCCACCCCTTCAACCTCTGCAGCAATGCTGACAGCACTGATACATCTATTTCCCAAAGACAACCTCTGGATATGATGCTGAGCACGGGCACTCAACACCTTTGGCCGACCATGGCGAGGCCTGTTCTGAGTGGAACCTGTCCTGTTAAACCGCTGTATGGTCTTGGCCACCGTGCTGCAGCTCAGTTTCAGGGTCTCTGCAATCTTCTTATAGCCTAGGCCATCTTTATGTAGAGCAACAATTATTTTTTTCAGATCCTCAGAGAGTTCTTTGCCATGAGGTGCCATGTTGAACTTCCAGTGACCAGTATGAGAGAGTGAGAGCGATAACACCAAATTTAACACATCTGTTTCCCATTCACACCTGAGACTTTGTAACACTAACGAGGCACATGACACCAGGGAGGGAAAATTGCTAATTGGGCCCAACTTGGACATTTTCACTTAAGGGTGTACTCACTTTTGTTGCCAGCGGTTTAGACATTATATATATATATATATATATATATATATATATATATATATATATATACACAATAATGAATTTGATTTCTCATAATGATACAATGAGTTTGAGAGAAAAAAAAGAAAATTTATTGAATACGATAATAATTATTTAAATTAGATATTAAAGAGGAAGTAAACCCTGCAAAGTAAAAGCATAATGGGCTAGTATGCACTGCATACTAGCCCATTATGTGGCACTTACCTGCAAATGAAGCACGCAATGTCCACGATGTCCCCACTGGTGGAAGCATCCATCTTCACCGCTCTTCCTTCCGGGGCCGCGGACTCCAGCTCTGTGACTAGCCAGAGCCCCGTGACGTCACTTCTGTGCTTGCACGTGGGAGCCGCCATTTACGGCACACGCTGGGGAAGAAACGGCACAGAGGGCCATTTCTTCACTGTTCATGCGCCCATGACATCATCAGCGCACTACAAGGCAAATATCTCCTAAATGGCGCATGTTTAGGAGATATTTTCAGTACATATAGGTAAGCCTTATTATAGGCTTACCTATATGTACGAATAGGTCAAGGGGGTTTACAACCACTTTAAGTTTTCAAGAAGGGAACAAAGTGAAGAAGTAGACGGGTGAGAACAGCGCTGGATCCCTGGACAGGTTAGTTAGATTAATTTCAAAAGTACATCCTGTTCAGCCTTCTCCAAATCTCTGAAATCCTCTTTTTTTTGTGATCCAACTTCCTGGAGGGGTGGGGGGCAGAGATAAGGCCTGAATATTTATGGAGTCTTCTCTAATCCCTGGGTGAGGATGGCTCAGAAGGTGGAGAGATAGCCCATAAGTAGTCTGGAGCCTGGCCATGCTAGAGTCTAGGGTCCAGTGGCCTGGGAGGGGACCCCAGTGCTGGGGGCTCTGCCTCCAGGCAGAAGGAGCCAGAGAGGAAGAGAGAGAACAGTTAAAGAAGCCTTACACCCTTTGATTCTCAGCTAGGCTTAGCTGAGTCACCTTGGGAACCATTGGGACCTGTCTAGCAGGAGGACTGTTCAGTAGTCACCACATAAGCTAAAGAATCTTTACAAGGGACTGAGTGAGTCGCTTCAATTCTACACCCCAGAGCCTATAGAGGAGAAACAGCCAAGTGCAATACCCAGCTAGCTATGAACAAGGGACAGCTTAGAGGCACCAAAGCCCCTACAGCTACCCTGTACTTCTTGCGTGGGAATACTAAAGAGAAGACAGATGCCTTAGCATTATTCTACACAGATAGAGTGTCTGCAGGCAGAAATTGGAGTTGTGCTTTACCAGTTGGGCTGATCAGTTGTCCTAAGGGAAAACAGCACTGTGATCTTTTCAAGCAGCCAGAGACAGTTTTCCTAGTCTTCAGATTCCATTTAACTATATTTCTGGGCATTCCATATCTTCCCATCCCCATCCAAGTTTATTCCCCAAGAAACTAAAAATAAAACAAAACCCTGGACTGGTTTTTGACTACTAAATGCTGAAAATACCTGTTGCCTGGTTGTGCTTGCAAAGGGGGACCCAAAAAATCCTAGCAGCCATTAAGGCACAGAACAGTGCACATGACAGCAACGAATGTGCACTGACTGGAGGAGAGGCATGGGAGCTCAGAGGACATTACAAAGAAGCAGATAAATAAGAAATGTGTAGCACCCTATAGTTGTGCTAGCTGTTAGTGTAAGCAAATTTCTCTAGCTCAAGGTTAAGACTGAGCTGTGAATCTGGGTCAGGGTTCAGTGACTCAGGGCTGGATGACTCATCCTAGCAGTCTATGGTGCCTCCCCCTGTTTTCTGGGACATTGGAGAATGTTCTAGACATAGTGGGTGGAGCTGCTTGGCATATTTATCAGGGCCTCATCCAATCCCCAGTAAAGGGCTGGCAGGCCACCTCATAATTAGGCATGAGTCATGCCAGCAAGGGAAGTCAGGTGGAAGATGGAGTGCTGAGTAGGCTGTCAGTGGCCCTCAGGGGTGCTCCTTAGTCTGGGGGGTGACCTTGGGCCAGGGCTTAGGTGCTGGAAGGCTCCTGCCATAACACATGGCGGAAGCCCTTCCTGGAGGCACAGGAGCAAGGAGAGAGGACAGCAGGAGCAGGTCAGCACTACTGTGAGATCTCCTGAGAATCAGCCGGGTGGGCTGGTGAGTGTCAGTCTGGAGGACTGTTGTGGAGAAGGTAGCTCGGAGGGCTAGTGAAAGGAGAAGCTACAGCCAGGTGGGCTGGCAGTGCCTGAAGCGGTGGTGCTGGGATCAGCCGCCACAGGAGGAATAGTAAGTTGGACACTGTAATCTTTTTGCTACACAACCAAGGGGCATAGGGTTCCTGCCTGTAATGGGCCATTGTCTTTAATCTGCCTGAGTGACTGTCAGATCTTCACACAGTGATCCAGCTGGGTTCTGCAAGCAAGTGTGTAATGGAGGAAGAAATAGAGCTGTATATAGAGACTGTATGTAGAGGCTTTATATAGGAAGAATGTCCCTGAAGTTCTGCTAAAGTTAAGTGCACATCCCATAACTTCCCATCCCTATTCAAGTTATAACCCTCTAATTAAAAAAAATGAAGTCACGGACTGTTCTCTGTCTCAAGAGTGCCTGTGAAGATTCAGTGTGCCTGGCTGCGCAGGGTGGGCGATCCCAGTTTAACTGTGGCTCCTTAGGGGGTGTGCTACAAATGATTTAATGAAAAATAGATTACAGTGCCATTAAATAGTGTCTATGTATCAGGCCTTTTTTTCAGCTGGAATACGGAGGAACGCAATTCCGTCAACTCCAGCCCTAAAAGTATCTAATGGCAAGGTGTGTTGGAGTTTGCTGGATGGTCTATTGATGCTGGCTGCTAAAGGGATCTATTGTCCCTGTGGAGGAGCCTATTGTTGCTAGGGGGACTTATGCTGCTTGGGGGGGGGGGGGGCAATTGTTGCTGGAAGGTATTTACTGTTGATGAGGGAGGGATCTAATGTTGGTGGCTTCTTGATGATCTATTGATGGTGACTGCTAGATCTATTTTTGCTGGCAGAATCTATCATTGCTAGGGTGGATCTATTGTTGCTGAATGGCCTGTTGTTGCTGGAGGTCTATTGTTGCTGGCTGCAAGAGATCTATTTGAATGCCTTTCTTGTTATCATTAGAAAATTTGATAAAAATTACCACAAAATTATACTAGGTTCAGTATTCTCTAAAAGACATGGTACAGGGCAGTGGGTAGGGGGGTCAGACAAGGGGTCACTTGGAAGGAGTGAGTACTTGCACCTATTCTCTGAGAAAAAAAGTCCTGCTGTGTAAAGATATTGTTCAAGGTCCCTTTAAAACAAAAAAGGCATCTGCATTGCTGGTCTTTAAATTTGAAGCTCAGTTTATCCAATAATAACAGAGTGGGTGGCTTTGCTAAGCTTCCCTCCTCTGTTATGAGCTCTCCCTTTAGCCTCAGTGCACACTGGATGCCGATGTGGCTCCCAGCAGGGGTCCTGTTTTGGGCTGAATTCGGACCTGAAACGGACCAGAAGACGCACAAGGCTCCTGTGCAAATTTGCACCGGAGCCGCATTGGAGATACATGAGAGAGCCGGTCACATGCTCCTGCTATTGCGAATTAGATGCAGGAATCACGTTCAGAGGATGAGGATGTAACTTCCTCCTCCTGATCTGCTCCGCCTTCACCTACTTCCCACTGACAACAGAAGGTTCGGGAGTCTGAGGAGATTTTCTATCTGGACCAGGATAGTGCTGCTGAGCTGGATGGCCAGGAGTCTGATGCCGCGTACACACGAGCGGACTTTACAGCAGACTTTGTCCGGCGGACTTTTCGACTGACTTTACGACGGACTTTCCGAATGAACGGACTTGCCTACACACGATCAACCAAAGTCCAACGGATTTGTACGTGATGACGTACGACCGGACTAAAACAAGGAAGTTCATAGCCAGTAGCCAATAGCTGCCCTAGCGTCGGTTTTTGTCCGTCGGACTAGCATAAAGACCAGTATGGAATCGAGTCCGTCGAAAAGATTTGAAACATGTTTAATTTCTAGGTCCGTCGAACTTTTGGGGAAAAAAAGTCTGCTGGAGCCCACACACGATCGAATTGTCCGATGGACTCCGGTCCCCCAAACCAAGTATGCTGTAAAGTCCGGTCATGTGTATGCCGCATTAGGTGACCTGAGAGCAATCCAGACTGGGACACTGCTAATGTAAGCGAGCAGAGCTCAAGCGCTGGCTGCACACAGAGGAGGGGGGAGGGGCAGGGATCACACAGGGGTATTCTAGAGGGGGGAAGAACAGGCTTCCCCAGAACTGTGTACACTGACTGCAACATCACCACACCATCCACATTCTCTGACTGTCTCCTGTATAATGCCTGCAATCTCTGACCATCTCCTGTATGATGCCTGCAGTCTCTGACTGTCTCCTGTATGATGCCTGCAGTCTCTGACTGTCTCCTGTATGATGCCTGCAGTCTCTGACCATCTCCTGTATGATGCCTGCAATCTCTGACTGTCTCCTGCATGATGTCTGTATTCTCTGACCATCTCCTGTATGATGCCTGCAATCTCTGACTGTCTCCTGCATGATGTCTGTATTCTCTGACCATCTCCTGTATGATGCCTGCAATCTCTGACTGTCTCCTGCATGATGTCTGTATTCTCTGACCATCTCCTGTATGATGCCTGCAATCTCTGACTGTCTCCTGCATGATGTCTGTATTCTCTGACCATCTCCTGCATGATGCCTGCAGTCTTTGACTGTCTCTTGTACCAAGCCTGCAGTCTCTGACTGTCTCCTGTGCCATGCCTGCAGGGGGGCCCCAAGAAAATGTTATCCCAGGGTCCCATCAATATTAAAGTCAGCCCTGGATCAAGTATGAAGTGATATCCAACTGCACCATTTACAAGGGCCAGTTTGGGATGTGCACCGTGACCGTGCAGTACCGACCCAAAACTAGCTTGTCCAGTGCCCTTTAGGGCACTGTGTCAGGAGAGAGCCCGGGGAGGGGGTTGCCCACACCAGGTGACACCAACCCCAATGACACCACTGACCAAAACACTCCATGTTAGCATATGGGCTGGTGTCCATTTCGACAGGCAGTAAAGTGGTGGTCCTGTGTTGTTTCTGTGCAGTGTACTGTTTACAATTTTTTTTTTTTACTTTTTTGAGAGTGTACAAAGTTAAACCCCATTCAGGTTTCTGCACTGCAGTGCATTGCACTGTAGTATGGTGATCTGCAGTGCCATTCAACATGCAGCAGACAGGCTTGAGAAAGGGAGACGCACCCCTGAAACATGTTGCCGTGTCCACCTGAAAGTAGGAGTGACCTATGTGAGCCCAGTGGCAGCAGTCTCCGATGTGTAGCTGAGCCCAGTAAGCTGAGTTGTTTACCTCCCTTCAGGGTGTCAGCCTGCAGTGAAAGATTCAGACTTAATGCCGAAATAACCACCGGACATCACTGGCCATGATGTGAGCAGTTCTACAACTTCAGCAAGAGGGGGCTGCATTCAAGGCGCTTGTAGTTTATGAAATATATGAGTGCAGTCATTGCTGATTTTAATACTTTCATCAATAAAGGTTTAATCTGCAAGGTATGTGCTTCCCTGTTTTTCTCTTGTTTGTCTTTTGCTCAGATCCAGTGCATTACCTTGTGCATGGTGTCAGGGCCAGATTAGGAGCATCATGGGCCTGGTGGTGAGCATTTTGTTGGACATTTTTTAAAAAGCGGCACTGATATGCAGCACTGATGAGCACTGCTAGGTGGCACCGATGGGCACTTATAGGTGCACTGATAGGTGGCACTTTTGGGCACTGCTATGTGGCACGGATAGGCAGCACTGATGGGCACTGATTGGTGGTATTGATGGGCAGGCACGGATGGGCACTGAAAGGTAGCACTGACTGGCATCACTGATGGGCACTGATTGGCATCACTGCTGAGTACTGACTGGCATCACTGCTGGGCACTGATTGGCATCACTGCTGGACAACGGTTGGGGCGGATCCGTGCCCTAATTATCTGTGCAGGTCTCCCTTGTGAGGAAATGCATCTAATCGGCTCTCCTCATCTCACACGCTGTCAGTGTGTGGAGAGGTGTGCCGATAACCAGCATTTCCTCGTTTACGTGTGATCAGCTGTGATTGGACACAGCTGATCACATTGGTAAAGATCCTCATCATTGGCGCATCACCGATCTAGGCGCATTTACCTAGATCGGTGATGCGCCATGTCCCAGGGATACCACAAACCACCAATTGCCGCGCAAGCACCCTCACGGGCGGGCAAGCATAGCAGGAGTGGGACAACGTCATATAACGTTGTCCTGGAACCTCAGCACAATCATTATTTTAAAAATGAAACACTGCCATTACTTATGATTTTGTGTACACTGAAAATAGAGAGCTAACACATTATCTTAGCCTACCTTATAGTCGAGGACTCATTAGCAACCGTTGAGATAATTAATACTTTGGTGAGAAGTATGTAATATACAATGTAATGTAATATACAATATAGTGTACATATGGTGCAGGAGTGTGTAATGTACAATATATTCACTAAATGGCGGACCACAGGCCAAATGCAGACCACGCCACTCTCCCATTCGGCCCACCGCGGTCCTGCCATTTAGGAGCCTTTTCTTCCCCTTACCATTGCTCTGTAATCCTCACAGCGCCGACAGCAGAAGGCGGGGCAATCCTGGATGGAGAGCGGAGCTGCCTGAGGTTAGCAAGCAGGTGATTGGCTGCTAGGATGAATGGTATTTCCAGCAACCAATCACTATCTTTCAACATCCGCCCTTCATCCAGACATGCTGTTCCTCCCTCCGATCACCGCACTGTGTAAGGTAAGACAGTGTGGGAGGGGGTGAAGTTACAGGGGGTGAAAACACTAATGTGAAAGGCTAAAAAGTAGTGAGAATGTGTGTGCTGAGGACAGTGATATTTGGGGCTAATGACATTAAAATTGGAGGAGCCTGAGGACTATGATGTGGGGGGGCTGAGGACATTGAAGTGGGGAGGGGGGCTGAGGACTGTGATGTGGGGGGCTGAGAACATTGACGTGGAGGGGCTGAGAACTGTGAAGTAGGGGGCTGAGGATTGTGATGTGGGGGGCTGAGGACATTGAAGTGGGGGGGCTGAAGACTGTGAAGTGGGGAGGGGGCTGAGGACTGTGAAGTGGGGGGCTGAGGACATTGAAGTGGTGGGGGGAGGGCTGAGGAATGTGATGTGGTGGGCTGAGGACTGTGATGTGAGGGGCAGAGGACATTTAAGTGGAGGGGCTGAGGACTGTGATGGGGGGCTGAGGACTGTGAAGTTGGGAGGCTGAGGACATTGAAGTGGTGGTGGTGGGGGGCTGAGGGCTGTGAAGTGGGGTGGGGCAGAAGACTGTGATGTGGTGGGCTGAGAAATGTGATGTGGTGGGCTGAGGACATTGAAAGGGTGGGGGGGGCTGAGGACTGTGATGTGGTGGACTAAGGACATTAAAGTAGAGGGGCTGAGGACTGAGAAGTGGGGGGCTGAGGACTGTAATGTGGTGGGCTGAGGACATTGAAGTGGGGGGAGGCCTGAGGTCTGTGAAGTGGGGGGGGTTGAGGATTGTGAAGTGAGGGGGCTGAGCACATTGAATTGGTGGGGGAGGGCGAGGACTGTGATGTGGTGGGCTGAGAACTGTGATGTGAGGGGCAGAGGACATTTAAGTGGGGGGCTGAGGACTGTGATGTGGTGGGCTGAGGACATCGAAGTGGTGATGGGGGGCTGGGGACTGTGAAGTGGGGAGGCTGAGGACATTGAAGTGATGGGGGGGTGAGGACTGTGAAGTGGGGGGTAGAGGACTGTGATGAGGTGGGCTGAGGACAGTGAAGTGGGGGGGTCATCCAAATAAAATGAATGAATATGAATACACAAATTTTTTTCATTTTAATTTATTTCAGATTAGTTGAAATTTGTTACTATTGTGATCTGAATATTCGGATACAGTGGCGGTGCGTCCATTAAGGGCGCATGGTCGCCGCCCCCTCTCTCCAGCCACCCCCTCTATGTAAAATGGATAGATTCATGCATTGCATGAATCTATCCATAGACATTGTAGCCACCCCCTATTCAGGTGTCCGGCCCCTTATCGGACACCAGGCACCTGAATTCCAGCAGCGGGGGGTGTTTTTTGAAGCACCTGATTAGAGCCATAGGCTCTAATTGGCTGCAAAAAAGGTGAACTGCGAGCGCAGAGCATTGAGCTCGCAGTCTACCCACGTGTGTTAGCGAAGCAAATTAATATTTTCTTTTCTAACACTGAACCACCTCTCTGCCAATCAGGAGGCGCGGATCTAATACCGGTCACCTGACTTGCTAAAGGCAGAGGCGATCACATTGGCCACCTAGCAGAACAGGAAGAAGAGACGCAGGAAGGACATAGGAGCTATCGCCTGACCCGTGCTACCCGTCCCACAGCTCGCCGCAGTCACCCGCTGCCTGACCCGCCACCACGATGGGGTAAGTGCCGGGCAGACAGCGGATGGGCAAGCAGGCGGGGGGCACAGTGGCTGCACAAATTTTGGGCACAGAGGCTGAATATGATAGGCACAGTTGGCTGCATTTGCTGGGCACAGAGGCTGCATATGATGGGCAGAGTTGGCTGCATTTGCTGGGCAGAGTTGGCTGCATTTGCTGGGCACTGTGGCTGCATATAATGGGCACAGAGGCTGAATATTATGGGCACAGTTGCCTGCATTTGCTGGGCACAGTGGCTGCATATGATGGGCCCAGGGGCTGCATATGATGGGCACAGTTGGCTGCTTATGATGGGCACAGTTGGCTGCATATGTTGGACACTGTTGGCTGCATATTATGGGCACAGTTGGCTGCATATGATGGGCACAGTTGGCTAAATTTTCTGGGCGCAGTAGACTGCATATTATGGGCACAGTGGCTGCATATGATGGGCACAGTGGCTGTATATGATGGGAACAGTGGCTGCATATGATGGGCCCAGTTGGCGAGATATTATGGGCCCAGTTGGCTGCATATGATGGGCCCAGTTGGCTGCATATGATGGGCCCAGTTGGCTGCATATGATGGGCCCAGTTGGCTGCATATGATGGGCACAGTTTGCTGCATTTTCTGGGCACAGTTGGCTGCATATGATGGGCACAGTTGGCTGCATATGATGGACACAGTTGGCTGCATATGATAAGCACAGTGGCTGCATATAATAGGTAGAGTGGCTGCATATGATGGGCACAGTTACCTGCAGATCATGGGCACAGTTGGCTGCATATGATGGGCACAGTGGCTGCATATGATGGGCACAGTTGTCTGCATATGATAAGCACAGTGGCTGCATAGGATGGGCACAGTGGCTGCATATGATGGGCACAGTTACCTGCAGATCATTGGCACAGTTGGCTGCATATGATGGGCACAGTGGCTGCATATGATGGGCACAGTTGTCTGCATATGATAAGCACAGTGGCTGCATAGGATGGGCACAGTGGCTGCATATGATGGGCACAGTTGTCTGCATATGATAAGCACAGTGGCTGCATATGATGGGCACAGTGGCTGCATTTGATGGCACAGTGGCTGCATTTGATGTCAGAATTTTTCAGTTTGTTTGCGCCCCCCCCCCCCCAAAAAAAAAAATTTGAGCACCAGCCACCACAGTTTGGATACATCTGAATATCCAAATAATTAAAATGTTGTCTGAATTTTTGTAACAGAATGAATCGCACATGTCTTGTGTAATCAGGGACAGCTGCAGTGGCGGCCCCCCTAATCCCTGCGCCCAGGCCCCAATCTACATGCAGGGCATCAGATGTATGGTTTCCAATGGGGTTTTTTTTTAGAAGCACATGATTAGAGCCAGAGGCTCTAATTGTCTTAAATAACGGGTGGACTCTGGGTGCAGAGCATTGCGCCCTGAGCCCACCCAGTTGTGTGAAAATAGCGAATTATTATTCGCTATTGTCTTCCTGATTCTCCTCCCGGCCAATCAGGCAGCCGATCCTGAGACCCGTCATCCGATTGGCTGGGAGGAGGATATGCGGAGGGGAGGAGAGGGAGTGCTGACTGATCAGAAGCCGTCCTGCTCCCGGGCTACTCATGGACTTTCCCGGAGTCTCTGGCTGCTGCTCTTACTGGATGGTGTTCGGATTGTAGCTGGAGAAGGATCTGTCACCGGCAGCAGATCGAGGTTAGTGCATGCAGCTGGCGATCAGCCCTCTTCACCAGGGACATCGCTGGGTACGCTGTGGGCTGATGGGCAGGGAATCCGAAGTCCCAGCAGCGGGTGTGTGTCACTTGTAAGCTGGCACCAGGCTGAATAGCTGCCCAATGCCCTGTGTAATTAGCAATCTGTACTGGTGACAGAGGAGATGTGCCTTTTAACTAGGACCCGACCGTCGTCTTCCTGTCCGTCTCCCCCCGGGAGGGGGGGTGTCTGCTGTAAGTTTGCCGCCCCTCACCCCCAAAATACCACTGGACAGCTGCAGAAGACTTTGCTTCAGTTCTTATCAAAGACTTGGGACTATAGTTAGATACTCATCAATCATCATTTTCCCCCCAATTTTTTTTTGTCACACTGCTGGTGGTCTTGTTTTTATCTGGCATGTAGTGTGGACAGTGTTACTTTTGTTGTTTAGAAAAATGCAGCATGTCTGCATTTTTCTGCACTGTAATGCGCATCACACCAGCATTGTAGTGTGAACGGGGCCATAGAACAAAATTGTTCTGGTTTTTTATCAAGTTTTACCAAGTTGGCCAGGCAGAATTCAGTCCTGTTGTTGAGCGCACCATGACGCAGGGGAGCGGGGGGGGGGGGTTTGTGACCACAGAGGAGTGGATTGAAAGAAGGTATTTACACAGATCTTTTTTTTAATCAACAGTATATAGCATAGATAGGAGGGAAGGAGTGGTTTTAAGCAAACATACAGTGCCTTGAAAAAGTATTCCTACCCCTTGAAATTTTCCACATTTTGTCACGTTGCAACCAAAAACGTAAATTAATTTTATTGGGATTTTATGTGATAGACCAACACAAAGTGGCTCATAATTGTGAAGTAGAAGGAAAATGATAAAAGGTATGCAACATTTTTTACAAATAAATATGTGAAAAGTGTGGCGTACATTTGTATTCAGCCCTCCTGAGTCAATACTTTGTAGAACCACCTTTCATGCAAACACAGCTGCAAGTTATTTTGGGGATGTCTCTACCAGCTTTGCACATCTAGAAAGTGACATTTTGCCCATTCTTCTTTGCAAAATAGCTCAAGCTCTGTCAGATTGGATGGAGAGCGTCTGTGAACAGCAATTTTCAAGTCTTGCCACGGATTCTCAATTGGATTTAGGTCTGCACTTTGACTGGGCCATTCTAACACATGAATATGCTTTGATCTAAACCATTCCATTGTAGCTCTGTCTGTATGTTTAGGGTCGTTGTCCTGCTAGAAGGTGAACCCTTGCCCCAATCTCAAGTCTTTTGCAGACGTAAAAGATTGCCCTGTATTTGGCTTCATCCATCTTCCCATCAACTCTAATCAGCTTCCCTGTCCCTGCTGAAGAAAAGCATCCCCACAACATGATGCTGCCATCAACAAGTTTCACGGTGGGGATGTGCAGTGTTAGTTTTCCGCCACACATAGCGTTTTTGCTTTTAGGCCAAAAATTTCAATTTGGTCTCATCTGACCAGAGCATCTTCTTCCATGTGTTTGCTCTGTCCCCCACATGGCTTTACTATAAACGGGACTTCTTTTGGCTTTCTTTCAACAATGGCTTTCCTCTTGCCACTCTTCCATAAAGGCCAGATTTGTGGAGTGCACGACTAATAGTTGTCCTGTGGACAGATTCTCCCACCTGAGCTGTGGGTCTCTGCAGCTCCTCCATAGTTACCATGGGCCTCTTGGCTGCCTCTCTGATTAATGCTCTCCTTGCCTGGCCTGTCAGTTTAGGTGGACGGACATGTCTTGGTAGGTTTGCAGTTGTGCCATATTCTTTCCATTTTTTGGATTATAGTTTGAACAGTGCTCGTGAGATGTTCAAAGCTTTGGATATTTTTTTAAAACCTAACACTGCTTTAAACTTCTCCAAAACGTTATCCCTGACCTGTCTGGTGTGTTCCTTGGCCTTCATGATGCTGTTTGTTCACTAAGGTTCTCTAACAAACCTCTGATGGCTTCACAGAACAGCTATATTTATACTGAGGTTAAATTACACACAGGTGGACTCTAGTTACTATTTAGGTGGCTTCTGAAGACAATTGGTTCCACTAGATTTTAGTTCGGGGTATCAGAGTAAAGGGGGCTGAAAACAAATGTATGTCCCACTTTTCCGATATTTATTTGTAAAAGAGTTTGAAAACCCTTTATCATTTTCCTTCCACTTCACAATTATATACCACTTTGTGGTGGTCTATCACATAAAATCCCAGTAAAATTCATTTACGTTTTTGGTTGTAATATGACAAAATGTGGAACATTTCAAGGGGTATGAATACTTTTTCAAGGCACTGTATATACAGCCTTTACTTTGACTTTACCATCGGATGCTTAGTCTTCTTTGAGCAATACAGCTTGGTTCCTGACTCAACCCCAGCCTGTTAATTGTTAGCAAAGAAACATTACCACGCGGATGAGATCACCACTATGCTTTCTTTTTCTTGTCAGATTGGCATTTCTATGCAATGCACTATACTAAATGACTTACACAACCATCTCACACCTGCTCAGTCTGAATCACAATGTTCAAGGGATTACAGGAAGCTAATATAAAGACAGTTACTAATACTAAGTGTATTAAACAACACATTTAACTATTTGTAACGTATACATGAGTAAAAATAAATGTTCAGTTTTTTTTTCTGCTGGAATTAAGCTTTAGGCACACCTGTGCACATTCCAAACTGCTATGTCACACCTCTGAAAACATTATACCTTAATGCTGGTCATCTACTCTTATGCCTCGTACACACGGTCGGATTTTCTGACGGAAAATGTTCGATGGGAGCCTTTTGTCGGAAATTCCAACCGTGTGTAGGCTCCATCGGACAGTTTCCATCGGAATTTCCGTTGCACAAAATTTGAGATCTGGTTCTCAAATTTTCCAACAACAAAATCCGTTCGCGTAAATTCCGATGGTGTGTAGAAAATTCCGACGCACAAAGTGCCACGCATGCTCAGAATAAATTACGAGACGGAATCGCTCGGTCTGGTAAAACTACCGTTCGTAATGGAGATAGCACATTCGTCACGCTGCAATTTTTTAAATAGTTTAATGCAGCGCATTCTCTTCTTCTTTAGAATGCTAGAAGAATGAAGTTGTTTTGTTGCTCATATTCACACAGAGTTCTCACAAACTGATTTCTTTATTATTTCTCGTGATCTCCTGAATCATATTATTTATTTTTTTCGTCTGATCTCCATAATAATATTTCTAATTTTTGTTTATATATATATTTTTTTTATTTTTTATTTTTATCAAGATCTCCTATTTTTTTTTTTTTTTCTATAGTGATCTCCATAATATTTTTTCTCGTTCTGTGTGTCAAGTTACCACAACACCATTATTATCTTGTATTTTTTAATCTCAAGGAGGTTGGTTTGTGTTGGTGTCCCTTGTTAATTTGACATTGTATTTTGAAAATGTACCTGCCTACTCATAAACAATAAATTTGAATTAAAACACATAGCCAAGTATTTCAGAAAAAAAAATATCCATTTATTATGGGCCATAACAAAATAAAGAGGAAGGCAACGCTGGAGTAACTGCAGAAAGTTGCGAAGCCTTTGTACCCCAGGGCAGACATCAATAATTTTACAGTCAGAATTGGTGGCCTGAGGAGTCCTTATAATAGTGAGCACAATCCGGTCCAGGAGTACAAGAGATCAGGAACAGCAACAGATGACATATATGTCCCCAGGCTGTGGTCATACCACAGCCTGCATCTTTTGTCAGACCAGACTGAACCCAAGCCATCACTCTCTGGTCTTCCTTACACACTTCCTTCCAGGCTTCCTTTCAGGCTGTGGCTGTGGTGTTCTAATTGTGGCAGGAGATGGAGGAGGAGGAGGTGGAGGTGGAGGAAGAGGAGGAGGACCATGGTTGAACTCATGAACGTGGCTTTGGCTTGTGAGTTTGCCCCTCAACCCCTTATTCAGGGCTTGTAAGATCCGATACTCACATAAGAGGCGTTGGCCCTCCTCCATTTCCTGCATTTTGCCATGTAGGCATATTTCTCTTGATTATTTGGGGGGGGGGGTTCTGAGGGCCGCAGTAGCCTTCCGAAATAGGCCAATTGCAGCCTCCTCCAGGTTACTCCTCTTCCTGGGAGTTATTGGAATGCAGAGGGGAGGGACCTGGGATTCGGGCAGGCTACTGGGCCCGGCCACCTCCTGGCTGCCAGGAAAAAAGGAGATGCAGCTCACAAACACTCTTGCTCTGGAATGACACCGCCCTAGTGAGAACTGGTTCCAGGTGCTGGCTTTGCTGGTTTGCAGTGAGGTAGAAAGAAATCCTGGATAGCCGCACTCTTGACAATCCAGTCAAGACTGCTCTACCACCCTGTACGTCTCTGCAATTGACTGTATTGTTGGATTTTATTGAAATAAAGATGTCCTTATCCCAGGGTGCGGCTATCCAGGATTTCTTTCTACCTCACTACCTCCTTGCTGCCACTTACTCCTGCCACCTCCTGGCTGCCTCTTTCCACTGCCTGTCTGAGGCTTTCCTGTGTATGAAAAAGGGACATAGTTTTAGTTTTTTGTTCAGCAATCACAAACAATTTTCAGCTCATGACTGTTGCAAATTGAATGTTAATAAATAGAAAAGACTATCATTCTGACCCCAGCATTTTTCATTCTTGTCACAATCATTTTTGTCTACTACTGTCTATTGATATGTAAAATACTTTATGAAATCATAAATTAGTGATCAAAAATAACATCTATTTAACATCATTAATTTGACAACCAGAAATATTTTTAAGAATGCTATACCTTACTCAAGCTGGGCTCCTCCACATGTTGCTGCCTGGAAGGCCCAGGTTGGTCATCGGGAGCCTCAGCTGGGGGGGAAGGAAGCCTTGAAGGAAGAATGGAGCATGCTGGCCCGGGGTTACTCAGGTCTGACAGAAAATGCTGTCTGTCATAGTACCACAGCCTGGGTACATAAACGTCATCTGCAGCTCCGGATCTCAGGGAATCCTGGACCTTCTTGCGCTCCCTATTATAAGTACTCCTCATGCCACCAATTTTGGACTTTAAATACTTGATGTCTGCTGTGGGGATTATCGCCTTCACAAATTCAAGCAGTTTCTCCAGCGCTGCCTGCCTCTTTCTTTGCTTCTAAAAAAACGGGTGGTTCAGCTGCCACAGAGAGGGCAGCTCCCTGAACATATCAATGAATATTGCTAGAAATTCCCTATTATTGAAGGGATCCATTTTCTCTGCAAGACACAACACAAGACAAACCCTAATGTCAGACGACTCTCATAATCTTGACCCAATATAGGTCTCAATCCCTAAGCAGTATAGGCCACTGATGCACCAACTTAAAATTGTACCTTCGTTATCACGATAGTCGCTTCCGGTACTCCTTCCACCGCTCACAGATCGTACGTATGACACACGCGTGTTACGCTTTATATACACTGCGCATGCTTGAAACTCCGCCCACCCCTGACGTTCTTTCTAGTGTATTCCCCGCCCCTTGTCTTTTGACGCCTTGGGGAGAGCACATGGCGGAGACACAGCAGGTGCAGACAGCAGCAGCAATGACGAAAGCCCGAAGCCACGAACATCCCTATCCTGGAGGAGATTTAAGGCCTTTAGATATGTCTTTTGTAGAGATGGTGGAGATGGTGGACATCTTGAAGAGGGCCGACTATAATGGGAAGCATGGACCTTACCTAAACCCAAATGTGAGAAAGGCCATGATCATGACTAAAGTTGTGAAAAGTCTGCACAGGACTTTTGGAGTACGACGATCCAAGGATCAATTGAGGAAACGCTGGTCAGGCCTGAAATTGAGGGAGCATGATCAGTACAGAAAGATCAGGAAACTGCTTCTAAAAAGTATTTGTCGTATGATCCTATTATTATTATTACTTGCATGCTGCTCCATGTGCTTTTCTTTACTGTTGTACAGTTTAAAATGACAACTTTCATGTTCATGGGCACAGTAATCAGTCGTAGGAAACATCGTTTGTTCGCCCACTTATAAGATGTTTTTGGCAGATACAGGTTAACTACATTTGTTCAGGCCTATTTGTATTAAAAGAAGTTTGTTGTCTAGATGTATTTGTAACTAGAATGAAATGGAAACTTGATTCAGTGTAAGGAGAGGACCCTCAGCAGCTGTTTACACATCTGGATGCAGGAGCACTAGTGTGGGACATCAGAACAAACTTTTTAGGGTGTCCCACACAGGTGCTCTAGTGGATACTAGGGGCGTCTCCATGGTGAAACTTTAACAAAATAGGTAAGTGTTCCAGCTTTAGAAAGGAAATAAAAATTTCTTCAGCTTGGAACTCTGCCAAAACAGACAATTGTACGACACTTCCAAGCAATGTTTCATTCCTATTTCTGCCATCAAATATCTGTGTGCTAAGTATACCTTTTTTTATTCACATAGGGGAAAAAAAGACTTGGGACATCTGAGGACACCAGGGACCCCCCACCTCCTAAAGAAGGGGAAATCCCAAAACCACAAGCAGAGGATGTGGAGAAAGGAGAAGTTTACGAAGTGGTCGAAATAGTCACCACAACAGGCGAGTGTCTGAGTCCACAGCTTCAGGTAATAGATGGATGCCTGCATATTTCTAATACATGGTGTTTTTTTATTTTAGGTGATGTGGATGTTGTGGAAGAAGAATCTAATTTCATAAGTGAAAGTGCCCAGATCCTCATCGGGGAGATAATGGGGTGCAATTGTGATTTTGAAAATATAAAGGAAAACATCAATGATGTTCAACAAAAAATGAAGAACATCATTGATGTTTTAGGCAGAATATAAAACACACAAAAATTGTACCGTTTTATTGTGTATTTTTGCTTTTAAAAACAAGTTTTAAAGTATTTTAAAAGCCAAATGTTGAAGATGCACATGGTGTGTCAACATGTGCTATCTGCCAATCATGGGATATCAATGTACACAATTTGTGGGTGCAACCCCTTCCTCGCAACTCAAGTAGGTGAGAGGAAGGGGTTGCACCCCCAAAACACATCCATTGATCCCCCATGATGGGAGCTAGCACATATTGACATTAGGCATGGGATCAGGAGGGAAATTCCCAGTTTGAATCACAATTTGTGTGCATCTTCAAAATTTTGCTTTTACAGGGGTGACATCACCCCATCTGATGAAGGCAATATCAACACAGTTTGAACATACTAATGTCTGATATTGCCTTCACTTTATCAAAGTTGAACTTTGTAAGTTCCTGAGTTGTGTATTGTTTTATTATTTGAAACATGCCTGTTTAACCAAAAAAAGGATATTTCTAATATGAAAAAAAAAAAAAAAGTTATACACCAAAGATGTTGGTTTGCCCAAAAACCCTTTTCTAACGCATATGTGAATGTGCTTTGAGTAAAATTGCCTTGATGACGCCATGTGGGAGGGAGAAACGTTGACGCTATTTCCGGTATCACTGACGTCACTTCCGGTCCCGTGGAACGCACGCCAGAAATGACGTTTTTACACCAACAGCTCCATTTTGAGGCTTGTTTTATCTTACTTGTTGCAAGTACCCACTCCCTTTTACAATAAAACCTTTTTAATGGTACTTCACTATCAGTTTCCTTCTGTTTTTGCTTCTGGGTACCTGCTGTTTCAGTGCAGTTTTAAGTGCACTTTTGCAGTGCACCTGGAGTGCAAAGTGGAATTTCCTTTAGTAAATAACACCCAGTGCTTTATAATTTGCCACAATCAGGCCGTTTTCGTGACTCCACAAATTTCAGTCATGGTGCTGAAAATAATGAATATTTTTATCAGTAATGCATTACATACATTAACAACATAAACAAGGTGTGTGTGTAGCAGACCCCCAACATAATAGTTCGCTGAAGAAGAGATTGTCACCTCATGTATCCAAAAAATTATGTTTGCAATATTGAAGAAAAAGGGAAAAAAGAAAAGCCCATTGGATAACCTAGGAGCCAGCTAAAAGAAACACAAGCAGTAAATCAAAGTAAATATTATTTCTGTTTAAAAGGTAATGTAATAAGCCGGCCTCAGTCCCAACCGATGCATTTTTTCTTAAAAAGTTATGCAATATGCAGCATGCCCTAAAGATAGGATTGATTTTATATTCCGCCATGTTTATTGCAGTGAGAAATAGGCAGAGCCGGCTGGCCATTATTCCAAAGGCATTTTCCACTACTCTTCTGGCTCTGGCCAGCCGGTAGTTAAAAACCCTCTGGTCCTGGGTGAGGGTCCTCATCGGGAACGGCCGCATCAGGTTTTTACCCAGACCAAATGCTATATCAGCGACAAAGACAACGGGAGTCCTTCCACGTTCTCTTCAGCAGGTGGCAATCCCAAGCCACCATTCTGGAGCCGTCTGTAAAATTCGGTCTGGGCGATGACTCCACCATGCGACATCCGGCCATTCTTCCCCACGTCCACATACAGGAACTCATATGTTGCCGACACCACCGCTAACATCACAATACTATTAAACTCCTTATAGTTATAATAGTATGACCCTGAGTTGAGGGGTGGGACGATGTAGACGTGCTTCCCATCTATTGCCCCTCCGCAGTTGGGAAAGTCCCACTGCTGGGCAAATTGGAAAGCCACAGTCTGCCATTCCAGTGGCGTTGAAGGAAACTGTGGAGTCAAACGGAAAAAAAAAATTAGTCATTTTGCACATAAACAGTGCAAGCAGATTAGACACAAACATTCTTGACCAACATCAGTATAACATTTATTTGAAGGAGTATTTAAAGACAAAAATATAAGGTCCACTTATCAGATTCCTCACCCCCTCTGATGGCCCATTGTAAAAATTTTAGGGGGGGAGATGTTTTGGACAGGTAACCCTCTCCACTTCATTGAGAGCTGAATGCATACATAATGTGTGTTACTTTGGCAAGCTCCTCCTTACTTATACTATTGGCAGCCCACTGGACAGGTAAGAAGTGTCATAATACAAAAATAGAAATACACACTGTACAAATTGAAGCACTTTTTTACATTCTGCAATTACCTATCAAGATAATAGGAGAACAAAACTTTAAACAGTACCATTTGAAAGTATTCAGGCAGGCTCTTTCACTACATGCTTTGGGGAATTCATACAGAAATCTGACCACAAAAGAGGTGGGTATAGTGTGTATGGGTTTGGCAAAGTCAGCAGACAGGGCATTGGTATCAGTTGACTTAGCGGTCGGGGGGGAGGGAGGGTTCAAAATGATTTTGGAACCCCCAAAAAAAGCCTCTGGCACTCTGCATGAATTTAAGGACACAAATAACATTTGTACATATTTTGGGGGGTGTTTAGGGTAAGCACTACTATGGAGCTGACAAAATACATTGTTAAGTGACTAGACTAGGTGTGTATGAGCCCAGGATAGCATGCTGGGGAGATTAGTGAAGGCAAATATGCATGAAGGACAAAAAAGGAAGTTTTAAAGCTTCCAGCATGCATGAGAACAAAGGGGACATTCACAGCATATTACAATCATAGTAATTAGGGAATGATGAAATAAATACAATACATTAGCAAACATTATATTCATAGAATGTGATGTTAAAGGAGAAATCTTACCTTAATATAGTCCTTCTGCAGGACCTGAATGATGGCAGAACAGGTTTCTGGAATAATGATCCCCAAAGACTGGGGGGAGATGCCTGTCGAGAACTTGATGTCCTGAAGACTTCTCCCCATCACTAAGTACCGCAAGGTGGCGACTAGCCTTTGTTCCGGAGTGATGGCATATGAGAGAATTGGTCACGCTGGAGCAACCAATTCTTCGTCCATGAACTCCTCCCCACCATGTTCATGGACTGAGCTTGGGTCAAAGCAAGAACCCCAACACCAAGCCCCCGCACAGCATGAACTCTACGACGAGTACGTAACCGCAACATGGCTTCAAAACGGTCGGCTGGTCAGAACGAACTAACAGAAAGCACTGAAAAACAGAAAGGCCTGAGAAGAGCGAGCTGAAAATCAGAAACAAGCGGACAAGAACGCACTAAAAATCAAATACGTACTATAATAATAATAGTACGCACTGTCAAACAAATGTAAACTGACTACACACACCAAAGAACAGATACGAACCCACAAGCACTGAAGAGCAGTAACGATCTGAAAAGCACGAGGCTGAAAAGCGCGAATCATCTCTTGCCAAACTTCTACTAACATGAGATAAACACAAGATTAGCAGAAGGAGCCCAAAGGGTGGCGCACTTGATTTGAAAATTCACTTTTATAGTGCCGTCGTACGCAATGTACGTCACCGCGTTCTTGACGTTCGCAATTTCCGACCAACTTTGTGTGACTGTGTGTATGCAAGACACATTTGAGCCAACATCCGTCGGGAAAAAAACATGGATTTTGTTGTCAGAATGTGCAATCGTGTGTACGCGGCATTACTATCCTCACGCTACCCTCTCTACCCACCACCGCCTCCACAACAGCAGTCCTGGAGCTATTTTTTAAATTTTTACATTTTTTGTTTACATGTTTTAAAAATAATTTTAGGCTTGAAGATTACTTAAAACCCCCAAAATATTATGTTTATTTTTTTCGAAAACAGACACCCTAGAGAATAAAATGTTGGTAGTTCCAATTTTCTATGTTATTTGACATTAGCACAACTGTTTATGAAAGGCAACATTTCAGTAAACAATACATTAAAGTTAATTTTTGGACACATAAATACAATTTATTACCTCATTTTTTTTTAATATAAAAGATGAGGTTGTGCCGAGTAAATAGATACCCATGTCATACCTTAAAATTGTGTGTGCCTGCAATGTTTTAAAAGCCTCTACAGGTCATCAGTTTAGTGTTACGCAGGTGCACTGGTGCTAAAATTATTGCTCTCACTCTGGCGTGCATGCTCATATATTACATGTGTAGGACAATCGCTGTTTTCATACATAGGTGCCCCAACGCACGCATTTATTGTAGGTGTTGTAAGGACTCTAAAAAATTTTATATTTAAAAAAAAAAATTATATGTCTCCTTATGTATTTAAAACATTCTTGGTTTAATTTTTATTTTTACATAACTTTTATTTCTATCACATAGGGAACCAATAGCCCCCTATGTGATAGCATATAGGTGACTCTTTATGGAGATACTCAGGGTCTATTAGACCCTGGATGTCTCCTCTCTGATCCACTGCAGCTGATGGAACATAAACCATCTTCCATCAGCTGCTTCACCCAGCATTGATCCCAGAGAATGACAGCTTCAGTCCAGGCAGTGATGTCATACACTGGTCTGTGTATAGGAGTGAGGCTGAGCAAAAAGGATGTCCACTGAGTGCCTGCTGCCCTTCCCAGTGACACCCACAATTACAACACAGCGGAACAGCGGAGCCTGGTGAACATGGCAGGGGGTGGTGCGGTACATCATGGTGGTAGTAAAAATGATAGGCGGCTTCACAGCCACTTGTACAGTGGGGCAAAAAAGTATTTAGTCAGCCACCAATTGTGCAAGTTCTCCCACTTAAAAAGATGAGAGAGAACATCCTCCCAATCCTCTTCTGGATCATCCAAATGCTCTCTAGCAAATCTCAGACAGGCCCGGACATGTACTGGCTAAAGCAGGGGGACACGTCTGGCGCTGCAGGATCTGAGTCCCTGGCGGCGTAGTGTGTTACTGATGGTAGCCTTTGTTACGTTGGTCCCAGCTGTATGCAGGTCATTCAATAGGTCCCCCCGTGTGGTTCTGGGATTTTTGCTCACCGTTCTTGTGATCATTTTGACCCCACGGGGTTAGATCTTGCGTGGAGCCCCAGATCGAGGGAGATTATAAGTGGTCTTGTATATCTTCCATTTTTTAATTATTGCTCCCACAGTTGATTTCTTCACACCAAGCTGCTTGCCTATTGCAGATTCAGTCTTTCCAGCCTGGTGCAGGTCTACAATTTTGTTTCTGGTGTCCTTCCACAGCTCTTTGGTCTTCACCATAGTGGAGTTTGGGGTGTGACTGTTTGAGGTTGTGGACGGTTGTCTTTTATACTTATAACAAGTTCAAACAGGTGCCATTCATACAGGTAATGAGTGGAGGACAGAGGAGCCTCTTAAAGAAGAAGATACAGGTCTGTGAGAGCCAGAAATCTTGCTTGTTTGTAGGTGACCAAATACTTATTTTCCACCATAATTTGCAAATAAATTCTTTCAAAAATCAAACAATGTGATTGTCTGGATTTGTTATCACATTTTGTCTCTCATAGTTGAGGTATACCTATGGTGAAACTTACAGGCCTCTCTCATCTTTTTAAGTGGGGGAACTTGCACCTGCAATTGGTGGCTGACTAAATACTTTTTTGCCCCACTGTATCACTTCCACAATAAAGTCGACAGATGGCTTCACTAAAGTACACACACTCTCGGCCAAAAAAATTGTGTATTTTACCATTATAACATTACAGTTTGTCAAGATGAAGCAGTTGTATTCACACATTGGGTAGGATGTACCCTTTTTAGCGTATTGGTTATTATTTTTACAACCTTTTTATAGTAGAAAATATAGTTTTATTTATTTTTAATACATACTCAATACCTTACTGGCATTTTCTCTACATTTTCTTTGTAGATTTTATGATTTAAGATGTTTATAATTTGCATATTATTATTGTTTTTATGATATCCTAGTTTTGCGTTTATCACCTTTGCAAGATAGTATCTGGCTTTGCGGGGAAGTATACTTGTAATGCCGGCACTTACCACTAGGGGCCCTGCTTATGGCCTATGACCTAATATAGGTATGGGCACGAATTTATTTTAATGTATCTGTATATACCAGTATGAAAATGTATGATACCTCTTCTTTATATATATATACATAGACTGCATATGTTAATGTCTGCCGATATATTTGTTTAGGTGAGCGGAGATGCACAAGGTCCGCAATAAGTAATAATGGGATGAGTCGAATTTAGATGGATGTTTACGTTCCCCCACTCTCTAATAGGGCTTACTTTTGAGGGAGGGTTTAGTTCATCCTGAATATTCAATAATGTCCTCCGCAGTAATGGGAGAAAGGAGGATCTTGCATGTATGCTCACTATATAAACTGTGAGGTGTAGCAAGATGGCACCGCCTTTGAAAACGTCGATGACGAAACGCATAAGTCGGGGCTACGCATTTATGTCACTTCCGGTACGGAATCAGGGAGCCTGGAACGCAGCTGGACCACACGCTGCGAGACGGCTCTTCCTGGTTACCGAACATACGCATGGTGTAGTGTTTTGTAGCTGTTATTTCCATATGGGAAGTACTTTTGTTTTATGGTTATCTAAATAAAAGCATTTTATTCAACATACTACACTATGGAGTGTCATCTCTTCATATGAGGACTCATCCCTGGAGATCCCCTTTTCCTGGATATGGTGACAGAGGCTGTGATGCACAGATGACTGATCCGGATGTCCTGGGATAGTGGAAGCAGGAGCCATTGCTAAAGGGACCACAGGGAACCATCTGGAGACTTCCTATGATATTCCATATTGCCTGTCACCCCTGTAGGGGTATAAGGAACTGGTGAGTGGGGACCCATAGGGGGAGCACAGAAGTCACCGGTTTATTTCTTGGCACAAGAGTCACCAGACTGTTTGGAACTTTTTGCAACATATTCTTTTTTGCCAAACAAAATAATTTTTTTTTTTTTTTTTGAGTATAGTAGACTTTTTCACTTCTTTTTTGCATAAAGTTTTTTTGCACGGACTGCACAATAGGTTAACATTGCAGATCACATCAGTATACATGCTGGTGTCATGTATTATTTATTGATAGTTTAATTAATCACCTTATTTTTAACTGCTTTATTGTATTTTTATTGTTGATTTTTTCCACTGAATGATTAGTTTGAACCAGTCATATTTTTATAGGGGGCTATTTATTTTATTTATATTATGTGTTTATCATCACAGTGGTTCTGATAGTATTTGTGTTGCACATTTAGTTCACATACCCCCTCAAAAGGGAGCGCCATTCACCCCATCCTTTATCCATACAGACTACCCCCCTCGTGAGTCTATTAGGGGAGGCTGCATACCTTCTTCTCTCTCTCTTTTTTCTAGCCCTAAGCGCTGAGTTTTTATGTTTTTTGTTAGTTGTATTCAATGGTTCATACTGTATAGGCAGGGCTGGTAACTTTGGCCTTACTGGAGGTGAAATTACTGGAAATACTACAGCACAACCAATTACTTCAGCCCCTTTTGAACATATGCAAAAGGGCCCTTTAACTGGATTTAAATCCACCTCACTGAGACAGAGATAATGGGTATACAGTTCATAACTCTAATCTTCCTCTCTTTTATCCACAAGAGCGGCAGACTGCAAGGTTTCATTTGCTTTTAGCGCCTCCTGCAGTCTATGGGCGCTCACAGGTACATATGAAATAGGAAATGTCCTTTTAGGTGGCAGTCCCTCTTCCAGGGCCCACTGCCTCACAGCTTCTGTTGATAACAGTGACATGGTCGTTCCTTAATTTCCTGATCCAAGATATTTATCTCAGCAGCGTCTCCAAATGTAGCGCTGTTCTTTTCTACTCTCTGTAGCTACTAGGGTATGATGGCGCCACCTGTATAGTATTTAGGAGCAGAGTCTTTATAATCTGTGTGATCAGGACAGGATCTCTAACAAGCGCTAGTGCCTCGACTGAATTGGGGCTAGTGAACAGCAAGTGAAATCCCAATTGAGAAATGTATCATCCACATAGACAGTAATCTTCACAGCATTGTATTTGAAAGTCCATGTATTGAAGAAATAACATTCAGTGAACCATCCAGCATAGAGTATTGTCCAAACAGGAACATGAAATCATTAACAGTCTCTATGCATGTCTCAGTGAGGGGAGGCTGCAGCAACTTACAGTCTGTGCTCTCTCAGGAGGAATCCACTGTTCTCTCTCTCTCTGCAACATGTGCTCTTTCCTCCCCCACACCTACCCAAGAATCCTTTCCATACCTCTGCTCTTCTTGATGACCTCATTCTCGGTGCAGAGCAAGAGCATAGCAGCCATATTGAAAAAAGGCAAAACAAACGCTGCATAACAGGAGTATACACTTGGCAAATGGGCAAGGAAATTATCACATCACTACACACTAAGGTGTCCGTTTATGAAGCAGTGAAATCTATTCACTGCTTTGTTCTCCGGCATTCACAGAGGAGATCTTTCTCCTCTGTCTGCCTGTTTATGAAGCGGTGTAGATCGCTTCACCTTTGGAGGAGTGAAGCGATCTACAAACGCTTCCAACAGTGGAGATACTGGAATCTTGTGAGAGTTTACAAGATTACAGTACCAGAAATTCACAGAAACACAGAGATGTCAGTTTATTAGGCAGTGATAAATTATCACCGCTCAATACACTGACAGATGACGTGGTTAATTTAAAAAAAATAACGAGTCCCCCTACATTATATGCATATGTATACGCACACACATTATATATACATGTATATGCACACACATGATATATATATATACATATACACATTTTATATATATATATATATATATATATATATATACATATACACATTATATATATATATATATATATATATATAT
Organism: Lithobates clamitans; assembly: GCA_037952925.1. Taxonomy (NCBI): domain Eukaryota; kingdom Metazoa; phylum Chordata; class Amphibia; order Anura; family Ranidae; genus Lithobates; species Lithobates clamitans. The sequence goes on from JBBGZY010000286.1 coordinate 767,044, forward strand.
ACACACATAAATATGACAGGGGGACCTCTGAGCTGGTGAATCGGGGAGGGTGAATTCTGACACAGATCGGCAGTGAAGTGCTGAGTTTACAGCTTCATAAAATGGCCGACTGACTGTGTCACTCAATGAGAATTCTCTGTGTGCGGAGATCATCGGCGGGAGAACATGTTCAAACACTTCTCCCCCCGATTATCTCTGTTTCATAAACTGTTTATGGACTGTGATCAGCGGCGATCCTCGGGATCACTGCTGATCACTGCTTCATAAACAGACACCTAAAGCATTTGTTTTGTGTAGAGTGAAATATACCTGATTGATCCCACCTTCAGCTGCCCCTCCCATCTTCTCTGTGTCCCCATTACAGCCTGAGATTGTGTGGACCAGCTGGTGTCCTCTATGGAGCATGCTCCAATTTTAGTTTCCATCTAAGCTATTAATTTAGTTTGTGTTCTTATCTGTGCAGCCCACATGACTATAGAGTCAAACACGTGGGCATATACACAGTGGTAAATTACACTCTCCTCCCTCCCTCCTTCCCTCCTACATGGCCTCCTATTGCTAAACACTAAGGTGGTGAGATATAGTATGCTGATCGATTACATTCACTAAGAAACTCACAAAAAGCGTATTTTTATTTGCTAATACCTGTAAAGTAAAAAACAGCCTTGGATGCATATGCCGTCTGAACAAAATGAAAGCTAGCGTCAATCAGCTTTCACTTTGCCTACATTACATTAACGGCTTGCCGATCGCCGCACGAACATTTACGTCGGCAGAATGGCACGGACAGGCAAATGGGCGTACAGGAACGTCCCTTTAAATTTGCCATTGTGTGCCGCGAGCTCCATGAGTATGATCGCGGGTCCCGCAGACTCAATGTCTGCGGGGATACCCACAATCGTCTCGTGGAGATGAAGAATGGGGTAATGCTGATGTAAACAAGCATTTCCCTGTTCTGCCTAGTGACAGGACACTGATAACAGCTCCCTGTGATCGGGAGCGCTGATCAGTGTTGTGTCACACGTAGCTCATCCCCCCACAGTTAGAATCACTTCCTAGGACACACTTCCCCCTCCTGGTTAACCCCTTTACTGCCAGTCACAGTAATCAATGCATTTTTAATCGCACTGATCGCTGTGTAAATGTGAATGGTCCCAAAATAGCGCCAAAAGTGTTTGATCTGTCCGCCATAATGTCGCAGTCACGATAAAAATCGCTGATAGCCGCCATTACTAGTAAAAAAAAAAAATATTAATAAAAATGCCATAAAACTACGGTATCCCCTATTTTGTAGATGCTATAACGTTTGCGCAAACAAATCAATAAATGCGTTTTTTTTACCAAAAATATGTAGAAGAATGCGTATCGGCCTAAACTAAGGGAAAAAATGTTTTTTTATATATTTTTAGGGGATATTTATTATAGCAAAAAATAAAAAATATTGCTTTTTTTTTTTTAAATTGTCACTCTTTTTTTGTTTATAGTGCAAAAAATAAAAACCGCAGAGGTGATCAAATACCACCAAAAGTAAGCTCTATTTGTGGGGAAAAAAGGACGTCAATTTTGTTTGAGAGCCACATCACACGAACCGCGCAATTGTCAGTTAAAGCGACGCAGTGCTGAATGGCAAAAAGTGCTCTAGTCTTTGGCCAGCCAATTGGTCTGGGGCTTAAGTGGTTAATGCACAAAAATTACATATTTGATGTTCAATAAAGATTTAGAAAAAGATCTTGTGAACACACAACAGCGCTACAGATATAGGATACTTCGATTTAACAAAAAACAATATACAGTGGCATGATATATATGATTTATGGGAATGAATAATGGTAATTAACACTTTTCTGTTTAGTATCATTTTAAATCTAAAGACTGCCTCTGTATTTTTGCTATAGTTCCTAATCATCATTACTAGAGAGTTGGCACTGTGCAGCCCTGGTCCACTAACTCTCCCAACACAAAAGTAGCCAAAATCTCCTCTACTTTTAAAAAATGTTTGTGTTTTTTTGTAATTTTAGATTTCATCTTGCTATTTATTTTACTTGCGTTACAATTATCTCTGTAATGTGAAGCGGTGATTTTCCTCATTCCCCTAATTAAATACACAATATGTTTGATACAACTGACCAGTACCAATTTTTTTATTTTTCTTCTAAAATCACCAAAAGAACATGTTGTATGGGATCTACCTCCTGATAATAAGGATTAATGCAGGTGATCTTGAAACCAGTCTTTACTGCCATCTGGTGGCAGATTGTTATACTACGCTAAAGTCAATCAATAAGCACTTTACTAAATAATATATTACTAGTTTTTCAACGTTGTTGTATTCAACTTTTTAAAAGGAAGGAATGATGAGACCAGTTTGTGGTATTTTTAATTTAGCATATCCTTAGTGCTTTAAAGTATAGCTAAAGGCAAAACTGGGTGGAGAGGGATTAGGACACCTGTCAGGTTTTTATTACTGTCTGTGCCACGTTAGGGAGACTCACTCTCTCGAATTGTCCTGTATAATATTCTCATTGAAAGTGAAAGTAAAAGAAAATCCCAAACTTTTAAGTTGCCCCTAGCAAAGTAGGAGATGGGAAATTTTCCAATGGGGACATTAGATCTGGTGACCCTACTGACAACCAAGGACTCACTTTAAAGAGATTTCCTCTCACTTCTTCTTTGAGCTATTGGGGAAGAAGTGAATGGAAATCTTCCCAATGGGATGCAGATGGGAAAAAAAACCTGGCATGGGTTTTAAAACTCCATTACTTTATTCAAAATGAGAACAAAGTTTTGCCTTTAGTTCTATTTTAAGTTTAAGGCCCCTTTCACACTGAGCCGCCCCGGGCATCATTTTTTTAGCGCCGATTTACTGGCATTTTAGCGGTGCTATTCGGCCGCTAGTGGGGCGGTTTTAACCCCCTGCTAGCGGCCAAAAAGAGGTGAAACCCGCTGGCAAAACGCCACTGCAGCAGCGCTTTGCCAGCGATATCATGGCTCTGCCCCATTGTTTTCAATGGGGAGGAGCGGTGTATTCACCGCTCCTCCACCACTGGAGGAGTGGTGGAGGAGCGGTGTATTCACCGCTCCTCCACCACTGCAAAGAAGCTGCTGGGAGGACTTTTTGTGAAGCCCTGCAAGCGCAGCGCCCCAGTGTGAAAGCACTGGGGCTTTCACACTGGGTTTGCAACTGAGGCTTTTTCAGGCACTTTACAGGCGCTATTTTTAGCGCTGTAGCGCCTGAAAAACACCTCAGTGTGAAAGGGGTCTAAAAGAATATTATTAAGTAGATTATAGTAAAGTGATAAGTAATTTCCAAATTCACCATTTAGTATAAATCTAAAATATGTGTTTTGACATTGCTAATTGCAAACTGCTAAAATTATTGATTAGCTGATCTTTTAACCAAAAATGTCTTTATTTAAATTTAAGAACATAGTTTACATATGACAAATAAGAGTGTATTACATAATATGTATTGTGTGTTATACTTGTAACCAAAATGACAGAAAAAACATGAGAGTCAGATTTTTTTCTACAATATTTCGGATGAAAATACAAAAGTCATAAAAAATAAAAGGAAGGCATACTGGATAAAATAGTATGGAAGTGTGAGTTAAGGCAAGATTCGCACACTGAATGTATTTGTTTTTTCTATAAAAGCATTAAAAACATAGGAAATTCTTAGGTTTAAATAATTATAGAGATTGTCAGACAAGCCCCCCTTTTTGGCAATGTAGAGTATGCAGGCAGATGCAGGTACTACTAGTGGAGTTTGAAATATATTTAAAGCAAAGACCTAAAACACAGATGATTCACAACATACAAATGTTCTTCCAGTCTCATACAACATATTCTGTCACTTGGGCTTCTGACCATTTTTTAATTGATCATAATATGATAGATAGAGATCTGAAGCTGTAGCATGCATTCACAATTCAGTTAATTTGGTGTGTGTTATTAAAGCTGAACGGAAAATTAAAAACTACAGTTAAAGGGTTATATGCTCATTTTGATCTAGGGTACCATTTAAAAGAAGTTTTATTTATCTTTCTAGTCACTCTCCCAGGAGCCAGCTCTTTTCTCTTCCCTTCAACGCTCTGGGTTGTTGGGGGAATCCTCATTTACAAAGCAGGACTGCTGGTCCTGCATTGTACGCAATGACTTCAGAGTGCGACCAATGGATGGAGCACCAAAGAGAAGAAGCATTGGGGGACTGGTCACATGGAGAAGAAGAAGCCTGTGGGAGAAGGGATAAAGTTGCCCTAGAAAAAAAGGACCATTTCACACACTGGGTAGCCCCACTGCAAAGGTAGAAGGGTTGTTTTTATTATTTTTCCTGCAGTTTAATTTTAAAGCCCAATGCCAGCTTATTTTTAAATAAATGAAATATTTTTAACCTCCAATTAACCACTTGCCTACCAGGCACTAACACCCCGTTCCTGCCCAAGCCATTTTTCAGTGCTGTCGCACTTTGAATGACAATTGCGTGGCCATGCTACACTGTACCCAAACTAATTTTTTTATAATTTTTGACCCAGCGGGCGTGCAGGATTTGACGGTTAAAGGAGAAGTATATTCAAAGCTTTTTTGGCTGTACTTCTCCCATGGATCACAGAAGTGCAGATCGTTCTGCATTTCTGTGACCCGTTTTCAGCCACCAGCGGGCATAAGCCTGCTGGCAGCTGATGTCACAGAGCCGGTCCAGGCTCTGAAAAGCTCCTGACCATATGATAGGGATCCACCCAGATGTCTGGACCGGCAGCTGGCTCAGGCTCTCAGCAAGCCGCTGGGAGCCTGAGCCAGCCGCTCCCTCCCTCTCCAAGGCCCAGCACTCCAGCGAGCACTGGAGGGGCAGAGCAGAGAGCCGCTCGCTGCAGGCTGAAGACCGAGAGCTGAGCGATCAGTGGTGTTTGATCACTTAGTTCCCAGTGCTGCATCCACCTAGGTGAGTATAACTTTTTTTTTTTTACCTATACCCATACCTCTTTTTTAATAAGAATAATTAAAAAAAAAGACAATGCAATACACATCCACTCTATGCTCCAACACTGCTCTCTGTGTCATATTCAAATAGTAGTCACCCTCCACTTCCAAGTTGAATGACACCCACCTACATCCAACCCCTTCCTATGAACTCAGGCTGTCATAGATACACCTCTGGTTTCAGTGAAATCGTACAGCTTGGTTTCCTGATGTTGACAAGAGTGTACCATGGTTGTACAAAACATGGCCACTTGTAACCTCCATCAGAAACCCATGTGACAGGATGACAACTCAGCAGCACAACTGTGAAAGAAGAACCTTCGTGACAGGATCGGTAGGTATTACTTTAATGATATTTCCACACTTTAAAATATAAAAATTTAATGTTGAAATGAAATTTGCATGGCAAAGTCTGTAAGCAGTGACAGGCTTTACATTTGCTTTAAAGCAGTATTTAAACATAAAAGCAAAAAAATAATATATTGCAGCTTACCAATTCTTAGATGTGGTGGCTGTATTAGTTTACTTTTTTTAGGCTTTTTGCTTTATTTATTATTTAAAAGCTGCAATATATTAATTTTGTTTTGGAGTTTAATACATTTTGAGGGTATATATGCTTTAATGTTTTAAAATTTTGGGGCAGGGAGGGGAATGGAAACCTTTTGGACTTGGCATTTATGTGGTCATGGTTGCTGAAGTCCTGTGTATATCCAAATATCCTTAAAACACACATAAGAGTGCACAATATGCCATTTATATTGTTCTTCATATTAGATATCGTGATCATTGCTCCTTTCAAGCCTTCGTTCATTTTATAATAGATATGTTTAAGTGATGTTTTCAGGAATTTGCATCTGTGCTATCTTTGTGCCTCATTATCTCAAGGACTTTCTTGATGCAATGAGCATAATTTCATTACGAATCATTTAGAAACCGCAACTCCTTATATCATTTCAAGGTCACTTAATTATACAAAGCTTCAAATCATAATTATGTATTAAACTATGAAAATGAAATACAATTCTCTTGGGTCTATCTATGTGAGTCAGGTGGCCTGGTGACACAACTATCTTACATTTTATTTCTTGCAGTGGTATTAAAACTTAACTTTGTAAATGCTGCTAATATGCCCCACTTATCAGAGTTTATAGTCTTATATGGCACTCATAAGACAATATTCAATCCGGTGTGCTTGAAATGTACTTTGTGTTCTTCAAAGATATGCTATGAATCATTTCAGATTGCTTTGTACTGTAGTTGTGCAACATATTTATTTTCTTAGTTCTGTTTGTTTTTATAGTAGATACTTTTGTAATAGTTTCTTTGGATATATATGTCCTGCATTCACTATGCATGGTCTCACCTTCTGTAATCCATTTTCCATGATAGCAGGTTAATTATTGTCCAGCCTACAACTAAAGCCTTATCCCAGCCACTTTTTTAGTTTTGGATAGAGTGGTGAAGTTTAACTCATTGGGAAAATATTTTGGGAGATATTCCCTCACTTCCTGTCCCTATGATACAAGGAATGGAACAGTTGTCCCCGAGGCAGGAAGTCATGGACATTAATAAAAAAAGGTCAAACGTTTTGACCCTTTCCAAATCTACAAAATATGTCTTTGGTTTTGACAGTGTCCCTTTTATCTGCTCCCGGACCTGACTTAGTTGGTGGCCTTGTGATCACGGACCTCATAGAGTTCACACTCCTTTGGCATGTGAGTATCCATTCAGGGTTAGTGGCTTCTCGCCTCCCCCGCATATTTTTCTTTTTCCACAATGCATATTAAATTTCATTTATTTAGAATACCCTCCCCCCTTTTTCCTTTTTTAGATTCTGGTGCAAAATCGCCCCTGAAGAGTGTTTTGATACACGAAACACGTCAGGCTTAAGACATGCACCACAATTATTACTTTTTTTACTTGATCTACATATCAATAAGCTTTTACTATTTTACTTATTTACTTTGTGACTTTGTGCTTTGACGTCAATCTTAACGCCGTGGGCCAACGTTGTTTATCCATCTGCATGCATTATGAGGGAGGTTGTGGTGTCCAGTGCCGGGCATCAATGGTCGCTCGAACACTGGCTCTGCCTTCCCATCAGCGTGTGGTTATGATGATGGTGGGGTCCTGTGGCTATGGGGCGGGTATATATTCCACACCCCTATGGAGCACATACCTAGTCTGCTCCTTGCACCTTGATGACACTATGCACATCTCTGGACAATGCTTACCATACTAAGGGAAATATTTGGTTTTCTATGTATCTATGGTTCTTATGTGTTATCTCTAATCTTACCATCATTCTATGGTGAGGCACTCACCTGTTTTCACTCTACACTCTAGATCTGTTCTCTGTCTTTCTTCTCTTTGGTAATGGTTTTCATTTCTTCCCCATTTTTTTATTGTGTAGTCACTTTGCTAATACCCTTTATTTATTTAAATTTTTTCCACAGAAGCACTATGGACCTTTACTCAACACTTATTACAACCACAGTTACTAATTGGGAATGAAATCACTATTGATGTTCACCTCTTGATCTCTCTTCAATGTTGCCGCAGTTATCGCCACCTCAGTTTCTGGGGATAATGTTCCCACAGTGCCTCCAGCTACCAATACTACCCATGTTGTTGAATACTGTAGCTTACTTCTAGGTAAGAGTGCTGGGATTAGGATGTGGTTCGCCCTCTTCCTGTTATCTTAGTTACTATACCATTTGGCATTTTTATATTTCATTACAGACATACCTATATCACATTTGCTTCTGATAAGCAGTGGCAGCTGGTGTTTTTTCGTTTTGAGGGGGGCTGCAAACAACCAATCCCCCCCCACCGCCGATCAGTCCACCTACACTTACCTTATCTAAGAGGCGGTCATTGGCTGGCACCTGAGAAGCGGCAGCGGGGACCGGGCATCCGAGGACCAGGGGCGGGGATCGGGCATCCAAGGAGCGGCAACGGGGGCCGGGTATCCAGGCATCGGCCAGCGGCTCTTCTCCTGGCTTCTGCTGTGCATCCCCTCCCCTCCTCCTAGGCGTCCAATAGGATCGCCTGTCCTTTCAGCCAATCGGGTGACGGGTATCAGACCCTCTTCCCGATTGTAATTCATGCGCTAAATGCCCTGAAAGGGGCCGGAAACATGCTATGCATGAATCTATCCATTGCAGAGAGGGCGTGGCCTGGAGAGAGGGGGCGGCACCCGGACGCCCCTAATGGACGGGCCACCCCTGGTGATGAGTGGAAGTTATCCATAAAACGTGCGTAGAGCTTTCCATTGATGTATTGTCACAGCTACTATGTGTCTACTATGAGACTACCTTGAAGAATTTTTAATCACTTTTATAATATCATGTGTTTAATCAATGATGTCTATATGTACTATGTAGGAACACATATGTGTGTGTGTGTGTGTGTGTGTGTGTGTATATATATATGTATTTATTTTATGTTATATATTGTGTATATGTATTTATTGTCCCACATGCATCCATGTGCATCATTAAACAATACATATTAAGTGATTAATTTGGTTCCGGTGGTGTGCTTCACACAAAGTCCCCCATTCCCCCATTCCTATACTCCCCTCTCTCTTCATTATGATTCAGGGATGGGGACACACGAACTCTACAGCAGTCGTTGTCTCATATAAAGTCCCAACATTTTTATTAAATAATAGCCCAGTATATACCATAAATCACTGGTCAGAGAAACATAGTCCAGTATATACGATAAACACTGGTAAGTAAAACCTAGTCATCTGCCTATTAATTCAGGATTTTGATTAGTGAACTGTATAGTCCAGTATGAGCCAGGGTAGAATAGTTACATCTCAGGCTTAAGGCTCAGTTCACATCTATGCGGGTGGCTGGGGGTGCTGGAATCACTGTGATTCCGCACCCACAACCATCCACAGTGAAAATATGGGCAGGGGCTGGTGGAACCCAGAATCCCTTGGAGAGGTTGGGAAACTCTTGCTTCAGCTCCCCATGCACCTCTTATGTCTAAGTCACTCTGTGTCTATTAGGGGCACAGGGTGACCAAGAAAATGTGGCTTGGATTACTTGAAATGAAATAGTGATATTTATCCCCCATATCTCCCAGGAAATATACGAAGACCATTCCTGGTATATTTGAGTCTGAACTATATGTGATAATTGAAACTGATCACATTGGCCTCTGTACAATTTAGGAGACGGTCCGTTTGCTACTAGGGGCTCCTGCTATTATGTGAAGGCATCCTCTGTTTATGTTTGTTGCCTGTTGTTTCTTCTGAGCTAAAAGAAGGCAAGTCTACCTTGAAAGGTCATACCTTTGTCATGACTTTGGTGGCCCTGGAGTGCTGGCAATGAAGGGGAACCTACCCTTGAGGACCTACGAGAATACAGAGAGGCTATGCTTAGTCTAGCAGGGGTCTCAGAGCTTAAACTGGATCTGGAATATTTGCTAAGGAAGGAACAGCATTTGGAAAGGGCATAACAAGAATTGCTCGAATACGTTCAGCAGCATGCCCTAGAATTAGCAGCGGAAACCCTGGAGATGGCTGTCCTCAAAGCTGAAGTGCTGACAACAGGGCAGAGTTTGCTAACCTCTGCCCAGCACTGATAACATCCTTTGGGTTCTAAGAACAGGAGATGGTGAACCTCTATCCCCAGACACCAATTCCATGGACTGGGGATTCATTAGACCTATCTGCTGAGGAAGAACAACCTCCAGCAAAAGAGCTGGCATCAGGGCCTAACATCACTGAGCTCTGCCCAGCACCCACAGCACCTTCAGCCTCCCTGAGTGAAGAGACAGTTGGCCTTTCTCCCACAACACTGACAGAGACATGGGATTTTCTGCCAGCAGTATCTGTGGAATTACCAGAAACTTCTCCAATTGAAGTGCTGACAACTGGACAGAGGGTGCAAGACCCCTGCCCTACACCGGTGGCAGTTCTGGTGGCCCAGGGTGAGAAGGTGGTGGTCACTCCCCAGCAGCAGATCAAGATCCAGGGGGAGAAGGGAGAGGAGGTGTTCGTCCTCCCTGCCCAACAGTCAGCCAGGGTGGAGGTAGCGGTTTTTCCTCCCCAGCAAGGATCCGTGCACCTGTGAGACAGTACCAGAGACATGTAGTCCCAGCAGCCAGATAAGGGTAAGGGAGATGAAGCAGCCAGCTTCCCTTCCCAGCAGCAGATGGCACCCCAAAATGATGCCAGCAACCCAGCAGAAGGGCTGGTGACAGGGCAGAGTGCTGCTGGCCTCTGCCCTGAACTAACAGAAGATGGAGTTCCTGTGAAAATGTATGGGACTTCGGTCTGCACTGACACAACCCCAGAAAATGGTCCGGCACTGAGAAAGGAGGATGTCAGCCATGCTTTGCAAACACTGGGGGGTTTTCATCCTGAAAAAGTAGTGGGACTACAGTCTCCACCTGTATACCCCAGGGATGCTGGGCAGTCAGCCCAGATCCCCCACCGCATGACGGAGTGAGCCCAGTCACCCTGTCTTCTCTCCAGCAACTGAAAGTACTCCAGGGAGAAGGGCCAGTCCATGCTTCTCCCCAGCGGTGGGTATGTTCTTCAAGAGAGGCAGAGGTTGGCTGGGTGAGTAATGCTCTGTTGGGAACTATTTGTTTGGGGTACTGTGTGGGTACAGGTATTGGGGACCTGTCTGGGGTCTCCTCCTCTGTTAGTCTGCTGCCGAAAGGGGAGAGATGTGATGGGAGTCACTTTGGGCGGGGGGCTGGTGGAATCCAGAATACCTTGGAGAGGATGGGAAACACTCGCTTCAGCTCCCCATGCACCTCTTTTGTCTAAGTCACCCTGTGTCTTTTATGGGCACAGGGTGACCAAGAAAATGTGGCTTGGATTACTTAAAATGAAACAGTAATATTTATCCACCATATCTCCCAGGAAATATAGAAAGCCTAGTCCTGGTTTATTTGAGTCTGAACTATACATGCTATTTAAAAGAGCTGATCACATTTGCCTCTGTACATTGTAGGAGACGGTCAGTCTGCTACTAGGGGCTCCTACTATTATGTGAAGGTGTCCTGTGTTTATGTTTATGATAATGTGTGTGGTGTCTTCTGAGCTAAAATATGGCAAGTCTGCCCTGAAAGGTCATACCTCTGAGTCACCTAGGCTGTTTAAATGATTAGTTAATTAGCTATGTTAATTCTGTTTCTGGTTACAGCTTGCTAGGGTAATATGATCAGAGGGGGGGGGGGGAATGTCCTCCTGGTGTATATATTTGTGTGAGTTTGTCCAATAAATGTTTCCATGTTCAAGCTGTGTAACTGAGCTAGTCTCCCCTGGTTTTTAGGTTTTTAGTTACAATATGTGGCTGTAATACAGTATCTGATATCTGATGTTCAGACTGGAGGAGGCTGTATACTGACGGAAGCACTCAATTGGAGTGCGACGGGGTTCCGTGACAGTGAGTATGCAATACAAAAATTCCTGGAGTTCATCTTTAAGAACACATGGACATTTTTAACGTTAGGGTTTTTATTGGGTATAATCACATCATATGGGTGTGCATGAAAGGTGAGAGGTCTATAAGGTGCGTCATTGTCATTCACATGTTCATATTGCATCATAAGCTATAAACACAACACTATCTTTGATGCGGCTGAAACAAGTGAGCTGCTATAAAATATACAGATCTTTTCTGAGATAGAAGATTGAATTAGTGATAAAGAACAGAAACCCAAGTCATTATCTGCAACAGGTGGGTGTGATGACCCTAAGCTGAGACCTAAAATCTAATTATAATGCTCTTCAGAATTTCAGCTATGCCACATTCTTTTCGTAGGTATCTACCATATTTGTGGTCACAGATAATGAAGTGTGAAATGGACCTCATTGCTTTTTAATTGATTACAACAGGTATTTACATAGAGCCAACCGTTTATGCAGCACTTTACATGTACTTTCGCATCATTCCCTGCATTCAAGTGGCTTGCAATCTAAGATCCCTTTCTCACATGCATACATGCACATACCAGGGCCAATTTAGACAACCTGGGTGAAAAAGAGAATCTGTTACTTTGTTCATTCTCTTGTAAGAAGGGATTTTTGTTGTATTCTCCTGCAGCTCCATTGCTTAGTCTTTAATAAATATCTGGTGCTTCTGGGTATGTGGGAGCATGTGGCCTCTTCCCAAGGTGCAGTTTTCAGGCCAGTTGCAAGTCTGAATTCTTTTAACTGACAAGGTGAAGAAAAAAAATAACTCTGTAAGCTCAGACATCATCCAATTGTGAACTTATGCAAGGTTAGGACTCCATCAGAGAAATTAGGCAGTAGAGAAGTCTGAAATAGGTGAGTATCAGTGGGTGAGTGACAGAGCCCATTTAAGCAGTACAGTTAGGTCACCTTTCCATCCTCAACCTGTGATTTGGCGTGTGGTGCTTATCTCATCTACCACTGGCCAGTAAGCAAGGTTTTTTTAGCCGCTATAATTCTTTTCCTCTTGGTACTAAGTAGGGACAAGCTGAACACCCCCCCTGTTCGGTTTGCACCAGAACTTGCGAACAGGCAAAATATTTGTGCGAACAACGTTAAAGTCTATGGAACACGAACATGAAAAATCAAAAGTGCTGGGCGCATGCGCGCGAGCGAAGGAGATGGCCGCTTGATCTCTCTGCTCCACGCCGTCGGAATCCTCAAGCCGGCCTTATAAAGCACGGAACGAGCGGAGACACAACAAACTTACCTCCGCGGGCTCCGGAACATCCCTGGATCCAGCCGGTAATGTACCGCTCCGTCAAAACCAAGCCAAAAGCCCGGCAGCCCAATAAGTCCTCCTCAGCCCTAGGCAAAGGGAAACTCAATATGGCACCTGAGCCTCTGGAGCCAGATGACGCCGCTCTTTTCTCTGATGAGAACCCAGCGTCTCCAGCGGACAGTTTACAGCAATTTCCCACAGACCTGGTGAGCCCCCTCCCTATAGACCCTGATAATCTGCTGACTAAATTTCGCAGTATAGTGAGGGATGAAATTACTGCAGCATCTCGCAAACTCTCCTCTGACCTGATGCAGGGCCTTAAAGAGATAGGCCACCACACCAATCAACTAGAGCAACGTATGGATCTAGCCACGACAGTGTTGGAGGGCCACGAAGAGGAAGTAGATAAGATGACAGCTTAGCTTGAGATCCTGAAAGATACACTAGAGGACGCAGAAAATAGGGCCCGCCGGCACAATTTGCATATTCGCGGTATCCCTGAGGTTATTACAGACCTACAGGGCACAGCTACCGCCTTCTTCCAGTAATTGGCCCCAGAGATCCCTGTAGACAGGCTCGAGTTTGATCGTATACATAGATCCCTGGCTCCTAAACCCTCAAATGGTCCCCCGAGAGATGTCATTATTAATTTCATTATTACCACACTAAGGAGAAACTTTTACAGGCTGCAAGAGAACAGCAAACCCTCTCCTTTCAGTGTAAATCCCTCCAGCTATTTGCTGATCTTTCACTGGTCACTATCGCCAGACGGCGGGGCCTCAAACCCTATCTTCAAATTCTACAAACCCAGGGGATCAAATATAGATGGGGGTGTCCCTTTAAGTTATCCTTCTCCCACTCGGGTCGTCAATTCCAGGCCTCCTCCCCGTCTGATCTGAGACGCCACTTCCAGGATCTGCAGCTGGACCTCCCCTCCTCCCAAGCAGATGCAACACCCACCTCTTCTAGACCAGGACCCTCCAGGCCTCCTCCACAATATTCCCAGCATTCTCAACCCAGATCCCAAGCTCTGCGAGATCTACAGGCCCAACGCTTCCACAAATCCAACAACGGATGAAGGTACTTTACTCTATTTGTATATTATCTGATCCCTCTTTTTGTTGCCCGGCCCCGGGACATGGCCGATCCACCTTATTCATCTCCCAGCTTAACACCTGGAACAAACAGGTGCGCTTGGGATCACGCCCCCTGTCTTAAGTTGCACCTTGCTCTGCTCTTTATTTTGGTGATGCAAGTGAACACCCTGCTAAATGCCGCCCCAATTGTGAGATGGCGGTGACAGGTGTAAACTGCTACATTTATGTTCGACGCAGCGACACGGACATTGGATGAAATCCCCAACCCTTTTCCATGTCGACGACAACCTACGTTTGAAGAAAGACCTTTATTAATATTTTTTTCTTTTTTTGTTGTTCTTTTGTTTTTACACTAAGGTCTTTATTTCTTCCAGGGTCCGTCATGGTATGGGGGGTAAGGCCATCTCCATAGGGGCAACCTTCATAGGTTTTTCACTGTGGTTCAGGCCATTGTTTCCGCGCCCTCCTCCTCCGTCTCCGTTTAGGGGGCGGCGGGGAGGGAGGTGTGGCGGGGTTGGGTTGGTCCCCTCGGTCCCCAGGAAACGGGGAGCCTATGGGATCTTGGTTCTGGGGTGCCAGGGGGCAAGACCAATTATACTTTTATACTGTTACATGTTTTATATACATTTTGATTAGTTATACTGCTTTAGCTGGTTTTTGTTAAACTTGTTGTTAACAGTTCTTAGACTCTGTGCTCAAAATGTCTTAGATGAGTATGTTAGTATGTAATAGGTCGGCGATTCCGATGGACCACTGCCCCCCCCATGAGTTGGCACTTGGCTGAGATGGCTGTCTTAGCCAACGTCCCACCTTACTGTGGGCTTTACATCTCACAAACAAAAGCAATTAAAGTCTTAATGCTTACTCTATTCAGAGTTCTTCTCATTATACTTATTTTACATGTCTTGCTCTTTCTCTCCTGCTTTTTTCTTGTTTCCTTTCCTCTCCGTCGCCTTCCCTCTTCCCCCAAGTCCACGGGGTGTCAGGCTGGAAACTTACATAGGAGTACCCCTCTGCTCACATGACTCTCCACTGGCTCTCCCTGAATGTTCAGGGCATGAATTCCCCCCAGAAAAGGGTCAAGGTTTTTAAATACCTCAAACAACAAAAAATAGATATTGCATGTTTGCAGGAAACTCACTTTTCTTCTACCTCCTGTCCCAAATATTTTGCGGCGGAATACCCCCATGTATTTTTGGCTAACGCCCCTACTAAACACAGGGGTGCCCTGATCGCCTTACGCAAATCGGTTCAATTCATTTGCAGTAAACAGATAGTAGATCCAAACGGCAGATACCTAATTTTGCAGGGCACTGTTCAAGATAATGAGGTAACAATCATGACTTACTATGCCCCAAATAGGAACCCAGAGCCTTTTCTCACCCACGTCTGCTCCCTGTTATGGTCTCACCAAAGAGACACTCTCCTGCTGGTGGGTGACTCTAATGTAACAATAAATCCCTCTCTTGACAACTACCCATCGGACCATAAACTTCCTTCCCCAGCCGCCAAAACATTTTTACATTCCCTGCAAAAACACGACTTAATAGACATTTGCTTCATCCTCTGTTAGGGACTACACTCATTATTCCCACCCTCACCATTCTCATTCTAGTATCGACCATATGTTTGTCCTCCGTAAATACCTCCCTTTAATAGAATCAATCTCTATCCTTACTGCCCCATGGTCGGACCATGACCCTATTCTAACGGTCTGTCACTCTATGCTCAGCAAACCACAATACTCTCCCTGGGTGATGAATGATTCCCTTCTGTCTTATAAGGAGATCCTTTCTGATATCTACAAAGCTTCAGTCGAATATTTTAAAGGCCATATATTTTAGGCCATGTCATATGCATAGCGTCCACACGCAAAAAAGAAAGGGCAAAGGCTCGACGCGATCTTGAGTTAAAACTCGAGGTCGTGTCAACGCTCTTCAAGCAATCACCCACTCCCGCTAATCGCACACTACTAGATAAAGCCCGCACAGAACTAGATTTATGCTTGACTGATGAAGCAGAACATACCCTACGTTGGGCCCGACAGAAATGGTACGCTAAAGCTAATAAACCTACTGCAATGTTAGCTAATAGATTGTGCACCTTTGCCCGAAATTTGTTCCCATTACTCTCCGCACCCGTCACAATTCCCTAACTGGTAACCCCCAACATGTCCTGGTTGAATTCCGGCATCGTCTCACCAAACTTTACTCCGAGGCGGACCACCTCTCCACCCAAGGCCTCAACGCTTTTTTGACAAATTTATCTTTACCTTCCCTATCCGAAACCTATAGGTCACTGATGGACCGAGCCATACAGGTCTCGGAAGTCCTCCAATGCATTAAGGAGTTGAAGGTGGGTAAGAGGCCTGGCCCAGATGGCTTCACGACACTTTATTACCGGAAGATGGCAGAAATCATTGCTCCCTATCTAACTAATATGTATAATTCAGTTAAAGAAGGTCGCCCTTTCACATCTAATCTGCTGACTGCCAATATTGTCATGATCCCTAAACCAGATAGAGATCATTCATCTTGGGCTAACTTTAGGCCGATCTCTCTAATTAATATAGATATGAAAATTTTAACAAAGATCCTGGCCACTCGCCTCAACTTATAAAGTACTTTATAGATGGTACTATACCCCTGCCAGATTAGCGAGTTTTATCCCATTTTAGTCCCCTTTATGCTTCCGTGGGTGTTCTCAAGAGGGAACGATGGCACACATTTGGTGGAAATGCCCCAGGGTATGCAGACTGTGGGTCAGAGTCTATGCACTTCTTCGAAACCTCTTTAACACTAATATAAAGAAGGATCCCTATGAGGCACTTTTGGGGAAACCAATCACTGAATTGTGGCGACCAGAACGCCAATTGGCATTTCATATATTTACTGCAACTAAATTGACCATTGCAAAGGCTTGGAAAACTCCGTCCCTCAGTTTTGAAGCGGTTAAAAATCGTGTTAATGATATCATGGTTAATGAGAAACTGACGGCCGTGTTATCAGATACACACGACTAATTTCTCCAGACATGGCAACCATGGGTGGTACATACCCACCCCTCTTGCTTCGATTCGGCACTACTCTCTCTTTAGCAGATCTCCACTCCCTCACCCCGTGGACTCCCCCCCTCTCTTCTTATCTATCTCTTTCTGTTTCCTCCATTTTATTCTTCTTCAGTCCTTTCCCTCATCTCTTGTCTCCTTTCTATGCCCTCTGACCCGCAGGCTTAGTTCTGCTGGGCCAGGATGCATGATGATAAAACGTCTATGAACACACATTGCCTTTCTAGAGCTTTGTTTATCACTGTAAGGTTATGTAGCATATTTTCCCTCGACACATAAGCTATATAAAGTTATGTAATGACATTGGTACGCAAATGAGAACCAGCGTGTAATTACATCACAATACTCGCCAATCTCACAGAACAGCCTAGATTCACTCAGGAATTTCTGCAATTCTTTGTATCCTGAATTGTTTTTGGTGTTATTTAAAGTCTCTGTAAACATGTATACATGTTGTGTTCATTAATATTTCCTTTTTTTTGTATTATTGACGGTCCTTATGTTCAAAAAAACCTTTTGTACAAGAAAAATCAAAAGTGCTAATTTTAAAGGCTTATATGCATGTTATTGCTATAAAAAGTGTTTGGGGACCCAGATCTGCCCCAGGGGACATGTTTAACCACTTGCTGCCCGCCCGCCGTCATATGACGGCGGGACAGTGCAGCTGTTATCCTGGGCCGCGGTCATATGATGGCGCAGCCTTCCAGGCAGCGATTGCCCGGTAACCGAGCAGGACCGTGGATCTGTGTGTGTAAACACACAGATCTACGTCCTGTCAGATGGGAGGAGACCGATGGTGTGTTCCTTGTACAGAGGAACACTGATCGGTCTCCTCCCCTTGTGAATCCCCTCCCCACACAGTTAGAATCACTCCCTAGCAACACATTATCCCCTACAGCGCCCCCTCCTGGTTAACCCCTTCATTGCCAGTCACATTTATACAATAATCAATGCATTCTTATAGCACGGATCGCTGTATAAATGTGAATGGTCCCAAAAATGTGTCAAAATTGTCCGATGTGTCCGCCGCAATATCGCAGTCACAATAAAAATCGCAGATCGCCGCCATTACTAGTAAAAAAAAAATAATAATAAAAATGATATAAATCTATCCCCTTATTTTGTAGACACTATAACTTTTGCGCAAACCAATAAATATACGCTTATTGTGATATTTTTTACCAAAAATATGTAGAAGAATACGTATCGGCCTAAAATGAGGAAAAAATTTGTTTTAAAAAAAAAGAAAATTTGGATACTTATTATAGCAAAAAGTAAAAAATATTGTGTTTCTTCAAACTTGTCACTCTTGTTTTGTTTATAGCACAAGAAATAAAAACCGCAGGGGTGATCAAATACCACCAAAAGAAAGCTCTATTAGTGGGGTAAAAATGATAAAAATTTCATTTGGGTACAGTGTAGTATGACTGCGCAATTGTTATTCAAAGTGCAACAGCACTGAAAGCTGAAAATTGGCTTGGGCAGGAAGGGGGTAAAAATGCCCTGTATGGAAGTAGTTAAATGCAAAAAAAGTTTTAAAAACTGACATTTTTTCGGGATGTTTTTTTAATAATGCTTAAAGTGAAACAATAAAAATTAAATATTCCTTTAAATATCGTGCCTGGGGGTCTCCTTAGTCTGCCTGTAAAGTAGCGCATCTTTCCCATGTTTATAACAGTACCATCGCAAAAAGGTATTTTGGAAAAAATTGTATTCAAAACTGCTCTGCGGCTGTAATGTATTGTCGGATCCCAGCAATATAGATAAAAATCATTGAAAAAAACAGCGTGGGTTCCCCCCCAGTCCACTACCAGGCCCTTTGGGTCTGGTATGAATATTAAGGGGAACCCTGCGCCAAAAATACCAAATCAAAATGGCGTGGATGGTCTTCCCAAAATCCATACCAGGCCCTTCAGGTCAAAATGTAAAAAAAAAATTGCGTGGGGGTCCCCCAGGCACTATATACTCTGAACAGCAGTATATATACTTAGGTGTTGGTTGTGCCAGAACACTGTAATCCCTCACAGTTACTCTTGTTGGGCACAGGAACGTACTGTGAAATATTATATAAAAAATTGTAATTATTTGCTCTGTTAAACACGGGCAGAAAAATTGGGCCTTTGGTTTTGGTGGCGCCAGAACACTGTAACCTTTCGCAGTTACTCTTGTTGGGTACAGGAACGGGCTCTGCTGTGAAATATTATATCAAAATTTTTTATTACATGGCCCTGTTAAACAGGGGCAGAAAAAATGGGGCCTTGGGTGGTGGTGTCACAACACTGTAACCCCTCACAGTTACTCTTGTTAGGCACAGGAACGGGCCCTGCTGTTAAATATTATATCAAAAATTCTAATTACATGCCCCTGTTAAAAATGGGCAGAAAAATTGGGCCTTGGGTGGTGGTGCCACAACACTGTAACCCCTCACAGATACTCTTGTTGGGCGTAGGAACGGGCCTGTCTGTGAAATATTATATAAAAAATCTAATTACATGCCCCTGTTAAACAGGGGCAGAAAAATGGGCCTTGGGTGGTGGTGGTGCCTTATAACAAAAATATTGTTGGAAGCTAGCATCATCAAGATTGAGGAGGAATTGGTTAGTCAGCAAAGGCAGTCTTCAAGGGATCCCAGATCCATAGCAAATTCAATCGGTTACATCAGCATCGGGTGCTTGATAGCTGCTGATCCAAGACTGATTAATTTTTATGAATGTGAGCCTATCAACGGAGTCTGTGGACAGGCACACTCTTTGATCCATTACAAACCCTCCAGCAGCACTGAATGTGCGTTCAAAAAGCACGCTGGATGCAGGACAGGCCAGTAGCTCAATTGCATATTGAGCAAGTTCTGGCCAGTGGTCCATCCTCAAGACCCAGTAACCCAGTAGATGCTCTGTTGGACAGGTCTCCAAGTCTGCTCTTGCCCCTAGATATTTCTGCACCATATAATGCAGACACTGGGGATTGAAAAATTGTTTAAAGGCATCAGTCAGCCGGCCACCTTCTTCATGTTGTCCAGCACCAGGAAATGGTAACCTCCCAGGGTCTGGAAATGCATTACACAAACCTTTCTTCAAGGCCTCGTGAAGATGTTTCATCCTCTGCTCCCTCTGCAAAGGCAGGATGAGCTGACAATTGAGGAGACAGAAGCCTCCCCTTTACCAGGGGACGCCTGAACATCCAACAATATAACCAACACTAAAGATGGTGTACCCAAAACCAGAGTACCTATAGGCTATAACATACTAGGTAAATACTTTTACCTTAATTCTTTTGGATTCTTCCCTTTTTCCTTCAATTGGTTTCCTGTTTGGGAATGTTTTTGTCTGCATTTGCATATATATATATATATATATATATATATATATATATAGCTATATATAGCGCCAATTTTTGTAGTTGGGGTAAAGTAGCTATTGTTTAGCGATCCTTCAGAAAACCAATCCCTATCCCCCCTCGGTCCCTTTCCCCCCCCCCTTCTTCTCCCCTTTTTCTTCTTCCCTCCCCCCTTCTTCTTATTCCATGTTTTTATACATGGTATGCTTAAGCAATGAGGTACCCTTTTTTTCCCTTATCCTTAGCCTTGTTTTAGGCTTGTGAGGATACTAAATTGAGCTAACCCTCCATCTATGGGATATTTATACAATCCATGACACTGCTGCAGTCGGGAGCCCTACCCTGTTTCCCTGAAAATAAGACCTAGCGTGATTGTCGGTCTTGGCTGCAATATAAGCCCTACTCCCCAAATAAGCCCTACCCTGTTTCCCTGAAAATAAGCCCAACCCTGAAAATAAGACCTACAAGGACTTTAACTAGGGCTTATTTGGGGGGTAGGGCTTATATTGCAGCCATCACCGACAATCACGCTAGGTCTTATTTTCGGGGAAACAGGGTATATATATATATATATATATATATATATATATATATATATATATATATATATATATCTGGGATGCTGTTGCAGCTTAATTCACATATATATTCTTGCACTTTTAGATTTTCTCTACACATATGGTTCGACATCCACAAGACTATATAGGTGATTCTGACATCGCCTGTTTGTCACGGGATGGTGTCCGCTCTCGCCAATGTTGCAATATGATCAATGTCAGACTATTTGGGTGAGCACCATTAATGTTGTTATACTGTTTGTAAAATAATTATGTATATCTTTTGATACTAATTTCATATTTCTCTGTAACTTGGACTATGCAGATGCATGGGAAATAGCCCTGAAGAAGCAGGAATCTAGACTGCAAAAGGCGTCGGCTACCCAATATATACAAGCATCTGTTCAAGCTCTTTGAAAATGAGCATTAATCTTGGTCATTGGTTTTATGATTAATACTGTCTTAAATTGCATATTTTGTAATAAATGATTTTTTTTGTATTACCTCTTGTGGTTGTGCTTGCATTTATGACAGACATGTGCATCCTTAAAAATCCTAATTATTCTTAAGGGACAGATTGTTATCTGTTCTCTTTAAATTTCTTTTATTTACTCTACACCAGGGATGTGGATGCAATACTCTGTCTCTAGAATCTGTCCAAAAATACTCCTATATACAATCCTCCTCATCCTCCTTCTCCTGCTCCTCTTCTTCCTGTGTGTTTGGCGGGCCCGCAGGAATTCTATCTGGATAAAGGTGCCCTGTCCATGATTCCATGAAGCGTGTGCTCCAGCAGGAAGACTAGAGGGACAGTGTCACTGATGCATGCATTGTCACTGCTCACCATCCTTGTGGTCTCCTCAAATGGTGACAGGACAGTGCATGCATCCTTGATCAGTAGCCACTGGCGTGGTGAAAAGAAGCCAGCTCCCCTAACCCTGTCCCGGTGCCATATCATACTCGCACAGGTACTCATTGATGGCCCTCTGCTGTGTTTGCAGCCACTGCAGCATTGCCAACGTTGAGTTCCACCTGGTGGGCATGTCACAAATGAGTTGGTTGGTGGGCAGGTTGCATTCCCTTTGAATGTCAGCCAGCCGAGCACTAGCATTGAATGACTGGCGGAAATGACCACAGACTTTTCTGGCCTGCCTCAGGAGATCCAGGGTACCTGGTCAAGAACCGTTGCACCACCAAATTCAGGAAGTGTGCCAAACATGGAACATGGGTCAAGTGCTCCTGTCGAGGGGGGGGGAGGTTGGTGCCATTGTCGCATACAACCATTCCTGGCTGAAGCTGGCGTGGGGTCAACCACTTCTGAGCCTGCACCTGCAGAGCTTACAGAATCTCTGCCCCAGTGTGGCTCCAGTCCCCTAGGCAGACCAACTCAAGCACCGCATGGCATTTTTTAGCCTGACTGCTTGCGTAGCCCCTTGAACGCTTACGGAGCACTGTTGGTTCAGAGGACAAATCTGCAGAAGAGGCCATAGAGGAAGAAGAAGAGGAGAGAATGGAGGAGAGAGCTGTGGCAGAATCACCACTACCATTTTGGAGGCATGGTGGTGGAACAAGCTCCAACAATACTGACAATGAACTGTTGGTGTAAGAATATATAACCGCCCCTAATATCCTATACCACCACTGCGCCAAATAAAAATAATAATATTGTGTGTGTATAAAGCTGCCACTTTTTACAAAAAATATAAAATACCATAAATCCAACCTATAGCGATATATAGGAAGAAATGAGTGGCGCTGAGTGAATGTGACAATAACTGTGAATCAAAAAAATAATGACACAATGATTCTATAGTTATAAAATGTGAATATGATATATATGATATATATCACCCAGTGACAAGTGAAAAAAATTATATATATATATATATATATATATATATATATATATAGTCCATAAATAAAAGATGAGAAAAACAGGGGGCGTGGCTACACGGTAATCAATCCTACTGACGTGAGACGCCGCCTACTGAGATGAACACACTGACACCGCGAGCAGGATCTTTGGAGTGGGTGAGAGATACATCACAGGCGCACACTTCAGGTGAGCTATGAGTAAGCACTCAGCTCCGAGTGCGAAACGCGTCAACCAACCTGTACTTTCTGCATGATGGTCTTGTTATTTTGATGATCCCATCTTTTCAATAAAGTGAAGTTTTTGATTACATCCGGTGTGCGGCATCCAGATCTTCTCACTTCAAGCCTGCACACTTCAGGTCCGCCGTGACTGCAATGCAACGCTGAGCCATCGTTTTCTATTTGCTGTGATTATTCATTTGAGGCTTTCTTTTATTGTTTGAAATGTCAGTTTAAACATTGGAGTGTTAGGTGTGATTTTAATAAACTGGTTGAAACGTTATCACTTCTTTCATCTTATTTTTCACATATGGAGCCATCTTGATTGGAGTCACAGAAATACAGCGGATGGTCGTTTTTTTAATGCAGGTCTGGTTTAAATCACTATTTAGCCAAACACGAGAGTGGGAGGCAATACAAGCGGGTGAGTGCATTTTTCAGAGGGAGAGGTGTCACAAGCACGTTGGTGTGGTGGAAGATTAAGACTTTTGAGACGACTGAAGCTGTTTTTCTCATCTTTTATTTATGTAATATATATATATATATATATATATATATATATACCCTGTTTCCCCGAAAATAAGACCTAGCGTGATTGTCGGTGATGGCTGCAATATAAGCCCTACCCCCCAAATAAGCCCTAGTTAAAGTCCTTGTAGGTCTTATTTTCAGGGTTGGGCTTATTTTCAGGGAAACAGGGTAGGGCTTATTTGGGGAGTAGGGCTTATATTGCAGCCAAGACCGACAATCACGCTAGGTCTTATTTTCAGGGAAACAGGATAGGGCTTATTTGGGGGGTAGGGCTTATATTGCAGCCAAGACCGACAATCACGCTAGGTCTTATTTTCGGGGAAACAGGGTATATATAATATAATATAATATATATATATATAAAAAAAAAATATATATATATATATATATATATATATATATATATATATATACATATATATATATATATATATATATATATATATATATATATATATATACATATATATATATATATATATATATATATATATATATATATATATATATATTTATCATTTTTTTCATTTGTCACTGGGTGATATATATCATATATATCATATTCACATTTTATAACTATAGAATCATTGTGTCATTATTTTTTTGATTCACAGTTATTGTCACATTCACTCAGCACCACTCATTTCTTCCTATATATCGCTATAGGTTGGATTTCTGTTTTTTTAATACTGAAGCCTGTCCTGCATCCATCCCAGCTGCCAGAAGAGTTACCCAGTGCGCCGTGAAGGAAAGGTATCGTCCCTGCCCATGCCTGCTGGGCCATGAGTCAGCAGTAATATGGCTAACCGTCCTGTCCAGCAATGCCAAAACATTGCCTTCCACATGCCGGTATAGAGCCAGAATGGCGTTCCATGAAAAGTAATGGTGTTTTGGAACCTGCCACTGAGGTACAGCACATTCCACAAATTCACGAAAGGGGGCAGTGTCTACCAGCTGAAAAGGCAGCAGTTGCAGTGCTATCAATTCAGCCAAGCTAGCATTTAGACGCTGAGCATGTGGTTGGCTTGGACCGAATTTCTATTTACGGTTCAGCAACTGGGGTAGGGAAATTTGCCTGCTAAAATCAATTTGTGGTGTACTGCTAGAAGATTGGCTGCAAGTACATTTCTCTCAGTGCAGGTTTTTGAGGGGACTGGAGGTATAGTAGGGTTGAAGATCCTAGATGAGGAGCAAGGAGAAGTCCGCCTTTTTCTATGATGTGGGTCTTTCGAGTGCTGTTGCCAATGGACTGCATGGCAGGTCATCATATATCTGGTCAAGTGTGTTGCTCAAGCGGCTGCTGTTCTGGACACGCTTGATCCACTTCAGACATAGGTTGCAAACAACAATGGTGTGATCTGCTGCACACGTGTCAAAAAAGGCCCACACCAAGGAACTTTTAAAAGTCAGCGGGGAGTCAGCAGCGCCCTGCCCCTGCGGAGCTCTGCGGTGTGATGCAATAGGGTGGATGCCCTTAAGCTGCCTCCAAGAGGACATCCTGCCTCATTGGAGTTGTGCCTCCTCCTCCTCACTTTCCTACTCTCTTCTCCCAGGCACCCAAGTACAGTCAGTGACCTCATCATCCCCTCCCTTCCCATCACTGGAGCAAACCTGGCAGTATGGGATGGGAGTCCAAGTTCGTTAGCCGGGCTTTCCTAGCTACACCATTTGCTTACCATGGATTTTGACGGAAGTATTGAGGCGTATCTCCACACCAGCTCCTTCCATCAAATATCTGCCGGATTGTTGAATCCAAACACCTGATTGACCCACCGCCGTATGGCGAGTGTGTCCATTTCTCATGGTAAGCGTACCCATTCCTTCAATATTTCCATCTTGATGCGGCAAATATCTTATGAAGAGGTTATTCCTGTCACATCTAGTGGTTGATTTACTATCATCTACAGGCATCATCTACACATGGGACTTTATTTCATTTTACTGAAGAATCTCCTATTTTTTGGTTTATCACAGACAGTTTTAGTTGCAGTTTTTTTTTTTTTTCTGTCTTACATGGACATTTTCAGCTACCTGTGACAAACTTTCCTGATTTGTTTGTCCTTTTGTTGTTGTTTAATGCTCACTTTTTATTTATTTATATAAAACCTGCATCCCAAAAGGAAAAAAAACTTTCTTTAACTCCAGAAAAAGTGTGACCTGGAGTAAAGCTTCAATTTGTTGGTCCATCTAACATCACCCTCTTCACAAGCTGACAATGCTGTTGTCCACTGGTGGCTGTATTGCTTCTCCATACATAGAGTGGAGGGGGAGTGTAGTCACTCTAAGACATGAAGTGAGTTACTGGCAGGATCACCAGGTAAAAATAAAGGAAACAAGTAAAATAAGGCAACCACTATATTTAAGGCCTCATGCACATGGACAGTGAGAGGCTGAAAATATAAAATTCTGAACGTTTTCCCGTGCCCAGGAAGCAGCAGGTATGGCATACAGTCTACCATACAAGTGAATGGCTATATACAGCGATACTCTTGTACACAACAGTGCTTTGGTGCATCTGTGTTTACTTACGCATTGCAAATGCAAGTCTTCCGGCATATGTTTAACCTCCCTGACGGTATTCCCGAGTGTGTCTTGGGGTGGATTTTCAGCACCAAAAGCGGTAACCCCGAGCCAGACTCGGGATTGCATTGCAGAATCCAGGTACAGCTTACTTACCTTGTCCCCAGGATCCTGCGATGTCTCCCCACTCTGTGTGCGAGCCGCCCTCCGCCCGATCTATCACAGAGCTGAGCTCAGTTCTCTGCGAGCGTTGCGATGCACGGGGACGGAGAACGGCGCCAAATTCAAAAAGTAAGACACACAATACATTTACAGTACACGGTAATCTTACAGATTACTTTACTGTATCAATTTATTTCACATCCCTTTTGTCCCTAGTGGTTTGTCCAGTGCCCTGCATGCAGTTTTATATTATAAATACTGTTCTTTCTGCCTGAAAACTGGAGATTGTCCATAGCAACCAAAACCATCCCTTTATATCAAAAGCGGTTATAGACCAGCTAGAAAACAGCGATAGTAAATTAGACTTGCAGAATTGAGTGATAGCGATTTCTGGGGAAATCCGTCATCAAACACTGAAAGTAATGACAGTGACAATTCTGCAACTGAGCACATTTCTGTGTTTTTGATTTGATTACATTATTGAATCATTTTTATTAATATTATATTATTTGCTATAATTATTTATAGTTATTTATTATATTATAATTTATTATTTCGTTTTCAAACTTTATCATACCCGGGATGTCTACTAGACTCTTGTTTGGACAGATTTAAGTGAGTTATTCCTAAGATTTACAGGCCTACAATATAAAACGCCAAATTTTCATGCAAAATAATTGTACCGCTTTCATCATCATAAATCTGAAATAATCATACTTTCAGGGAGGTTAACCAATTGAACTCCAGATGGTTTTACCTTCTTTATAACCAGGGCAATTTTTGATATTCAGCATAGTATTAATTTAACTGGCAAAGGCACGGTCATGCAACACTGTACGCAAATTAAATTTTTGATTTTTTTCACACAAATAGAGCTTTTTTTTGGTGGTATTTTATCACCACTGGGTTTTTTATTTTTACTATATAAATGAAAAACAACCGAAAAAATGTTTTTTCTACTTTCTGTTATTAAACATATCAATAAAAAAATCTAAAAATCTAATTTCTTCATAAGTTTAGGCCAAAATGTATTCTGCTACATATAAGAAAAGTTAATTAGGGGTAAGTGGCGCTACCTTTTACAGGGTACCTTAAACGATGTTAAATGTGAGTTCCAAAAATCTAAAATACTCTTAACTGCGGAAGACGCCTTTGATAACGTCGATGACGAAACGCGTAAGGCGGAGCTATGCACTGACGTCACACGCTGAGGTAGGAGAGTGTGGAACGCAGCTGAGGCGCACGCCGCTCAGCTGTTGGTTCTAAACGCACGAGCTCTCTCCTACTATTAGGTTGCACGCAGTGTATCTGTTTTGGCTCTCACTACAAGCCTGTATTTTATTCATTTTAGTTATTTTTATTTATGTGCTGTTTATGATAGCTGAATAAATTCTTTAAAATGTAATACACTATGGAGCCCTGTTTCTTCCATATGAGGATATACTGACGGATACTTCACAGCTGGAGTGGGAGCACCTGAGGACCCCAAACGCCATATCGTTGCCTGGTTTTACATGCCTACTACCCCTGCAGGGGTGCAGGGAGCTGGTGAGTGGGGATCCTTGAGAGGGAGCACCGCAAGTCACTGGATCTGAACGGCTGCCTTCGCGAAAGTCACCTATCACAGATGTTTTTGCTTTTTGTTCTTTTTGTTTATGCTGGATTTTGACACACTAAAACTTTTTTCATAATTTTTTCACTATTTTTTAGGGTGCACACTGTACCGTATGCCCCAGCTGGGCCTACCTATGATATGATATATATAATTTTTGTCCGGTTTATATTTTTCACCTATGTAATCTAGGACACATTTGTGGAATAATTTAGGACTCAGGCATGGGATAATACCAGCTGTATATGCTGAATAATGCCAATTGGAAAGTGGATCACGCACTGGTTTTTAAAAAATAGGGGGTATCCCTATTGGACTGATTCCCTTCCATGTCACAGACTGTGGTGCTTATTGAATTGAGTTAATGTCATTTATTATTTACTATTAAGTTGTCGTTTTGTGTTGGTCAACTTCACGTTATACACTCTTATGCATGATATATGACTGGCATGTTAGCAAGGTCCACTACTTAGGAGTTGCACACTCACACCCATTCCCCTATGTATTTTTGAGTGAATGAGGTCTTGCAGTTAAGAATATTTTAGATTTTTGGAACTCACATTTAACATCGTTTAAGGTACCCTGTAAAAGGTAGCGCCACTTACCCCTAATTAACTTTTCTTATATCATTAAACTTGCCCCTTTATGGAGTAAGTGTAAGGGGAGGCTGCAAACCTTCTTGTCCGTGAGCGCGGAAACCCTCCCCTCAGTATTCTGCTACATGTCTTTTGTAAAATAATTTCCAATAACTGCATATTAATTGGTTTGTGTAAATGCTATAGCTTCTACAAACTATGGTATATATATATTGGAATTTACATGGCTATAGATGCTATACTGTAATGGTGGTGATCAGCGACCTATAGTGTGACTATGATAGGGTGGCAGGCAACCTAGCGCTAACAGACACTGTCTGGGAGGGTCACTAACTGACACTGACGTCACTAAGGACACTAATACTAATAATAATCAGTGATAATACTGTACATCGACACTGTACTAATGTCACTGGTTGGGAAGGGGTTAACATCAAGAGTTAACTAAGTGCCTAACATGTGTAATGCGTGCTGCCTTTACTTTTTAATCTGGCTGTTTTTTCTCCCTGTTTTAAATAGAGAAGAAACAGCCAGATATCTGTTTACTGCACACAGAGTTTTGTGTTTGTGATTAAACATACATGATCAGCAGGTTTCAGACAAAATCATTGGCTGAAACTTGTGCTGTGACCAATCATAGAAGGGCCGGCAGGGAAACCTGAAAGCAAGCTTAATTTTCTTTGTTAGGCACACGCTTTTCAGTTATGCCCCGTACACACGGTCGGACTTTGTTCGAACATTCCGACAACAAAATCCATGGATTTTTTCCGACGGATGTTGGCTCAAACTTGTCTTGCATACACACGGTCACACAAAGTTGTCGGAAAATCCGATCGTTCTGAACGCGGTGATGTAAAACACGTACGTCGGGACTATAAACTGGGCAGTGGCCAATAGCTTTCATCTCTTTATTTATTCTGAGCATGCGTGGCACTTTGTGCATCGGATTTGTGTACACACGATCAGAATTTCCGACAACGGATTTTGTTGTCGGAAAATTTTATATCCTGCTCTCAAACTTTGTGTGTCGGAAAATCCAATGGAAAATGTGTGATGGAGCCTACACACAAGGTCCTATCACACATTTTCCATTGGAAAATCCGACCGTGTGTACGGGGCATAAGAGTGTTTCCCGAGTGTGGTGGAGGGTGTCCCTGATGATGCACAGTTGCACATGCGCAATGTACCTGAGATTGACTGTGCTGGACATTGCCACAAAGCTTCCTGGGATGGGTGATGTGAGTATCCCAGGAGACTTCAGGAAGGGGGGGTTGTCCCTCCCGAGGCAGGGAGAGGTTCCAGACAAGTAGGGAAGTATAGGGACATGCCATCCTTCCTGGACACCAACCCATTTGGGTACAGAGCAGATAGTTTCCTAACAGTGAGGCTGCTTAACAGATGGTCAGTGAAAGGATTGCCCTTTTTTATTGGTTGTCAGAAGGAAAAATGCCCTTTATATTTGTGGTCAATTGTACAGATATACATTGCAATGGTTTTATGGGGAATTGAAGGCAAATTAAAGATTTTTCAGGGTATTGCTTAGCCTTGCTACATATTCTCTATAAGGCAACACATCTTCACATTTTAAATATAGGTTTGCTTTAAAAATAATCATGAACAGTAAGTGAAATGTAAAAATCACAATGTAGTTACTTTCAGCCAGTCATTTTCAAAAGATAAACATTCTATTTATCAAAAATTTGCATAGCTATTTGTCAAGCGAAATTGCACGTGAATTCTGTGTGACTTAACCAGCTTTCACTTAAGTTTATGGATTTTTTTCACAAGCTGTGACTGTTGTGCAAATGGGGCAAAATACAGGGTATCTAGGCTATTTCACTTCTAATCAAATGTTCTTAGACTATTGTTTTAGGCTATTTTGGTCAAATGTTCTTAATCTATCGTTTTAGACTATTTTCTCTTGTGGTCAGATGTTCTTGAGCTTTTGTTATAGGCTGTTTTTGCTTCTGGTTGAATGTTCTTAGGCCAACTTAACCACATCAATACTGGCCACTTTTACTCCTTCCTGCCCAGGCCAATTTTCAGCTTTCAGCGCTGTCACACTTTGAATGACAATTCGGCAGTCATGAAACACTGTACCCAAACTAAAATGTAATCATTTTATTTACACAACTAGTGTTTTCTTTTGGTGGTACTTAATCACCACAGGGTTTTTAATTTTTTACTAAATACTGTACATGAAAAAAGACCAACATTTAAAAAAAAAAAAAAAAGTTTTTTTTCATTTTTGTTATCAAATTTTGCAAATAAATAATCGTTCTTCATAAATTACATTTCTGAGTCTGTAGGAAAATTACAGAGGTTACAAACTATGGTATATAAGTGAAAATTGATCAATCCTGATGTACTGACTGCTCATTTATTGGGCCCAAAAATGTCAGAATAGTACAGATATCCCTCAAATCACCCCTTTTTTAGAAAGTAGACAGTCCAAGGTATTTAGTAAGAGGCATGGCGAGTTTTTTGAAGTTGTAATTTTTTGTCATAATTTTTTGTGATCAGAGCAATATAATGTACTACTCTGGGGAATAGATTTTTTACTAATTATGATTGCTTATAGCATTTAATTTAATTGCTATAAGCAAGCATTTTACTGAAATAAATCGATTCATTCAGCTTGTTTTGATGTAATTAGCTGTGATTGGCCAGAACTAAGCACATGGTATGGATGGGCTGTAATTGGCACTGTCTGTACCGTATAATCACTGTGGCCAATCACAGCTAGCAACACAATCATACACAATGAATGGCATGAAAAGAAAGCCATCAATTCTTTACAATTGTCATGTGATCTGCTGTGATTGGTCACAGTGATCACATGGTACTGGCAGCGAGCCGGTACAGTGATCAGTCATCTGACAGCCGCAGCACAGCCTCGTGTGAGGCGCGACCCAAGAGGAAGTCATATGACGTCCATCCGGATTGACGAAAGGCCCACCCTGCCAAGGTTAAAGTGGAAGTTTAGTCAAAACCTAAGCTTAAATCTACTCCCACCCCCATTCTTAGCCTATTCTGTCTACACTGTAAAAAGAAATATGCCTATGCTTACCTATTCTGAGGGCTCTCTAGTCCAGTCACATGATTGGGTCATAGTTGGGTATTCAGTGTAGAGAATGGATAGCCCACAAAAGATGCCCAATAGTAGGTCTATGGGTGACATGACCACATAGACTCTGCAGCCATTGTTGGCGATCTGTCCTCTACTCTCAAGCTGGTGCTGGAGAGATCATGTGACTGGACCAGAGCACCTTTCTAGGTAGAATAGGCTTAGGATGGGGATGGGAATAGATTTAATCTTAGTGAACTTCCACTTTAATTAACAAAATACAACATTTCGCACATAATAAAAACATTTGTTAGGGTATTTTTTGTGGCTTTTGCGTGAATACTGATACAATCATACAGCACATTGTTTAAATAAATAGAGTGTTTTATATTGTATGGTTCCTTTTCTTTAATACTTACATTTTTTAATATGCAACAACATTGTAGCATGTTGACAAATTAAACTTTATTTTGTGTTGTATTTTGTAGCACTTCATTTTCTTTTCAGTTTTCAGTAGGCACAATGTTACACTCATTAAGAATAATCCACAAGGCAACAGTGTAAATTTGTTCTTTGGTGTGGAAATGCTCAGCAAATTAGGGTGTAGATGTGCACCCCTGGTCAATATTCACATGCTTGATGTGTCCTATTGAAGTCTCCAGGAAACAGTTTCACAATACAGAATGACTGGCAAGAGGCTGCAGTCAAACCCTGATGTATAATGAAAGCTCTCTTTACAAATGTGAAAATTATATATGAAGCTCGAAATATATATGTTTGATGGTTTTTGGCAGAGTGGCAATGTTTTTTCAATGACATTAACATTTACCGAATGATTTTACTTGTCTCCTCTCGATGCTTTTTAAATGCTTATTGCTTCTTTGAACAGCTGTCACTCAGAAAAGCTGGAAGGGTCTTGTATGGCAATATTTGATTTAATTAGAACCAAAAAGGAGAATGAATGATTAGTGGTTAACTGAAAACCAATCAACCTGGCATTCTGCAGGATTGAAAACACGTCCTCATATCAACATCCTTCTGGC
Organism: Lithobates clamitans; assembly: GCA_037952925.1. Lineage (NCBI taxonomy): Eukaryota > Metazoa > Chordata > Amphibia > Anura > Ranidae > Lithobates > Lithobates clamitans. The sequence goes on from JBBGZY010000286.1 coordinate 799,412, forward strand.
TCACTGCTGCATGTAATAGCATCTGGATGTTACTAGGAGCACTTGATATATATGTTAGCTGTAAAATTGTGTGTATTCTTCACCAATGAATATAAAATAGTATAAACCAGGACAATTCAGTCATGTGTCGCAAAAAAGGAAAATAATGATTATGTAAAGTCTTTTAAGTCTCTCAAGAGATACAAAAGTATACATAGACATGTAAAACCAAATATTATATACAAAAGTATAAGTATATATAAACTTATGTCTAATAGTCTATTGGAAGCTCAATTTTATATTATCTTCCAAATTCGAGTGAATTATTGTTAAATATTCCATGTATATTCAATGATGGTGTCTTGCTTTAAACCTTTTCTGGACCATCATCCATTATTTTTCCGTTTAGACAGAGTGTGCTGTTTTGCAGATTATCTTTGGCAGCTTCATCATTAGCAGGATTGTCAGTGTATCGCCTTCGGTAAAGCATTCTGCAAATAACTGTAGTGAGGAACATTTCCATGATCATGAGCTGTTGATTCATATCTGTAAGACATAATATTCAAGAAATGTGGTGTTAGATGTTAATAATAGCCGTCCATAGGCCTCTGGGTTATACTTGCCCCTGGGCCAAAGTTGCCAGTCAGCCCCTGCCAGGGGCTCTAGAGGGCCAAATTGTCCCCCCCCCCCCACCTTTGTGATTATGGAAAACCTAAGACTGTTTTCCCCCATCCATCACTTTGCCACCACCGGCTCTATGGGCCACTTGAATGGACTTGTCCCCCTGGCCTAAGGCTGCCAGCCCTCCCCTGGCTATTACTAATAAAACAAAAAGCAAAAACATTAAAAGATTGAAACTAGAATGTGTAACCAGAGATGAGCAAATCAGATGCATTATTATTTGATCTGGGATCGTCATGATTGATGGTTATAGATCTATAAGAATAACATTCATATCTGGAATTTATTATATCTGTGGTATTCCACTGCCATTTACAAGATTTGTCTTTCACAATAAAATTAGAAAAATTTAATACCCTCTGGTAAACAACAATAGAACCCTAGTCATGTGTTTAGCTTAAATTACAAGGCAAGGTAATCACCCACTAGTGAAATACAATCTGGAGACATGAAAGGGGCTGGTCTGATTTATTAATAAACATGGACAGGGGTACAGGGATGGGGGAAGCCGATTGATATTTAATGACCTTTTTCACAAAAATCATACAGCACTTTTGCAAATTAGTGCAAGAACCCTAAATTCCCTAATCTGGACACATGCAACAACTGTGCACAGCATACAGCCTCTAAAATCCTACTCCTGCCACCAGATGTCAAGCAATGATGCCCATAGCAACTCTCTAATCAGAATGAGAACCTTGTTTGGTGGATGAGGAATGAGGGGAGAGCTTACTTTATGAAGTTAAAAAAAAGCTGTGCTACAGATATTACTGCTTGCAATACCGTTGTCCACCACTGGAGGGTGACTTGGCAAAATCTAGCTGGCTGGACACACACAGGTAGATGCAAATCTTGCAGAAATCTGGTGCACTCTAAGGAAGGTGGAGCAGCCAAGTGATCCCCCCCACACTTCCAACAAACAAGTAATCCTGTGAGTTAGAATCATGATGTTATCACAACCTTTCCCGATGCCTGTTCTGTTGGTGTGATGTTGGGTACACACCAATAGAACAGGCACCAGATGAATTACCTTTGGTCATTTTTTTATGCTCCTCAATTTATGGTGGTATGGATGTGGGACAGACTCTAACGCACTTTTGGAGGTGTCACCTCACCATTGCTAGATGTTCTTGCCTCCTGAATTGGACAAAAGGTAGGCCAACCACAGACAGTTTGAATCTCGGCCAGTTTCGCAGGAACCAGCCCAGATTCAAACCACATATGGGCATGCTGAATGTACCAAGTTGATCGATCGATCAACTTTGGTACAACCAGCCTGCCAGATTTATTTACAATGATCACTGTCTTCTTCCAGTGGGGACAGCTTTCCTCGTTCGCCCTCGCCCCCCCACGCCGAGAAAACACGATGTCTCGGCAGGAAGAATTCCCCTGTCAGCACTGTCTGTTGACAGGGAAAGAGGCGGGGCCAATTCAAACACATTTCATAGACCCGGCTTCTTTTGTCAGGTTGTACACACCACCTGCACACCCCAGGTGCTCGCCCGGTTCATTTGAGGAGGTCTCCGGATGCTGCTGTTGTTCCAGCTTCATACAGCAGGTCCGGATTCTAGTGCATGACAGTTATTGAAAGTCTGCTGACTGTATCACCTCCCTCCACGTCCAGGCAGCACTTCTCTTACTTGATTGTAAGTGTGGATCTGTGTTTTTTAATAAATGTTACAATGTTTTTATTGATTCCTGCACCCTGGCCACTTTGTTGTCTTCAGCTAGTTTTGATGACTGAGTTAAGTTAGGATTTCTGACTTCAGCGCATTATCCTCATCACAGCAAGTCCAAACTTTTGTTTTCAGCACTGGTGGTTATTATTAGATGCCACCACTCATAGAGACTATATTTATAGCATTTAGTTTATTTTGTATATGCAAATGAGCTTATTCACTTTTTATGATTCACATATTCACCAACTTCACTTTATTTATTTTTTAGCAGGACTCTCATGTTTCTACCTGTCCAGGGATCCCGCAATGTTGTCAGCCAAAGGCGATCTGCCGTCGGCCCTTGGCTGCAGCCGCCGCCATCCTCGGTAAGGAAATCAGAAAGTGAAGCTGTGCGGCTTCACTTCCTGGTTCCCTACTGCGCTTGTGCGAGTCGCTTCCTCACTGGTCCCTGCTGTCTTCTGGGACCTGTGTGTCTCCCAGAAGACAGCGGGGGAAGACAGAGTAGGCGCCAGAAGTGGAGTAGGTCACGGCGGTGATCTATGCCAGGAAGGAGACATGTTCGCTGACATCCGACCCGTCGGATCCGCTAAAAGCAGATGGATGGCCCTACGTCCGGATCCGTCGCTGGCGGATCAGATCGGGTGAGATCTGATGAAAACAGACATGCTGTCCGTTCTCATCTGATCCCTCCATAGGCAGCAGCGGCGCCTGACAAGCCCCTCCCCGCTCAGTGAGCAGAGAGGGACCTGTCATCCGCTGGCTCAGCGGAAATCAACGGAGAGATCTCCCACTGAGCCGGCGGACCGAGGCGGGCTCCGTGGAAGCGGAGTCCGCCTCGTGTGAATGAGGCCTAATACATAAGCTAGCTGAAGATTCTGAAGACAAGGAACTTTATTCATCTTCTACAATGCATTGCAGTTTACTTTGCATTTAGGAAATTGCATTACATCCTAGGAGGAGCCCTTGAGTATAGGTTAAATACTGCATGGTGTCATTACATGTGAAAGACATTACTCTGCAATTTAGTGTGTTTCTGTGGAGGCTTCAGTGGGAAGGTGGTTGATAAAGATCTTTGAGGATATCAGACATTTGTCCCACTGTACTCCTATACTCTATACATTGATTATTGAATTTACAGTGCTCACATCTGTGTTAATGGTCATCCATTGTCATTTACTGTTTATATCTGACCACATTGTTCCGTATGTTTATTTACCATTTCAGTAAACTTTCTAAATGATTAATTGATATCCTGTGTGAGTCTTTATCTATTATCACAGCTGGTGAAGTGACGGGTCCCAAGGTTACGGTAAATATACTGTATAGTGTATCACTACTGTGTTTCTCTGTACTTCTGGGTCCCACACTCATTTTACCATACAGGTGTACCAGAGGGGACGAGACTGTTCTTGGGGTTGAGAGGCAGGGTGCAGAATTGAACATTCATCAGCAGCTCCTTTGGGGGTAGTGCTACACCTATCACAGCTAAAGCACATTGTCAATATTGTTGCTGTGACCTCATCCTTTTATAATAAGTGGGCTGCCTTATCTAAAAGTCTTGTTATTAGCCCTTCTAAGCCAGTGAACCCAAATTCAAAGACCAGGGAGTGCATTATGATTACAAAGAATTTAGTATGGTGAATGCCTGCCTTCGTTTGCCAGGACCACAAACCTTAAACAGGATTTTTTTTTTACCATGAACCCATGGTGGAGGTGAACCCCAACCTCATCCCTAGTTTTAAAGTGATTGTAAAGCCTAAACATTTTTTACCTTAATGCATTCCTTGAATTAAGGTAAAACCTGTTTAGATGTCAGCATCCCCCCTCACCCCTTTTTACTTACCTGAATCCTCATTTGATCCAGCGTGGTGCACATCTGCAGCTCTTCTCTCCTCACTTCTGGGTCTCGCTGGCTTTGCTGTGCCATTGGCTCCCAGTGCTGTCAATCAAAGCCAGAGAAAAGGGAGTGGGGTGCGGGGCTGAGTCCCACTGTTTGTATCAATGGATGCAGCAGCGGGGCTCTGGTGTGAGCATGCACAAGTGCTCCTATGGGAAGCAGCTCCCCATGGGGGTACTGGACAGAGAAGAGGGTCCATAAGCGCCGGCGGGGAACCCGAAAAGAGGAGGTTCACGCCCACTTTTTTTTTTTTTTTAAAGTTTACCTTTAAAGTCATTTTAATCCTCCCCTATGCTATCCAAAAGAAAAAAAAAAGGTTTTGCTTCTAGATAAATGAAAGTTTAAAGCTGGCCCAAGATAGATCAAAATTTGGTTTGTTTAGCAGGAACCGACCAAATTTCAATCCATTGATGGGCACCCTGGTTGCACACAAGTTGATAGACTATTGATAGACTTGTGTACAACCAGCCTGTGAGGGTTTTCCCCCGAACGATTAGTGCCGCAGGCTATAAACTGGCAACACTAATGTGTTGTGCCGGGAGGGAAGACTCCCCACCAGTAGAACACAATAGCACTGCGGGAGAGATTCCCCCATCAACACTGACAATGTTGATTGGGGACTTGAGCAATTTTCTTTCTTGTGATCCGTGGTAGAAGGAAAGAAAATTGCATAATGTATGGGCTGCTTTACGCCAAGCGATGACAAGGAAAAATCGAAAATGCTGGTTAACACACAAAGATTTTAAAAGCCTTTTGAAACATGCAATGTTATTGTGTAGAAATCTACAGATAAAAAAGCATCAACAATCCCTTCATTGTGACTGCACCACATCTGAATGTTGGCAGAGTCGGGAACAACAGTGTAAGTCATTTCAAAGGCTGTCCTTCATGGTGAGACACCTGCCTGTTCAGGGCTGGTCTGTGAATAGCTTTATGCTCCAGTAATTCCTGCAGATCCTAGGTCCATCTCTATATCTTATCTACTAATGCTTTCCTTATAGTTCACATAGAAGAAGTTAACTATAGCCTGCTCTTTTGTTGTAGAACTATAACCAAACATTGATTACACTACCAAAGTACACAGTAGTCCTGTCTAGCAGAACCTCCCAGGAATATTGTGTGCTGGAATGAGATGATAATAGGGAGAGGACAAGAAGTAGCCAGAAAGCCTTGTCTGTGTGACAGACGATTACGTGTTGTAGTGCTATTGAGGACAGAGTTAAACTATCAACCACTTCTCTAGTTCCTATTATTAGTATTGTTACACAATCAAACATTTTCCAATTCCCTTTGTTACAAAAATATAGCATATCCACAATAACAGGTTAAAATAATGACACCTTTGACTATCATCTGTCATACAGTCTAGGTGGCATTTTTCATTTATATTGCTAGGTAAGAGTTATTTCTTTTCTCTATTTGATTGTTTATATTGTATGTGTTTTGTCTTGAGAGTAAAACTTATCTTTGTTGGGTTAAATATTATTTACACCTTTGTACAAATACAATAACCCAAAATTAGGGTCTGTAATAGTTGTTTGTCTCTGGGCTAAAGTCTGTAATTGAATGGTTAACAGGCTGAAAAAAAAATTGGGCAAAAAATAGAAAATAAAAAAGTTACTGAAGATTTATAGCTTTTTAGTAGTTAAAATTGTTTGTTATCTTCACACTCAGAAGAATAAGGTGAAAAAATCTGGTCTGCCCACTAGGGCAGAAACCTAACTATTAACTTATCGAAAGAGCAATCTAAGTATCTAGACCTTTACTTGTATGTTGCTTTGTGTTTATTTGTACTATATACTATAGTTTATCTGTAGGCAGAGATAAAATTGAAATCAGTTACACATTTATTTAAAAAATATTGAAATGTAATGTTGGATTCAACTAATAAACGTGCCTGGATCTGTCTTGATTTTAATCTTTGGTAATCACCCGCACAGCAATATTCCTCCTGGGAGGGTTAGCCCTCTGTACCATTCAGGACTTTATTTCTTTAGCCCCATTGTTCTAAACAGGGACTACTATGTCAATTTAGCTTTGGGCTGAGCTGTAGTTAGAGCAGACTGACCGTATAGTTTTGCATCTGATTTTTCCCTAAGCTTAAAAGAGAAGTAAGATATTTTTTTAAAGAATTAAACTTACCTAGGTGGATGCAGCATCGGTCCGATGCTGCATCTCTCCCCCGCCAGCTATAAGATTGAAAGCCGAGCGATCAAACACAACCGATCGCTCAGTTCTCAGAACTCTGTGAGCAGAGAGCTGGTGTCTGTCAGTCACTGCTGGCTGCTCTGCCCCCACGCTCAGTGGAGCTCTGGGCTGTGGAGGGGGAGAAGCAGCTGGCTCAGGCTCTAAGTGACTCACTGAGAGGCTTAGCCAGGTGTTTGTAGGCAGATCCCGATCATGTTGTCGCAATCTTTCCCCAGCCTGGACTGGCTCTGTGACATCAGCCAATGATGGGCTTCAGCACACTGTCTGCTAAAAAAATGGGTCAGAGGAGGGCAGAACAAACTGCACTCCTGTGATCTACAGGAAAAGTACAGCCAAACAAGCTTTTGCTGTACTTCTCCTTTAAGTTTGTTTGTGATTTCTCACTGTCACCAGTAGATGTCACTGGTATCACAGGTCATAGTATAAGTTTTTACATACAAAAAATTGTATGTTTATGTTTTCTTCAGCCAGTCTGGTAGGAGGTTCATGCCACTGGTGTATGCTGGGGAGGATATAAATATTTAGGACAGGCCATGTGCTGGCTTTCTTCCCCTGGGCTGAGACCTCGGGAGGTTCTGCTGGATTGAGCTCTTCTGTTAGGCCCCATAGCCTGGTTTGGGGTCTAACATGTGCTGAAGTGGTTCTGAAGCTGTCTTGCCTGGTCTGGAGGAAGCTGAGCCAAGGAGGAGACCCAGGGGAGGCCCCTTGCTGGAGACAGACAGGAAGAAGGCTGGTCTCTCAGAAGGGCCTGTTGACTCACTTGGAGGACACACTGAAATTTGGGAATGTGCTTACAGTGTTGCCGGGTCAGCGTTAAGGTTCTGACTCTGTGAAGCTGGACATTAAGTGATCTGCTACTGTATCTGAGACCCCCAACCCTCATCTCCTTAAGCGTTCTGCAATAAAACTTTAAAAAGACAAAACAAGACTGGCGCCCATTATCCTTTCTCGGCCCCACCATTTTAGCCATTGGCTCAGCCCTGGGGTGAAATGCCCATCCCTGTCTTTGGGGGTACTATCCTGCCTTATGGGTGTTAGAGGGGTGCTAGATTTCTTTGCGCACTACTGTCAATCCAAAACACATACAAAATGCTATGTATGGCGGAAAACTAACACTGCACATCACCCTGAACACACTGTCCCCACTGTGAAACATGGTGGTGGCAGCATCATGTTGGGGGGATGCTTTTCTTTTGCATGGACAGGGAAGCTGGTCAAAGTTGATGGAAAGATAGATGGAGCCAAATACAGGGCAATCTTAGAAGAAAACCTGTTAAAGTCTGCAAAAGACTTGAGACTGGGGCAGAGGTTCACCTTGCAGCAGGACAGCAACCCTAAACATACACCCAGAGCTACAATGGGATGGTTTAGATCAAAGCATATTCATGTGATAGAATGGCCCAGTCAAAGTCCAGACCTAAATCCAGTTGAGAATATGTGGCAAGAATGCTCTCCATCCAACCTAGCAGAGCTTGAGCTATTTTGCAAAGAAGAATGGGCAAAAATGTCACTCTCTAGATGTACAAAGCTGGTAGAGACATACCCAAAAAGACTTGCAGCTGTAAATGCAGCGAAAGGTGGTTCTACAAAGTATTGACTCAGGGGGGCTGAATACAAATGCACGCCACACTTTTCAGATATTTATTTGTAAAAAATTTTGAACACCATTTATCATTTTCCTTTCACTTCACAATAATGTGCTATTTTGGGACCCCAATGGGACACAAATGGCAATAGAAAATCTGACAGGGGTTAGAACCTTCCCTTACTTTATCCAAAATTAAAAAAACATTTTTCTTATAGTTCTAATTTAGGTGTTGATGGGAACTTCTCTTCGCTATAACTAACATGATATGTAAAAATACTTTTAATCTTCCAGAAATTAGATATACTGTACATGCAAAAAATTTCAGGACACAGAAAAGGCTTCTGTAGGACACTGTAGGGAGGGGATATAAAAAAAAGGTAGGAGAATGTATTGACTAGTAAAAGAGACAGCACTAACATTATGCAATTCGTATAAACTAAGGTTATGCCTCAATCTAAAGAACATAACTTTTTATTGTTTATTAACATGACATCTACTTATACTGCTGTCAGTACAGCGAGGCTATACTATCTGGAATTAATGAAAGAATTAATTTCAGACTAAACAGAAGTGACCCATATGTGACATATACATCAGCAAAGGTAACTTTTTTTTATTGCAACAGATATCACCAAAAGCTCTCTGGCTTGAGTTCAGCTATAACTACAATTAAATCACAGAATTCTACTCTATAAAAAGACAGTTATAATACTAGCTTTTATTAGTCACACACTGTATCGATATATAATATTGAAATTGTTTGCTGTAGTATGGTCCTATATTAAATGAAAGGTACTCACATGATGCTCTGGATGGTCCTGAGAGTGGAGGAACACAGGTAATCACTGCAACATTACCAAGAATAGTAATGATTGACGTTTGGAGTTGGCTCAAAATAACAATAAACTGTAAAAAAAAAAAAAATAAAGTAAAGATTTTAACCACTTCAGCCCCGTAAGGAGTTGCCCCCTTAACCACTTAAGGACAGAGCCTCTTTTTGAGATGTGTTGTTTACAAGTTAAAAACAGGTTTGTTTGCTAGAAAATTACTTAGAACCCCCAAACATTATACATTTTTTTTTCTAACACCCTAGAGCAGGGGTCTTCAAATTACGGCCCTCCAGTTGTTCAGGAACTACAATTCCCATCAGGCCTAGTCATGTCTGTGAATGTCAGTGTTTTAAAATGCCTCATGGGATGTGTAGTTGGAGGGCCGTAGTTTGAGGATTCCTGCCCTAGAGAATGAAATGGCAGTCGTTGCAATACTTTCTGTCACACTGTATTTGCACAGTGGTCTTACAAGTGCACTTTTCTTGGAAAAAATACACTTTTTTAAATTAAAAAATGAGACAACAGTAAAGTTAGCCTAAGTTTTTTTTATATTGTGAAAGATAATGTTACGCCGCGTAAATTGATACCCAACATGTCACGCTTCAAAATTGCCCCCGCAATTTTGGCGACAAACTTTTACCATTAAAAATCTCCATAGACGACGTTTAAAAAATTCTACAGGTTGCATATTTTAAGTTACAGAGGAGGTATAGGGCTAGAATTATTGCTCTCACTCCACCGATTGCGGCAATACCTCACATGTGTGGGTTGAACACCATTTTTATATACGGACACTACTCACATATGCGTTCGCTTCTGCACGCGAGCTCGGCGGGACAGGGCACACTTAATTTTTTTTTAATTATTTATTTTACTTTTTATTTCTTATTTTTACACTGTTTTTTTTTTTTAAATGTGTCACTTTTATTCCTATTACAAGGAATGTAAACATCCCTTGTAATAGAAAAAAAGCATGACAGGACCTCTTCAATATGAGATCTGGGGTCAAAAAGACCTCATCTCTCATACCTCAGGTCTTATATTTACACTAAAATGCAATATAAAAAAAAAATTGTCATTTAAAAAAAAAAATTAAAAATGGCACTTTAGGGGCATTTTGACGTCACTTCCGCCCTGCAATGTTATGGAGACGGGTGGGGGCCATCTTCCCCTCACTCATCTCCATACCCAGCAAGGGTGAAGATCCGATCGCCGCCACCACTGCCGACGGCTCCGGTAAGCGCCGGAGGGCACCAGAGCGTGGCGGGAGGGGGCCCTCTCCCTTCACCGATAAAAGTGATCTCATGGCAAATCCGCCGCAGAGACCACTCTTATCAGTAAGTAAGTGGTTAATGACCAGGCCATTTTTTGTGATGCAACACTGCGTCGCTTTAACCGACAATTGCGCAGTCGTGCGACGCTTTCCCCAAACAAAATTAATGTCCTTTTTTTCCTACAAATAGAGCTTTCTTTTGGTGGTATTTGATCACTTCTGTGGTTTTTATTTTTGCGCTATAAACAAAAAAAGGCCGACAATTTTGAAGAAAAAACAATATTTTTTGCTTTTTGCTATAATAGATATCCCCCCCCCAAAACAACTTCTTTATCAGTTTAAGCCAATATTTATTCTCCTACACATTTTTGGTAAAAAAAAAATCACAATAAGTGTATATTGATTGGTTTGAGCAAAAGTTATAGCGTCTACAAAATAGGGGATAGATTTATGTAATTTTTATTGTTATTTTTTTTTTTTTTACCTAGTAATGCTGGTGATCAATGATTTTTAGCGGGACTGTGAGATTGCGGCAGACAGATCGGAAACCTTTTTTGGGATCGTTGACATTTATACAGCGATCCATGCTATAAATAGCCACTGATTACTGTATAAATGTCACTGGTAGGGAAGGGGTTAACATTAGGGGACGATCAAGAGGTTAAATGTGTTCCCAAGGACGATAAATGTGTTCCCAGGGACGATCAAGAGGTTAAATGTGTTCCCAAGGTGTGTTTTAACTGTAGGGGGGATGGGCTTCCAGGGACATGAAAGAGATCACTGTTCCAGATCACTGGGAACAGTAGATCCCTATCAGAACGGGGAATCGCCTTGTTTACAAAGGCAGTTCCCCATTTTACTTCTGTAATAGGCGATCATGGGCCGCAAGTGGACATCGGGGCTGCCGGTGGACATCGAGTCCGCCCGACCCGTAGGCACCCTCCCGCAGCATGCAGCGGCTGCGAGCGCAAGCCAGCACCAGTGCGCGCCCGCCCGCCCACAACTGCGCCTGCACAAGCCGCCGTACAGCTATGGCGATTTGTGCAGGAGAGCCGACCTGTCATCATATAACAACGGCAGCTGGTCGACAAGCGGTTAAACAAGATAAATATCAGTGGGCTCATTCACAAAATGAACTCGCATGAGATATTTAGGTGTCAGGACACAATTTGCCGAAATATTGCATGCAATCCTGAAACTAGACCGTTTGAAGTAGTTACAGTAAAACTCTGAAAACACTCACTCATGAAAATGCGCTAAAATCCATTCATAGAAAGAAAAAAATAATTAAATCCATGCGGAAATTAAGTAGTGGTCCAGGCATGTGGTATGTGTGGAATGTGTACTGTTTGTTAACTAGCGGGCAGCTGCCCACTCCTTAACGGCCAATAAACAACATGGTTGTGAAGGGGCAGGCGGCCACCATGTCCCTAACAACCTATGAGTCATCAGCTGTTAGTGGGGTTCCCCGCTAACAGCTGAAAAAAAAATTGAGAGCAATTAAAAAATGTGTACAAAATGACGTGGGGTCCCCCTCAAATTCATACCAAACCCTTTGGGTCTGGTATGGATTTTAAAGGGAACCCCCACGCCAAAAATAGTGTGGGGTCCCCTTCAAAATCTATACCAGACCCTAATCCGGGCATGTAACCCGGCATGGCCGGGAAAGGGAGGGGACGAGTGAACACCCCCCCTCCCTCCTGAACCATACCAGGCCACATGCCCTCAACATGGGGGGGAGGTGCCCCCCAAAGCACCTGGTCCCCATGTTGATGGGGACAAGGGCCTTTTCCCCACAACCCTGGCTGGTGGTTGTGAGGGTCTGCGGGTGGGGGCCTTTTCAGAATCTGAAAGACCCCTTCAAGAAGGGGGGCCCCAGATCCTGCCCCCCCATTGTACCCCTACCCATTCACCCCAAAAAAATGTGTAGTGTAAAAAAAGACATTAGACAGTTTTTGATAAGTCCTTTAAAAAAAAAATGTCAATCGTGATGCCCGCCACCACCGCCGACCCAGAAAACAAAAAGGTCTGCCCGTGTTAAAGGCTCCCACTGTCTGACAGTTCTTAAATAACTAAGGGGTGGGTTAACCCTGTGACCCTGCCCCCTTGTGACATCACCAGCAATGGGCATGCTGGGTCAAGAACGTCTAGTTATTTAAGAACTGTCAGACAGCAGAGCTGGCAGACACCGGGAGCCTTAGTCGCGAGCGGACCTTTTTATTTCTTTTTTCGGGTTGGCGGTGGCAGCTGGCATCGTGATTGACAATGGATCTACACTGGGGGGGGGGGGGGGGCATTTATTTTTATTTTAAATAAAGAACTTTCAAAAACTGTCTAATGTCTTTTTTTACACTACACATTTTTTTCATACACCTAATTTCATACACCAGATACATATAATACATATAAGATATAAAAGTTTATATCCATAAACGGCAGATTAGACAGTGATCCAAAAGAGTCCTATGAGCGCCAAGTGAAACCGGAAAAATCTCATGAAGTGTGTAGGATGAAATGGACTCAAAAAGAAAAGAAAATACCAAATGAAAAAAATTAAAAAGCTGCAAACTCAAAAAGGAGCTATCCCTCCCATTTGCAAAGTGAGCATATAGTGTGTTGCGCTAAACAAACGTGAAATGTCTAAATAGAAAATGTGCTAAATTCAAAATGTCATCATAAATAGATAAACCAAGCAATTTCATACACTAGATACATACAAATATTACATATAAGATATAATAGTGTCCATAAAGTGCAGATTAAACAATGATCCAAAAAAGTCTCCAAGTGAAACCAGAAAAATCTCATGACATGCGTAGGATGAAATGGACTCCTTCCTCAAATTGTCATCAACTACGAAACTAGTGAAAGGATGGAGGCTCACCAAATATCAATGACCCCCTTATTTGGAGTAGTCACATAGAGTTTCAGTAGAAATACTCAGGCCTTAATGCCATCTCCACACATAAAATTATATGTATCTAGTGTATGAAATTGCTTGATTTATCTATTTATGATTTATATATATTTATTTTTGAATTAAGCGCATTTACTATTTACGCGTTTCACATTTGTTCAGCTCAATACACTATATGCTCACTTTGCCACTGGGAAGGATATCTCCTTTTTGTGTTTGCAACTTTTTAATTTTTTTCATTTGGTAATTTCTTTTCTTTTTGAGCACATTTGAGCAGTTTTCTTAGATTCTTCCATAGTAAGTAGGCAGACCTTCCTAACCCATGTTGTAAAACTATTGTAGGTACGCTTGTTCGTGTTGCAGAAAATGTCTGAAAATCCTTCAAATATTGTTAATATCTTTTACAGAAAGAAAAAAATGATGTGATCCGTGGCACCATCAGTAATTGGCCTCCATCCCAAATTTGGACAGAAAGAAAGAGAATTTTGGTCAGAGGGACTTTGAACGAGGCCAATCACGATATAGAGCATGCACATAAGATATAAAGCACAGTATTATTTGTATGAGTTTATTACATATCCCTTTTTGTCGGATATTATGTAATAAACTCATACAAGTAATACTGTGCTGAATATCCTATGTGCTTACTCCATATAGTGATTGGCCTTGTTCAAAGTCCCCCTGACCAAAATTCTCTTTCTTAATATCTTTTACAGTGATGCTTTTTCTGTAGCTCTGTTTCCCGATGCCTGAAACCTTTACTTTCTCCTCTATGTGAAATGATATATGATATATGATATGTGTCCAAACACAGGGTGGGACTTGGTTTAGTCTAGGTTGGTTTCTGTGTGAAACAAAGGATTGATTTTTTAAAACTGGAGAGTGCAAAATGTGGTGCAGCTCTGCACAGAAACCAGCTTCCAGTTTTTTGTTTTTTTTGTCAAAGCCTAATTAAAGTGGAACTTCAGTCATTTTTTTCAACTTTTCATCTATTGAATCTTCTGCTCTTGTTGATTTAACTTTGGATAGTAAAACATTTTTTTCTGCTAGTAAATACCTTATACAGCGCACTTCCTGTTTCTTGTCTGGAAAAAATCTTAGGTTAATGACATCATGCACAGCTCTCTCTCTCACTCCTGTGAGAGTTTGCCAGGAAGGGAGGGGGGATGGTGGCATAAGAGGGCCAATGAGAGCTGGAGGGCTGCAGAGCTGGAGGTGTGCCTCTGTGTGTGTCTGTGTAAATCCAGGAAGTGAACAGGCAGCAGCTTCAGCTGCCCACAGTTAAAATGGTTGCATCCAGACTCAGTGGAGGGAGATTTCTGCAGCATATTTGGCAAGTACAGAATCACAGTATATATAGTGGTTGGAGGGAAGCTTCAGAATGGCAAAGATGTTTTTATTACAAATTATGTGAGCAGACTACAGTTTCTCTTTAAACAAGCTAAAGTTAAAAGCTGATTGGCTACTATGCAGGGCTGTACCACATTTTGCACTCTCCAGTTTTAGTAAATCAATCCAAAAGTGTTCCTTTATTGCTCTACAACAGTTATTAAACAAAGCTGATTTTAATGAGTTACATTTGCCCCAAACAGAAAAATTCCATTGGCTGTAATTTTATCGCTGCACTGATACACTTCTTTTATTCTGGTTATGCTTTTGTTTACTTACATTTAAAGTGAACCATTTCATTCATAATTTATGCAGCACTTTACATATTGTACATTCATATAAGCCCCTGCCCTCAAGGAGCTTGCAATCTAAAGTCCCTACTTCACATGCATACAGTATCTCACAAAAGTGAGTACACCCCTCACATTTTTGTAAATATTTTATTATATCTTTTCATGTTACAACACTGAAGAAAATACACTTTGATACAATGTAAAGTAGTGAGTGTACAGCTTGTATAACAGTGTAAATTTGCTGTCCCCTCAAAATAACTCAACACACAGCCATTAATGTCTAAACCGCTGGAAACAAAAGTGATGACACCCCTAAGTGAAAATGTCCAAATTGGGCCCAATTAGCCATTTTCCCTCCCCGGCATCATGTGACTCGTTAGTGTTACAAGGTCCCAGGTGTGAATGGGGAGCAGGTGTGTTAGATTTGGCGTTATCGCTTTCACTCTTTCATACTGGTCACTGGAAGTTCAACATGGCACCTCATGGCAAAGAACTCTCTGAGGACCTGAAAAAAAGAATTGTTGCTCTACATAAAGATGGCCTAGGCTATAAGAAGATTGCCAAGACCCTGAAACTGAGCTGCAGCATGGTGTCCAAGACCATACAGGGCAGGTTCCACTCAAAACATTCCTCGCCATGGTCACCATGGTCGACTGAAGAAGTTGAGTGCACATGCTCAGCATCATATCCAGAGGTTGTCTTTGGGAAATAGACACATGGGTGCTGCCAGCTTTGATGCAGAGGTTGAAGGGGTGGGGGGTTCAGCCTGTCAGTGCTCGGACCATATGCCACACACTGCATCAAATTGGTCTGCATGGCTGTCGTCTAAAAATGATGCACAAGAAAGCCAGCAAACAGTTTGCTGAAGACAAGCAGACTAAGGACATTGATTACTGGAACCATGTCCTGTGGTCTGATGAGATTGGTTCAGATGGTGTCAAGCGTGTGTGGCAGCAACCAGGTGAGAAGTACAAAGACAAGTGTGACTTGCCTACAGTCAAGCATGGTGGTGGGAGTGTCTTGGTCTGGGGCTGCATGACTGCTACCAGCACTGGGGAGCTACAGTCCATTGAGGGAACCATGAATGCCAATGTACTGTGACATACTGAAGCTGAGCATGATCCCCTCCCTTTGGAGACTGGGCCTCTGGGCAGTATTCCAACATGATAATGACCCCAAACACACCTCCAAGATGACCACTGCCTTGCTAAAGAAGCTGAGGGTAAAGGTGATGGACTGGCCAAGCATGTCTCCAGACCTAAACCCTATTCAGCATCTGTGGGGCATCCTCAAATGGAAGGTGGAGGAGGGCAAGGTCTCTAACATCCACCAGCTCCGTGATGTTGTCATGGAGGAGTGCAAGAGGACTTCAGTGGCAACCTGCGAAGCTCTGGTGAACTCCATGCCCAAGAGGGTTAAAACAGTGCTGGAAAATAATGGTGGCCACACAAAGAATTGACACTTTGGGCCCAATTTGGACATTTTCACTTAGGGGTGTAATCACTTTTTGTTGCCAGTGGTTTACACATTAATGGCTGTGTGTTGAGTTATTTGAAGGGACAGCAAATTTACACTGTTATACAAGATGTACACTCACTACTTTACATTGTAGCAAAGTGTCATTACTTCAGTGTTGTCACATAAAAAGATATAATAAAATATTTACAAAAATGTGAGGGATGTACTCACTTTATTTATATAAACATGCATACACACTAGGGCCTAACTAACTAAGTAACACTAGGGCCCAACTAACCTACTAGCATGTCTTTGGAGCATGGGCAGAAACCAGAGTACCCAAAGGACGCAAGCAAGCGGAGGGTGGACATGCAAACTTCATGCAGGTAGTGTCTGGCTTTGGATTCAAAGGACCCTAGTGCCACAAGACAGGAGTGTCAATTGATAAATGAAAACCAATGGATGCTTCAATAAAAATTGCATGCTGGGGTAGGTGCTCAGCAAATAAATAGGTATGCTGACATGCTTTCAAACATGAAATGCAAATGCCCTGTCTGGCTGTTGCCAGGTTTATAGGTCTGAGCATGATTGCCAGTTAATTGCCCAAAAGAAGAAATCAACTTGGTAATTTAGAAAACCTGTCCTGATAGATATTGTGATAAGCAGTGCCATTTGTCAATGTCTATACTTCTTTCTTCTTCGCACTTCACAGAACTGTCCTATTTTTCACAGCTGACAGGGGTTGGTGGTGCACGACAGCAGTCAGATAGCACAGACAAGCGTAATTGCTCTTGAAAGTTTATATGTACATTAAAGGCAAGATTAGTGTTTCTGCCTATGTTTATCTGTCAAAAAAGGGCTATCCGGTTATCATGCCCACATGTCCAGCCATCCTCCTATATTCATGATTATAAGGTGTTAAGTAGCCTTCACACAAACCTGATTACTTTCCAATATCTTACCTGATAAGCAGCAAATTTTGGAATAATATTCTTATCAACTAAGTGAGGTTTGACGAGATTAAACATAATTCCAACTGCCCAAAGTGCACTGAGCGTAGAACATGCGAGCAACACAGTTATATAAATTGTAGCTGATTCTCCCCGTGACTGCAAAAAAATATATTACAGAAGTCATTCTTATGAAGTTATGTGTACAATGATGTCACAAATAAGCAACAATTAGTGACCTATGTTCATAACTGAATTTAGAAAATGTCTGATTTTAAGCACAATAAAATGTAACAACTAAACATTTGCATTCTTTTACACACTACTTAGGTCTTTGCAGCTTTATTCTACATACAGGTAAAGGACAACACAGTGAGGGATATTTACTAAAACTGGAGCAAGTAGTTCTAACTTCAGCTTGTTCAGTTAAGCTTTGTCAATAAAACCTGTAAGCTGATTGATTTCTATGCAGAGCTTCACCAGATTTTGCATGCTCCAGTTTTAGTAAATCTCATCCAATATGCCCCCAAAATGCTAATTTTAATGGTCTGGAGTTTACTCTACACTCGGTTGTGTTTACTAAACCAAATGTTGGAAAAACCAATGATAATGTGAAACATTTCAGGTTTTAGTTTACTAAAATCAAACCAGGGAATGATGAATTCTTATTGTTTGCTGCGAGTTACTGCAGGTTTTCTTACTGAAAATTTTTGTTTAATACTAAAGATAGAGACAGATAAATGTTAAAGCTAGAGACAACAGGTGACTTTGTGATATTGATAAGATTTGTAGATGACTGAGCTGCTAAGGGAATACCTTAGGGTTCTTTCACAAAGAGCTGCTCCATTTTTCCAGATCTAAACCTGATGGCTCAGAGGTAACCTAATGTAAATGGACACAAGTCCATTTATATCCATCTGCCCATAGAGCTATCACAGGTCCACCATGTTGTCCAGACACAAACTGAATGGGCACCCATATCAGAAATCTGACATCTGTCCCATTCAGCTCTGATTCAACAGATGATCGGCTCAGGCATCCATGGTAGAACGGAGCAGAGTGGCTCCACATGAAAGCGTCCTTACAATCCTGGGCACCTGATAACTACACCTCTATAGGGAATATGGCCTGCTCATCTTAGAGCAACTGGAAATTCTGAAGACATCCCTGGACTTCTTGGGCAGTCTGATAAGTCTTTATAAATGTTTTTACAAATGTTTACAAAACAAACAGTGAAAAATATAAGCACAAGCAGTGAAAACAAATGAGAAATTGCATATAGACAACAACTAAAAACATACATCTACTTAGGCTTTCCTATAGAAAGGATATTGACATGTAGCGCTCTCCAGAAGAGGGTAAGGTTACATAGTTACCTATTATACATGTCCAGCACTGGTTGTACTAGTCAAAACAGTAACTGAAATAGACTCCACTATAGTGAGGGTTGACCTGAACCAGTGTCCCCTGAGCTTAATTATTGCAGGAGAGCCTAAGTTAAGAAAGAAAAAGGGGGGGGGGGGGTTGTGGAGGGAAGGAAGAGGGGAATGAGATGGGAGGGTGTTCTCCCTCCTTGGCCAACGACGAGCCTGAGAGTCTTTATATAGTTTATTTGAGTTAAGGAATAAGATATTCTTCTCCTCTCAGAGCATAGTGCAACAGCATGGGTGACAACCGCAGACCTCGAGACCACTGAGCACCTCACCTGGCAAAGACAGAAATCTCACTATGTCTTCAGCTTGCGTAGATTTTTAGAATTTTGTAGTGCAAGAACAGGCTTTCTAGTGGAACCATATTTATGGGTTTTCTCCTCTATAACCTTTAATGCCGCGTACACACGGTCGGACTTTTCGTCTACAAAAGTCCGACGGACGCCGACGGACTAAAGCTGGCTGACAATCCGATCGTGTGTGGGCTTCCCCGGACTTTCAGCGGACTTTCAGCGGACTTTTCCAGCCTCAAATCTGACGGACTTTAGATTTGAAACATGCTTCAAATCTTTACGTCGTAACTACGCCAGACCCAGAAATCCGCTCATCTGTGTGCTAGTCCGACGGGCAAAAACCCACGCTAGGGCAGCCATTGGCTACTGGCTATCAACTTCCTTATTTTAGTCCGGTGTACGTCATCACGTACGAATCCGTTGGACTTTTGTGTGATCGTATGTAGGCAAGTCCGTTCATCAGAAAGTCTGCCACAAGTCCGCCAAAAGTCCGCCAAAAGTCCGACAAAAGTCAGTCGAAAGTCTGTCGGACAGGCTGTCGGACTTTTGTAGACGAAAAGTCCGACCGTGTGTACGCGGCATAAGACACTTGTCAAGTTTTTCAATGTCCGTATATCTTCAATCTTAGGAAACCAAAGTGACAAAGAGGGCAATGTGTTAGATTTCCATAGTGCAGGATACAGGAGCAGGCTGCGTTAACTAAATGTCTAACAACAGACCGGTCAGTCAGTAAACTGTACTGTACTATGGAATGTACTTGTTTCCAAAATGATTGATCATTGTGCAAGACCAGAAGATGTGTATAATGTCACCCATGCCCATTCCAGAGCGCCAGCAGGTATATATGGTGGAGTACCGTCTGGAGTGCGGTACCACTGAGTAACTGTTTTATAGCCAGTTTCCTGATATTTACTGCAAATAGAAGATTTGTGGAAGAGGGTTAACATTTTGGTCCAGTCTTCTAGCATCAATTCGAGTTGGAGACCTCTTGGGATCCCATTGGGTTAAGAATTTAAGCGGTGCATGGGGGGACTCCATGAGCAGACGTTTATAGGTGAGAGATAGGACATGTTTAGTGGGACTTCCTTTTGGCATTACCTTTTGAATGCTGTCAGGAGGCAAACAAAGACAAGGTAGGTAAGGATTTAAAGAAATGGGACAACTGAAGCAAATAAAAGCAGCCTAGGTAGTAGAACAACTGTATCTGTGGCAGCTGGTGGACATCCAACCAGTTTGATTGTTGGATGTAATGTAGTGCAGAGTGCATATCCTGTTGAGGCAGTGGAGAGAAACTTGTACCCTGTAAGCCTGGGAGAAATTTGGGATTGCCTAGGATTGGGTAAAGAAGTGATGGGAAGGGGGAGGGGTCATACGTAGTGAAGGCTTTCGTATAAAGTTTCCAGGTTTAACAATCTTGTTAAATGTTGGATAAACAGGGCTGAGATGGTGGTGCTAGAAGTTCACTATGCTCAATAGCAAGTGTAACTGTTGGGTAGATAAATACCTTTTTATACTAGTCTAAAATGAATAGAACCAATAGTCACAAAAATTTTTTTTAAACAGCCCCTTTAAGAAAATAAAAATGAAAAAAATGTCCTATAACTAAGTGCACTGTGTTCAGGTGCCAGACACAGTGCACTATGGGAAGCGCCACGTCAATGCAATCACAAGATTGCAGATGCGGCGCTTCATTGGCGGGGTGTAAAGATGCTTTGTGGCGCAATCGATAGCGCTGACCAGCATCCGCCCGGCCGGGTGCTTTGTTCTCAGTGTGAGAACAAAGTCACTTCCAGCGCCGGCGGGCTACAAAAAGTTGGCCGCATTGACTAATCCCCTTGTGTTCAGTGGAGAGGGGAGGCCCCTCCCCACTGAACACACGGAGAAACCCAGGAAGGAATGGACGGGCCAACACTGAGTGAGAAAGTTTACAGTCTGGTTGGTGTTCTGCTCAGTGTCAGGTCAGTGCTGGGATTTAACTGCAGCTTAAAGTTGGCTTTGAAGTTCTGGAGGAATAATCATTTACTAAGTAATGAATGTATTGTTTCACAGAACACAGAACAGCTCTGCTCTTCTCATTTTTCATTATTTCAATATAGAAGAATTATGATGCAAAACTCCTCCTTTTATATGCATATGGTTTTAAACAAAATGGGATAAAATATGAATTAAACATCAGGGGCCTGTTTGTTGTTAACAGCAAGCTTACTTCACGTGTACATTATACACATTCTTACACAGTAAACCACACTATGCAGTACATTAAATAGTGTATTTAACTCATTACATTGTGCTGTATATTATATACTGTATGTTGCACTCAGTACACTGTGCTGTATGTTATATACTCCGTAGTGTAATGTTGCACTTAGTACATTGTGCTGTACATTATGCACTTCATAGTGTTTGACTGATATCATTTGATAAGGCACGGTGGCAGCATTTGATGGCACAGTGGGAGCATTTGATATGGCACAGTGGCAGCATTTGATGACACATTGGGAGCATTTGATATGGCACAGTGGCTGCGTTTGATGGGCACAGTGGTTGCGTTTGATGGGCACAGTGGCTGCGATTGATGGGCACAGTGGCTGGGTTTCATGGCACAGTGGCTGCGTTTGATGAGCACAATGGCTGTGTTTGATAGCCACAGTGGCGGCAAGTGATGGGCACAGTGGCTGCGTTTGATGGTACAGTGGAGGCAATTGGTGGGCACAGTGGCTGCGTTTGATGGTACAGTGGCGGCAATTGATGGGCACAGTGGCTGCGATTGATGGTACAGTGAGGCTGCAATTGATGGGGTTTTGTTTCAGAATTTTTTAGTTTGTTTGCGCCCCCCCAAAAACTTTGAGCACCAGCTGCCACTGAATAGAACAGGTCCTCTTTAATTTGCATCAGATGCACAAGCCACTCACTTACCTACAACACAGCTTTACTAACTACAGGCTTCAATGAACTCTATGATTCGTATTATATTAAATCCGTGTGCAATCAGACCTTAAAACAAAGCAACACCAGAGTGCCACAAACACCCTAGTTTTTTTAGCCTTAAAAGATCAGACAGTAAATTACTTACTTCACCAATTATGTAAGATCCATTACTCCAAAGAACAACTTGGAAAAACATAAGTACAGGCCTAAGCAGTGCGAACTGAAAGGTACCCAACTTCAAGATAAATAAGGTAAGCCTGTAAAAAAGGGAAATAAAGACAGACTTGCATTTATTATTTTTAGTCTTTTTTTGGCTAGCATACAAATACATTTTCATCTTTGTACAATTGATATATTTTGAAGCTTTGTTTCCATTTTATTTTTAAGTAAGAAAACAGAAAAGGAAAGGTAGAAATAACAATAAAACTTTTATAAAGAGAGTTTACCCAGGTATGGTTGCATTGGGGTTGATTTACTAAGGCTGGGTTCGCACTATTGCGAATTGGATGTGCGGAACAATTCGCGATAGCAGGAGATTTTGACCGGCTCTCTATGGAGCCGGTTCACAGATCTCCAGTGTGGCTCCGGTGCGAATTTGCACAGGGGTCCTGTGCGTCTTTTAGTCCGTTTTCAGGTCCGAATTCAGCCAAAAATTTGGGCTGAAATCAGGCCTGAAACGGTGAAGGGGACCGACTGGACACCTGTTGTGAGCCGCATGTGGCGATAGTGTGAGCCCAGCCTAAAACTGATGAGTGCAAAATCTGGCGCAGCTCTGCATAGAAACCAATCAGCTTCCAGGTTTTTTTGTCAAAGCTGAAGTTAGAAGCTGATTTGCTACTATGCACAGCTGCACCAGATTTTGCACCCTCCAGCTTTAGTAAATCACTCCCATAGTTACATCTAGTCAGGTTGAAAAAGTCTATATACTTCAATCAATAGAAAAAAAAATTAAACAGAATAAATTAATAGAAAACATTCATGTACAGAATCCTACCCACAGTTGATCCAGAGGAAGACAAAAAAGACCTTCTATATAGAAACAGGGTCAAATTTGCTCCACCGGGGGGAAAAGTAAATTACTTCCTAAAAAGAGAGGTCTCAGCATAAAGACCCTTTACAAGATAATTTAGAGTTGCTTACTGGGGACAAGGAAAAGGCAAATGTATTAAAATACTTCCTCAACTCAGTGTATACAAAGGAAAATGGGAAAGTTCAAGTCCATAATGGGCATAATATGGACATAGCCCCAAAAGAACCCCAATGGCTCTAAACTGACATAGTCCAGAAACATTTAAACAAAATAAATGAGAATAAAGCACCTGGACCAGGTGGCTTACATCCACATGTCCTCAAAGCGTTAGCTCTGTTATTTCCAAGCCATTGTTTCAAATTTTTAGAGACTCTTTAATGACTGACTCTGTACCACTAGACGCACCCCCTGCTCGCCCACGGAGCCGATGCCACGATCGGGGCACAGGGAGGACCAGGATCTGTGTGTGTAAACACACAGTTTCCGGTTCTCTGAGGGGAGAAGTCACAGATCATCTGTTCATACAGAGTATGAACATCGATCTATCTCTTCCCCTACACAGTCCACTCCCCTCTTCAGTTAGAACACACACTAGGGAACACAATTAACCCCTTGATCGCCCCCTAGTGTTAACCCCTTCTCTGCCAGTGACATTTTTGCAGTAATCAATGCATTTTTATAGCATTGATCTGAATGCCAATGGTCCCAAAAATGTGTCAAAATTGTCTGATGTGTCTGCCATAATGTCGCAGTCCCGTTAAAAAATTCGCAGATCACCACCATTACTAGTAAAAAAAAAAATTAATAATAAAAATGCCACAAAACTATCCCCTATTTTGTAGACGCTATAACTTTTGCGCAAACCAATCAATATACACTTATTGCGATTTTTTTTTACCAAAAACATGTAGAAGAATACATATCGGCCTGAACTGAGGAAAAAAATTGTTTTTTTATATATATTTTTGGGGGATATTTATTATAGTAAAACATAAAAAAATTTGTTTTTTTATTTCAAAATTGTCGCTCTTTTTTTTTTTTGCAAATATCAAGTTTATTTCAACTCCAAACAGGGGTGGGGCCCCGATACAGAAACATAAACAAAGAGCACTTTGTCATGGTCGTTATACAAGGGTTGAATCAGTGCAGATTATAATACAGTACACTTTTAGGCTTGAGACTTCCTAGTATATGCATACTTTAGATGAAAAATAAAGAAACCCGAGACAAAGTGTTGATATCTACAGCTCCGGGGTATTCCCCTCCCAACTTTTTCCATATTTTCTAAGGAAAAATGGGGACCGAAGTCCCTAGACCAGAGAAGAGGTGGGAAGGGTAAAGGAGAAGGTTTAGGGAAAGAAAGAGAAATAATAGAGGAATAATGGGAGGTGGGAGATAAGGGAGAGAAAAAGGAGGCGGAGACATGGCGGTAGTTGAGTCAGTATACCGGGCTCAACGGAGTCTACCCGATACATATGGAGAAGGAGTTATGAGCCAAGTAAGCGTTGTCCTTCCTCGGAATAAATAAATGCGTTCCAGATGTCCCAAGTTTTTTTAAAGGCTTCTTGTTTATGTTGAGCAGTAAGGATCAGGTCTTCCATATGTTTTATATCCTCTACTCTCCGCAGCCACAACGAGAGGGCTGGTGGGGAGGATTGTTTCCAGCAGAGTGGGATACACGTCTTCGCAGCATTGAGCAAGTGACGCGTAAGAGATTTCTTGTATCTCTTGATGGGGATCGAGGAAAGGTGTAGAAGAAAGAACGCGGCCTCGTCTGGGATATTATACTCTGTGCATTTTTGTGTTATCCGTCTGACTTCTCCCCAGAAGTCCTTCAACTTCGGGCATGACCAAAAAATGTGAATCAAGGTTCCCTCCTCCTCAGCGCAGCGCCAGCACCGGCTCGAGGAGGTAGGGAAGCATTTCTGTAATCTGGAGGGGGTCAGATACCAACGGGTGAGGAGCTTGAAATTTGTTTCCTGAATTTTAGTACAAAGCGAGGACTTAAGGGCAAGTGTGAGTATGCGTTGTCGCTGAGCTACTGAAAACGAGCAGTTCAGATCTCTTTCCCATCTAGTTAAGTAAGGAGGTGGGGGTTGTTCGTTCGGTGAGATTAGTAGTGAGTAGGTTTGGGATAGGATATGGGCCAATGGGCCTTCCCCTAAGCAGAGCTCCTCGAACGTCGTTAGTTGGCGGACGAACGTTTGTGTTTTTGGGAGGGAGTGAAGGAAGTGGTGCAGTTGGGCAGCTTTCCAGAAACAGAGATGGTAGTCACCTGTCGGGTTGGTTAAGTCCTGTATGGAAGGCCAATGTCCTTCTACAATAAATTTGGCTGCGTGGTCTCTACCTGAGTCTCTAAGGTTGTTGTAGTCCACTGTATGTAATCCCGGAGTGAAGTTTGGATGGCCAAGAATGGGGAGTAGGGGCGAGTTTTTTGTTGTGAGGGAGGTCTGTATGGCTGTTTGGTAGCTATGTCTCAGGGTGGTGCCTATCAAGGGATGTGACCTCAATTTAGGCGGGAGGGCATCAAAACACCATAGTGCACTCTTTAAAGGTATCAGTGTTTGGTTCTGTTCCAGTAGGACCCAGAGTTTAAATGTTTTATTTCTCCTCCAGTCCAGTATTCGTCCTAGGTGAGAGGCCAGATAATATTGGCGAATGTCAGGTAGTGCTATTCCTCCCTCTCTTTTGGGGAGCGTGAGCTGTGAGTGTTTTAAGCGGGGCTTCTTATGAGCCCAGATAAACCTGGTGAAGAGGGATTGGACCTGCTTGAAGAATGAGGATGGGATATTAATGGGTAGTGCTTGGATCAGGTAAGTAAATTTAGGTAGAACGCACATTTTCAGGAGATTACATCTCCCGAACCAGGAGTGGTAGCCCGCGTTCCACTTTTCTAGTAAAATCCGGGTTTTAATCAGCAAGGGTGGGAAGTTCAGGTCAAACGTACGTGACAGGTCAGAGGGGATCTTTGTACCTAGGTACGTTAGGGCTGTATCCGTCCACTTAAAATTGAAATTAGACTGTAAGTCCCTTAGTGTCATGGGGGGTATAGAAATGCCCATTGCTTCTGACTTTGAAAAGTTTATCTTTAAATGAGATATGGCTCCATAAGTTTTGAATTCTTGCATGAGATTTGGCAGAGATATTCTAGGATTAGTTAGGGAGAATAGTAGATCATCAGCATATGCTGAGATTTTGCAGTGGGAGTTACCTATTTGGAGTCCTGTTATGTCTGGGTTTGCTCTAATAGTGCATAAAAAGGGTTCCAAGGATAGGGCAAATAGAAGGGGGGAAAGGGGACAGCCTTGTCTAGTGCCATTGGCGATAGAAAAGGGGTTTGATAGCACACCGTTAACTTTTACTTGGGCAGAGGGATTGGAATAAATCTTTTGGATCCACTTCAGCATCTTGTTTCCTAGGCCAATATGACGGAGAACTGAGAACATGTAGTTCCAGTTCACCCTGTCAAAGGCCTTTTCGGCATCGGTGTTTACAAATATGCAGGGGGTCTTGCTATCATTTGCTACGTGGATAAGATTGAGGGCCTTGATGGTGTTGTCTCTTGCCTCTCTGGAGGGTATAAACCCAACCTGGTCTAAGTGTATTAGGTTTTGGAGATGTTGTGCTAGTCTGGTGGCAATTATCTTGGAAAATAACTTTAGATCCAAATTTAAGAGGGAAATAGGTCTATAACTTCCGCACGCGCTCGGGTCTTTCCCATCTTTATAGATCAAAGAGATATGGGCTTTTAAAGTCTCACTCGGGAACTTAGCATCTTCTCCCAGGGCATTGAAAAAGGCTACTAGCCGTGGGCCTAAGATGGGGAGAAAGGCTTTATAGTATTGGGCAGTGAAACCGTCAGGTCCTGGGGCCTTACCTAGTTTCATAGATTTCACTGCTGACTGGAGTTCTTCTAAAGTTATTGGTTCGTCTAAGATCTCCTGGGTTTCAGTCGGGAGAGATGGGAGCTGTGAGTCAGATATGTATTTATCTATATTTGCTCGATCGATGGGGGAGCTGGATAGGTTATATAAGCTGGAGTAGAAGTCTCCAAAATCTTTGGATATTTGTTGTGGGGTAGAGGCTCTTTGGCCATCGGGACTAATTATTTGTGGAATATAAGTAGCTGATTTAAGATCTTGCACAGATCTGGCCAACAGTTTCCCGCACTTGTCTCCCGATTCGTAGGATAGTTTGCGGCAGAACTGGAGGGCCGCTTTTGCCTTGTAGCGCAATAGGTCTGTTATTTGTGTACGTAGTGTCATCAACTGCGCTTCTAGGTCTCTAGTGGGAGTTTGTTTGTGTTGCATTTCTACTGAGGCCAAAGCTGCAAGTAATTTAGTTATTTGTGCATTTCTTTTTCTCTTTATGGACGCCCCGTGTTTAATTAGAACCCCTCGCAGGACACACTTGTGAGCCTCCCACAATATTCCGGGGTCGCATCCCTGAGTATCATTCTCCCGGAAGTAGAGATCAAGCTCTTTAGTTACATCCTCCAGGACCTCGGGAATTTGTAGAAGACTCTCGTTCAGACGCCAAAACAGGGATCTGGGTGAGGGTCGGTCCGTGAGGATGTATGTGAGGGAAATGGGAGCATGGTCGGACCATGTGATCTGACCTATTGATGAGGAGCTCACAAGGTGCAATTGATCATGGGGCATCAGAAAAAGATCTATTCTGGAATACACCTTGTGTGGGGGAGAGAAGAAGGAATAGTCTCTCTCCCTTGAATGCTGAAGACGCCACACATCGGTCAGCTGAGCACTATGTAAAGTCTGCATTATTCGTTTTCTGGCGGCAGGGGAGAGGGAGGAATTACCAGATGACGTGTCTATTGAAGGGGTCAAAGGGACATTTAGGTCTCCTCCCATGAGTAGTTGGCCTTGTTTATATTTTGTCAGTTTTTCTATTGTGCGTTTAAGGAATCTGTCCTGATGTTCATTTGGGGCGTACAGTGTGGCCAATGTGAACTGATTCCCCGCAATTAAGCCCTTTACAAAAAGAAAACGCCCCTCGGGGTCTGCTAGCATCTCTTGAAATTCCCATGGTAGTTTGCTGGATATCACTATGGAAACCCCTCTAGATTTGGATTGGGAGTTGGTTGAGTGGTAAACACGAGAAAAAAATCTATTTTGCAGTATGGGGGATTTATCTGTTTTAAAGTGGGTCTCCTGGATGAAGGCGATGTCAGTCCGCGACCTTTTAAAGTCACAAAGTAACATACGCCTCTTCTCCGGGATGTTCAAGCCCCTGACGTTAAGAGAGGTCACAGTAAGAGAATCTACCGCCATGTCGGAGTGATCAAGAAAAAAAAAAAAAAAAAAAAAAAGGGGGGGGGGGGAGGGTAAGGGTGAATGAGACAAAGACAGAGCAGAACAGAACAGAAGGAAGAAGAAGTTAGAGGAAATAGATATATGAGGGTTTAAATCAAGTGAGACCCCCCTATCCAAAAATCTAAAAATAAGGTGAAAAAGGGAGGGGGGGGGCAGGCCAGAGAGGAGGGGGGGGGGCGGGGGGAGGGAACAAATAAGAAGGGGGGGGAAGGTAAGAAGAAACCTAGAACAGAGGATGGAAGGAATAATTAGTAGGTGCTTAATCACACTTATAGACTCTATGTAGAGTATCTAGATCAATAGTACTACGGTACTAGGGCGCTCACCAGTACCAACTGGTAATCGAGCGCAGGCCTAATTGGGGTTGTGAAAAGAGATAGCCAGGATTGAACTCACTGACTCCCCCCCCCCAAAAAAAAACCCGCCATAAATCTGTATATGTCAATGTTACATTGAGAACGACTATTTGTATCTGGTCATATAGATACAGCATGGTTAAAACATGTAACAGCAACTGCTTAGTAAACAGGTATATATCTTTTTGTAATCTGTGTGGAACACATAGTGTCCCAACCCGAGCACGACAATAATTGAAAACGAGGTAAGAAAGATTGTTTCTATGATGTCTACAAGGGGAAACGGGGAGAACAGCCTCCGGGCTCAAGAAAAGGAAAAAATACACCAAAAAGAAGGGAAAAAGGCCCAGAAACCATATTTAGCTAGAGGCCGTTTCCCCAGGTCCCCGCGTGCATTTCTCAAATACCCCCCGGTACTAAAAGCATCAGAACTATCATCCCTTTCTGCAGATGCATCATTTCAATACGGATTGGGAGCTTGTGTTGTGAAAGCGGTCATCATCCCATCAAAGTTTATGGGGCAAGTTTATGCTTGAGCATTCACGTGTCATATTCCCAGCTCCGTAGTGGGCGGAGTCTCTTCCAAACACAGAACAATAGGGCGGTAAGTGCAAAACATGTGACCTTTAACACGGGAGGAATTTTGCGTCCTTAGCATCTCCTACAGTTCTGGTATACTCAATCTAATCCAAACATAGGCTTTGTAATGTTCCCATCTCCTCTATCCGGGATTCATATCACAGTGTGGTTATGTCCCAAGGAGTAAAGGTCTCTTATATTCAGGTGGATCAGATTTAAATGTCTGTCAGTCAGTGAACCTGTAGGTATCTGTTACGCACACATAGAGGGGATCAGTCAATAGGTCAACAACATCAAGAATGATAATAACATGTCATGCTCAGGGAACAGACTGAACTGGTATGGAGTAGCTACATCATGACTCACGTGTGCCCTCGCTGGAGGGTGCCCTGGACCTCCTTCTGGAACGTTGTTGGCGGGGTGGTTGATATCTATGAGCAGTGGATCCAGATCTGCCTGTGGGGCGCGGTACCAGGGTCAGCCAATTAGGGACAGTGAT
This sequence comes from Lithobates clamitans, assembly GCA_037952925.1. Lineage (NCBI taxonomy): Eukaryota > Metazoa > Chordata > Amphibia > Anura > Ranidae > Lithobates > Lithobates clamitans. The sequence goes on from JBBGZY010000286.1 coordinate 829,002, forward strand.
CGGTTCTGATCCCAGGAAGGTAAAGAGAGCTGGCAAGTCCGCTGGAGTGCGCAGGGTAAAGGATGCTGTGGTATTCCGGAAAGTTACCGCCAGGGGGTATCCCCAGCGGTATGTGCATCCCTGTCTCCTTGCTAGCTCCAAGACAGGTTTCAGCATAGCTCTTCTTAATAACGTGGCTCTGGAGAGATCCGGGAGGATCTTGATCTCGGCGCCATCAAACATTATCTCACCTTGTTCCCATGCTTTGCGGAGTATAAGGTCCTTCTGGGTGTATCGGTGTACCCTACAGAGCACATCTCGGGGTCTGTCTGGATCCGTGGGTCTTGGACCGAGCGTCCTGTGTACGCGGTCCAGTTCGATGGATGGTGGCGGTGTGTCCAGGATCCCCTGAAAGATGGCTGTCACTGTTGCCTCCAGGTCCTCAGTTCCAGTGGCCTCTGGGAGACCCCTCAGCCGCAAATTATTGCGGCGGCTGCGGTCCTCCAAGTCCTCGAGATGGAGCTGCAAATCCACCGCCGCGGAAGCCTGGGTCTCTTGTGAACGCTCTAGGTCAGACACCCGTTATGCAAGGGCACTAACCGAGCTTTCTCCTGCGTCTATTCGGTCTGCGATCGTCTGCATCTCCTCTCGGATCTCCTGTATGTCCCTGGTATGGGCCTCCTCCACCCGCTGGATAAGGGCCTCAATGTCAGACTTGGATGGTAGGGCCTCAAAATCAGCCTTAGTGGGGAGTGCCTGTAGAATGGCGCGGATATCATCTGGTATGTCTCTTCCGTACCTCGTCGGGTTCGCCATTACTGTATGAGGATCTCTTGTGGATTCCAGAGGATACTCCGAGCCGACGAGCGAGGGTGGGGGTGTAGATACTGGCAGTATAGCAGGTTCTGCTGGGCAACGTGCACGTGGTGCCGATACAATGGCGCCCGGTGAGCTCCTCTGGGAGTCCGGGAAATAGCTCCGTATACTGCTCCGTGGGGTGGAATTCCGGGTGCCACTAACCGAAGCTCTCGTCCTGTATTTCTTGCAGGTTGGCATGCCGCATTGATCGAGAGTTTAGCCGTCGTTTTGTGCGGGCAGGGTAGGGGGAAGCCAGGAGCTCTCTAGAAATGCTTCCTCACACGGCCATCGCTAAGCCACGCCCCCCGTCGCTCTTTTTTTGTTTATAGTGCAACAAATAAAAACCGCAGAGGTGATCAAATACCACCAAAAGAAAGCTCTAATTGTGGGGAAAAAAAAGACATCAATTTTTTTTGGATGCAACGTCGCATGACAACGCAATTGTCAGTTAAAGCGGCACAGTGCGGAATCGCAAAAAGTGCTCTGGTCAGGAAGGGGGTAAAATCTTCCAGGGCTGAAGCGGTTAATTAGGACGTAAGTAAAAACTTAGGCAAAGGAGTTTCTAAAGCAAGCAAATTAAAAGAGGTATAGACTCAAGAGAGAAAGATATAATTTTGTTCGTGTACAAATCATTAGTAAGACCTCATCTGGAATATGCAATTCAGTTTTGGGCACCAGTTCTCAAAAAGGATATCGGGGAACTGGAGAAAGTACAGAGAAGGGCAACCAAACTGATAAGAGGCATGGAGGAGCTCAGCTATGAGGAAAGATCAAAGGAACTGAATGAATTCTCTCTTGAGAAGAGATATTTAGGGGGGATATGATCACCATATATAAAACATATTTGGTCCATATAGTGAACTTGGTGTAGAGTTATGATTTACAGAGGACAAGGGGGCACTCTTTCCATCTGAAAGAAAAGAGATTTAATCTGTACATATGGAAAGGCTATGAAGAGGTGGAATAAACTCCCTCAAGAACTAGTTCTGACCAGCTCAGTAGGTATGGTACAAGTTTTAAAACACATAGCTCATAAGTAATCAGGAAAATGTAATGCAATTAGTAATTGTATCTGAGATAAAGTCAGCAAGACCATATATGACCTTTGTTTCTCTTATTAAATCAGTCTTTCCTAGTTTGAAGGGTTTGTTTTTTTGTCCAATGTTTAAAGTGGTTGTAAACCCGCTTGGTCATTTTTACCTACAGGTAAGCCTATAATAAGGCTTACTTGTAGGTAAAATGAATATCTGTTAAACGTGCACCATTTAGGAGATATTCACCCTGCATGCAGCCAGTGACACCACTGGCGCATGCGCTCTGAAGGTCCGGCATACCTTGCCAGAACCAAGGGCTCCCGCGTGCATGCGTGGTAGTGATGTCATTACAGCTCCGGCCAATCACATAGCCAGAGCTCATGAACTTGGAAGAAAGACAGGGGGAACATGTCAGCCCTCTCAACGGTGACTTTACAGCGCTGAAGGGCTTTGCTCCAAGGTGAGTATTTCATAACGTGCTAGTATGCGATGCATGCTAGCACCATTATGCCATTGCTTTGCAGGTTTACAACTGCTTTAACAAACATAGTTTGTTTTATTAGATGTTAAAATCATTATCGTTTTGCATCTTATTTGTGATCACCAATGGTTAAGCATAATTTATAGTTCAAATCTTGCTTTAACCACTTGCCGACCGCCGCATGCCGATGTACGTCCAAATTTTGGCGGCGGATATCGTTGTTGTGGCAGCAGCTAGCTGCCATAATCCCAGTATCCCCGTTTTCGTGCGGCAGTCAGCTTTAAGATAAAAGTGGTCTCTGCGGCGGATTTGCCGCAAGATCATCTTTTATCGGTGGCGGGAGAGGGCCCCTCCCTCCACCGATAAAAGTGATCTTGCGCCACTTACCAGAGCCGTCAGTAGCGGCAGAGGCGATCGCGTCCTTCTCCGTGCTGTGCCTGGAGATGAGTGAGGCTAAGATGGCGCCCACTCATCTCCGTGACACTGCTGGGCGGAAGCGACGTCAAAACGTCACTTCCGCCCATACCTCTTAAAGGCACATTTTTTTCAATGTCATTTTTTTAAATGACTTTTTTTTTTTTTATTGCATTTTAGTGTAAATATGAGATCTGAGGTCTTTTTGACCCCGGATCTCATATTTAAGAGGTCCTGTCATGCTTTTTTCTATTACAAGGGATGTTTACATTCCTTGTAATAGGAATAAAAGTGACACAATTTTTTTTTTTAAACTGTGTAAAAATAAATAAAATCATGTAAAATAAATAATAAAAATAAATTTAAAAAAAAAACCCACGTCCTGACGAGCTTGTGCGCAGAAGCGAATGCATACATGAGTAGCGCCCGCATATGAAAACGGTGGTCAAACCACACATGTGAGGTATCACTGCGACCGGTAGAGCGAGAGCAATAATTCTAGCCCTAGATCTCCTCTGTAACACAAAACATGCAACCTGTAGAATTTTTTAAACATATGGAGATTTTTAAGGGTGAAAGTTTGACGCCATTCCACGAGCGGGCGCAATTTTGAAGCGTGACATATTGGGTATCAATTTACTTGGCATAACATTATATTTCACAATATAAAAAAAATTGGGCTAACTTTACTGTTGTCTTATTTTTTTATTCAAAAAAGTGCGCTTATAAGACCGCTGCGCAAATACGGTGCAAAAAAAAAAAGTATTGCATTGACTGCCATTTTATTCTCTAGGGTGTCAGAAAAAAAACAATATATATTGTTTGGGGGTTCTAAGTAATTTTCTAGCAAAAAAAAACTGTTTTAAACATGTAAACACCTAAAATCCAAAACAAGGCTGGTCCTTAAGTGGTTAACTATTTTTCAGCTTAGAGATGGCTAATTTTTTCAGATGATGAGCCAATTTTTTTTCATACAGCATACAGTATATAGTTTCATATTATGGACACAAAAGTTCACTAATGAACCCTTGCCCCAAGGCCTATACTTTCTGAAAGCACAAAGAATATAGCAAAAATCAGTATCCATAATTTTGTACATCCCATATGTGTCTGCAAATGTTTATTAAAACTATATTTTCAATCAAAGAGATGATCATTACCCCCAAACAGAATATTATTAGCAAAATTGCCTCTGTAATAAAAGGTAAAGTTATGTTCTGGTGTATTGGGTTAGTGCATGCAAGCATACAAAAATAGATATGCACCATTTTTTTTCTCATAACAGTGCATGGTAGTGTGTTATCATGTGTTATGATGCGTTTCATTACAGGTGTGTTGGCATGTATGTTGTGGTGCCAATTAAAATAAATGGTACAGAATTACAAATCCTCACCTCAAGTGAGTGAATAGACCCTAAAATGCATGCTTGTGGCAGTTAACCTGCACTTTCAAAGGGAAAAATATTTATACAGTAAAATGCATGTAAACACATAATAGCTGGCTGCAATAATGTGACTTCTGATGTATGAAGCTGCACAAAACGTTTCCGCCCTTCCTTCTCACAACACATTATAAGATTCACTTAAAAAACCCTAATAAAAATGCATTCAGGAACAGAAGCTTGAAGAGGCCATGATGGGACCTACATGTTTATCTCACCTGTTAATATCTTTCCGTGGAAAGCATACACAACAACAGCAAAGTGGGCCTGTGTGGAGTTGAAGTTTTTGTGACCCGAACTTCTTGAGGAATTCTTTTCTGCCACCACATTCACTCACCAGCATAAGTTGAAACTTGTGTATAACAACAGCGAGAAACCTTTAATAAGAGAGAATAACAAAGTGGTGGGGTTCCATAACTATTTTTAAAAAATTAAACATTTATTTAAAAAAAAAAAAATTGGTAGATACCTATCATTAGAGATGAGCCGAACACCCCCCAGTTCTGTTCGCAGCAGAACATGCGAACAGGCAAAAAATTGTTCGAACACCGTTAAAGTCTATGGGACACGAACATGAATAATCAAAAGTGCTCATTTTAAAGGCTTATATGCAAGTTATTGTCATAAAAAGTGTTTGGGGACCTGGGTCCTGCCCCAGGGGACATGTATCAATGCAAAAAAAAGTTTTAAAAACGGCCGTTTTGTCGAGAGCAGTGATTTTAATAATGCTTAAAGTGAAACAATAAAAGTGAAATATTCCTTTAAGTTTCGTACCTGGGGGGGTCTATAGTATGCCTGTAAAGTAGCGCATGTTTCCCGAGTTTAGAACAGTCCCTGCACAAAATGACATTTCTAAAGGAAAAAAAGTCATTTAAAACTACTCGCGGCTATAATGAATTGACGGGTCTCGGCAATACAGATAAAAGGCATTGAAAAAAATGGCATGGGATTCCCCCACAGTTTGGGTCTGGTATGAATATTAAGGGGAACCCCAAACCCAAATTTAAAAAGCCATAGGGATGTCAGAGGGGGCGGGGTCACCCGGGAAAGTCACTATGTAGCCCCGCCCTCAGTTATAAAAGAACTGTCACCTGCGAGCACGTGTCATAAGGCTGGTGCCTCCCACTGAGGTGGGTCGGTGCGGCATTTTTTTTTTCTTTTTCAGTCTGTCGGCGGAGCAAGAGAATAAGAAGAATGGACTATGTGGGACATTTTTATTTTTTAATTTTTTAATAAAGGACTTGTCCCAAGCCGTTTCTTGTCATTTTTACCATTTTGACACTTTTTTTGTGAAATGGTAGGGGTGCATTTGTACCCCGTTACCATTTCACACAGGAGGGGAGGCCGGGATCTGGGGGTTTCCTTGTTAAAGGGGGCTTCCAGATTCCGATAAGCCCCCCGCCCGCAGACCCCAACAACCACTGTGCAAGAGTTGTGGGGATAAGGCCCTTGTCCCCATCAACATGGCGCAGCCGCAATCACCGTGCTTCGCGCCCCCACACCGTCCCAGAACAAGAGCTGCACTACCCCGCCGTCATTTGACAGTGGGCAGGCAGCAAGCAGTTGAAAAAAAAAAAAAGGTGCATGTCAACTTTTATGTGCATTGTGTTGTGTTGGCAGGCCATTTACATTTTTGCAATTTCGACTGAGCTGCCTTAGACATCTTAGGTTCCGGAAGGCAGCGGGACAATTGTAGTGCGGCTCATTCGTGCACAGTGAGGCAGGCTGTGAGGCCGCATAGTAAACGTGCTTGTGCCAGGGACCTGAAGACCAGTGAAGAATTGGCCCAGGTAAGGATGTTGCTGAATACCTGGACAGGTGAGTGTAATTTTATTAAAAGTCAGTAAAAATCAACAGCTAAAGTATTTGTAGGTGCTGACTTTTTATTATTTTCAAACAGCATGAAAGCCCTCTTTAAAGCATTTGTTAACCCAGCATTTCATATTCCTGATATCTGCTTGCTGTACCATGTACTTGTATAACAAAGTATCCTGTTGTCTTTGTATGCTCCCTTTATGTGAAATCCCTGGTGTTCCTGCAATTTCCTCTGTTTCCTATTAAAAACTGACCACACTAAGCAGGATAGCACACAGTGGTCAGTTCTCTAGCTATGCTGGGAACTCAGTGTGCCCTCTTCCAATGATCAGACTTGTCCTGAAATGCCCCCGCTGCACAGCCATTCACTGTGAAGCTCAGTGTACTGCTGCTTCTCCTCCCCCCAGCTCTTATGCAGCTGAAAACAGAGGGAATGTGATCATTTGTAAAAAAAAAAGGAAAAAAGGTATTTATAATGTATTTTTATGTCTATATGGCTTTCATTTCTATTTTAAACTGAATGAATTGTTTTACAAGGTGATCGTTCACAATCACTTTAAGTAAACTAGTTTGTGTAAGTGAAAATGGAAACTATGTTTTTTGTTTGTAAAATGTGGAAGATGTATTGAAGGGAAATGCTCTGTCTTAATACAATGTGCTCCTGCAACACTTACCGTAGAAAAATGCATGACAATTTTACTGAGATTAATACTCATATAATACTCTAATACATATAATATGTATATCAAAGCCCTAACTATACGTACACAGAAGCAGTGAAGTCTGTGAACATAGTACTCCTAGGAATCCACATTCCCACACATGATGTTGTAGCAATTATCTGCAAACACAACGACAAGAGAGTGCATTTTAAGCCCAAAACATACATATTGAGGCAATCAGACAGCTTTCATTTTTCTAACATATAAGATTAAAGTATACAGTATGGTTTACCGATCGCTGTGAGTAGGTGCCTATTAGTAGCATAATATTTCTACTCCAATAGCATGGAATTGCTAAAAGCCTAAGGACTAAGACCCACATAACACAGAGCATGGTGTACCCTTTTCAAATGTCTCTGTGGGTTTGAATATAAGGGCCAAACAACCTTCCAATCATGTGTTAGAATTAACAAGCCCAAAAATATGGTTTATGCATTTCTTTAGAGAAAAAAATGATTTTTCCTCCTTGTTTGATAAAAAAATAGTAAAGCAAAGGTCAGTAACTGATGCAGAGCATAGGTGGAGGGCCTACATGACTGAGTTGCTGGGAGCAGGCTAGAACTAGTGGGAATTTTAGGTATTTCAACAAGGCAGCTGCAGACCCTGTTTATTGGGCGATATGGGGGGGCAGGGCGTGGCTGGGTGTGGCAGCAGTAGTCTGGGTAGGGGAATATCTGTTTAGGGGTCAGTGGAGAGCCGGTGACCAATTGGCTGACAGTGTGGCCTGATGGACCTGGGCCTTTCCTAATACAGAAGGACAGCACTGCGTTGTCGCGGTACCCATTTGTGTCTGTTTTCAGGAAATGCTTGGTGGCGGGGGGCTTCCCGCAGTCAGAATATGCTTCCTATTAGTTCAGTATTGGGGCTGCCATGGAGGCAGCTTGTTGGGGTCTGAGCGACCAGATTCTGTGGGGAATTGGTCGTTGGGAATCTCAGTGCTTTCATTTGTATGTTCGTCCACAACTCCTTTAGTCCTGGTAGGTGTACTTACCTTGTGTTTCTTCCTTGTGGTAATCTGGGTGTCTTTGTGCTGTGTTCTGTGTGCGTGTGTTGGACCCATGATTGTGGCCCGTAGGGCTTGGTGGGGTTTGTATGTTGAATGTCCTAGGTGGGGGGTGCATTGTGATGTTTGTTGCTTTATGTTTTTCAGACCCAGCTTGCCTGATGAATACTTGGACACTCTTATGTTCATTGGGGTGCTAAGAGGGCACTGGTCAGGCCGGAGGGCAGACAGCTTGGTTTTCCACGTAGTGAAGCTGTAGATGGATCAGGGTCCCAGGTATGCTTTGGTGTCGGGTTTTGCTGGAGATTCAACGGTATGCCAGGTTGGATAGGCCCCCGGATGTGTTGATGCAAATGGGGGGTAATGACCTAGGACTTAGGGCTGCCCGTGAACTTATCAGTGATATCAAGTGGGACTTTCTCCGCTTGTGGTTGTCCTTTCCAGACACCGTGTTGGTATGGTCGGATATCATTGGCAGGGCATCCTAGTGCATGGCTCAGTTGGTTGCCAGAATCAACAAAGCTAGGATTGGCCAGATACTTTGTCCGTATTGGTGGCTGATGGTGCGCCATGTCGAGCTGGAGGGGGATAACTGACTTTATCTCAGGTGTGATGGAGTTTACTTGACCGCGGTCGGGATCGACATGTGTTTTTTGGGTTTGCAGGAAGGGCTTCAGCATGCCTTTCGGCTGTGGTGGGTCGCCCACGCGTGAGATGTCACTGGTGGGCGTTTGTGGCAGGGGTCTCAGGTTTGTGAAGGTCGGAATGTTAACAAATACAGAACGTGGAGTAGATAGGGTTGGGCCCATCTTGGTATGGGTACCTTCCCTGCTAAGGAAGTAAGGGGCTATCGGTCATCGGGCTGCATCGGGTGTGAAAAACTGTTACCAAGTTTGTCCCTGAGTCGGTGGAACTGCGGCTAGGGGCCAGGATGGTAAAGTGGTTGGTGATACAGCGGTTGCGATAGAAAGCCTTCCTTCATTTACCTGAGACATAGATTCAGTCAGACAATTTAGGTTGAAAAGTGTTTGTTTAAGAAAATGGAATAAAAGTTTTATACTGTTATTTATGGTTGTTAATAAAAAGGCTGCTATGGCCATTTTAATCCAAAAATGTGTTGCGTATTCACTTAAAGGTGTTGGTTGGGATAAGAGTAATGGGGGTAGGCGGTGGCAGCCACAACATCAGCTATACTTTAGTCATGAGCAATAATCCAGAAGTAAGTTTATTAACACATCATGCATACTTTCATATGCGACTTTTCAGGAATTGTAAAGCTCAGGTTTTTGGCCTACATTGAATGGTTTTGGAGTTAATATACTGAATATTTAATGTATATTGAATATTAAAAATATATTGAATAAAAATGACCCTAATTCAAACCTGACAGTAATTTTTAAATTTAAAAAATAGCAGAAGGCATCCTAAATTTCTTTATTTTTGCCTTTGTTTGACAGAAAGGTCTCTTCTATGTGCCTTTCTGACCCTGGTTACACCGGGGGGTTATTTACGAAAGGCAAATCCACTTTGCACTACAAGTGCAAACTACAAGTGCAAAGTGCACTTGAAATTGCACTGAAAGTGCGCTTGGAAGTGCAGTCAATGTAGATCCGAGGGGGACATGCAAGGAAAATAAAAAACAGCATTTTAGCTTGCACATGATTGGATTATAAAATCAGCAGAGCTTCCCCTCATTTCAGATCTACCCCTCAGATTTACAGCGACTGCACTTCCAAGTGCACTTTGCACTTGTAGTTTGCACTTGTAGTGCAAAGTGGATTTGGCTTTCGTAAATAACCCCCACTGTGTTGCTAAAGACTCAACATTCCAGATTCTAGGGTTAGGACTTACCAGCAAAACCAGTACCTACATATCTACCTTTCCCATTTCAACAAAAAAGAGTGGTTATTGGCCACTGAAGTGCTTACCTACAGGGATATGGCTTAGTAGCAAATTGAAACCAGGGTTAACCAGGCACACAAAAGAGGTTGTCTGGATGTAAAAAACAAAACAGTTAATAACAGACTTTTTTGTGCGGCTAGCTATTAGGTAGGACTTTTAGGCTGCATGCACATTAGCCCAAGCAGTGTAAAGACACTATGGGGGTTATTTACGAAAGGCAAATCCACTTTGCACTACAAGTGCAAAGTGCACTTGAAATTGCACTGAAAATGCACTTGGAAGTGCGGTCTCTGTAAATCCGAAGGGTAGATCTGAAATGAGGGGAAGCTCTTCTGATTTTATTATCCAATCATGTGCAAGCTAAAATGCTGTGTATTAGTTTTCTTGCACGTCCCCCTCGGATCTACAGCGACTGCACTTCTAAGTGCAGTTTCAGTGCAATTTCAAGTGCACTTTGCACTTGTAGTTTGCACTTGAAGTGCAAAGTGGATTTGCCTTTAGTAAATAACCCCCTATGTTTTTTGATGTCCCGTATGTCATAGAGCTGCATACAGCCACCCATGCACATGAATCGGTGAAGGTGGCTGTATGTAGCTATGCACCACTATTTGTTAGCAGCGCATGTTATAGTAGTACATGCACACAGACATAATGCAATACATTATGAACATTACATCTGTGCTCATGTGCTACTTTTCACAAATATCTGCATACAGCCACCTTTACCTATTTATGTCTATGGGCGGCTGTATGCCGCTCTACGACATCTGAGAAAACAAAAATGCACCGTGTCTTTACACTGCACAGGCAAATGGGCACATGTACGTATAACCTTCAACTTCGATGGCAGCTTTAGGGCATTCAGGACACTAAAGAAACTTTATGATGCATGGGCAAATGTGCACATAGCTTTAACCGCTTCCCGACCAACCGCCGCAGTTATACTGAGGCAGGTTGGCTCCCCTGCGCGAGCCATCATAGCTATACGTTGGCTCGCGGGGCCGGGATAGCAGGTGTGTGCGCACGCCCGCTGCACAGCGGGGGTGCCAATGCTCATGGTCGACGGTCGCGATGACCGCCAGCCATGAGCGATCGTGAGCAGGAGACACAGAACAGGGACGAGTGTGTGTAAACACACACTTCCCTGTTCTGTTCTGACAGGAGTGACAGATTGTGTGTTCCTATTAGCTAGGAACCACAATCCGTCACTTCCCCTAGTCAGTCCCCTCCCTCTTCAGTTAGAATCACCTCCCAAGGAACAAAGTTAACCTCTAGATTGCCCCCTAGTGTTAACCCCTTCACTGCCAATGACATTTTTACAGCAATCAATGCATTTTTTAGCATTGATCGTTGTATTAATGCCAATGGTCCCAAAAATGTGTCAAAATTGTCCGATGTGTTGCAGTCACAATAAAAATCGCAGATTTGTTTGGGCGCAACGTCGCACAACCGCGCAATTGTCAATTAAAGCGACGCAGTGCCGAATCGCAAAAAGTGCTCTGGTCAGGAAGGGGGTAAATTCTTTCGGGTCTGAAGTGGTTAAAGTATAAAATAGCTGAGAGTTTACATGTAAACAACAAAGGAAGTTGTTTTGGATGTACACTTTACAGATTTTAAAACATAAAAGTGTTGACCCTTTGCTGCTGGACCAATTTTTTAAAAATTTGTTTACACATGCCAAAATTCTCATTTTGGGGCTGAAAATTTTTTGTAATCCCCAAAACATAGTATATTTTTTTAACGCAAAGGAACTGTACAAAAAAAAGGTGGTAGGTAGGAATTTTTATATTGGGATTTCTGTGATATAGCAGCTTTACAGGCCCCTGATTACGTCTTCATTACAGCACAGAGCTCAGGGATTAATTTTAAAACTATCTCACAACTGCTATTGTTTTAACCCTTTCAATGCCATTACATGTAGGACAGATGCTTGGCAGGGTTACAGTAGAACTCAAACCAAAACTTTTTTTTTAGTTTGGAATTGGATATGGAAAGGTTTGAATCTCCCCCTGTGCCCTTTTGGACAAAGTCTCCTCTTTTTGTCCTAGAGACACAACAGGAAGTGAGTAGTGAGTCCTGACCAGGTGTCCCATTGGGAAGACATCTCCCCACCTCCTGTTCTGATGGCAACCATACATGATTTTAATAGTTTGGATTTCAAATCATTTTCTGTTCTGTGACTCACATCACCAGGACAAACTAAGAGGCTTGATGTAGACAGGAATAAAAGCCTTGAAAAAGTGTTATCCTTCATGCACCATGCACAACAAGAAAAATAGGTGTATGATCTGAAATCACTCAAGGCCTGCCTGCACAATTACATGGCTTAGTAGATCAGACTTGTATCTTCTGGAGATGGAGCTCCTTTTTAAAGTGTAAATTTGCTCAACTCTGGTTTTTGGTTACCCTTTAAAAAGGACTTAAAATTACGGTATATCAGTTGTACTTACTGGAGCACCAGCATTCACCCAGATGATCATTGATTTTTTGGCTCCAGGGATTTTCTTGTACATATAACATGCTTCTTCAAAGAACACTATCACTCCTACTAATGTCATTAATGTTAGAATAGCAAACAGCAACTGTCCAGTGATGTCAAGCCCTAGAAAATAAAATAACAAAAATATGCTGGTTAATAGTAACCCTGGTAAATATAAGCTATGGTAATACTTACATAGTTACCTGGTTGCTAAGATTAAATAAAGACACCAGTCCACCAGGGCGAACAGGCGCCAACCCCCTATCCATGCGCTACCCCCCCATCCATGGGTCCGGCCCTCATGCAGGACGCTGGATGCAATGGATTCCAATAGGGGGGATGTTTTTTTGAAGCACCTGATTAGAGCCAGAGGTGGGGTAAGTACAACTGACTAGACTGGGGGGGGGGGGGGGTCAGTGTGTATGTGTTGCCGCCCCCCCCCCAAGTAAATTTCTACCAGCCGCCACTGCAGTCCATCCAGTTCAGCCTGTGTAGTGTGCATGTTCATAATCATTTCCCATATCCCTGTATACTGTGCTCGCTCAGATACAAGTCCAAGAGTTTTTTAAAACTATCAATACTTCCAGTTGATAACACTGATTGTGGAAGTGAATTCCACATCCTTACCGCCCTGACAGTGAAAAACCCCCTACGCAGTTTAAGGTTAAACCGCTTCTCCTACAGTTTCATTGAGTGGTAGAGAGAATACGTTTAGTGCTTGTAGTCGTATCTTGTAACTAAGGTCCCCCATTCCCTTTATTAACTTTGTTGCCCTTCTTTGAACTCTCTACAGTTCCTGCACCTCCCTCCCGAGGATTGGTGACCACAATTGGACAAAATACTCCAGATATGGTCGAACCAGAGTTTTATAAAGTGGCAAGATTATCTTTTTAACTCTGGAGTAAATTCCATTTTTTATGTATGCTAATATTTTGCTAGCTTTGGTTGCTGCAGCTTGGCATTGCATGCCTTTGGTGAGTCTGTGATCTAATAGAACCCACAGATCTTTCTCCATCCTGGATACCCCCAGAGGTTTTCCTCCTAGCGATTAGTGAGTAACTTGCATTGGCATTTTTAGCCCCTAAGTGCATTACTTTACAGTTTTCGACATTAAAGCGAAGTTCCGGACACTTTTTTAATTCTTTATTGATCCTAGAATAATTAATTTTTAAATAAAAAAATGATTATACGTTGTTAATAATGGATATTGCTAAGATATAATTTTAACGCTCACAAGTTTGTCCCTCCTGGTGTGGCCGTTGCCATCATGATTGTGGGCAGGTGAAGCCCAATCAATAACTCTTCCGGAATAAGCTTAGGAGATGTGCATGCTGGGTAACTAGCATGCACCTCTCGATCTCGCAAATGCGCAATTCACTGGCGGCCGTAGCGCCGATTGTTTCTAAAGTTGCCATAACAATGGGCGTCGACGGAGGAAGGTCCCGCCCCGTTGTTTTGGCAACATAGATAAACACATCTCTGTTTTCTCCCATTTCGCTGAGGATTGCAGCAATTTATCGGCCTCCTGGGCCGGTATCGCGATTTCTTGATGACTTTGCTGCCTGGCTACCCTACTTTCTCTCCTCTGAAATACCCACTATCATTCTTGGTGACTTCAACATTCCTGTTAATGTTAACAGCCCAACTACATCTAAACTTCTCGACTACAATTCATGCCCCCATGCTGCCAAACAAGCCTACTTTGTCTCTCTTTTTAATTCCTTGTCATCCAGTCCCCGTTGGCTCTTCTCAACCTTAACCCCCTCTACCCACTAACTCACTCACTGCCCAAGATATTGCCAATCACTTCAAAGACAAGATTGATGCAATTTGTGAGGATACCTCCACTGTGCGTACATCTTCCCCACCCAACATACCTTGCCTAACAGCACATTTAACACTCTCCTTTTTTGAATTGGCTACTACTGAAGAGGTTACAAAACTTTTCTTAGATGCCCACTTAACCAATTGTCCCCTGGATCCTGTTCCCTCACAACTACTACGGTCACCCTCTTCTTCTATCCTATGCTCCCTCACTGACATCTTCAATCTCTCCCTCTCTAGTGGCACCTTCTCCTCCCCTCTAAAACATGCACAGATCACTCCCATACTTAAAAAGCCCTCACTGGACCCCACCAACCTGAACAACTTAAGACCCATCTCATTGCTCCCATTCAACTCTAAACTTCTAGAACGCTTAGTCTACAACCATCTTAGCTCTTACCTCATTGAAAATAACCTCCTTGACCCTTTACAGTCTGGCTTTCGTTCACAGCACTCCACAGAAACTGCCTTACTAAAACTCACTAACAATTTTCTAACTGCTAAAACCAACAGGCAGTACTCCATACTCCTACTACTTGACCTCTCTGCGGCCTTTGATAATGTTGACCACCCACTCCTTCTCAATAAACTACATTCCCTTGGACTCCGAGATTCTGCTCTATTCTGGTTCTCTGTCTATTTATCACAGCGCTCCTTCAGTGTCACCTACAACTCTGTCTCCTCCTCTCCATTGCCCCTTTCTGTGGGGGTCCCCCAAGGCTCTGTTCTTGGACCCCTTCTCTTCTCTATCTACACCTCCTCCTTTGGTCACTTGATAACCGCCCACGGCTTCCAACACCACTTATACGCTGATGACACCCAAATCTATCTGTCTACTCCTCACCTCACTTCTTCAGTCTCCTCTCGCATTACTAACTTACTAACTGACATGTCAGCATGGATGTCGCACCACTTCCTTAAGCTAAATCTCTCTAAAACTGAGCTATTAATATTCCCCCCCGCCCGTGCCCTCCTCCACGACTTTTCCATCAAAATCAACAATGCAACCATCAGTCCCTCCCCTCACGCCAGGGTACTAGGTGTAATCCTAGACTTTGACTTGTCATTTCAGCCTCAAATCCAATCGTTGTCAAAAGTTTGTAGAATTCACCTCCGTAAGATCTCTAAAATTCGCCCCTTTTTAACAAATGAAACTACCAAGCTCCTCATTCACTCCCTTGTTATCTCTCGCCTTGACTATTGCAACTCCCTTCTCATTGGCCTGCCTCTCCATTGGCTATCCCCTCTTCAGTCTATCATAAATGCTGCTGCCAGATTTATCCACCTTACCCACCGCTCAGTGTCTGTCAACCCTCTCCTCCAATCTCTACACTGGCTCCCAATCAATCACCTAGCAAATTAAATTCAAAATACTAACCACAACATACAAAGCCATTCACAACTGCCCCAAGCTACATCACCAATCTTGTCTCCAAATATCACCCAAATCGTCCTCTCCACTCTTCTCAAGACCTCCTACTCTCAAGCTCTCTCGTCTCCTCCTCTCATGCTCGTCTCCAGGATTTCTCCAGAGCCTCTCCCATCCTCTGGAACTCGCTACCTCCACCTGTCCGGCTATCCCCTACTCTTGCTACCTTCAGGCGGTCACTGAAAACTTATCTCTTCGGGAAAGCTTATAACGTCTCTAACTAATCTTTTACCACTTCCATCAGCTCATTCCCCACAGTTACAACCTTTTGTACCACCTGCCCCACCCTATTAGATTGTAAGCTCTTCTGAGCAGGGCCCTCTTAATCCTCTTGTATTTTATTGTATTATAACTGTATTGTCTCTCTTTTATATTGTAAACGCTGCGTAAACAGTTGCGCTATATAAATCCTGTATAATAATAATAATAATAATCTCGATTCTGTGATCCACCCTAAATCATGTAATTTCCGGTCAGGATTTTTGATCACGGTACTACCCACAGACTCCTAAGAAATGATGACACATCATTTCCCAGGAGCACAGGCGAGGGAGGAAGTGACGAAGAACTCCGCGGACCAGGACGTGGCAGATTAAGAGGACTGCATAGCAACAGTGCGATTCTGGTAAGTATTAAAAATGTTTTTCCTCCAAATGTTTTTTTATAGGTTTAGAGGAGTCTGATTCTGAAAAAAAAAATTTCAGCGTGGAACTCCGCTTTTAACATCATTTGCCATGTAGTTGACCAGCCTATTATTTTTTTTGAGGTCCTCTTGTAAAGTTTCTATATATTTGCTGTAAAGTTATTTCTCTACTTAGCTTTGTGTCTTCAGCAAACACTGCGATTGCGCTTTTTACACCAACCCTTGTATCATTTAGGAAAAAATTAAACAGAATTGGTCCCAGGACAGAGCCTTGGGGGTACCCCGCTTACCACACCAGACCAGTTTGAGTATTCCCTATTTACCACCACTCTCTGGACATGCCCCTGTAACCAGTTTTCTTTCCATGTACAAACCCTATGGTCTATGCCTACAGGCCTCAGTTTGTGAATTAAGTGTCTATGGGGAACTGCTTTGCAAAATCAAGATACACCACATCCACCAGTCTTCCTTTATCTAGACGACAGCTTAGATATTCCTCGTAGAATGTCAATAGATTGGTTTGGCAAGAACAACCTTTTGTAAACCCATGCTGATTACTACTAATGATACTGTTTTCATCAGCAAATTTTTGGTTATAGTCCCTTATCATCCCCACCAATAGTTTACATACTATCAAGACTGACTTGTCTGTAGTTCCCAGGTAAATGTTTTGGGCCCTTTTTTGAATATCGGTACTATGTTGGCCCTTCGCCAATCAGCTGGTGCTATTCCTGTCATTATGCTGTCCATAAAAATTAGTAATAACGGTCTGGCTATAACCTGACTGAGTACTTTGAGGATTTGTGATTTATTTATGTAAGCTTTTCTAGTATTTTCTGAACACCTGCCTCTGTTAGTCACAAGGTACATCCTGCGATGCGTTACTAACAATACAGTCGTTGTTTTACCCCTCCTTTTCCTGTGTAAAAACTGAGAAGAAAGCATTAAGTACAGTTGCTTTCTCCTTGTCATTTGTAACCAACTTTCCGCCATCCTTTTTAGGGGCAATATGCTCTGACCTTTCTTTTTTACTGTTCATATATTTAAAAAAATGAATGGGATTTATTTTGGTCTCCTCCGCTATGTGTCTTCTGTTGTCTATTTTAGCTGCCCTGATTGCATTTTTACATTTCCTATTGCATTCCCTGTAGTGCTGGAATGCATGACCCCTCAGCCTTATATTTCTTGAAGGCCATTTTTTTCTTTTTAATATATATTTATATATATATTTTTATTTTTTTTAACGTCTTTTTACATTAAAATTTAGCCACATTTGTTTATATTTATTACCCTTTAAAATACACTTAGTGATACCTTTATTTAATATGTTCCTAAAGCACTTCTATTTTTCCTCAGTGTTCAATATATCTAGGATTTGTTTCCATTAATTATCTTGTAGTATTGAGCACAGTCTAAAAAATTTGGCTCTTTTGAAGTTTAGCGTTGTCGTACTACCATTGTGCCCTCTTTTCCTTCTTGTCTTGTGATCGCTGGATCCTAAATTGTCCTGTATCCCCACATCTGCGACCAGATCTGTGTTATCTGTAATTATTAGAACCAGCAAAGAATTCTTTCGAGTTAGGGCATCCACCAACTGGAACATGAAGTTGTTCTGTAAGATATTTAAGAAATGAAAGGCCTTGAAAGAGTTAGCCGTCCCCTCCACCCAGTCAAAATCTAAAGTCCCCCATTATGATGACGTTGCCCTGACTCACTGCCATTTCAAACTGTGATAGGAGGGCCAACTCCTCCTCATCTTTCAGATTAGGGGCCTGTAGCATACCCCCACTATTAATTTCCCGCTTGTCTCTTTCCTTTGAAGCTCCACCCACAGGAACTCCACCTCCCCCATTTTGCTATTTGCAATGTCTTTTCTCATGTTCACTAACAAATCACTTTTGATATACAGGCAAACCCCTCCTCTTCTACTCTTCCTGTCCCTTTGATCCAATGAATACCCCTGGATAGATGCATTGCTGACCAATCATGTGATCCGTCAAACCAAGTTTCTGATATACCCACAAAGTCAAAACCCTCCTCGTGTAACAGCAGGTCCAACTCCTCCAATTTGTTAGCTAGGCTCCTGCCATTTGTGAACATTTCTCTCAGTTTTGTACGAGTGAAAATAATTTCCTTATTAATTTTTTTGAGGCTGTGATGGTGTATTGTCAACCCAGGGTTTAGGTATTATATTATCACTAATGCCTCTATTAATACCCTCTAAACTCCGCTCACTGGCTATCTCTTCCTCTGAACCCTCCCCCACCAGCTAATTGCTGGTTACAATTGTGATTATATTGGGGCATGGTCTGAACATGGCTGCAGGAGGACGTGTGTAGCTGGAGCTCCTGTCCCATACTCACTCATCCCGACTAAAACAGCCCTAAAACAGTCCCAATTCAAACGGCATGCCCTTGATCAGGAAGCGGAGAAGGCAAGGTGGTGAGGGGCAGTATCGATAGTTCCCAGGCGGCTTCCCCGGATCTAAACCAGGATATCACTGCTGTCAGGGTAGGAGATGACCACCATAAAATTTCAGCGTATGCTGATGACTTGCTCTTTTCCCTTACTAACCCAGCGGTGTCACTTCCCAACCTCATCCACAAATTCGAAAATCATGGCCGACTGTCCAATCTACGGATTAATTTCAATAAATCTGAAGCTATGAGATTGGGAATTCCCCCTGCGATACTTCGGAACTTGCAGCTAAGCTTCAAATTTAAATAGATGGATACGGCCTTGAAATATCTGGGAACATATATTCCCTCCGACCTGTCTCGGATGTATGAACTTAACTTCCCTCCTCTCCTGGCCAAAATACGTGCATTCTTGGAGTCGTGGAATTGGGGACTGCATTCCTGGTTTGGTAGATGTAATCTTTTAAAGATGTGCATCCTACTCAAGTACTTATCCCTCTTTCAAATCAATTCTGATAAAAATCCAGGCTTAGTACTTTAGGCAAACCCACTCCTTATTCATCAAATTTATATGGGCACACAAGAGACCACGCACTCCTCGACTCCGTCTGTTCTTACCTAAACATTGTGGAGGTATTGCCCTCCCAGATATCTTCAAATATTACCAAGCAGTACACCTAGGAAGACTCATAGATTGGAACCGTCACTCGTCCGGTAAACTCTGGGTTCAAATTGAACAAGCCCAAAACTAATGTTTCTGTATCTTCTATCTAATTTAAAGGAACACCCCCTGATAGGCTCTACAGTAAAAACTAAAAACACACAAATAATCGCAAACACATCTCTCTCGACCACAGACTCTCCCCTGACGCCCATTCTTGGGAACCCACAATTTCCACCAGGCCTAAGAGACAGTCAATTTTCTACCCTGCGACAGAATAACTGTTTTAGGGCATCACATTTTCTAATGGCAGGAGGCTGGCCTTCCATCTCGGCATTAATGGAACCTTCGGGTCCCTTTTGTTTGCCATTTTGGAATGCCTTACAGCTGCACCACTTTCTTCATTCTCTAAAGACCCCAGGCTGATTTGGACGACAACTCTCCACATTTGAAGAGTACTGGGAGTTTGATGCAGGTACTCTCGAAAATGTATGGTCTACCGATAACCCCCCCGGAACAACTACATCTACCTTGGATAGAGAAATGGGAGTGAGAGATGAATTGCAAATTTACGATAAGTAAAAGACAAAATATGATTAGATTTTCATTGAAGTCATCCATCTGCACCAAAATCCAAGAAACCAATTACAAAATACTGACAAGATGGTATCACACCCCGCAGATGCTACATAAATTTTACCCCAAAGTGCCTGATCGTTGCTGGAGATGCCAGGAGGAGGGAGATACAATGCTACACATTTTCTGGTCCTGCCCGAGGATAGCACCATACTGGAGGGAAGTGCGGAACATTGTCCAAAAATTTACTGACTACAAGGTACCCAATAACCCGGCTTTCTTCCTACTACACGTTACGACTATTCCAGCTAAAAAATATAAGAAATCAATTCTACTGGTGACAGTGGCCTGGTGGCTGCACCCTGACAAAACTAACTCTTCCACAGCCCTAGAGGCCATGATAGTGGGCTCTTTTGAAGCTTTGCAATTCCTGATATTCAGAGGCCCTCGAGCCCCTTATCATTTGACACCCTCTATGCATACCACCCTGCGGGCTTGGCGGGCAGGTCTAGATATAGAAAAATACAAATCAACCGAGATCTCTCCTAACACCCCGATCTGGCTGAACCCTACTTTGCCACACATTTACAAACTTCCAGACTCCTTTGCTTGGACTAAGTATGGTATAAAAATTATCTCTCACATAGTGTCACAAATGTCATTATCTCCCCATTCACACCTTTCGTCCATGTATAACATACCTCATCATTACCAATTTCACTATCTCCAATTGTCACATGCTTTTGCTGCGCAGTTTCCACGCGCTTCCTGCATCGTTGTCCAGTCGGGACTGGAGAAGACACTTAGAACTAAATGTGCAGAGAAACCTACCTCACAGCTATATGAGCATTTGGTCTATGTGTCTCTCCCACCTTTAGATAAGCTCTGGTCTCGCTGGCAGCTTGATATACCCTCGCTGGACAATGATGATTGGGATGATGTTTGGGATTTCCCTTTCCGCTCCTTAGTCTCTATGCGGGATAGGCTGATCCAATTTAAAATTGTGCATAGAGCGTACTTTACTCCACATAGACTTCATAAAATGAACCCTACATGTCCATCGGAGTGTTGGAGATGTGGAATCTCCCCAGGAGATTTCTCTCATATTTTCTGGCATTGCCCTAAAATTCAGCAATATTGGAGTGAGGTACTCGGCACGGTAAATAGAGTCGCATCAACTACACTACCACATGCCATGGAAGTCTGTCTATTGGGGTTAATTGAAACACTTGTACCAACAATGGCAAAACGCACACTGGTGGGGCTATTGCTATTCTATGCCCGGAAAAACATTGCCATGCAATGGAAGAAGCCCACCCCCCCTTCATTGACACAATGGAAAAGTCTGGTCAATAATAACCTTCCTTTATATAAAGACACATACTTCAATAGAGGGTGCCCGATGAAGTACGATAGAGTCTGGCGTACATGGTTAAAGGATGTGGAAACAGCTGGTTGAGTCTTCAATAATATGATGGGGGTTGCGGGGGGGGGGGAGTAGTGAGAATTTATTGGCTACGATTGGAAAGAGGACTAGACGTCTCAAGGGACCTCTAAATAGATACAAGAAGAAGCGAGCCATAGGTTAACTCATCAAGCGATAAATAACACAAATTATAATATCTTGTCATGTGATGTGTGAGATACTTTATATAGGCACCACAGTTTTGTTTTTTTCTTTTAGTTTTTAAGTTGTATATGTATTGTTTGTCTTGAAAATGCAATAAAAAAATATGAAAAAAAAAAAAAAATCAATTCTACGACATTTAGTCAGCGCCGCCCCCCTTAAGTATAAAGACATATCACCCCAAACAGTTGGCTATTGGCTCCACAAAGTGGAAGAGATCAGTAAGTTGGAAGATCTCACACTTTCGGCACAAAATAAACACGATAAAAATTGTGGAGATTATGGAATCTATTTATCTTCTCTGAAGAAGGTCTAAATCTACTCAGATCATGATCATGGAGCATAGACACCCTACCTAGCCGCCCAAAGATTGGGCATCCTCATCACCCCCCCCTTCGGTTTCCCCGCCTCTCCACCCCCCTTTATTTTTTTCCCTTCTACTTGCTCTTTTTCACTAGCCACTAGCTGCTATAGGCTGTTATCTTCTACTCTTCTCTCTATTGTAATTTAGAAAATGGAAAATGAAAGAGGCAGTCTCTACTCCAGTATCTACTGAGTCATCATTTGGTTGCCACACTACAGGAATTATATCTATTTAGACAAAAAAAACAATTGTGCTTATATTAGGCAACGTAATCATTTACTCACAGGCTTTAACTGAGAAAAGGTAATTTTCTGTAGTAATAATGTTATTACTGTAGCACCCTCTAGGTTGCTAGATAGATGTCAATAGGGTTTTTGGCAGAGTAGGAAAATTTAGACAGGCCTAGCTGGTAACTTGGCCTGTTTGTTTTGATATGGGTTGGGAATGGCCCAGTGTAGAGCTGGTGACTCACAAGCAGCATCATTAAGACCTCCCACTTCTTTCCAGAATGTTCTGGTACTTTCTGGGAAGAGAGCTGGAGAGGGGAGGTGGAGCTGTTTGGGGTATTCTAAGGAGCTCTGACCAATCCCCAACTTGGATTGGCAGGGGGCAGGCCTCCTTAAATACCTAAGGTCAGCCCAATGGGGGAGGAGTTGTTCGTGAGGAAGCTGGAGATGGCTGTCAGTGGCTTTTGAGGGAGCTCCCCAGTCTGGGGGGGTGACCTTGGGGCAGAGCTCCGGTGCGGACAGGCCTTCTTAAAACACGTGGAGGTGTCTGGGACTGGAGGCACGGGAGCAAGGAGAGGACAGCAGTAGAGAGCACTGCCAGGCAAATCTCCAGGGAGGAAGAGAGGAGCAACAGGTCACAGCCAGGAGGGCTGGTGAGTGATCCACACTCAGGAGGACTGGGAAGGCACGCCTGAGAGGACTGGGAGAGAGCAGTCTGGGATGGGTGCAGACTGTGGAAGTATGGGCATGAGAGAGAGGCGGCTGCAGCCATGAGGGCTGGCAGGGCCTGAAGAGGTGGTGCTGGGAGCAGTAGCCACGAGTAGGACAACTAGGACCAATGACTGTCATATTTCTGCTACACCATAGGGATCCAAGGTCCCTACCCACAAAGGGAACATGCAAGGCCTGGCTGAGCCAGTGTTAGGCCTAAACCTGTGCTAATTGGTCCTGGGAGTACAAGCAAGAGGTGGTACAAGCTGGAGGTGTTGAAGAGGAATAGACTTTAAGTAAGTGTTGTGCTGGAGTGAAGACTGGAGTGTATATACAAGGAGTGTATATAGTTGATCCCATGTAAATATTCTGCAATTCAATGGGCATCCCATATCCCCTTACCCCATCCAAGTTAATTCCCCTCAATAAAAAACAAAACAAAGTGCATGGATTGTTTTCTGTCTAAGAGTGACTGGAAATCGTGAGCCTGGCTGGGCAGGGTGACAGGTGGACTACAACACTCAGCAGCCCTCACGAGGGAACCGCTACATTACTATTAAAGCAGTCAACTTTTAGACAGTGGTGTTGACATAAGATAATCAACACATGGCACTACTGTATGTTCTGAGATAAGCCTGTAAGAGGGTGTTAGTTTCCATTTTTTGGCCTCCAGCCAGTGTGATCTGGTCTTCCTTTTCCCTTGCAGGGTATACAAATGCTGGGGGTGGAATTACTAGTGAGGCGGTGCATCAGAAAAGCGGAACCATGGAAAGCCAGTAGGTGATGGCTAAGTGAGACACACATCTTCCCCTAGAGGGCAGCCCTAGCTCTGGGCCTAATCCAGGAGAATAGTTCTTGCAGTGCTGGATTATTGAACCTGTGGAAGAGATGTTAACATTTGAGCATTTTTTGGGCCCTTCAATGTAATTTTACCATTCAATAGAGTTCGCAGAAAAGCACGTTTTTTGGGTGAACATTCAATTAGAGTGTGCTAAATTTGGTGTAGCTCTGCAAAGAAAACAATCGGCTTCCAGTATTTTTGTCAAAACTTAATTGAACAAGCTGATGTTAGAAGCTGATTGGCTACAATGCACAGCTGCACCAGATTTTGCACTTACAATTTTAGTAAATCAACCCCACTTTATGCTTTGAAGGGTTTATATACCCTTGTGGGATCTTGTGAACAGTGAACAGAGGTGTAATGGTGTCTTTTCTGGAGGCCCTCAGGTGTCAAGCATAGGATGGAAGATTCCACTGCTACCCTGGAAGGAAAGGGAAAGACCGGTGGAAGATTTGGACATATTAAGTATTTTTACAGATACACGTGATCCCAGTAAACCACCCATGGACTGTGCAGTTGCTACTGTTTTGGGCCACATGGCTGTTCACAACCTGGCAGGCCCTGGAGATTGCAATATGGTGACAAGTATCCCAGCTACAAGTAGAAGTAACCCAGCTGCTCAATCTCATAATTTACAGACTCCCTAGTGTGTGAACTGGCTTATCAATTGCCACTAGGGTGTGCTTTATGTATAAACATTGGGGTATAAATGTGTGTTTGATTTGCCTACAGCATCAAATAAAACACCAAATAAAATGTTGCTGTATACTGCACAGATACCTTCTTCCACATCTAAAATGAAACTTTCACCTTCTGGGCAAAAACATCTAAAATTAGATTCACCAATGTGTATTAGAATCACAGATATGTAATGTTTTTTTTTTTTTTTTAAGAATGCTGACCATACACTTTGTAGCCTGTTATAGATTTAAATGGGATTGTACAAATTAAATGTATTGTGTATAGTCAGTTTAAGACATCAATAAAATCTATATCGTGTTTATACAGCTTCAATTAAATTTAACAAAACTCTGTAAAGCGAAAACCCACCTAAGCTACTCCCTACTAAATCTCTCACCTGTAAAATATATGAAAATCTGTAAGTTTGTAAACACTATTAGAAAACATACAGAGGATCTTTATTAATAAAGAAGGAGTTTCTCTGTTTTTATACATATTCCTCTAAATCATTTTTGTCATAAAAAACAGTAAAAGATGAATATATAGCAATAAGCTAGTATTTATCTTTTTACAAATTCAACTTAATATAGTAGCAGATTTGCTCTAATGTTTTAAAACTGTATTTCATCCAATGTGTCAGATTTGTATGTCTTCTAAATGTATCTAATGGACACCAAGTGTAATACCGAAAGGGTCAATTGCAAACAATTGCAATGCTAAATCATAAATGAGTTCATGTCACAAAGATCATTGGTATGGTTCCTATTGCGCTGATGCTTTATGTTATAATTGCAGATTTTCTTCACAGAGTAAGCTTTTAGCTTTGCCCACTTTCATGGGTTTATGGATTTTTTCTAACATGTTTCTTCTGCATTATGATTGCTTGTTTTTTATCTGACACCCAAACTAGATTAAACTTGAAGAATCCATTCACTGCCTAGTTTTTGTATAATAATGAACACGTTGTAGTGTGTAATATAGTATCAACATTATTAATTACATGTTTTTTAGGAAAATGCCTTATTTCTTTATGGCAACCGATCCTCACATACAGTTATCATTATTATTACTATTATTATTTTATTGTATTTGCACTTGAGTCATTTTATACTGTAGCACATTACAGTATGTTATACAGAAACCATTGCATAGTAAGAAAAGTAAGGCTTTATTTACATCTATGCGTTTTGGTGCATTGCGGGGATAATCTGTCATACCTCCCAACCATCCCTGATTGGCCAGGAGTGTCCCGGAATTTGATTCATGTCCCGGCGAATCAGGGCTGAGTCCCGGAACACCTGCGGCGGGGCGTCTTGGTTCCCGCATGCCGCAAGCTACACTTTGCATGGCAGCCGACATCTCTCCCTGGCTGCCTCTGACACAGTGCAGAGCAGAGTGCACTGAACCCGCTCCCCTCCTCCTCCTGTGTTTTCCTGTACACAGAGGAGGAGGAGGCGGGGAGCAGTACACCACTCTGTCACAACACTGGGATGTAATCGGGGAATGGATGGAGCCGCGATGGGATTGGGAGGAATGGATGGAGCTGGAATAGGATCGTGTAATCAATGCAAATGGGATGGAATCAGGGGAATAGATGGAGCTGGGATGGGTAATAAACAAAAAAGGAGCACACTCACATAGCCCATTTTCGCAAATTGAGGGAATGAACAAGGAAAAAGGGCGTACTATAGCAGTAAACCTAGGTCGGACTTTAGCGGCATAGGAAAACACAAAGAAGTATAACAATAAACACTATTTATTGAAAAATACACAACATGAATAGAATAATACAGAAAAATTAAAAATCATGTATACTGATACATAATGTGCAGTGAGCCCTTGTGTATCTACACGTTTCATCGTTAGGCTTCTTCAGGATACAGTCAAGGTTCTACAGATAGCAAATAAAGATAACGGACCTCACTGTCTGAAAATAGAACATATAGGTTTTAAAATGGTGACATACCACTCTACATTTAAGGCTGGGATGGGATTGGGGGAAGGGGTTTTGTTTAACCACACCCCTTAGGCTATCCCACTGCTAAGCACTTGACCACGCCCACATTTAACCACAACACGCTATGCGTGCTGCAGGTATTGTCCCTCCTCCAGTGTCCCTCATTCTGAAGTTCAAATGTTGGGAGGTATGGCCTGTTATTTATTTTATGTGTGTTTTATATGCTTTGCCATTTAACCCTATGTACTATGCATTTTACAGAAACCTGCATCAAAGAAACAGCAAGCAGGACTTTAATGCATAGCACCACAATGCCCTGTCAGCAGGATTGTAGTTCATGTCAGTACTGCTTCTCAGTCAATGGGAATGCAAAATCAGCTCTAGTCAGGTTAAAGCTGTTTAGTAGCAGGTCAAATGCGGGTCAGAAGGAGGTTAACTGCAAGCATGAGCAATGTACAGTATTTTGAGACCCCTAAGCAAACATATCAGCCCCACAATTCAGACTCCCTCTTCCTGGAGTGTCAGATCGTGAGACTTCCAGCATGCCCATCCCTTCCCCCTGCCCTTCCTCTCAGCACCTATGTCATTGATGTATTTCTGTCTAAAGAAAACAAAAAATAGTAAGATTGGTACTAAAAGCTGTTGAATAGTACAACCCCTGTTATTGTTTACTATGCAATGGCTTTCAATGTTGATCTTGTATGATTTTTGTACATCCAGCAGAAACACTTCGATGACAGGGTGAGGGCACTGCAGGCAGCCCAAAGGTCTCATGATCTGACACTTGTAGAAGGGTTGTTTTTCTGTATGAGTTGTGGGGTAATATCTTTGGTTAGAAGTCTTAAATTGCTGCAGCAAGCAGAGCTTCTGTAAGTGCAACACAGCCATCCTTTTGTTTAATTGTGAGGGTAGAAGGTAGTGACAGGGTCTCTTTAAGTGTGGAAAAAGCTTGCAGCTTTATGACATGTCCTCAGGTTAAAGTTGAAGTTTACATGTGTCAATCACCTTTAACAATGCCAGAGAGAGCCATAAATATCTAACAAAGTAGACGTGGTAGTGTTTGCTTTTATAGTCATAGGCTATTCACCTCTTCTTACCTTTTTCTTTTTATAAGTGCCAAGACAGCAAATACAGTAAATATATAGGAGCACGTTTTGCAGAACAGATTTTACTGCTAAATTCCACTAGCTTATTCTGTAGGGAATTAAAAGTTACATTGGGACATTTTTTCAATGACCGGAAGTCATTAAAATATCTTTAAACAATCCTTCTTTTAGCAAAAACATTTTTTCCAGATGAGGTCAAGCAAAATTGGTATGGTTTTCTTACATACCGTGTAAATCAGGATGGGCCTGCACATCCATGGTTTTTCCATGTGATTTTGGAATTTCTGTGCATTTCCCCAACTTTTTAAGCCCAAACTGATTTGCGATATGTAATACTTTTCAGGGATTACAGACACAACTTTTTTCTTTTAAAAACAATAATCATTACAGAAACAGAAAATCTGCCTCCATCTAACATCTAAAGCTGCCTATAGATCTGAGAGTGTGGCCATTTAAAGAGTTATCATTTGAATGCCCTCAGGACAAGCTTTTTGTTGAGCACCTTGCAAAGACGAGTCTCACAGTTTTTTTTTGTTCAGTCCAAAAAACTGAGGAGCTCGGGAGGAGTTTGCTGTACTAACTATGCAATGTTGGTACACTGATCTCCCTGCTTGGCTTTTGTGTTCTGACAGGGAGATTGCCCACACCCCACCAGAACACACCGGTCAGCTCTGGCAGCCGTTGCCTGCCACTGCTGATCAGATGGCAATCAGATGCTGGTTTTCCAGCATGTCCATTCGAAATAAGCTGGCTGTTCGACCAGCTTCTGTTGGACAGGCCGATAAACACAATGTCGGCTGGTTTCTTATGAACTGACCAATACCGGCCAATATTTGGCCCATGTGTACCAGGCTTTTTTTTACATTTTTGTGAATAAAGGGAATGGGGTAAGCATGAGAAAGGTTATTGTTAGCTTATCAGGGAAACCTTTGGGACAAATTTTCCCAAAAGTGGCAGCATTTTCCTAGTGGCAGCATTGGTGTAAACCCACAGAATTTTGTCTTATACCAGACAGACTGGATGACTCATGTTATGTCTAGGGTAGCTTTAGGCTTCATGTACACTATAGCTCCTAAACTTGAGTTTAGGAGCTTTTGGCGTTTTTTTTTTTTTGCCAAAGCTCCTAAACTCAACACCATAAAAGCCTATTTGTCAATTTACACATAGGCTTTTACCAAAGTTTTGGAGCTGCTGCACTTAGGGAAGCTTCAACCTCCCTTTCCTGAATGCAGAAGAATAGCATTCAGGATAGAAATGTTTTGACCGCCGGTCGCTGGAAAACTCAAATAGCTGCAAAATTGTTCCACGATTTTGCCGCGGTTTGCATTTTCCCGTGGCCAGCAGTCAAAGTAGGCTGTGTGTACATAAAGCCTTAGGACACCTGAAGTAAGTGCTAGAAGTTTACTGAGCATACATAACATCTTAGCTACACATTGTTAATATACACTATCTCTGTAAACTCTGCTTTAATAGCCATCTGTGAGTATCAATCCTTTTTCTATGAGTGCAGATTGCAGAGAGTACTAAAACTGTAAAACAGGGGTGTCCAACCTCTTGACTTTCCTGGGCCACATTGGAAGAAGAGGAATTGTCTTGGGGCACATATAACATACACTAACAATAAAGATAGCTGGCGAAAACTGATGACATGAATAAGGCTTGCTTGTAAAAAGTGAATTATTTTCCTTTGGGAAGATAAAACTGATAGAAGTCCAGCAAAGAGACACTGTCAAATTTTTCTTCAGCCGCAAGTGTTCGCTAAGTGTAAGTGCATTTGTACAAAAATTCCCCAAAAATCTAAAATTAAGTAAGTTTATGATAGTGTGTTGGGCCACATTCATAGCCATCTTGGGTCACATGTGGCCCGTGGGCCATAGATCGGACACTCCTCCTATAAAACATCCCTATACACAAATCACTGAATGTAGTCATGTGTTCTGAGAAGTACAATTTCAACAAGGAACAAATGGGTTATGGGGTTCATTAGTGTCCAAAGACGTTTACTATGCTTACCAACTTTTTTCTTACCTGTTCAGTACTAAGATCTTTTCTGAAAGCTTAGTACATATAGAATGAAAATGGCAGAAGAAATATTTTATGATTAGGACCCCTCATAAAATCAGGAATGTCTCTAGACCAGCCTTTCTCAATCTCTTTTACCCCAAAGGAACCCATTCTATAATTTTTCAGGTCTCAGGGAATCCCACTAAAACCAGATTGGTGAAAGAATGCCCACCTTACAGTGGTGATCAGACTACCAATTTTACAGACTACTAAAAAGATTGTAGGTATCATGCAGTTAGCTCTGCCAAGTGGTATTGGCCATGGAACTGTGCAGACATCATTAGATGGGAGGTTGATTAGACACAGCTCAAGCTAAATATGGAGGAACCCTGGTTAGGAAACACTGGCACCCACTTTTACCATTTTGAAGGATTTAGTTAGCAAAGTTCCTTACTTTTACAAAGCCACCTACGCAAATAGGGGTGTACCTACTAAGTTTCATAAAGTCTTTTGGGGATGGATTAGTTCTTCATCTACCCTCTAATTGAATAAGATGCACTTCTTAGTGTAGCTCTCCTGAACGTGTTTTAGGTTAAATTGTGATACCTTTATTCTCAACTCTGTAAGTGATATATTGAAATTTTCATAGATTTAGAGATGGTGCTAGACTCTCCTTTTAGATGTTCTGAGTTTCCTTGGGAGCTTATCTTTTTCTATGCAACTGTATGTCATATATCCTGTGTTTTAGCGAGGATGAGGAGGATGCTTTACTAGTCGGAGGTGAAGGTTTTCTGTTGTTTTTGTTTTTCTTTCTTTTCACCTGATTACACTGTTTTTGTATGCCCTGTATAAAACGCTTTCAATAAAAAAAAGAATTTTAGAAAACAGAAAAATAAAGAATGGCTGCTCTAAGAAAAGGCAACTGGTTAGTTAAATCAGGCCCAAAATGAATTCATTATTTAGGTGAGGATAAGATAAAATTCCCGGGAGGTTCACTCTCTGGCTCTGAACACAGCAACTCAGCTTCACTAGGTTTTCAAAGAAACCTAACAGTAATGCTATAACACATAGATCTCTATATCCATTGCACTTTGAAGATCTTGGTTGTAAAAAAAATAACTGATTTGGGAGAAACTAAACCTAAATATATAGGAGGTGCAATAAATGAAGGGGGGATTTACTTATAAAGAAAAGCTAAGTCATCACAGAGAAAGAACATCTTGAACTAGGATGTTCCTGACACTCAGTAGTACATACATGGATGTGTAGCTAAATTACTTCAACATTAAAACAAGTCCAGTTAAATGTGACTAGCTGTATCATAAACAGTCTAAATTAAAACTTCCCAAGACATATTTACCCTGGCAACTTCCAGAGAGAATTTATTACACAATTTGGACCTACGCAGACTAAACAAACATATTTTTCTGATCAGTGAAATGCTGCATACTGACTTTTGTGGTTAACATGTTATCTTTACAGAGAAAATTGTAAAGAAACCTTTGGTTAGTGAGCCTGCCTGCCAATCAGACTGATGGGCCAATAGCAAGGAATGGGGTTGTAATTGCAAGGCTTCAATTTTTTGACTGAAGCTGACGTGTGCCTAACAGAGCATCCTGGGACTGGGGATCTCCAAGTGCTCTAAAAGAAGATAAAGATGCCTCTGTACACCAGGTGGTGCCCACTAGTCTTTTCAGGTTTTTTAGTGCAGTTTTTAGTAAGGCAAAATTTTGTATAGGTTTACTTTAAAGTGTATATATAGGCAAAACATTTGTTTTAGCTGTGGATAGAATCAGGAATGTTTAAAACCCCTTTCAACTTGTGTCGCATCCTGTTCTGGAGATACAGCAATTGGTAATAGAAAATTTGCATAAATTTAAATTGCCAGCTGTCACCAGAATGTGTGTTTCCATTGTAGGATTCACACTCACTTCTTGGTCTGGTGGCAACTGCAGGAAAGAAAATCGCTAGATTCCCCCATTTACACTGACTGTGGAGCCATTGTATTCAACACAGTGATTGTGTTCAACACTAGCCATTGTGTTCAACACTAGCCACTAAAATAGCCGTTAGCAATAATCGCATGTAAAATCCGACAGACTGGTAGCACCCAAGTTGATCGATTGATCAACTTGGGTACATTCAGCCTGCCTGTCCCTGCTGAACCGGCCAAGATTCGAACTGTCGATACCAGCTTTACAAATTAGGCTGCATTCAAGCAGAACCTTTGTGCTTTCAGTATCTTTTCATAGAAATAAAACACTGTCATTAACAAAGATAAGCTGCCACAGTGACTCATGCACTGGAAAATTCATATGTTTGGTTGCATATAAGATAATAACTTTTCTGAAACTATCCCAAAGCCATTCTTCTACAATCTACAGCAAACTGTAGGCTAGGGAAGGCTAGTGAAGAAAGGCATAATCTGCATTTTACACAACATGTGGCTTTCCTCCTGATTAGAAAGCAACTAGTTTAGGTGGAGATCATAATTTTTTTATGATAGTGCCAACCTCCCTGTTATACATAAGAACCAGAATTACAATACACAGAGTAGGGATGTATCTGTCAGCACTCATCATACAAACCCCAAAACACATAAGTGAACAAAAAATGAATTTAATTTTACAAAAATAACTCCTTTCTGTAGAAAATGATATATAGCACCTACAATTTTGTGGATAATGTGGATGCCAAATCCCATTTTTTTAACAGAAGGGATTTAATTTTGAACAAATAAAATTATTTTTTGTATAAAGCTTGGCTTTGGGTTTGTGTAATGTGTGCTGACAGATAATTCTCTGTACAATTTCCTTTCCTCGTTATTACACTGATGTGGAAGACAAACCTGCACAGAAGTTTGATTGCGTTGAAAACATTACATAACTAGGAAATGTTTACTTACTTTCTAGGATCTCATAGGCATATGGTCCTTGTCTGTTCCTGCAGATAGGATTAATTGGAGTAATAGTCGCATTAGTTGTAGGATTTTCTGTTACACTCATTTTGTTGTCCACTTGATTAGTTAAATCAGGTTTCTTTCACTGTTCCTTGTTGTTCCAAGCCTGTTTTTTCTTCTGTCTGACTGTTCAGATCTCTAGCAGCAAAGGATTTAGCTTGCCAAACAATACAACTTTTTCTCTCTCTCCCCAGAGGAAGCCTGAAAACAACTCATCTCATAATGAATGAATGAAGCCGAGCTGTGTTCTTCCTCTGCTTTTGTAGACTTCTTATAGTCAGCAGCACATGTCTTAAAGCCAAGGCAAGTTCAGCTAAACATCAACCAAAGGATATAAAACAGGTTGTAAATTAGTGATCCAAGTGTTCCATAGTGTAAAGGAAGAATCTATGCTGACTCTATTTAATATAGCAGATGGGAGGAGACATTTACATACAGCTCGAGAGAGACTTTAATTAAAAGTTTACTTTCTATGCTAAAAAAAAGTAAAGCATACCTAAGAATTTGGAAACATTCATTAAATTAATTAATTGATTAAAATAAATGTTAATGGAGGAATCCCACAAAAAAAAAAAAAAAAATGTGGGGAATTCTCACATAATTCATACGGATTCTGATGTAAATTTCAAGGGGGACAAAGAAAAAACAGTGTAAGGCCCCCCTAAAAATCCATACCAGACCCTAATCCTAGCATGGAGTCTGGCAGGCCAGAGAAGAGGGGCAAAGAACAGCTTACAACCCCTCCTAAACCATATTAGGCCACATTCCCTTAACATGGGGGTACCCCTGCAATGCACCTTGTCCCAATGTTGATGGGTTTAAGGGAACATACCTGTACTCATTCTCCAAAAAGTGAAGTGTAAATAAAAAAACAGAAAGAATTTTTGACAAAAACAAACAAAAAATATTAGCCAGCGACATTGGCTCCTGCTCCTGTCTATCAACTCCAGTGACGAGGGGAGGGGCAGGGCCAAGTCCCACTGTCTGTGTCAATGGCAGGGCTTGGGAGCATGTGTTCCCCCATGGGAAGCAGCACTGGAGAGAGAGGAGGAGCCATGAGCGCCAGTGGGGGACCCGAGAAGAGGAGGTTCAGGGCTGTTTTGTGTAATTCCATTGCACAGAGCAGGTAATTATAGAGATGTTTGTTATGTTTTTTTTTTTTTTCCTTTGCAATCACTTTAACCTCCCTGGCGGTATGATTATGTCAGATTTTTGCGTCTCAAAGCGGTACAATTGTTTTGCATAGAAATTAGGCGTTTTAAATTATAGGCCTGTAATTCTTAGCAATAACACACTTAAATCTGTCCAAACAAGAGTCTAGTAGACATCCCAGGTATAATAAAGTTTGAAAGACAAAATCATAAATTATAATATAATAAATAACTATAAATAATTATAAAATATATGAATATGATAATAATAATAAAATTAATTTCCCCGCAATTCACTATCGCTCAATTCTGCAAGTGTCGTGCATGTTTGCCGGAAACCCCAACTTGTGTTGTGGGCTAGGTACATTGACGACATCCTCCTCCTATGGGATGGCAGTCGGGAAGATCTGGAAGCCTTTATGGAATTCCTCAATGACAACACTAGGGGGATCCGCCTTAGTTTTGATGCTAGTGTATCGAATATCAACTTTTTGGACTTGACCATCACCAAGTCACATAATCAATTTATGACCTCTACCTTTTTTAAGGAGACCGACAGGAACTCATACATCCCCACCGATAGTTGCCACCACGAACCATGGCTTAGAAAATTAAGCGTAACTGTACTAACATGGATCAGTTTTTGTCACAAGCTGACATTCTCATTAAACGTTTTTTGGACAAAGGTTATGCGGGTGACTCCCTGTTAAACACACTTGAAGAGGTTAAAGCCTTAGACAGGAAAGATCTTCTTGAAGACAGAGTCAAATGGCCTCGAAATGGGGGGACTTCTTTTGTTCCTTTTATCACCACTTATTCGGTCCAACATTCCAGCATTAAAAAACTGATTACCAAACACTGGCATATTTTGAACAATGACCCAGTCTTAAATACAGTACTACCAGTTAGACTCCAGGTGACTTACAGAGGTGCACCGTCACTCAGAAATAGACTGGCATCTAATATCCTTAATCTAGGGATGAGCTTCGAGTTCGAGTCGAACTCATGTTCTACTCGAACATTGGCTGTTCGCAAGTTCGCCGAACAGCGAACAATTTGGGGTGTTCGCGGCAAATTCGAATGCCGCGGAACACCCTTTAAAAGTCTATGGGAGAAATCAAAAGTGCTAATTTTAAAGGCTTATATGCAAGTTATTGTCATAAAAAGTGTTTGGGGACCCGGGTCCTGCCCCAGGGGACATGGATCAATGCAAAAAAAAGTTTTAAAAACGGACGTTTTTTCAGGAGCAGTGATTTTATTAATGCTTAAAGTCAAACAATAAAAGTGTAATATCCCTTTAAATTTCGTACCTGGGGGGTGTCTATAGTATGCCTGTAAAGGGGCGCATGTTTCCTGTGTTTAGAACAGTCTGACAGCAAAATGACATTTGGAAGGAAAAAACTCATTTAAAACTAGCCGCGGCTATTGCATTGCCGACAATACACATAGAAGTTCATTGATAAAAACGGCATGGGAATTCCCCACAGGGGAACCCCGAACCAAAAAAAAAAAAAAAATGATGTGGGGGTCCCCCTAAATTCCATACAAGGCCCTTCAGGTCTGGTATGGATATTAAGGGGAACCCCAGCCAAAATTGAAAAAAAAAATTGACGTGGGGTTCCCCCTAAATTCCATACCAGACCCTTCAGGTCTGGTATGGATTTTAAGGGGAACCCCGCGCCAAAAAAAAAAAAAAAAAACGGCGTGGGGTCCCCCTAAAAATCCATACCAGACCCTTATCCGAGCACGCAACCTGGCAGGCCGCAGGAAAAGAGGGGGGGACGAGAGTGCGGCCCCCCCCCCCTCCTGAACCGTACCAGGCCACATGCCCTCAACATTGGGAGGGTGCTTTGGGGTAGCCCCCCAAAACACCTTGTCCCCATGTTGATGAGGACAAGGGCCTCATCCTCACAACCCTGGCCGGTGGTTGTGAGGGTCTGCGGGCGGGGGGCTTATCGGAATCTGGAAGCCCCCTTTAACAAGGGGACCCCCAGATCCCGGCCCCCCCCCTGTGTGAAATGGTAAGGGGGTACTTACCCCTACCATTTCACTAAAAAACTGTCAAAAATGTTAAAAATGACAAGAGACAGTTTTTGACAATTCCTTTATTTAAATGCTTCTTCTTTCTTCTTTCTTCCTTCATCTTCTTCTGGTTCTTCTGGCTCTTCTGGTTCTTCCTCCGGCGTTCTCGTCCAGCATCTTCTCCGCGGCGTCTTCTATCTTCTTCTCCTCGGGCCGCTCCGCACCCATGGCATGAGGGGGAGGCTCCCGCTCTTCTCTTCATCTTCTTCTCTTCTTCATCTTCTTCTTCATCTTCTTCTTCTTCTTCCTTCTTCTCTTCTTCTCTTCTTCCTGTCTTCTGCGGGCCGCTCCGCAGCCATGCTGTGGCATGGAGGGAGGCTCCCGCTGTGTGACGGCGTCTCTTCGTCTGACGGTTCTTAAATAACGGGGGGCGGGGCCACCCGGTGGCCCCGCCCCCCTCTGACGCACGGTGACATGACGGGACTTCCCTGTGGCATTCCCCGTGACGTCACAGGGAAGTCCCTCAAGTCACCGTGCGTCAGAGGGGGGCGGGGTCACCGGATGGCCCCGCCCCCCGTTATTTAAGAACCGTCAGACGAAGAGACGCCGTCACACAGCGGGAGCCTCCCACCATGCCAGCATGGCTGCGGAGCGGCCCGCAGAAGACAGGAAGAAGAGAAGAAGAGAAGAAGGAAGAAGAAGAAGAAGATGAAGAAGAAGATGAAGAAGAGAAGAAGATGAAGAGAAGAGCGGGAGCCTCCCCCTCATGCCATGGGTGCGGAGCGGCCCGAGGAGAAGAAGATAGAAGACGCCGCGGAGAAGATGCTGGACGAGAACGCCGGAGGAAGAACCAGAAGAGCCAGAAGAACCAGAAGAAGATGAAGGAAGAAAGAAGAAAGAAGAAGCATTTAAATAAAGGAATTGTCAAAAACTGTCTCTTGTCATTTTTAACATTTTTGACAGTTTTTTAGTGAAATGGTAGGGGCAAGTACCCCCTTACCATTTCACACAGGGGGGGGGCCGGGATCTGGGGGTCCCCTTGTTAAAGGGGGCTTCCAGATTCCGATAAGCCCCCCGCCCGCAGACCCTCACAACCACCGGCCAGGGTTGTGAGGATGAGGCCCTTGTCCTCATCAACATGGGGACAAGGTGTTTTGGGGGGCTACCCCAAAGCACCCTCCCAATGTTGAGGGCATGTGGCCTGGTACGGTTCAGGAGGGGGGGGGGGCCGCACTCTCGTCCCCCCCTCTTTTCCTGCGGCCTGCCAGGTTGCGTGCTCGGATAAGGGTCTGGTATGGATTTTTAGGGGGACCCCACGCCGTTTTTTTTTTTTTTTTTTGGCGCGGGGTTCCCCTTAAAATCCATACCAGACCTGAAGGGTCTGGTATGGAATTTAGGGGGAACCCCACGTCAATTTTTTTTTTTAATTTTGGCTGGGGTTCCCCTTAATATCCATACCAGACCTGAAGGGCCTTGTATGGAATTTAGGGGGACCCCCACATCATTTTTTTTTTTTAATTTTGGTTCGGGGTTCCCCTGTGGGGAATTCCCATGCCGTTTTTATCAATGAACTTCTATGTGTATTGTCGGCAATGCAATAGCCGCGGTAGTTTTAAATGTGTTTTTTCCTTCAAAATGTCACTTTGCTGTCAGACTGTTCTAAACACGGGAAACATGCGCCCCTTTACAGGCATACTATAGACACCCCCCAGGTATGAAATTTAAAGGGATATTACACTTTTATTGTTTGACTTTAAGCATTATTAAAATCACTGCTCCTGAAAAAACGGCCGTTTTTAAAACTTTTTTTTGCATTGATTCATGTCCCCTGGGGGAGGACCCGGGTCCCCAAACACTTTTTATGACAATAACTTGCATATTAGCCTTTAAAATTAGCACTTTTGATTATTCATGTTCGTGTCCCATAGACTTTAACGGCGTTCGCGTGTTCGAACAAATTTTTTTCCTGTTCGCATGTTCTGGTGCGAACCGAACAGGGGGGTGTTCGGCTCATCCCTACCTTAATCCTCAAAGTAAGAAAAAAGGCTTCTTTGAGAACCTTACCGGCTTCTACCAGTGCAGAAGATGTCAGGTCTGCTCAATCAATGGTTGCACACATAGACGCACTCAAACTTTTGTTTCATCTAGCACGTCTTGTGAATATACCATTGAACCTTTTATTACATGTTCCACAGAGAGGGTCATCTATTTACTTCAGTGTCCTTGCGGACTCCAAGCATTCTGTCTCCAGACATGTCCTTCAGTTTCATAACAAAGACCCCAGCAAAACCATTTTTTTGGGCATTGACAAATATAGCCCACAATGGAGGGGTAGCTCTCTTGTGAGGAGTATATCCAGGCTGGAAATGGCCTGGATTCATAGGTTGAAATGCTTGCCCCTTTTGGCCTCAATATCGATGTTGATGTGAACTGTTTCATAGATAATTCCTAAAAGGATTTTTTACCCAGAGTTCCCCTCATCTGTTGTTTTTTTTTTTCCTTAGGTGCTTGTGTTTTTCTAAAAATTTTTAGTATCTTGTAGTATTTCAAATTTTCTTAATTTTTTTTTTACTTTTTCATTATATTTTTTACTATTTTGGTATATATATATTTTTTTGGTAATTTTTGATATTCTTTTATGAATCAATTGATCATTCAATAATTAATTTATTTTATTTTTATATTCTTTACATTTTTTATTTCTTATTTTTATATTTTTTATATGCATACTATATACGTTGGTGCGGACTGAATTCTGCCCAATACAGACTTGCATAGCTGCAATGCAGTGTTTTTATGTAAACTTGATGTGGGCTGAGGACCGAGATTTTTTTAATTAAATGATTTCGATTTAGTTTTTGTTTTTTTGTGATGCTAATCATGTCCAGCTATGGGTGGTGTAGCAGTTTTATGTTTCTGATGGTCGCGGCCTATTATTGCCAGTCCACTGATTTGTCAACCCCCCCTCCTTCTTTAGTCTTTGGGTAAGCTGAGATCTAGTATCAACTTTCTCTTAGCAATCCCCATATACATATTTATGTTCTTTCCCTTCCATGTACATTGTTTTGCCATGAGTTAAGATGGCGGACGGAATCATTCTCGGTCTGCCATATTGGAATTGACCTGCCTTTGTCCTCACCCCAGATCGAGGCTTGGTTCCTAGTGGTATGTATTTATACGCGATGCGTCAGTGCGTCGTCCGTGCCCCAGACAACGTCATTGTATGACGAATCGCGCGTCGGGTGGATAATACGCACTGACATACCGCGTGTGGTTCCCAGAGTGTCACGGGCACTTGCAAACCGACCAGCTATTCGTGTTTGATTTGAATCCACGCTTGTAAGTGTTACTCCTTTTTACTTAATAAACTTTATCTACGGTATCACACTATGGGAAGTCCTTTTTCTTTCATGCCTTGTTGATACGGCACCCTGGATCAGTTTTCTCTGAGAGTGTGATTCCTGATGCCCCAAGCAAAGGCCCTGGCTGGGTTTATAGCCGCAAGCTCAAACTTGCTTGCCTCTGGTAAGCGTGCATTTGATTTGGTGATTCACATTCACTGGTGATGGAAGATTGCACTCTTTTATTCTGAAACCAGCTAACGGCAGGCTGTATGGACTGTTTATGCAACCTTTTTTTCCTATGTTATCACTTATTTATTATCAATATATTTCTTGTGCACGCCATATTCTTATTTATGTGACGTTTTCTCATACACCATGTTCACTTTCTAGGGCAGCTATTGTTTAGTATTTTATGGTGCATATGGCTGTGTTTCATATATTAGCTGCTGCTTCACTTTTTTGTTTATATTTTATTTTTTGGTTTGCTAATTTAGAGCGCGGTATTTATACCATTTATCCTTTAAGTGTTCTAATTTACTATCACTGTTTTCTAGCTGGTCTCAAACCACTTTTGACGTAAAGGGACACTTTTTGGTTGCTATGGACAATCTCAAGTTTCCAGGCAGAAAGAACAGTATATATAATATAAAACTGCATGCAGGGCACTGGACAAACCACTAGGGACAAAAGGGTTGTGAAATAATTTCATACAGTAATGTAATCTGTAAGACTACAGTGTACTGTATGTATTATGAATGTTATATTTATTAATTTGCCGCCAGGCTCCGCCCCCATGTGTTGCGACGCTCGCAGGGAATGCAGCCCGGCACACAGAGGCATCGGGCAGAGGACAGAGCCCACGGACACAGCGGGGGGACATCGCAGGATCCTGGGGACAAGGTAAGTACACTGCACCAGGATCCTGCAATGCAATCCCCAGTGTGGCTCGGGGTTACCGCTAATGGTACTGAAATTTAACCCTGAGCCACACTCAGGAAAACCGCCAGGGAGGTTAAGGATATGGAAGTGGCAGGCACTAACTGCTACCTTGGCAACCATTTACAGCAGATCCGCAGTGCACTTTCTGCAAGCAGAGTGAAAAGAGAAGGGAAAGAAAGGAGAGAAGAGGGGAAAAAGAAATGGAGGAAAGAACAGGAGAAAATGAGCTCCTAAAAGCTGATCATTGTAAGCACTAATTTTAGTGGTAAATGGTTAGTCTTATGTAGCACCCTCTAGTGTGCTACAAGTGTCAGAAATGGTAAAAGCATATTCTGACCATGTGAGTCTGTAATTGTAACTCATACAAGCAGCTCTTTGGTGCCTCCCCCTGGTTCTGGAATGTTGGAGAAAGTTCTGGAAGCTAGAGGGTGGCGTCTAGGAGGGTAGTCCTGCATATTTAGAGGCCCTTAGCCAATCACCAGGAGGTGGGCCTGGCAGGGGACTAAGTGAGCCTTTAGAGATGAGTCATGCTGGGCAGGGAGCCGGGTGGAAGATGGAGATGCAGTCCTGAGGAGGCTGTTGGTGGCCCTTGAGGCAAACCCCCTAGTCTGGGGGGGGTGCTCTGCCTTTAGCCGGGGCACAGGGGCTGGCCTAGAAGGATCCTACCATAGAAGAAGTTGGAAGGAGGCTTTACTGAGAGGCAGTGGGAGCAAGGAGAGGACAGTGTGAGTACCACAGCACGGCGCAGAGACTTACAAGGGGAGAGACTGCCACATGCAGCAGGTCTCTCTTGAAGGCAGCGGTGTGCGTAAGTCTTCTATAGCCTTGCCCTGGGAAATCTCCAGAGTGTCAGTCAGGTAGACTGGTGAAGAGAAGCAGCCAGGTGGCCTGAGTAAGGGACAGCCAGGTTGGCTATCATTTCCTACAGTAATAGAGCTGGGGCCTGTGTCTACAGGGGAGTTGGAGGAACTCCAGGATGCAGTTCACAACACATTGTGCTACTTTCTAGAGGCACTTAGAGTTCCTAGCCTGTAAGGGGCTGTTGCTAATCTAACAGAGACTGTTAGCCTGTACAGAGGAATCAATTGGAGCTGTATAGAAGAATCAATCCGAGTTGTATATAGAGAGGAAGTTGTTCCTGGTTTTGACACTTTCAAGTTGGGCATTCCATAATTCCTATCCCTAGCCAAGTTATTACCCCCCCCCCCCAATAAAAACACAAAAACAAAGCTCAAGGACTGTTCACTGTGTCTGGAATGAAAGCTGGAAATGTTATGTGTCTGGCTGTGCAGTAGTGGGGAACCCTGTCACCTGTAACCCCTATGGGGGTAGTGCTACACTTAACACACTTAACTGCTACATTTGTAGGACAGCTTGTTTAGGTGAAAAACAACAGACATATTGGCTAGATCGCCATTTGAAAATAAAGAAAAGAAAGTCTAAAGAAGAAAACGAATGCAGCCACATGTAAGAATTGGTAAGTTGCAATATAATAAATGTTTGCTTTTGAGTTTAATACTCCTTTAGGCTAGGTTCACGCTGCTGCAGTGCGAATTTAGCGCAATTTTGTTCCGATTGCGTTGCGAATTTGCATTGCGAATTCTATATGTGTTCTTGCGATTCTACTGCAAATTTTGCAGTCTATGGAGCTGAATTCGCATAGCACACGGATCAAACTCGCACAGGACCTATTTTTCCCGCAGGTTATATTCGCAACGCATTGATGTGAACGGCACTAATGTGAATCTATGTAATTTAAATGACTTGCGAATTTGAGCGATCGCATCGGCTCAAATTCGCAATAGAATTCGCAGCAGTGTGAACCTAGCCTGAATATGAATTGTATGTGATCCATCATGTACAAATTTCTAAAATGTGCTACTACTGAGAGACACTGAAACTTCTGACTTTTCACTTTAAGGCAGCAAGGAGCAAAGATCTGACTTGTACATTCATATGGCTCAGCACTTTTTTTTACTAACAACAAGGTGGTTTTAAAGTAAAGCAGACACATACCTGGACAACTTAAACTGAGCATGTGATGGACAAATGCATGAAGCTATCCTCAAGAAAACCATATGTCAAAAAAGTAGGTGAATCAGAAAATATAGGTAGCTGTAGTTACATGCAAATATCGACTTTGACTTGTTTAATAAAAGTTGAGCTTGCTCCTGCTGCTACAAGCCCTCTGAGCCTATTCACTAGTCCTTTAAAGGATATGTTCACCTTTACACAAAAAAAAAATCTGCATTTATTTATTTTTATACTGCAGGAGCCTGAAAAGCTTTGCACCCGTGATAAGTAGATCACGGGTGCAATGTGGACTCCTGCAGACATGTCCTCTGCCTTTCAGCCCGTACCTCTGTACAGGCTTTCTGTTTGAAACCCAGAGGATATGTCAGTAGGCTATTAGAGCGCTCATCAGCACCCCCACAGCCCACTGAAACTACAAGTCTGTGTGCCACAGTGACAGATGGTAATAGTAGTTTATTCATTCACAGGAATCTGTGAATGAATTAAATGGCAATGGCAATGTGTGGGCAGAGCCCAGCACAGCCACGCTGTTTTAAAAAGTGACAGAGTGCAGGGAGAAGAAGCCCCGTCCACTGCCAAAGGGAAAGGGGATCATGGGTAGAGGGGGCAGGAGCTGGAACATGTTACATGTTTCACCCTAAATACAGGTGGAACATGTAAAATGTTTTAAAGGTGAACTTATCCTTTAATGTGATAAGCACGTTATGAGCTTGGAGGGAATGGGACAAGTTGGAATTTTTGTTTTTTTTAACCACAATACAACCATTGTTTGCACACTTATGCCCTGTACACACGGTCGGACAATGATCGGACATTCCGACAACAAAATCCTAGGATTTTTTCAGACGGATGTTGGCTCAAACTTGTCTTGCATACAGACGGCCATACAAAGTTGTCGGAAAATCCGATCATTCTGAACGCGGTGACGTAAAACACGTATGTCGGGACTATAAACGGGGCAGTAGCCAATAGCTTTCATCTCTTTATTTATTCTGAGCATGCGTGGCACTTTGTGCGTCAGATTTGTGTACACACGATCGGAAATTCCGACAACGGATTTTGTAGCCTGCTCTCAAACTTTGTGTGTCGGAAAATCCAATGGAAAATGTGTGATGGAGCCTACACACGGTCGGAATTTCCGACAACAAGGTCCTATCACACATTTTCCATCGGAAAATCCGACCGTGTGTACAGGGCATTAAAGGGGTTGTAAACCCTCATGGTTTTTCACCTTAATGTATTCTATGCATTTAGGTGAGAAACCTTCTGTAGTGCTGCAGCCCCTCAGCCCCCAAGTTTTACTTAACGGGGGACCCCAGAAGAGGTAGATCGGGGCCACTCTGTGCAAAACAAACTGCACAGTGGAGGTAAGTATGACATGTTTGTTATTTAAAAAAACAAACAAACAAGGGTTTACAACCCCTTTAAGAGCATTTCCAGGCAACAGGAAGAATTATTTTTGCTTATGCTAATGCTAATGCAATTCTTAGGTTACACTGCCACTCTGCTAAGGTCAAACATTTCACTTAATTTACCTCTGTTTGAATTATCATTCAAAAGTTCCAT
This sequence comes from Lithobates clamitans, assembly GCA_037952925.1. Lineage (NCBI taxonomy): Eukaryota > Metazoa > Chordata > Amphibia > Anura > Ranidae > Lithobates > Lithobates clamitans. The sequence continues at coordinate 872,213 of JBBGZY010000286.1, forward strand.
TGCTTCATGAAGCATGGCATTCTAAAGACTTTTGCATTGGAATTCAGCATCTTGCCATATATTGTGCAGTGCCATCTCTCTGCATGCAGTACTTCCTATAGTTCAAAACAGAGGTGCAACAAAGGCATAAATGATTTCCTTCTGAACGATCAGTGGTTTCTGTATATACACTTCATCAGAAATGCATATTGTTAAACTCCATAGACACCTTTATTTGTCATATTAAGAATCTCTGGCTTTCTAAATCACAGACTCAGATTTAGATGCCCTCAGAACATCAGACAACTGGCAACTAAAAGATGTTGTACAGTTAACCACCCTTGTATAGTGGCAATAGCCTAAAGGGCACAAAGGGATTTAAAACTGGCACTTAGAATTCAATTCCTCTGGAATGCATGACATACATTTATCTCCTAAGTGTATGAGCAACTGAATTCATAAAGTGCCATTTTTTACATTTTAGATAAAGGCGAAAAAGGTTAAAACTTCTGTCACTTCTGTATTCTATCAGTGGAACAGGAGATACCAGGATAGTAAGACCTTCTAACCAACCCCCCCTTGCCAAAAAATGTTTTTATTGCTACCTCGGGTCTTAAACAGCAAGGGGTGTGGCCTTGAGAGGAAGGGTGGGTCAAATTTAAATTAAGGAGTGCACGAGTTTAGTCAGGCCTAGGGCAGCACAAAACCTAAATACACCACTGCATATAGGCAGGGCCAGGACAAGAGGTGGGCAAGAGGGGCAGCTTCCCTGGGCACAATGGTTAATTTCTGGGATGTGGGCACCGTGACCCTAGCCCTAAGGAAAGGGGGGGGCGCAGTTTGCCATCTTTGCCCTAGGCACTGGATGGCCTTGTCCCAGCACTGCCTACAGATACAGTAAATAACTCCTAAACATGCACAGTTTAGGAGATATTTACTGTAGATGCAGCCGGGGACATCACCGGCACATGCGCTCTGAAGGAACAGAATACCTAATACCTATGCTGTTCCTTCAGAGTCCTGTGCCTTAAACAGTGGCTCCTGCACGCGTGCGCAGGAGTGACATCATCGCTGCTCTGGCCACTCGCATAGCTGGAGTCCGCAAACCCGGAAAGAAGACCAGGTGAACAGTAGACCACCTTCAGTAGTGACAGCGTCCAGCTGCAGGCCTTTGTTCTAAGGTGAGTTTCACATAATGAGCTAGTATGTGATGCATACTAGCACAATATGACATTGCCTTGCAGGTTTAAAAAAAAAAAAAGCCAGCGATTTACTACCCCTTTAAAGTGTATGTTCACATAATTTATTGTATGAAGATTCTTAGCTCCTTTAGTAAATCAGTCTAACTATGGGGGAGATTTACTAATACTGGTGCACACAAAACCTGGTGCAGCTGTGCATAGTAACCAATCAGCTTTTAACTTTGGCATGTTCAAGTACGTTTTGCCAATAAAATCTAGAAGCTCATTGGTTACTATACACAGCTGCACCAGATTATGTGTACACCAGTTTTAGTAAATCTTTAGTAAATCTTCCTCATGTGTTTCCTGCAATTCAATCTTCTTACCTTCTATAAAAGTTCTTTAGAAAGTATGCTGAGCTGTGCATGCATAGCTTAGCTTAGTGTACATTCTGAGCATGCCTTTGTGCTGGGATAGGATAAAGTAGAACTTCACTTAAAAGGGGAAATACACACTTTCACTTCTGCTCGGATCACCTAGGCAATCCAAGCAGAAGTTATCCTCCCCTCCTTCTCACCCACAGCCTTCTGAGACTTGTTACGTTTCGGGACCATTCAAAATGTGCAGCATGGCTCTCACATGCACAGTGGGCTGTGAAGCCACAAGGAGTAACAGTCAGCTGCCCACAGTTAACATGCCAGTGCCAGGGACCCGAAGACCCAGAGTCGACCCAGATGAGGACGGCGCTGGATCCTTGGACAGGTGAGTGTCTGTTTTTTGAAGCTGAAACATGAAGCCACAGTAGCCATACTACAACAATATTTTAAATACGAAATTAGAAGAAATGCCACTGTAGATCAAAATACTTTTTATTTGGACATCCCAAAAACTACAGGAATCAGAATGCTGAATCAGTTCTTCTAATTTCATTGTGTGTTGAGGCGAGCCGAGGCGAGCACCTACTGGATCATTAAGGTTTCTGGTCTCACCTGGAGCAGCGGTGTGTCTTTTTCCATTGCAATATTTTATATACCTTGGACATTGTATTTTATGTATTTTATGTAACTATATACCCTTTAAATCCTTTGTAATAAATTTGACATACCAGCCTTTTATTGCAATGTACACAATTGTCTTATCTGCCGTAAAAATCCCACGGGGATTATGTATGATATTTTTCAGTTATATGAGCGATGTTGGTAGAAGAAATATCACCCACCCATTTATTTCACAGTTTTTGTAGCTGCTGACTGTACAATTTTGCAGGACTCACTGAAGAACTGCTTTAACTCTCAAGGCTTGCATGGATATTACATCACCCTCGACCAGCAAATCAAGATGTCTAAGGATGTCAAACCTGAAGAAGATCTTGAAAAGACGTCGCCACTGGTGAGTGAGCTTGTGGATGTGACATCACTAGAGGTGAGGTGAGTATTGTAGACTTTAGTTCCACTTTAAATTTAATCCACCTATCCTATATACCTATATAAGTATCAGCAGCTAAGGTATGAGTTGACAACTGGTTTCCCTTTCACTCTGTTACATGCGCTCTTCCTGCTTTTATATTCAGAGCTGTCTCTCCTCTGGGCCCTTAGCCCAAACTGAGCATTCTAGTGTTAGGTTTCATAGGTAAGCTCTTCTCCGCTCTCATCAAGTATCATGAAGGAAGATGAGAGGAGCCTATGTACAGTAAACATACCAGTTCTATGTTTACTATAGTGGCATTGCAATAGTAGCCAGTGTTTTGTTGTGCAATGTATTGAAATTATGCGCTGGAAGCTTTTTGTTTACAGCAATATGGCTTTACTTTTATGGAGGATATCTTTATCATGGAACAAGAAGAGAACACAAACAAGTTCACATAACACAACAAGGAAGGTACTTCCTCTGAGTACATTATATCATAGATTGCACACTATAACACTGCAATGCCACCTGCTGGATAGATAGGTTAAATGCATACAGTATTGTCAGTTTTTTAGCAACTTTACGTTTCATGCTGTTGTCCTTCCAACATCCCTTCTCAACAGCATGTGATTTGTCAAATTACATTCAGCTTCTACTGGATATAATTATGATGTTCCTTCAACAAAGGCTTGGTGAGTGCATCAGCAGTCATCTCCTCTGATGGGCAGTATTGAATGTCGATAACACCTCGCTCTTGATTATCCCTCAGTAGGTGATACTTGAAATCGATGTGTTTGGTTCTAGGATTGACCCTTTCTGATTGTGTAAGCTTTATACTTCCCTGGTCATCTTCAAAAATGGGAATTGGTCTTGACATGTCTATCCTAATGTCCACAAAAAGTTGATGAATCCATATTGCTTCTTGACAAGCGTGTGCTGCAGCAATGTACTCTGCTTCAGTTGAAGATAGAGTGACAGTTGCTTGCTTTCATCTATACCAACTTATGGTTCCTTCCTCATACTGGAAGATGAATCCACTTGTGGATTTGCGGTCTGTGCAGTCCCTGGCTCAATCAGCATCCACACAGTCGACCAATTTTGGATCTGATGTTGCTGGTAACCGTAACTTCATCTCAATTGTTCCTTTGAGGTATTGCATCGCTCTTTTTACTGCGTTCCAGTCACGCTGACAGGGAGCTGACACTTTCCTGCATAGTATGCCCACTGCTGTGGCTATGTCTGGTCTTGTCACAATGGCAACATATAACAGCTTACCGATAGCTCTGTGATACATTGCTCTTTTGATAGTCTGGTTCCATAGGAGTTTTCATTTCCTTTGCGTCTTGCATATGGAATTGTTCCAAGATTTTGGAGATTTTCCAAGATTGGTTGAGAAGATAACTTCCATCTTCCTTTCTCTCTCTCTATTTGGATTCCCAGATAGGAGCTAATGTTCCCTAGTTTTTTTATCTAAAATTTTTCTTTCCGCTTGTGAACTGATTGTAATCCCCTTCTTGTTCAAAACAGGGTATAATGTCATTGACATAGATAAGGATGTATATCCATCTGTCTTCTGATTCTTGCAGTAGAGACAGGGGTCTGCTTTACTTCTTGAGAATTCCTCTCTGGTAAGCACTTTGTTTACTTTCTCATTTCCACATCCTTGCAGATTGCTTAAGACCGTAGATGCTCTTCTGAAGTTTACACACAAGGTTGTCTCCTTGCTCAAACCCTGATGGTTGTTCCATGTAGAGATCTCCCTTAATGTCTCCATATAGGAAAGCAGTTTTGACGTCTAGGTGTTTGACTTGCATGTCCTTCCCTGCTGCAGTGCTAAGAAGAGCTTTGATGGTGGAGTGTTTTACGATGGGAGCAAAGGTTTCATCATAATCTTTACCGAATTTCTGGGAGTAACCCTTGGCAACTAGTCTGGCTTTTATTTGTGGATATTCACTTCTGCGTCTGACCTTACTTTGAAAGTCCACTTACTTTCTATAGTTTTGCGGATAGGAGGGAGCTCAGTAAGGGTCCGGGTTTTATTTTCTTGAAGTGACTTTATTTCTTCTTCTGCTGCTTTTCTCCATTTATTGGCTTCACATTTTGGCAGTTTTTCAATGTATTACCAGGATATTGGTTCAAGTATGCTGTGCCTGTGTGTTTTGACAGTGTATGACAGCTTGAGCGTGTTATCCCCTTTGTAGTTCGGGTGGATCTTCTGACTTCAGACAATTCAGCAGGATCTAGTTGGGAACTTGATTTAGGCATTTTGAGCTCCACCTCTTGTTCTGACTCCAGCGCAGGTTTATTTTGATCAACCTTTTCTTCTGGTTTGTTTGGCATATTCACTTCACAGCTCTCAGGGATTGGTGTTTCTGATGATGGGCCCTCATCAAAATAAACGCTATGGCTTATTTTCCTTTTGTCAGTCTTTAAGTGTAGGATTCTGTAACCCTTAGTTTGCTCACTGTAGCCTACTAGAATGCCCTCTATGGCTCTGCTCTCCAGCTTGGGTCACTTTTAACTTGGAATTTAAGCATATGCTTTACATCCAAACGCTCTGATGTGCCCTATGCTAGACTTTGATCCATGCCACATTTTGAAAGGGGTACTTTTAATAGCTTTTGAGGGTAGTCTGTTCTGTAGGTAGGTTGCAGTCATGACTGTTTCTCCCCAGTATTGTAAGGTAAGTTGCCTTCCGACAACATGCATCTGGCCATTTCTTTAAGATTGCAATTTTTCCTTTCTGCTACACCGTTTTGTTCAGGAGTGTATGGTGTGGTTGTCTGGTGTATTATTTCTTGTCTCTTCGGGTATGAGGCCGCTTCTTTGCTTATGTATTCCCCCCATTGTCGGTGCGTATTATTCCTAGTTTGCACTGGAATTTGTTGCTAGACATGGCAACAAACTTTTGGCGTTTCTCTGATGTTTCATTCTTGTGTTTCATCAGATAAGTAGTTGTGTACCTGGAATAATCATCAATGAAAGTCAGTAGATATCTGTTCCCGCCTGAAGTGGAAGTTTTAATTGGACCGCATACGTCACTGTGTATGAGCTGCAACGGGTGGGTAGTTTTTCTTTGAGGTGCCTGTAGAAGGGGAGCATGTGTGGCTTTTGCGTCAATGCAGCACTTGCATTTCATGAGCACTTTGCAAGGCACTATTGTCAAATCTTCTGATAAGCCTCTCTTTATAATGTCCTGTATAGCTTCTGGACTTCTGTGCCCCAGCTGCCTGTGCCATAAGTGAATACATTTACTGTGTAAGTCATTAGAGACTATATTGGCTTGTTGGTCTGTGGAGATGAGCCTGTATAAGTGATCATTCAGTTTTCTTTTTGCAAGGAATTGCTTATTATTGTGAATTGTGCATTCATCACCCTGGAATTTAACTGTGAGACCGTTGTTTGTATGACTTTTCACTGATAGAAGGCTGCCTTCTAGTTGTGGAACATACAGCACTTTCTTTATAAGGATACTGTGGTGACCTCCTTTGTCTTTTGTACTGTAATCAATGTTTGTGAAGAAGGTCTCATCGCTAGTTATGTGGCTTGTTGCTCCTGAGTCACTTTAAAGGTGCCACTCTATGAAGTGTCTGCAGTTTCCTTTGTGGCTGCTTTGACTCTTTCTTTTGCATCTTTTGTAATAGAGATAAGGATCACAGGTCCTCTTTATGGAGAGATCTGGTGTCAAAAAGACCCCAAATCTCTTCTTTACCTTTAAAAGTAAAAGATCAAAAGATGTTTTTTTGATCTTTTGCTTTAAAAAAAAATGTAAATAAATTTACTTCCAGCCTGGACCGTAAGTGACGTCATGACAATGCTTCGGTCTTCCAAGGTGATAGAGGCGATTGAAGCAGCTGGCCACAACATCGGACCATTCCTCAGGCGAACCCGTGGAAACGGTAAGTCCGAGAAACAGTGGTGCCCCCTCTCGCCACTTCTGAAAGCGTTCCAGCAGCTCATGAGCTGTAAAAAAATAGCAGGGTTATGACTGATATCTTTAGCAATAATCCCAGTAAGCCACTTGCAAACCGCAATGTATATATAATGTATTGCGGTCGGTAAGTGGTTATTATGCCTGTGGCCATGAATCCTTAAAGCATAACTAAAGGCAAAAAAATGTTTTTCGCTTTGGATTGAGTGGAAAGGGATTAGAACGCTTGTCAGTTTTTATTGCTGTCTGTGCCCCTGAGAAGGAGATTCACCCTCTCTACTTGTCCTGCTTACCATTATAATTGAAAGTTAAAGTAAAATAAAATCCAAAATTTTCGGTTGTCCCCGGAGAAGTAATAGAAAGGAAATTTTCCAATGGGGGCACTAGTTCTGGGGACATGGGCGTTCCAGAGGAATTCCCTTAATTTGCAGAGATTTCCTGACACTTCCAGTTTGGCTAAGGGGCAGGAAATGAAGGGAAATCTCCACAATGGGACACAGATTTCCTCTATCCAAATTTTTTTTTTTAAGTTTTTCCCATAGTTCTACTTAAATACACCCCTGTTTAGGATACGTACTGAGAAAAAAATAACCCAATGTACTAAACCATAACAATGTGTTGACATTGTTTTTATATTTTCCTTGATAAAGTTTTTATATCCACATTTTTTTTGTTGATGTTTTATATTCCATTTCAAATGAGCATGCACTAGTTTCACATTATGTGAGAAACACTACTTGGGTCATAGATTATATTTCCATTCTGGTAATTAGTCGTACAGTGAACTGTTACCAGAATTCAAGGTGAATGCAACCCATGAGATTTCTAACATACTGTAGGGAGGAAGAATTTACTGTAAATGTAGAAATTTGCAAAGTCTCAAAACAAATTTAGGTGAAGCAGGATTATGGGGAAAATGTGTACTTAAACAAAAAACCACACTGTGCCAAGGGATTACTTTAAATCTAGGAGAACAGACGTTTGACAATACAAGGATATTCCCTGTAAAGCTTTTGTAGCCATTGTCATTTTGAAACCAGGAAAGTATATTTGATTAACAGGATGTTTTAGAGACTCTGTCAGGAAGAGATTTCTCTTTGAACTCTTATGGCTACTTATATAGAGCCATAGAGTGCTGTCCTTTAGTTATTCTCTGCTGTTTTTTAAGTAAAGAATATTATAACACTTTTTCATTTGTATGGTTTATATTAAAATTAACCAGTAGGATGTTCATTTATGAAGGGTTGGATTGAAAATGTCTTCAAAAGACATCAGAGGGTAATTATGCTCTGCCATACCTACAGCCTAGATGTGGATTAAAGATCAGGGTCTTTAAAACTTTAAGGCTGATTGAACACTGGGCGTTTATAATGTGGTTGTTTGGGGCGTCAAATTTTTTTTCTGACTCTAAACACTCCTGCATGTTAGCCTATGGGGTTTGTTTACTAAAGGCAAATTGACTGTGCACTTTGCAAAGTGCAGTTGCACTCTGCAAGTGCAGTTGCTCCAGAGCTTAGTAAATGAAGTAAAGCTTTACTTTGCAAAAATTACCCAATTACATGCAAGGAAAAAAAAACATTTTTGCTTGCACATGATTGGATGATGGAAGTCAGCAGAGCCTTTGCTCATTTACTAATCTCTGGAGCAACTGCTCTTGCAGAGTGTAACTGCACTTTGCAAAGTGCACAGTGTATTTGCCTTTAGTAAATCAACCCCTATGTGTCCATGCACACATAGGTGTTTAGAGGCAGAAAAAAAACACACAGCCAGTGGGTCCAGGAGCAGCAACATTTTGGCAGAATAGTTTGAAACGTGTAAATGCGCATTAACGGTAGGAGCGTTTAGTTCTTGAGCGTAATTAATTTCAAAGGCTAGAAAAAAATGATTATTTTTACCAATTAAAAGTCTAAATTCTTTGACAATATGCCATTCAAATCTGTCCTGTCTCTGACATGTAGGCTTAAAATGATGTTGCTGATAGTGACAGTTTGCCTCTGCTTTATGTTAATGGTCTAGTTGTTAAGCTAGCATGGTGAGACACACACTACCTTGGCAGGTGATGCACAGCTTTCAGGTGTCCCTCTTTTGTAACCAAATGCCTTAAAGTGGGAACCCCACTTAAAGTGAAACAATAAATATTAAAAATTACTTACAATATAGTGCCGGGGGGTTTCCCCATAGTCTGCCTGTAAAGTGGCGCATCTGTAGCATGTATAAAACCTGCTGCAGCAAAAATGACATTTCTAAAAAAAAAAAAATGAGTCAAGTCACATTTTAATTGACTCGCGGCTGCAATTGCTGGCCTGGCTATTTGAGAATAACCCCATCCCAAAAAAAACAGTGTGGGGTCCCCCCAAAATCCATACCAGACCCTTATCCGAGCACGCAGCCTGGAAGGCCAGGAAAGGGGGGGGGGCGATTGAGCTCCCCCCTCCTGAACCATACCAGGCCACATGCCCTCAGCATGGGGGGTGGGTGCTCTGCCCCTTCACCCCAAAGCACCTGGTCCAAATGTTGATGAGATCTAGGGCCTCTTCCCGACAACCCTGGGCAGCGATTGTGGGGGTCTGTGGGCAGGGGGCTTATCCAAATTAGGAAGCCCCCTTTTACAAGGGGGTCCCCAGATCCCGCCGCCTAGTTTTGGATTTTAATGTCCAATTTAAGGACATAGAAAAAAAAATATTAGAAGGTATTGGCATATTTTAAAAGGAGATAAACATCTACAAAAAATTCTACCTGACAAACCAGTAATTATTTATAAAAGAGCCCCAACATTGAGGGAAATAATTGTGAAAAATGTAGTTGAACCACCTCCCAAAAATAAATTCTCCTTTTTTAATGGTAAAGGTTTTTATCCCTGTAACTATTGCTATGCATGCCAACATGCACAAAAATTCCAAGGCAGGAAACATGTATTCCAGGCAACAAGCACAGGAAATATTTATCCAATTAAAGATTTTATTAACTGTCATACAGAAGGAGTCGTTTATGTCCTGCAATGTTCTTGCAAATTGCAATATGTAGGTAGGACTAAAAAAGCACTTAAAGTAATGATTAAAGAACATATTGAAAATATTGTAAAAGGCTTCCCGAAACATAATGTATCCAAACACTTTTCTTTAGTGCACAATAAAGATCCTACAGGACTATTATTCTGGGGGATTGAAAGATATAACAGATCATGGAGAGGGGATCACACAATTAGAACTGTCAGTCAGAAAGAGTCCAAATGGATACATAAAATAAGGACACTTGCACCTGAGGGGTTAAACATAGAATTTGATTTGAATTGCTTTATTAGTGACTATTAATTTATTCCTTATGAACAATCGATGTAAACCTATTATTTCATTTCCGGTGTGCAGACTATCGGTTTAATTTTTATCCTTCCCTTTTTCTTAGTGATAGACATATATATATATATATACCGGCGCCTTAATTTTAAATAATTTTAAATGATTTTATATTTTATTTTTACTGTTCCCTTTTTTTACCTATAAGTAGGTTCCATATGATTGGACCAATTTATATATATTTCTAGCATATAATTCTAAAACTTATATGAAATGACCAGTTCTGGGATTGTTTTATATTTATTTTTAACTTGCCATAGGTCAAGGCCATGTATGTGGTGTTTGACGTTTGTGTGGCCATTGGATGTGTGATGTCGCCCTTTGATCACACACTGGCAGTGCGCGGCTTCACCTACGGAGTAGCACTTCCCCATTATTACTTTTTGATTGTCAATAAACTTTATTCACAATACTATGTAGCTTTTATCCTTTAGATAATGGCCACCACCTAAACAGCACTTGGTCCACAACAAAATGGCAATTTTTTCACTTCCTGTCCCAACCATATAAATAAACAGATGTATCAACCAATCTGGTTCCCTGAGGAAGTCATGTGATATGACATAACGCGTAGGACGTAACCGGAAATACACAGTACGGACCGGAAGTGACGTATCGGGTATTGTTGTCACGCTGTTTCCTTGTTTATGTTTGGCGCATTCATTTTTACTGCAGCGTAAGCGGCTAATTTTAATAAATCTATTTGCTATTACGTTATTACCCTATTGGAGGCTCAATTATTATTTTGCATGTGGAGTTTATCAACTACTGGGAGGGGAATTTCCCCATAAACATCACGGACCAACATCATTGTTCCTGCTACGTGGATCGCACCCCAGAGGATACATTTAGGCATATTTTGTATGCCACTAAGGTGAGAGTTCTGGGAGCACATAGTGGTGGTGTGATTATCACGAAAGTCACAAGATCATCTATCAACTTTTGTTTGTTTTTCTCCTTATTTGAATTTTATTTATTAGCACTTTATTCACCTTATATTCTCACCATTGGACTATTTGATTATTCACTGATTTGATATTGGACTTTGGATTTTATTTATCTACTTATCATTATTATATGAAGATTACTCTCACATATTTATATTATATATTACTAATATTGGCAATTTCACAGCACATATTTTTTATTGCTTATATATGTTAGAGGTGTTGCGCAGGATCACACGCACATATTATTTATTTAAGTGAGCAATATTTTGAGTTTTTCTAGTGAGTGGTGTTCACTATTTTAATTTTGCAACAATATCATCATCTAGCTTTCACTTACTTTAATATTAGTATAGTAGCGCAGAAGTCTTTCTACGGGATTATTAATGCACTGGTCAGGGATGTCACAAGGGGGCAGGGCCACCAGGTGACATCACCAGGTTGCCCTGCCCCTTAACTATTTAAGAACTGTCACCCGGCGGAGAAGACATTCAGCCGTCTTTTTTTTTTTTCGGGTGCGGCCAGCGTCGTGATTGATGATGGATCTACACTGGGGGACATTGTCTTTTTATTTTTTTAATAAAGGAATTGTCAAAAACCTGTGTACTGCTTTTCTTTATTTTTGACACTTTTTTTGGTGAATGAGTAGGGGTACAATGTACCCAATACTTATTCATATAGGGGGGTCGGGATCTGGGGGCCCCCTTGTTAAAGATTGTGAAAATATATTACTAAATATAAACTCGCGCTGATGGAAACAACTAAATGGTGATGAAATGCAGCTGCTGTAGACAAGGTGCTAATCACTTGAAAAAATGTGAATAAAGAAATACAGCACTCGCAACATACAATATAAGTGAAATCAACAAAAAAAGTTGTGAAAAATAATGTGTTGCGCTAATATTAACCTTCAAATCAATTTAAAAACTCAGTGTATATATAAAACCATCCAATTGGTTACTTGGACTAAATGTGAATGTGCTTCGGTCATTAACACTAAAAACAATACACTGTAAAATAGTGCCCAGACATTGCCTTAAAATCCCAAATGTCATCTGTGATAATAATTAGAGTGAAAAACCATAATATAAAGTCCAGTATTAATATAAGAAATATATTAAGAAGGTTGACAAAATTTCCCAATTATAGATTAGTTGATGGCCGTATTAATCCCATTAATTAAGTGTTTCATTTATTTTCATTTCAGCGCTTTAGTATTTTTTGAATTTTTGAACAAAAAAAGTTGAGTTAAAAATCCAAATAAATGTAACTGCAGTGTAAGTTCACAATTAAGTAGGTGCAAAAAATGCTTCACAAACTTGCAGGAGTACAGTGACATCCCCTTTTGCATTCCCACTCACCAGAACAGGATGACCCCCAGCTTTGCAGTCCAGGGGTCACTTCAGGCTTGTAAATGGTATCCCACACACGTGGATTGGTGTCAAAACATCAGATGGTAGATCGGTGTAAATTTCCACTCATAGGCTCCCAACAGGATAGGCAGGCACCCAGAAATGAAAAGAGGATGGACTAATAGTGAAGTATTGTTATAAAAGTTGATTTATTGCGCATAGGGATTGGTACCTACAAGAAGACGATTAAAAACAGGCATGAATATAGAGCTGTGATTACAGGAAACAGCATAGCGTTCCACGGACCGGAAGTGACATCAATCAAAACAGGAAATTATGTCAAATACATTAATAATTAAGGACGCGGCGGCTGACTTCCCAGCTCGCTACTTATCAACGCAGAATTCAAATTGGTCGATCATTTTTTGGAAATTTGGAATTCGTTAGAAAAGGAATGAACTAAACAAATTTTAACGAATTTCAACAAGATTCGTTACTATTCGTTACTATTTGATTCAGAGATTTGGATAGATCAAAAAAACAAAAATTTATCTGAATTTGTATTTGGACCAAAACAAATTGCACATGTCTATTCATAACAATTATTATTATTATATTATTATACACGATTTATATGGCGCCAACAATTTACGCAGCGCTTTACAATGTAGAGGGGGGACAGCACAATTACAGTACAGTTCAATACAGGAGGGACCTGCTCGTAGAGCTTATATTCTAAAGGGAGGGGGTGGTGGTACAAAAGGTAATAGATGCAGGGAATGATTTGATGGGGGGGCTCTGGGACAGTTGTTAGGTGGGTGTTGGATAGGCTTCCCTGAAAAAGTGGGTTTTCAGGGATCTCCTAAAGGTAGACATACCGGGGCAGGGAGTTCCAGAGGATGGGAGAGGCTCTGGAGAAGTCCTGAAGGCGAGCATGGGAGGAGGTAACAAGAAAGCTAGAGAGCAGGAGGTCCTGGGAAGAGTGGAGGGGATGATTATCTGCAGATAATGTTGGTGATGTAGCTTGGGGGGGCAATGTTGTGGATGGCCTTGTATGTTGTGGTTAGCATTCTGAATTTTATACGCTAGGGCAGGGGAAGCCAGTAAAGGGATTGGCAGAGAGGGGCAGCAGTCATGGATGGGTTAGTGAGGTGTATTAGTCTAGCAGCAGCATTCATAATAGACTGAAGGGGGATAGCCTGCGTAAGGGTAGGCCATTAAGGAGAGAGTTGCAGTAGTCAAGGTGGGAAATAATCAAGGAGTGAATAAGTTGCTTTGTGGTATCATTAGTCAGGAAAGGTCGAATTCTGGAGATGTTGCGGAGGTTAAGGCGGCAGGATTAAGCCAACGATTGGATATGGGGGCTGAAGGAGAGGTCAGAGTCAAGGGTTACACCCAGCACCCTGGCATGTGTGGAGGGACCAATGGTTGTGCTGTTGATCTTAATGGTAAAGTCATGGGGGGGACCAGGAAGGAGGAAATGTAACAAGCTCAGTTTTAGAAAGATTGAGTTTGAGAAAGTGGTGTGACATCCATACCGATATGTCAGTAAGTTTGAGATCCGTGAGGAGATCGAGGGGGTGAGTTGAGGAGTGGAGAGATAGATCTGGGTGTCGTCGGCTTAGAGGTGGTATTCAAAGCCATGAGAGGTTATCAACTGGCCCAGGGAAGAGGTATAGAGTGAGAATAGGAGGGGCCCAAGGATGGAGCTTTGGGGTACCCCAAACAGAAAGAGAAAGAGGAGCGGAGGAGATGGAGTTGTAAGTGACGCTGAAAGTGCGCTCAGATAGGTAGGAGGAGAACCAGGATAAAGCAGAATCACGGAGGCCAAGGTAATGGAGTTTGCTGAGGTGGAGCATGTGGTCAACTGTGTCGAAGGCAGCAGAGAGGTCTGCTCTGAATTGGGGAGTATATACCTTTTTTTTCTGTTTGTGGCCTTATCCATGGAAAATCAGTTGCACACGTTGTATGAAAATAATCCTACTATTATTTTTTAGTTCTTTTTTATCAAACTATGCATTGCATAATGAAATACAATTCTTAAGAACACCATATGGTCTATGCATCTTACCACACCATTTATACACTCTCATGTGTCACTGGGTGAACATTTCCATGCACTTTTTTGCTATTGTGCAATTCTCACATTAATGTATACATGATAAATTGTTTATTGCTATAATATAAAATTTACATTCTGTAAAACATATGGATAAAATATATCACCTCTTAGCTATACAGAACTAAAAATTATTTTCATTTTGTTTTACCACAAATCATATAAATATACCCAATAAAGCGAGAAATCAAATTACTATTAAATATATGTATGCATAATCAACATGCACCACTGTGACCTATACGTATATTATCCCAACCCTGAACCATTCAAACAGTGTGGCATCAATGTCAGAGAAGGTATTTTATAATATTCTACATAGCTTTGATAGCTGAATATTTGCAGATGATGGCTTATCAAGGTGTTATCATGCTTGTTATCTCAAAATCTCTATTGCCAAGCTGTAGCACTATTTAGATCTAATATGAGTAAGTTAAAGCAAGATAAGAAGATTAGGGAGATATGGTAACTATTTTGCATTATAGCGTATCCAAACCCACAAATATAAAACAAATGTATTGCAGCTTACCAGTCACAGTTACATAGTTAGTCAGGTTGAAAAAAGATACAAGTCCATCTAGTTCAACCAAGAGAAGTAAATAGAATAAATAAATAGATAACCTCCATATACAGAGTCCTGTGTCCACGGTTGGGGCAAAAAAACCCTATAAGGCATGGTTCCGATTTTTTCTTTGCATTTACCTGGCAATCCTGACAGGAAGAGCAGCATTGTCACCCTAAGCCTACATAGCATTTCCCCTTCTTCTCTATAACATAGGTGGAAGGTGTTTTGCTGTTCACCAAGATAACTGGGAGCAAAGTAATTAAAAGGAGTGCAGCTAAGGCGGAAAACACAGAAAGATTTTAGCTCATAAGATTTCTGGCATGATGAATAATACTATACTATAATACTACAAATAATCGGTTTGTTAACATTTATTGAACAGGTATAATTAAGCACCGTCAATGGTACAGTATATTTAATGCACCAAAAGGGAACAACTAAAGAAATTAATTGTTGGGATTTCCATATACTTTAACTGTAGAACCATTAGTGACTATTTGCCCACTTCTTTGAATATACAGAATATTCAAATATGTGGGGTGCATCGGTTTTATTGCTTATTTTAAGTCAGTCTGGTTATGATAGACAATTCTATGGAATTGTAAAAAAGATGACTTATAATTGTTGGAGTTTGTGTACCGAAAAAGTCCCTAATTTCTTACAAACAATTTGCTCTGATCTTAGGGACGCAGCACTTGTTATTTTCATTGTATCTATAGTACCACGTGGCTACAATTTATTCCTTGAATATCTAAGTTTCATAGCCTGTCCAAGATTAAATTACTTTTTTAAAGGAAACCTGTACCAGGAGAGTATGTACTGTCTTACAATCCAAGATGAGGACCCAGGACCCTCTGTGTGGCTGATTTCTTTGAGAGTGGAATCTAATGGGTAGCTGGTGTTCCACCAGTGACCCTTTCGGGGGGGGGGGTTTGGGTTTAGCTGTCTCGCCAGGTAATTTAGCAGATTCTCAGATGCGAAGGGAGAGGTACTGGGTAACAAAGAACTGGGTGCTGCAGAGACTTAGGCTGTGGGTGCAGCGGTGACTAGACTGCTGGTACAGCAGAGGCCTGGCTTGACCTACAGGTGCAACAGAGTCCTAGCTGGGATGCATCGGACACCTTGGCTGCAGATGTATTATTAAAATGACTATGGATGCAGCAGAGGCTAGGCTGGGAAGTAGAGGAGAATTGGCTATGAATGCAGCAGTGATTGAGCTGCAGGGTCAGAAGAAATTGTGTTGGAATACAGCAGAGACATTGGGTGCAAGTGCAGCAGTGACCACGAAGCAGTCCTATAGGGGAGTAGACTGTGGATGTTGCAAGGCAACTGACAAATCACAACTTCAGTTGTTCAGCTGGCATGAAGACCCCATGCTTGTGTGGTGATAGTCCTGCTGGAGTTTAAATACAGGAAACCATCATGTGATTCATCATGTGACATGTCACATGATACAGCCGTAAAACTCTGGGTAAAACTGGAAGTGCCCACAGCTGCAGGATATTGAGTTGCCACTGGAGTGTGAAGGGTAATTCAACAAAACATTGGTAAAAGAGAGAGTGCAACAGAAATCATACTACATGGTGCACAGAGCTCACTAATTTAAAATTTAGAGCAAATTGTAAAAGGTATTTTATCATACATTTTCAAAATACAAAATAAGTTTGACATGCTGATTTTAGTCATAAATTAAAGCAGAACTTCACTGTCTCAGTCAACATTTACTGTTTTCAATCCTTTGGCAGCTAGCATTAGTAAATGTATGGTAAAGTATATCATATTTGCTTGTTTTAAACTTTGTTTTTTTTACATTTCTTCCATTACTTCTTGGTTAGGTAAATGATGTCATACATCCCAGGAGTCTTCAGTATGGGAAGAGGGGCATTCTTAGAAAAGCACACCCTCTCTTGCTTGCATGTCTGAGCTAAAGGCAGGTGGGTTCCAAGAAGTAAATGCTACAGGAATCATCTGGCCAGGGGGTGTTTTTTAAAGTGATTTCTCAACAAAATAATGCATGCAGACATTGAAGGATGGGTGAGTTTGCTTTGAATATTAAAAATGGATTAAATAGCATTTTTAGTTTGTGGAGCTCAGATGAAGTATAGTTCCATTTTAAGACTTTTAGCTGTACAATATCATAGAATTCACCAATGCAGGGAAACAATGAACACTAGTGTTGTACAGAGAGAAATGGGGGTTGTTTACGAAAGGCAAATCCACTTTGCACTACAAGTGCTCTTGGAAGTGCAGTTGCTGTAAATCTGAGGGGTAGATCTGAAATGTGGGGAAGCTCTGCTGATTTTCTGATTTTATCATCCAATCATGTGCAAGCTAAAATGCTGTTTTTTTATTTTCTTTGCATTTTCCCCTCGGATCTACAGGGACTGCACTTCCAAGTGCACTTGTTGTGCACTTGTAGTGCAAAGTGGATTTGCCTTTAGTAAATAACCCCCATTGGGGTTTGTTTACTAAAGGCAAATCCACTTTGCACTACAAGTGCACTTGGAAGGGCACTTGGAAGTGCAGTTGCTGTAGATCTGAGGGGGGCATGAAAGGAAAATTTAAAAAAAACAGCATTTTTGCTTGTACTTGATTGGATGATAACATCAGCAGAGCTTCCCCTAATTTCAGATCTTCCCCTCAGATTTACAGCGACTGCCCTTCCAACTGCACTTGTAGTGCAGAGTGGATTTGCCTTTAGTAAATCAACCCCAATGACACATATGCTGGTTAAATCTAAATTTCCTCTAAATGTTTTCTCTTTCTAAAAGGTTTGGATTTTAAGCCTTAGCATTTGTTTAAGGATTCATAAGCGTACTTACAACACAGATATGTTAAAATGTAAGCGCTGTTAGAAGTTTATCAAAAGTTTCTTGTATACATTCTCAAGTGATGTGTGTGCAGAATTCTCGGAGCCTCAAATAACAAAGTAGAGAAGAGTGTACATCATTTGCTGAGGTCAGTTGGTTCAAACCCACTATGGATTCCTATTTTATCCGTAATGACATACAGCTTTTACAGTAAAGAGTTCATATTCTTAGTGCAGTATTACTAATTACAATAACCCAAATCAACAAATCAGAAAATCTACCTTGTACTGGTCTGACTTCAGCAGATAAAATGATTGGTAGCTACTAGATACTACCTTAAAGTGGTTGTTAACCCACTTTGACTACTTCATATAATCCTCTCAGTGTCCTAATGACAAATGCTCCTGTCTCTGCGTTTTATAAAAAAAATCCTTCTTTACCGGATTTCAGAGCGTCTCCCAGCAATCACGTGACCGACCAGCTCTCTCCTCTCCCCGTCTGATAGCTGCAGCGGGCAGGGCAGAGATTCCCCCACTGATATCAGTCGGGATGAGAGGAGGAAGGGAGAGAGAGAGCCAGCCGGTCACGTGATCGCCAGGAGAAGCTGTTAAATACGGTAAAGAAGGCTTTTTTTTATAAAACACAGAGACAGGAGCACTTGTCATTAGGACACAGAGAGGATTATATGAAACAATAAAAGTAATTTTAGCAGCAGGTGGGGAGGGGGCGGTCACTGACACAGGAGCAGACAGCCAGGAAGGGAGGGGGAAGAGGACAGAGGCACGTAAACTCACCACGGTATCAGGGCTCAGCAGCCATAATACACAATGGTCAGTTTACAGGGGGCAGGGGGAGGGTATGGCCAGGCAGGATCAGACACGTTTTTTAGGTGATACGGGGGCCAAATGACACAGCACAAGCACTGTGCTGTATAACATGCTTTAAAGCAACAGAATCTGCTTTCTTTTTTTTTTTTTGGGTTAACAAATGCTTTTATTTGAATTGTAGAAGGAAAAAGAGAGGATCACATGCTCACTTATAATCAAAAGTTCTATGTGTTTCCAAGGACTCTGGCTGGTAATTGTGAAAGAGCAGAGAAGATAAGTATCTGCAACAGTGGGGCAGGCTATTCAGTGAACCTGTTGCTTTGCTCTGAATGGGTGGCTTTAAAGGTAGATTTTTATTTTTTTTTACCTTAAGGCATTCTCTACACTAAGGTAAAAAACCTTCTGCATGTAGTCTCTCCACCCCCCCCCCCCCAACTTATACTTACATGAGCCTGATCTCGATCCAGCAATGTGCACAAGAACAGAGGCTCTCCCTGCTCACTCCCTCCTCATTGGCTCAGAGACAGCAGCAGAAGCCATTGGCTGCTGCTGCTGCTGTCAATCACAGCCTGTGATGAGGGAGCAAGCCCAGACAACAAGACTTGGGAGCAAGCCAGTATGAGTGCCCACAACTTGTTTGCTATGGGGGCACTCATAAGGGTGGAGGAGCCAGGAGCCTTGGTGGGGACCCAGAAGAAGAGGATTAGGGCTGCTCACTGCAAAACCACAGAGCAGGTAAGTATATATAATATATTTGTTATTTTGAAAGAAAAAAATATGTTTAAAATCACTTTAAGTGACAGCTTTAGTTTAGGAAGTATCTCTTAAGAATAAAAACGCTTAATTAAATAAGACCCGTTGTTTTTATGCTAATGGTATCTTTGATGTTCTTGTGTGTGCTTGTCACCACCAACCAGTAAAATTTCCTTTGGACACACATGTATAAGGAAAGGAATATAGGATTAGCCTTGAACCAGAGGTTGTTGCCATTGAGTCATGTGTTATCTAAGAAAAGATCAGAAATTAGATCTTACAAACAAATCTCCATCAGAAGGGTAACCATAACTAAGCTATAAAACAGATAATTAAAATCATTATACTCCTTCTCTAATAGCCTGTAGAATCCTCATAAAATTAAGACATATTTTTGTTATCTGATTGATCAGAAGATTTTTTTTAACAACAGGTCATAATGCCCTGCAACATATTTTCCACACCACTTAATTACATGAAAGCAATTAGGCATTCTAACTGTATGTATTTTGAAATTATTTTTAGAATAATGCACAAGTCAAATAAAAAGTAATCTCTATTACTTTGTTTTTAAACCATTTACCAAACAAAAATAACTCATATATATAAATATAGACTTTATATTAGCAAATGGGTTCGGTGTACAGCAGAAGTCATTTTTAAGAGAGAATACGGAGTTCCCAGCATAGCTAGAGAACTGACCGTGATGTGCTCTCCTGCTTAGTGTGGTCAGTTTTTATTAGAAAGCAAGGGGACTAGCAGGAACACCAGGGATTTCACACAAAGGAAGCAATACAAAGAGAACAGGAGACTTCTTCATACATATACATGGTATAGCAGGCACATGTCAGAAATAAGGATGTGTTGGGGTAACAGACGCTTTCAGTATGACTTTCTTTGATTGGAACCGACTGTCCATATTAACTAAACTACCCCTTTATTGTTCATCGTGTGTAAAATTCAACTTGAACTACTGAGCTTTGGAAACAATGGTATTGTGTTATCACTCAGGCTTAGAATATCTGGCAAAACGTGTGAAAAGCAGCAGAGAGCGCCAGCTGCTGGCTAAAAACATAAATGCAAAATATATCACAAATACTTGACAAAAAAGGAAAATGGTTTTAATTTGTTTTATTGATTGCCAGTGGCTTTTTGGCATGGCAGCAGGGATCTAAGAAGCAGGTAAATGAAGTTTCTTAGAACAGGGTGGGGTGAGTTTGTTCTTTTTTTTATTTTTTTTATTTGAACATTTTTTATTTTTATCTCTACTAAGACCACTAGCAAAACCCTTCATTCAGCAGCATTATTGTTGCAAAGGGACCACAAAAACGACCAAAGTACACATACATCAAAAGCACTAGTAAAGGATTGAGAATGGTGTCATTCAGTATTCACAGCTTCTTAAAGATTATACAGCTGTAAAGTGTATGAAATACAAGTGACTAAAACACATAAATGATGCATTTACCTGACAGGAATAAGTGTTAAGTGAAATTGAAATTTTTTTTGGCCAGCAGTCTACATCACTCTTCTGCAAACCCCCAAAAATGCAATATCTGTCAAAGATTAGATTATTTCCAGATGTTATGAGTGTGCACCTCACAGTATTGGTCTAGCTGGCTGAACATTTTATATTAGAAGAGGTCTACACTTTTCCACCCCACATGCGTATAATCATACAGTGAGTCTGTGAGGTTCTTTAAACTGTGTACACTAAAAATATTTCTGAACTGTAGGCACCACCTGTAATCATCTCTTGTATTGCGCTGAAGCCCCTGGATTCCAGGTCCAATCTTTGTACAGGGCCTTAAAGTCCATCCAAATGGGTGTTAGCCCTACTCCCAACCCACAATTCTGCAGTCTAGGGTTAGAAATCCATTGGCCATTAGATGCTCTGGCACTGGACTGTTGGATGGTGGGGTGGGGTGGGGCTAAGCCCCAATAGGGAGCTGGGATTCGTTCCTCTGATTTGGGCAGCAATCAAGCCTAGGTCTTGTGTAGAGCCTAAGTATGGCTTGTAGAAGCTCCACAAAAACAACTAACTTGATGTGAAGACCATCACAGGTACACAGTAAGGTGCTGCACATAAGCAGTATAGATAGTTTAGTCAGTTATTTTTTAGGATATGAGAAGTTCATTTTAAGTCAGAAGCCAGTCGCTAAAAATTTACGTAGCATAAAACTAAATCAAATTACTTAAAGGCTATTTTCTGTCACTTGGGATACATGACTTAAAAGAAAAATGATTCTGGTGGATACCTTCTTTCAGTGGACAAATAGCTACTGCAGCAGGATAACACTGTAATGGGCCTATATAGTGCAGTTTCTATTTTTTACAAGCTGTATGTCTGTTATTAAACACCACTAGTGATATAATTACATAGGTTACATGAAGAAAGATTAATGATCCCATGTAAGCAGTTTTGGAATTGCTCCTTGAAAGGTGATTGAAGTGTCCTACTGTATGATAAGCAAGCAATTTAAAGGGGAAAATGGCAGTCATTTTGTAAAATATTGATTCTTAAAATGTAAGTGTAGTCCCATCTGCTTCTGTGTGTTTTAAAATGTAACATGATTGCCATGTTCAGTAAATGGCAAGTCTAACTGAAAAACCTAGTCATTTTTTTTTTAAACTGTAAGAATTAAATCCAAAAAGATACATGCACCACACTCCAATATCCTCCATTCAAGTGGTGATTTCAGACACTATTGCAGAAGCCTAGAGTATTATGGGATTATGTGTATAAAAATGAAATTACTATACATGAACAAATACTGTGTGTGTTATAAAGATAGCTTAGTATACCACCTACAAGTTCATTTCTATACTGATTTTTTTATTCCTATTTTTGGTGTAGTTAATAAAAAGAAAAATATATTTTGGGTGACACAAACAAATTGAATGCATTAATGCAATATATAACCCATTTCTTTGGTAAAATATAAAAAAAAACTAGGTTGTGTCAAGTAAATAGACAATCAACATAAATCAATTTTTAAATGTGCTCATTCCTAAATTGACAACAAGCTTCAGTACAGTATATTTCCTGTAGAAAACACTTTAAAATCTTCTAGAAATCATCATTTTGGAATGAATTATATTCCTATAACTATATTAGAATTACTGCTCTCTCTTCTGCGTGCGCAGTGATATGTAGCACATGTAGAGCAAGTGATATTTTCATACGTAGTTGACCCCAACTGTTTTTTTTTACATTCATATGTGTATGTACATGGGATTGGGGCATGCTCAACAGTTTTTGGGAAGTGTTTTAGTGCTTGGGTGTAACTTTTTTTTGACACATTTCCTTTTTTTTTTCAGTAAAACCTTATTTATATCACATAGGGAACCACAAGGTTTTCTTTAATAAGACATCAGGAGTCTTTATAGACCCCTGATGTATCTTCTGCCCTGCATTGAAGTCAGTAGAGCGCAGATTTCTCTCCATTAGGTCCTTCCCTGTCCACAACGGCCAGGCAGTGACCCCTGAAACTGGAAGTGACATTATAAATGGTGCTTCCAGGTTCTTTGCAGCTAGGGGAGATCAGCAAATGGATGTTCGTTGGTCTCCCTCTCCACCTGGTGACACCGGCCATGCTGAAGTCAGTAAAAGGAAATTTTGTTATGAGAGAAACATAAGGGCTTTAATTGCTTACCTCTACTTATGAAAATGCAAGTTTCCTGGCTGTCATGCTAACGCTTGGGCTTCAGTGCTTTCTAAATCACTAATCTGGAATAAGTATACAGATCAGGAGTTCGGACTTCAGTTGCTTTAAGCTCATTCTTGAATTGGAAATCAGAAAGTATTGCAGCCATAGACAGCCTGGAAAATAGCATTTTTAAGATGTCAGAAACTACTTGAGTTGGACGAACGGTTCGGGCCTAGCATAAGTTCAGCCCAAACATCGCCTGTTCGGCAAACACCTCAATTTGAAACATCCCCCCGAGTGCCCCACAATGCACTGCAGGCTGCACAGTGCTTTTTAAGCCCTGATTGGGCAAAGATTTGCCCATTCAGGGCACAGTGAATTGCTGTTCTTAAGGAGCGGGGCCGGGAAGCCAGTCGCTGCGTCCTTAAAAATGGATGAGTCACCAGCTGTCAATGGGCTTCCCCACTGACAGCTGAATGAAAAAAAATTGCCGGCAATAAAAAAAGGTGAAAATGGATTGGGGCCCCCCCAGTCCATACTAGGCCCCTAGGGAACCCCACTTCAAAATAAAAAAACCAGCGTGGGGACCCCCGTAATCCATATCAGTCCCTTATCCAAGCATGCAGATAAGCAAGCCAGGTAAGGGGGAGGACAAGCGAGCGCCCCCTCCTAAACCATACCAGGCCACATTCCCTCAACTTGGGGGGGTGCTTTTGGGCAGGGGGGCTCTGCCCCCATCCCAAAGCACCTTTTCCCCATGTTAATGGGGACAAGAACCTCTTCCTGACAGCCTTGGGCTGTGATTGTAGGGGTCTGCGGGCAGGGGGCTTATCGGAATCTGAAAGCCCCCTTTAATAAGATCCCAGCCTGCCCATGTGAATGAGTATGGGGTATATTGCACAAACACAGTTTTGACAAGTCCTTTATTGATGATGGATGTAGATCCATTGTCAATCACGACGACACCACTGACGGACCCGAAAAAAAAATATGCTCTGCACACGATGAAGGCTAACCAGCTTCTGCAAATTCTTATATAGGTAAGGGGTGGGGCCACCTGGCAAGGTCACCTGGTGGCACCACCCCCTTGTGACAGCACTGAACGGTGCATGCTGGGTCAGGACATCACAAGGGGGTGGTGCCACCAGGAGAAATCGTCAGGTGGCTCTGCCCCTTACCTATATAAGAACTGCAGAGGCAGTTAGCCCTCGTTGAAGGCAGAGTATTGTTTTTTTTTTCCTTTCTTTTTTTTGGGTCCGGTGGTGGTGTTGTGATTGATGATGGATCTACAATAAAAGAATTGTCAAAAACTGTCTCTGTGTTTTTATTTATTTTTTTTTAATTTTGGTGAATGGGTAGAGGTACTATGTACCACATACTCATTTACATAAGGGACCCAAGATCTGGGGACCCCCTTGTTTAAAAGGGGCTTCAAGATTCCGATAAGCCCTCCTGCCCACAGACCCCCACAACCACAGCCAAGGGGTGTCAGGAAGAGGCCCCCTAACCCAAAGCACGACCCCATTTTGAGGGCATGTGGCCTGGTATGGTTCAGGAGGTTGGGAGATGCTTGCTTGTCCCCGCCTTTCCTGGCCTGCCAGGCTGCAGGCTGCAGATAAGGGTCTGGAATGGATTTTTGGGCGGGGGTCCCTCCTTTTTTTTTGTTTTACATTTTGGCCTGGGGTTTGCCTTAAAATCCATATCAGACCCAAAGGTCCTGGTATGGATTGGGGGGGACCCCACACCGTTTTTTCTGATTTTTCTATTGCCGGAAATGGTATTGTATTGCCGGAAATTTAAATGTAATTTTTTTTCTTTAGAAATTCAGTTTTGCTGCAGTAGGTTCTATACATGGTACAGATGTGCCACTTTACAGGCAGACTAAGGGGACCCCCAGGCACTATATTCAACTGATTTTTTTATTGTTATTGTTGCACATTAAGCATCATTAAAATCACTGCTCCTTTAAAAACAATCTTTTAAAAAAGTTTTTTTTTGCATTGATACATGCCTCTCAGGGCAGTACCCGGGACCTCATACCCTTTTTATGACCAAAAACCTGCATATAAGCCTTCAATATCATTTTCAGGCTTGGGTTCCAGAGACTTCAATGGTGTTCTATGTTCGGGACCAAACTTTTGCTATGTTCGGGAGTTCTGATGCAAACCAAACCAAGGGGTGTTCAGCCCATCTTTAGCAACCACTTTGTTTCCTTTAAAATTCCTTTGAACATTTGCAACTGCCTGGATACCCTTATGTGAAATAAATGTTTTCTGTATTAAAAAAATATAGCTACCCCCATACATATTCAAGTGGATTCTCTATAATACAAGCAATTAGATGCAGCAACTTTCTGCACAATACACCATTTTCGTTTTGATTGAAGTACGAACACTTAGGCTCCGTAACCACCTCCCCACGATTCTCGTAAAATAAATACAAGCTAAACTTCCATTATTCTGTAAAGAAAACGATCTTTGATCTCAATCATTGGAATAATATTCTTTTTTTTTCAAGAGTCAGAAGCAAATCGATCTTCACTGTTTCAATTTTGCTACAGGAAAAAGTGATAAAATGTAGCGTGCTTTTAAGTTACAAATGCAATTGGGACCACATAAGAATTGTACATTTAACCATCATATAGATACTTATCTCAAGATGACTATCTCCATGCCCTTCAGGGTAATAACTATAACAGTTGTGAATGTGATAGAGAGCTTAAATGTTATGACTCATTTGTGTCTACCAACTCAAAAACTCTCTTAAGAAAAAATATATTGAATAACACAAGGGCCTCTCAGGCAGGCTGCAAATGATGAGCTATTAGCATAAAATGTGACCTATTACTGCTGCTCGCCTTACAAAGCTTCAAAGTCACAAATGTAGCCAAGCTTTCAAATGAATTATTTGATCATCTTAGAGAAGTAATAGAATTCATGCCTAAATGAACAATCCTTACATGCCTAAAACAGAAATAGCTGACTCTTGCTAACTTTTTTTAAGGTGCACTATATATATGAAATTATCTATCTATCTATCTATCTATCTATCTATCTATCTATCTATCTATCTATCTATCTATCTATCTATCTATCTATCTATCTATCTATCTATCTATCTATCTATCTATCTATCTATCTATCTATGTACTGTATGTTTTACATTTTTAAGATAATTTTTTACATTTTTTTATAACGCTGTTGGGGTGGGGGTGCTTGGATGAAATATATCACCTTTGAGACAGAGAGACAGAGAAAGGAATTGAGGACACTTCTTCAATTCCTTTCTCTGTAGCCTCAGCTGCACTGAAGATGAATGAACAGAAGGCAGAGGCTCCTGTTCATTCTTAAACTTAAACCAATTACTGCCATGTGGAAGGCAATGTTTTGGCCTTGTTGGACAGGGCGGTAAGCAGAAAAGTTCATACAGTATTACCGCTGACTCATGGTCCAGCAGACATTGGCAGGGATGTTACTTTTCCTTCATGGCGCTCTGGGTAACTCTGCTTGCAGCTGGGAAGGATACAGATCAGGGTTCAGTGTTGGAGCTTGTTCTGCCCCCACATCAAAAAGCTAGTGGAGATTCTGCTACGACATCTGTATGATCCCCTCCCTCCTCTTCTTCTTCCTCTATGGCCTCTTCTGCAGAATTGTTTTTGGAACCAGCAGTGCTCCCTAGACGCTCAAGGGGCTACGCAAGCAGTCAGGCAAAAAAGATGTCATGCAGTGCTTGAGTTGGTCTGCCTAGGGGACAGGAGCCACACTGCGGCAAAGATTCTGTCAGGTCTGCAGGGGCAGGCTCAGAGGTGGTTGACGCCACGCCAGCTTCAGCCAGGAATGGTTGTATGCGACAATGGCACCAAATTTCTCTCTGCCCTCCGACAGGGAAACTTGACCGATGTTCCATGTTTGGCACACTTTCTGAATTTGGTGGTGCAGCATTTCTTGACCAGGTCCCCAGGCTTACAAGATCTCCTGAGGCAGGCCAGAAAAGTCTGTGGTCATTTCCGCCGGTCATACAATGCCAGTGCTCGGCTGGCTGACATTCAAAGGGAGTGCATTCTTCCCACCAACCGCCTCATTTGTGACATGCCCACCAGGTGAAACTCAACGTTGGCAATGCTGCGGCAGCTGTTCACACAGCAGAGGGCCATCAATGAGTACCTGTGTGACTATGGCACCAGGACAGGGTCAGGGGAGCTTGGCTTCTTTTCACCACACCAGTGGCTACTGATCAAGGATGCATGCACTGTCCTGTCACCATTTGGGGAGGCCACAAGAATGGTGAGCAGCAACAATGCATGCATCAGTGACACTGTCCCTCTAGTCTTCCTGCTAGAGCACACGCTTCATGGAATCATGGACAGGGCACTTGAGGCAGAACAGCGGGAGGAAGAAGAGGACTTGCTTTCTTCTCAAGGCCCCCTTTATCCAGATAGCATTCCTGAAGGTCCGCCAAACACACAGGAAGAAAAGGAGGAGGAGGATTGTGTCAGCAAGGATGTTGAGGTTAACACACAGCAGTCTTCAAGGGATGGTTTTCAGTCCCCAGAAACCCAAGGAGTTGTACGTGGCTGGGAGAGGTAGTTACAGATAATGTGATCCTTAGTGACCCAGAGGACTCAGAATCAAATGCCTCTGCAAACTTACACTGCATGGCCTCCCTGATTCTGCAATGCCTGCAAAAGGACCCTAGGATTTGTGGTAATAAGGAGAAGGATCACTACTGGCTGGCAACCCTTCTTGATCCATGTTACAAGGGTAAGGTTGCAGAACTCTTCCTGCCTTTGCAGAGGGAGCAGAGGAAGAAACATCTTCAGCAGGCCTTGAAGAAAAGTTTGTGTAACGCATTTCCAGACCCCGGAGGTTACCAGTTCCTGGTGCTGGACAACATGTTTCTGGGGCTTCATTCAGTCAGAGGAAGAGCGGTGGAGAAGGTGGTCAGCTGACCAATGCCTTTAAACAATTTTTCAGTCCTCAGCGCCAAGGTCTGATTGGTTCCAGCAACCATCGCAAGCATCTGCATTATATGGTGCAGGAATATCTAGGGGCATGAGCAGACTTGGAGACCTTTCCAACAGAGCATCCATTGAGTTACTGGGTTTTCAGGTTGGACCAGTGGCAAGAACTTGCTCAATATGCAATTGAGCTACTGACCTGTCCTGCATCCAGCGTGCTTTTTGAACTCACATTCAGTGCTGCTGGAGGGTTTGTAACAGATCAAATGTGCGCCTGTCTACAGACTCTGTTGATAGGCTCACATTTATAAAAAGGATTCAGTCCTGGATCAGCAGCTATCAAGCACCTGATGCTGATGTAACTGACTGAATTTGCTATGGATCTGGGATCCCTTGAAGACTGCCTATGCTGCCTATTCTATTCCTCCTCAATCATGATGATGCTAGCTTTCAACAATATTTTCAGTTTGGGGCACCACCACCACCCAAGGCCCAATTTTTCTGCCCCTGTTTAACAGGGCATGTAATTACATTTTTTTGAATTATATTTAACAGCAGGGGCCGTTCCTGCGCCCAACAAGAGTAACTGTGAGGGGTTACAGTGTTCTGGCATCCCAACACCCAAAGTCCAATGTTTCTGCGCCTGTTTAACAGGGGCATGTGATTACAATTTTTGAAATAATATTTAACAGCAGGGTCCATTCCTGCACCCAACAAGAGTAACTGTGAGGGGTTACCATGTTCTGGCACCACCAACTCCTAGGGCCCAATGTTTCTGCCCCTGTTTAACAGGGGCATGTAATTACATTTTTTGAAATAATATTTAACAGTAGAGACCATGCCTGCACACAACAAGAGTAACTGTGAAGGGCTGAAACAATGAATATTCCTGCGCTACCTGAGTTGTGTAATAAAAGATAGTTTGGTTGCAGCAAACACTGACAGGGGTCAAACCCCACCCAAGACAAAATAAAAAAAAAACAATATATGGTGCAGCGCTCCAATATTAATGTGCTAACATGATAAATAAAGTGCTAGGTATATAGAATCATAAACATACAGGTGGGTATACAAGTATCATAGATTCCAAATAACAGAAATAAACTGTAATCACATATGAAATCTGCTGTGCAAACATACAAAAAAATCCATGAAAATCCACGTGATAAAGTATAAGTTCAAATGCAAAAACTTGATAAAAAAAATTAAAGAAAATAAAATAAAAATTAATATAAAAGTTAAAATTTAAAAAGTCTTCAGAGAAGGGTGCTGGAAATTAAAGTACTGTATTGCTTCAAACAGTAGTAACAAAGGTAACTAGGTGATTTTTATCTTCAGTGTGCTTACACCTAAAGGTGCAATGACTCCTTACCTCACTGCTGTAAGGTAAACAGCGTTAATAGTGACCAGGAATAATCCGGAATACTGTGTCGTGTAAGCGGTATCTCTGGATATATATCCTCATTAATTCCAAACTATATGCAGCCCAGTAATGGTGACCTGTGTGCTTGTCTTTACTTGAATAATTTACAGCCACAAATTTGCCTCTCAGGGCAGTGTATCAGGCAAAACCAGGAGGAGAAGGAGAAACAGGAAGCTCTAATAGTGAAGTATATCCAGCTGGTATGTTTATTAAAAATAAATGTGTACTGCGGTACTCACATAAAAACAGTGTAAACAGGATAAAACAAAATGAGCGGCGAGCTCGTACTCAAGACATCACTTCCGGTGTCCGTATGTTCCGCGAGAGGTGAGCTTGTACTCAAGACATCGGAAGTGACGTCTTGAGTACGAACTCACTGCTCGTTTTGTTTTATCCTGTTTACACTGTTTTTATGTGTATTGAAGTGGTTAATGGGAGCCCTGTGACAGAATTAAGAAAAAAACGGCATGGGTTCCCCCGTTCATACCATGCCCTTTGGGTCTGGTATGGATTTTAGGGGGGACCCCCACGCCACTTTTTAAAAAAAATTGGCGTTGAGATCCCCTTAACATCCATACCAGACTCCAAGGGCCTGGTATGGACTGGGGGGGGGACCCACACTGTTTTTTTCAATGATTTTTTATGAATATTGTCGGGATTTGGCAATACATTACAGCCGTGAACAATTTTGATTTAATTTTTTTCCTTCAGAAATTTCATTTTGCTGCAGTACTGTTCTAAACATGGGAAAAATTTGCTACTTTACAGGCAGACTAAGGGGACCTCCCAGGCACGAAATTTAAAGTGGATGTAAACCCGAAATGTTTTTTATTTTTTTTTATTTTATCATACTGTAGAGTATAAGATTTCCTATCATTTGAGCCCAGTCTTGCCACACAGAGTTAATCCATCTATGAGCAATCCTCTTTTATTGTTCAGTGAGAAAAATCTTGACAAACTGAGAAAAACTTTGTCAAATACTCCCCCCTGCTGTGAGTGACAGCCTAAGACACAGGCATTATTTTTTTAATTCCCTCCCCCACTCCTTTCTTCAGGAGCTCTGCAAGGATTGGCTGTTCCACACCTCAGCATGATTTGGCATGCTGAAGTCATGTGGTTACTTTCCTGTCTTTTCACTGGATGTTAGAAATCATAGCAGAAGTTCAGCAGAAGTTCAGTGTTAGAAATAAACAGGAGAAAATGCATATTGACAAGGAGTGTAGAGGTGGGCGGGGAGTCTACTGACATCAAAACTCCACCCACCGAGCTCCAGACAACAGACCCACCCACAGAATATGCAGTTTTCCGGGTCTAATAACAGGCAGAGGGGAGACATTTGACAGGTAAAGATACATGCAGGAGGCATGTATATCCTTATAGATAACCCCTATGGCAGTAGTTTAGAAAGAATGACATTGGGTTTACATCCACTTTAAAGGAATATTTAATTTTTATTGTTTGTTGTTATTGTTATTGTTTTATTCACTTTAAACATTCTTAAAATCACTGCTCCTGAAAAAACTGCAGTTTTAACAAAAGATTTTTGCATTGATACATGTTCCCTGGGGCAGGACCTGGCTCCCCAAACAGTTTTTACGGCAATAAATTGGATATAAACCTTTAAAATGAGCACTTTTGATTTTTTTATTCGTGTCCTATAGACTTTAACGGTGTTCGCATGTTCAGACAAAATTTTTGTCTGTTCGCAAGTTCTGATGTGAACCGAACTGGGGGGTGTTCAGCTCATCACTAGTATGGAAGCACTGAGGCTTCAAATGCTGGCCTTCCCTTCTGAAGATGTTAGTTTTCACTCCCATATTGATAAAGGGGCTCAGTACTTTTTTCATTGTTATTTTTTTTATTTTTATAATACACAATAAAAATAAAGGTATATTAGAGCAAAGTTCAATCCATATGCAATAGTTGTTGGTTAGAAAGTGCTCCAAGTTTGAATTGGGGATGGGGATGCAGTTGAGGGAAAGAGATTGGGGGGATGGAAAGGTTTGGTAGTTCAGAGGTTGCAGCTTCTGAGATCCCTAAGATATTTGGATCATTCCAAATGGAGTTGAAGGATAAACAGTAAAATGTCACAATGATGCATACTAATATCAGGTTGTGGAAGAGTACAGTGACAGAGCATGTCCTACAGTTCCATGACAGAACTGGAACTATTAACCACATTCCCTAGGAAACATTTCCAGTCATCACAGTAGTAATTAGGATAAGGGAAAATGGGAAAGGGGGGCATAAGGGTGGGGGAATTAATAACTTTGGTAGTAGTGGAGAAATAAGCCACGGTTTTGGACTAGATTGTCTTGCAGGAGACTTTTATTCAGTTACATTAATAGCCAAGGATTTCCATAGATCACGAGTTTTATTTATTTTTTTCAACATGGTTGTGTAATGTAGCCCACAGGTGCTCCATCATTTTAACCTCCCTAAGGTCTCTGTTTGAGGAGAAGGGGGTGTATGTTTCCACTTTAAGGCTATCAAGCATTTTGTTGCTGTAAAGACATGAGAGACGAGTTATTGTACTGTGGAAATTAGGCCCCTGAAATAGTAGACCAAGGAGAGAGTGTGTAGGATGCAGCATCAGAGAACAGTCGAGAATCTTAGGAATTACCGTATTTATTGGCGTATAACATGCACAGGCATATAACATGCACCCTCATTTTAAGAGGGACGTTTCAGGAAAAAAACGTAAATTTTAAATAAAGAATTTTCAAACAAAATAAGTGTCAGTGCCCATCAATGCAGCCTTATCAGTGCCCATCTGCAGCCTCGCCATTGCCCATTAATGAAGCCTGTTCAGTGTCCATCTGCCGCCTCTCCATTTCCCATCATTGCAGCCTGATCAGTGCTTATCTGCAGCCTTGCCATTGCCCATCTGCTGCCTCGCCATTGCCCATCACTGCAGTCTGATCAATGCCCATCTGCAGCCTCTCCATTGACCATCATTGCAGCCTTGCCCATCATTGCAGCCTAATCAGTGCCCATCTGCAGGCTTGCCTATCATTGCAGCCTGATCAGTGCCCATTTGCAGCCTTGCACATCACTGCAACCTGATCAGTGCCCATCTGTACCCTTGCGTATCATTGCCGCCTGATCAGTGCCCATCTGCAGCCTTGCACATCATTGCAGCCTGATCAGTGCCCATCTGCAGCCTTGCCCATCATTGCAGCCTAATCAGTACCCATCTGCAGCCTTGTCCACCATTGCAGCCTGATCAGTGCCCATCTGCAGCCTTGCCAATCATTGCAGCCTAATCAGTGCCCATCTGCAGCCTTGCCCATCATTACAGCCTATTCAGTGCCCATCTGCAGCCTTGTCCATAATTGCAGGCCCATCCGTGCCCATCTGCAGCCTTGTCCATAATTGCAGGCTAATCCGTGCCCAGCTACAGCCTTGTCCATAATTGCAGTCTAATCCATGCCCATCTGCAGCCTTGCCATTGCTGGAATAGACAGGGCTGGATCTCCTGTGTACTCGGCTCGGTATCACGCCCAGTCCCGCCCCTTGGTTTGGTTCCTATAATGGACATAACGCCGGTCCAATGCTGGGACGTCAACGCTAGGAGCTGTCCAAGGGGCAGGACTGGGCATGACTGCGAGCCGAGCCGAGTACACAGGAGATCGCAGCTCTGTCTATCTCAACTGCGCTCGTTCCCTCCTTTCCCTCTGAGGCAGCTCTATATCAGTGTATAAATCGCATACACAATTTTCCCCCTATTTTAAGGTGTTAAAATTGCGTGTTATACGCCGATAAATATGGTATGTCCATTATAGTGTACCATGAAGCTTGGATTTTAGGGAAAATCCAAAAAAAAGTGAAACAGAGATCCCACATCTATGTTTCATCTCCAACAAATGTTGAAGGAGGATGGAAATATCCCTTGAAGGTGCTCCAGGTTGTAAAAAGCAGTGGAATAAAATTCTATAGGTTCTTTTTTTGTATAACATGCAGATGGAGCTCCTATTGGCCTGACCCCTTTTGGTCAAGTGTCTATAGCGAGTTCTCAGCTTATGTCTCTTTCTCACCTATTAATATAATTTTGTTTCAGAAACTGGCCCTGTGGTAGATTCACAACTTTTGTACATGTCTGAAATTAGACTTTTCCTAGAAAGACCAGCTTTACAGATCATTTCGATTGTGCAGGTGGAAAGTGGACAGTAGATGGAGTAATGTAATGGATGGGGTAATGTGGTGTATCTGGATATATGAGTAAAAGGCATATTTATAAATGGAATATATCTTGAATAGTTTTCAAATTCCCTTTAGGAACTAAGACATTGATGTCTTCCATAGTGTGGTCCGGTTGTAGAAGTGATGTTCCACAGGTGTGCAGAAATCTTCTTTATGTTCCTTGATGGTGTGTCTGTGCAAATTCATCCTTGTTCATAACATCTGTCCTTTTTCTGGAGAATCTTTACAAAAATTAGGGGTAAGTGGCGCTACCTTTTTTGGGGTATCTGGTGTGAAAATAAGTGCTAAGTGTATAATTGAGAGCAAACCGCTCTAAGGAATAAATCTATAAATCAAATAAAGTAAATATAATTGATAAATAAATAAATTAAAATAAACTAGTGCATGAATGTGTCCCCACCTATTTGTGAAAAAAGGGGGAATCTAATCTACAGACGTCCCCTTTAAGGATATGTGTATCAAACTAATTGGTTAATCATACGTGAAAACATGTATTCAATACCCTCCATCCATCCAAGGACCTAATAGGTAATTGATGAGAGGAGTATTAAATAATAAGTCAACAGACCATATAAAACAGACCAATTAATAAAAGTGCCTAGTGATCACATGAAACATACAAAGTCCTTATGAATTTAAGAGTCCAATCCCACATGTGAAAAAAATATTGTAAATTGTATATAAATGTTCCAGTAGAAAAAGATTTTAACAGTCCCAACGTGACTTATATAAAAAAGTTTCAACAGAGAAGTGTGTCTATGATGTATTCCAGCAGTGTTCCAACAGTATTCTTTATAGTTTGTGACTTTTGTGCAGATATTCAACTATCATCCAGTGACTTGCGGTGCTCCCCCTCAAGGGTCCCCACTCACCAGCTCCCTATACCCCTGCAGGGGTAATAGGCATGTAGTGTTACACTCTGGTATGGTATCCTAGAGTCCAATGAGGTTGTTCCTGAGTCCTCCCGCTTCAGCCCATCCGTAGTAAGGTAATCCACATAGGAAAGGAAACAGGGCTCTCGTAGTGTAATACGTTTAAAAATGTATTTTATTAAAAAGTTAAACATACGGGATAAATAAAATAAAATAAATCTAAACAAAAAACAAAGCCAAGCTATCACACTGCGTTTAGTGGTGTCCGCAAAGAGAGCTAGTGGGTCCCAGACCGTCAGCTGAGCGGCGTGCGCCTCAGCTGCGTTCCACACTCTCTTCCACTTCCGCATGTGACGTAATCGCGTAGCTCCGCCTTACGCGTTTCGTCATCGACGTTGTCAAAGGCGTAGCTAGCGTCCATCCTACTAGGCTATATGTAGGCAAGCGGGGATATCCAGTTCCACCAATGCTCCTCCCATGGGTGGAAATTAACCCACGGATCCCATCCTACCGGGCTGCTTCATTCTATATAGGGGTTTCCTTGGGATATTCATAGATTTTAAAACCTCATATTCCCGCTTACCACCATATAAGGCAAACATATATATTAGTATAATATGCTCTCAAACAAGAAAAATAGGTTCAATCCACATATTATTAATTTTCCACTGATTCAAATTATCAATTTGGATATACCATTTCCCTACTCTATGCACTTACATTATAAAGTCATAGGGGAGACCTTTACCTTCAAGGGAGAGGCCCCTATAGGTGAGTTTGTGTACTACCACTCCACATACCAAGAAGTTCTAGGCATATATAGGGCTGTAACAGAGGTACTTATATCATCATATATCCTCATCATTAATCCCTATCAGTTTGTTATACGCTTGGTTGCATTACCATATATGTCATTTAGGTCAGGGAGTTACCATAATCACATGTGCCACCATATTTATATGTATCATAAACCCATATACATAGGGGATAGGTTTTGTTTACCCATATACAGGATCCCCCTCATACCCTAACCGGTGTATATCCCAAAAACGGAGGGAAGAGAGGGGGATTATGCATATATATACACATATACATAGTGTATCCCTATGAAGGGGGTAATTATTAGAAGAATCTATATATCTGAATTACAAGAGAATAATAATATAAGGAGAGAATATTAGATTCGATTCAAACAGAGAGGGTAGAGACACCTACACAGAGGGGGGAGGCATAAGCCCTTGTAAATTTCCACCTCACATGTTGTTGTGTGTGTGTTTGAGAAATTATTTTAGCTTTCCGTCTACCCAGGTAGAATCCGGCGGATGGCCCTTATCCCCAGTCCTCTATATAGTTATCCCATTATCCAATGCGAAACCTCCCATAAATGTAGGTAAGTGGATACCCCCATACCCCATTAGGGATTAGCTATAAAACAGTTTAGATCTATGTCTAAGTTTAACCCTTTAGGGGCCAAGGATTGCAGACGATAGATCCACCCTGTCTCATTTTGGGAGATAAGTGTTAGTTTATTACTCCCCCTCCAGTGGTCCTCTACATGATCTATGCCATAGAATACAAGCCCCGTGGGGTCTCTCTGATGTACCTCATCAAAGTGCCTAGATAAATGGTGCTTAGGGAACCCTTTCCTAATGTTATTGATATGTTCCCTTATTCTGACAGCTAGAGGCCGCGTAGTTCTCCCCACGTACTGGAGGTAGCAAGGGCACTCTATGACATATGTCACATGTGTACTCTGGCATGTAATTAACTTTTTTATTTTGTATTCTTTATGGTCCACTGCAGATTTGAATGATTCTTTCTTTCTAGGTTGTGGTTTACTGACCCTACAGGGCAAACATCTTCGACATTTATAGAATCCCCTCAGGTCACTGTTGATTTTGACCTGTTTAGGGGGGTCTATAGCATTGTGTACTAGATAGTTCCGGAGGCTGGGTGCTCTCCTGTACACAAATTTAGGTCTACTAGGTAAGATTTTTGATAGTACCCTATCCTCTTGCAGTATTGGCCAATATCTGTTGATAATGCGTTCCACATCTTTGTATTGATTGTTATATCCTGTAATAAACAGGATCTCTCCTTTGTCTTTCTTTCTCTTGTCGGTGTTATTAAATAGAGTCTTCCTGTCCATTTTCATTATTTCCAGTTTTAATTTCTCCAAGTTATTGGCTGCATACCCTTTTTCTCTGAATCTCTGAACGAGCATATCTGCCTGTCTCTCAAAATCAGCCATTAGATCACAATTCCTGCGTAGCCTCATTAGTTGCCCTTTTGGGATATTCCCCTTCCATTTTGGATGGTGGCAGCTGGAGACGGGTATATATCCATTCCTGTCTGTTTCTGTAAAAAAGGTGCGAGTATACAGGGATGTGTCAGACTTGAAGATTTCTAGATCTAGATACTCTATCCTCTGGGAGTCCCACTTTCCTGTAAAAGTAATCCCATACTTATTGGTATTCAATTGTTCAAGGAATACCTCAAAGCTATCTGGCGTACCATCCCAAAGAATGATCAAGTCATCAATATAGCGCCTATACATCTTTATTTGGGGGATTTTGCGACTATAAATGTATTCCTCCTCCCACATGTTAAGGAACAAGTTCGCCACACTAGGGGCATAACGAGCCCCCATAGCTACACCTTTGGTTTGTACATAATATTTGTTGTTGTACCAAAAGTAATTGCACTCCATGGCCATCTTGAGCCCCTCCAAGATGTAGTTAATTTGTTGTTGCTTCATCCCAGTTTTCTCATGTAACGCTTTTTCTACTCCTGCTAACCCATCTTTTTGGACAATACTGGTGTACAGCGAGTTGACATCTATGGTTGCCAGGATCCAGCTACCTGCGTTATTGATCCCTTGCAATTCCTGGATAAGTTGTTGACTGTCCCGTAGGTAGGATTTTCCTTGTTGCACTAACGGTTTTCAGGTTTTTATCCAGGTATTCTCCTAATCTTGAAAAAATTGAGTTAATCCCACTTTTTATGGGCCTGCCTGGTGGTTTATGCATTCTTTTATGTATTTTTGGCGTATAATACATTACTGGAGTTTTGGTAGATTTTGAGAACAGGTATTCAGCTTCTTTTGCACTTAGGATTCCTATTTTTCTCCCCTTCTCAATGAAGGCCTTCAATTTCTTCTGGTACTTCTTCTTGGGGTTACTCTTTAACTCTTTATAGTACC
The DNA here is from genome assembly GCA_037952925.1 of Lithobates clamitans. Lineage (NCBI taxonomy): Eukaryota > Metazoa > Chordata > Amphibia > Anura > Ranidae > Lithobates > Lithobates clamitans. The sequence goes on from JBBGZY010000286.1 coordinate 909,744, forward strand.
AGAAGAAATTGAAGGCCTTCATTGAGAAGGGGAGAAAAATAGGAATCCTAAGTGCAAAAGAAGCTGAATACCTGTTCTCAAAATCTACCAAAATTCCAGTAATGTATTATACGCCAAAAATACATAAAAGAATGCATAAACCACCAGGCAGGCCCATAATAAGTGGGATTAACTCAATTTTTTCAAGATTAGGAGAATACCTGGATAAATACCTGAAACCGTTAGTGCAACAAGGAAAATCCTACCTACGGGACAGTCAACAACTTATCCAGGAATTGCAAGGGATCAATAACGCAGGCAGCTGGATCCTGGCAACCATAGATGTCAACTCGCTGTACACCAGTATTGTCCAAAAAGATGGGTTAGCAGGAGTAGAAAAAGCGTTACATGAGAAAACTGGGATGAAGCAACAACAAATTAACTACATCTTGGAGGGGCTCAAGATGGCCATGGAGTGCAATTACTTTTGGTACAACAACAAATATTATGTACAAACCAAAGGTGTAGCCATGGGGGCTCATTATGCCCCTAGTGTGGCGAACTTGTTCCTTAACATGTGGGAGGAGGAATACATTTATAGTCGCAAAATCCCCCAAATAAAGATGTATAGGCGCTATATTGATGACTTGATCATCCTTTGGGATGGTACGCCAGATAGCTTTGAGGTATTCCTTGAACAATTGAATACCAATAAGTATGGGATTACTTTTACAGGAAAGTGGGACTCCCAGAGGATAGAGTATCTAGATCTAGAAATCTTCAAGTCTGACACATCCCTGTATACTCGCACCTTTTTTAAAGAAACAGACAGGAATGGATATATACCCGTCTCCAGTTGCCACCATCCAAAATGGAAGGGGAATATCCCAAAAGGGCAACTAATGAGGCTACGCAGGAATTGTGATCTAATGGCTGATTTTGAGAGACAGGCAGATATGCTCGTTCAGAGATTCAGAGAAAAAGGGTATGCAGCCAATAACCTGGAGAAATTAAAACTGGAAATAATGAAAATGGACAGGAAGACTCTATTTAATAACACCAACAAGAGAAAGAAAGACAAAGGAGAGATCCTGTTTATTACAGGATATAACAATCAATACAAAGATGTGGAACGCATTATCAACAGATATTGGCCAATACTGCAAGAGGATAGGGTACTATCAAAAATCTTACCTAGTAGACCTAAATTTGTGTACAGGAGAGCACCCAGCCTCCGGAACTATCTAGTACACAATGCTATAGACCCCCCTAAACAGGTCAAAATCAACAGTGACCTGAGCGGATTCTATAAATGTCGAAGATGTTTGCCCTGTAGGGTCAGTAAACCACAACCTAGAAAGAAAGAATCATTCAAATCTGCAGTGGACCATAAAGAATACAAAATAAAAAAGTTAATTACATGCCAGAGTACACATGTGACATATGTCATAGAGTGCCCTTGCCACCTCCAGTACGTGGGGAGAACTACGCGGCCTCTAGCTGTCCGAATAAGGGAACATATCAATAACATTAGGAAAGGGTTCCCTAAGCACCATTTATCTAGGCACTTTGATGAGGTACATCAGAGAGACCCCACGGGGCTTATATTCTATGGCATAGATCATGTAGAGGACCACTGGAGGGGGAGTAATAAACTAACACTTATCTCCCAAAATGAGACAGGGTGGATCTATCGTCTGCAATCCTTGGCCCCTAAAGGGTTAAACTTAGACATAGATCTAAACTGTTTTATAGCTAATCCCTAATGGAGTATGGGGGTATCCACTTACCTACATTTATGGGAGGTTTTGCATTGGATAATGGGATAACTATACAGAGGACTGGGGATAAGGGCCATCCGCCGGATTCTACCTGGGTAGACGGAAAGCTAAAATAATTTCTCAAACACACACACAACAACATGTGAGGTGGAAATTTACAAGGGCTTATGCCTCCCCCCTCTGTGTAGGTGTCTCTACCCTCTCTGTTTGAATCGAATCTAATATTCTCTCCTTATATTATTATTCTCTTGTAATTCAGATATATAGATTCTTCTAATAATCACCCCCTTCATAGGGATACACTATGTATATGTGTATATATATGCATAATCCCCCTCTCTTCCCCCCGTTTTTGGGATATACACCGGTTAGGGTATGAGGGGGATCCTGTATATGGGTAAACAAAACCTATCCCCTATGTATATGGGTTTATGATACATATATATATGTTGGCACATGTGATTATGGTAACTCCCTGACCTAAATGACATATACGGTAATGCAACCAAGCGTATAACAAACTGATAGGGATTAATGATGAGGATATATGATGATATAAGTACCTCTGTTACAGCCCTATATATGCCTAGAACTTCTTGGTATGTGGAGTGGTAGTACACAAACTCACCTATAGGGGCCTCTCCCTTGAAGGTAAAGGTCTCCCCTATGACTTTATAATGTAAGTGCATAGAGTAGGGAAATGGTATATCCAAATTGATAATTTGAATCAGTGGAAAATTAATAATATGTGGATTGAACCTATTTTTCTTGTTTGAGAGCATATTATACTAATATATATGTTTGCCTTATATGGTGGTAAGCGGGAATATGAGGTTTTAAAATCTATGAATATCCCAAGGAAACCCCTATATAGAATGAAGCAGCCCGGTAGGATGGGATCCGTGGGTTAATTTCCGCCCATGGGAGGAGCATTGGTGGAACTGGATATCCCCGCTTGCCTACATATAGCCTAGTAGGATGGACGCTAGCTACGCCTTTGACAACGTCGATGACGAAACGCGTAAGGCGGAGCTACGCGATTACATCACACGCGGAAGTGGAAGAGAGTGTGGAACGCAGCTGAGGCGCACGCCGCTCAGCTGACGGTCTGGGACCCACTAGCTCTCTTTGCGGACACCACTAAACGCAGTGTGATAGCTTGGCTTTGTTTTTTGTTTAGATTTATTTTATTTTATTTTATTTATCCCGTATGTTTAACTTTTTAATAAAATACATTTTTAAACGTATTACACTACGGGAGCCCTGTTTCCTTTCCTATGTGGATTACCTTACTACGGACGGGCTGAAGCGGGAGGACTCAGGAACAACCTCATTGGAGTCTAGGATACCATACCAGAGTGTAACACTACATGCCTATTACCCCTGCAGGGGTATAGGGAGCTGGTGAGTGGGGACCCTTGAGGGGGAGCACCGCAAGTCACTGGATGATAGTTGAATATCTGCGCAAAAGTCACAAACTATAAAGAATACTGTTGGAACACTGCTGGAATACATCATAGACACATTTCTCTGTTGAAACTTTTTTATATAAGTCACGTTGGGACTGTTAAAATCTTTTTCTACTGGAACATTTACAATATTTTTTTCACATGTGGGATTGGACTCTTAAATTCATAAGGACTTTGTATGTTTCATGTGATCACTAGGCACTTTTATTAATTGGTCTGTTTTATATGGTCTGTTGACTTATTATTTAATACTCCTCTCATCAATTACCTATTAGGTCCTTGGATGGATGGAGGGTATTGAATACATGTTTTCACGTATGATTAACCAATTAGTTTGATACACATATCCTTAAAGGGGACGTCTGTAGATTAGATTCCCCCTTTTTTCACAAATAGGTGGGGACACATTCATGCACTAGTTTATTTTAATTAATTAATTTATTTATTTATCAATTATATTTACTTTATTTGATTTATAGATGTATTCCTTAGAGCAGTTTGCTCTCAATTATACACTTAGCACTTATTTTCACACCAGATACCCCAAAAAAGGTAGCGCCACTTGCCCCTAATTTTAGTAAAGATTCTCCAGTATTAGCCACCCTCTAGTAGGGCTGTCTAAGGGGAGGCTGCACACCTTAAGTCTGTGAGCGCGGAAATCCCCTTATTTATTCATTATCTGTCCTTTTTCGCCAATCTAAGATCCTTTGCTACATCTTTTGCATTGGTTGCACAGTTTGCAGCGTTTTTTATTGCAGGGTTTGCTTCCATTATTTGTGACTTCATAATCAGAATGAAGTTTCCTGCTGATTAGTTTATGTCTGAGGTTGGGCGGTTATCTGAAAGCCAGTGTTGGGTGTTGTTGGAATATTTCCTTCAGAGTTTCATCCTCTGTTATGATGGGTTGATTCCTGGAGGACAAATTCCTGAACAGCATACAACAAAAGCCATACAGATACTTTTGCTATATTGATGATATTTTCATCATATGGACAGACGGTGAAGAAAAAGCTAAAACAGTTATACTCATTGATCAACACTTTTTCACCCATCAATCAAACTAAAAATGGATTATTCAAACACACATGTAAACATCCTAGACACCACAGTATACGTCAGGGATGACAAGCTTCACACTTTGATATACAGGAAACCAACTGACAGATGCAACTATCTCCACAGTTCCAGTTTTCACCCCCAAAAACGAAATGGGTCATCATACACAGCCATGCTATCAGTTACCACTGAACATGCTCAGACCCAGAAGACAGAGATAAACAACTCAGAACTCAGCAGATTTGTTACATAAGAAGGGTTACAAAGACAAAACCATCAACACCAGCATAAATACGGCTTTTAAAACCTGAAGAGAAAATCGACTTCAATATAAGGAGATAAAAAGAAATGATTGTGTATCTCAAGTAACCACATACAATCCAGCACTAGGATAAGAAAGATAATCAAATATTTAAAACCCATCATAATAGTGGATGAAACTGTGAAAGAAATATTCCAAGATCCCCCAAAACTGGCTTTCAAACAACCGCCCAGCCTCAGACATAAACCAGTAGGAAACTTCATTCTGATTATGAAGTCACAAATAATGGAAGCAAACTCTGCAATAAAAAACGCTGCAAACTGCAACCAAATAAATCCATCTAAAAGTGTCACACACACAAAATGGACCTTCAATATCCCAGGATCATACAACTGCACCTCCAGTAATGTGGTGTTCCTCATCCAATGCAAAATATGTTGCAAAGGATCTTACACTGGTGAAACAGGACAGATGTTGCAAACAAGGATGAATTTGCACAGACACACCATCAAGGAACATAAAGAAGTTTTTGCTCACCTATGGGGCATCACTGCAAAGTGGCACATTATTCCCGTGTTTAGAACAGTACCACAGCAAAATTACTTTTCTAAAGGAAAAATTGTCATTTAAAACTGATCACGGCTGTAATGAATTGTCGGGTCTTGGTAATATGGATAAAACTCATTGAAAAAAAGAGCATGGGATCCCCCCCAGTCCATTACCAGGCCCTTTGGGTCTGGTATGCATATTAATGGGAACCACAAACCAAATTTAAAAGAAAAAATTGCGTGGGGATCCCCCAAAATCCATACCAGGCCCTTCAGGTCTGATATGGGGGGGAACCCACACCAATTTTTTGTTTTGTTTTGGTGGGGGTTCCCCTTCAAGATCCTCAGCACACAAGTCTCGCAGCAAGTCGGATCATCATGATCTGACTTCTGGTACGACTTCTATTCAAATTAATGCGATCCCATAGGGAACCATTTATTTTGAATAGAGGAAGAGAAACGCGGCTGAAAGCTAGCACAGCTAAACGTGCATTGACGTCAATGCAAAACGCTGATAAAATTGCGCTTTTAACGCCACTTATTTCCTGGCGTCGGTACTAGCTTTACAGCCCCTTTTTTAAAATGCCCGTGGGCATGAGGCCTAAATATTACAAAATGTTACCTTGTATTATCAGGCATCTACCTTTTTTATTTGCATACAACCTAGGGGGTTGAAATTGAACATTGTTTGACATAAAAATCACTACTCTAAGAAAAAATATCTGCAGGCAAAATTGAATGTCCCAATTTTGTCAAAATGGGTTTCTTGGATAAAGATTATTTCAACATTTAGCCACTTGAATTCTTGGAGCACCAGCTTAATTTTTTTTTATTGGAGTTTAAGCCTTTCACATTTTATGTAAGCTATGAAACTATTGGTGTAACAGTACCAAAAAGCCCTGCACTCACCATCTTGCAGTGGTTCGTGAACACAAGTCCACTGATACAAACTGAGTAGGATGAGAACTCTGGAGGAGGGGAAAAAGGCGAAGAAAGAGACTGATTAGAACAAGTAAAGCATGGGAAAACTATTGAAACATTTAACATGCAATGCATTCTAACCAAATAGTGGAAAAATATTCCTTGCACTTGGTGTACATTTGGATGCAGCACACTGAAAGTTGGAATACACAACTAACCAATAGAAATGTTGATATACACTGGTGCACTTCCTACTGATATTAAATATAGGCAACTATATAACATACTAGTGTCAAGAGACTTCAATCAAATAAATTGAGGCAAAACTCAGTATGTACATATATGAAACATATATAAATAAACTGAAAACAATATTTGAGTGCATCGCTGTCCACTACTATTCAATGTAAAATCCACCATATATAACAATATACAAAAATAATCAACATCATTTGTGCAATGCAACCATAAATGTGTCCCTATTTAAAACAATTATGCTTCTGGTAATCGAACAATTTATACACTTCCTTTGTGTTCATTATTTCCCACACATATATTACAGTCTTAATGTGACATATTAATGTGCCATGCCGACCTGCCGACCTACCGATTTGCTTGGAGCAGTTTTCTATCTGGACACTACAGGCACAGCTATATTGGTTATGTGGCCTGTAATGTACCACCATCTCCCCCATATACAACTGATCTATATGACCACCCTTCACACTCTACTCATGTCTCCGTTCCATGTATGGTGTTAGGTGGTCTCTGTGCATGCTGAACAGATCGCCACTTGGTTTGAGGCTTTTGTCCATCCCGCCTGCTTCCATTCAGGTGGGAAGGAGTTTCTTTTTGGATGTGATGGTAGTTCAACAACAACAAGTGTTTTTATTTGGCGTGACTTGTTATGCTATAGTTTGGGAATCCTTTGTAAATACTGCACATGGACTTACTTTTTGCTATATATGATGTCTGTATATATATATAAATAAATATATATTTATATATATTTTTTTTATTTTTATTTTTTATTTATATGTTGTAATATGATATAACTCTCATTTATAGACTATATCCACATTATCTGCATATATTTTCCTGAGGAAGGAGCCAAGTGACTTAAACCTGTTGGATAAATCCATGTAATCTCTGCATGTTGATACAAATATTGACACAGTGTGATTCTTTAATTGTGTAATCATGTACCCCTTCTTTTTATTGTGAACCACTTTTTGATGCATTTATAACTTTTTGTATGTAACTCTTTAATAAAAGTACAGTTTTTAAATATACGTTTACTCTCTGAGCCTTTAAAGTCCCACTGAATGGGGGGAACCTCTCTTCAATCCATATTTATAGTCCGTTTGATAATTCTTCAAATAACCAATCGATTACTGTACCTTCTACATGTACACTCTGATAATTCCACCTATCGCAGTGCTTATTCCACCACTGACCTACAGATATACTCTCACCTCTTAACAGAAGATGTTGATCTCCTATGTTTAAAGAGATCAAAACTGCTTGATGTGTGTATGCCTTTAGGAGGCACCACTGTAAGCTGCTGCGGTCTTCAGAAACTCCAACTAGCCAGACACTAAGGGGTTATTAGTGCAGCATGTACCTTACATGTATCCTCAAAAAAAAGCCAAAGGTGCCAGCATAGTGTTACACCGCCGTACAGGTTTTTGCAGTAGCGCAAAAGGGAAAAACTCTTACACAAAGATGGTAACAGAATCGCAAAAAATGACGCCGCCACACTATCTAATCACGGAGGGTGTGATAATGTCACTAGCTAAGTCCCACACAACATGTTTCGCTACCATTTTTCGCTGAGCGTTCTCAAGGGTAAACATGCTAAGCAGAGAGCCATATTTTACGAAAAATAGACTGAGACTATGGATTTGAATTTATAAAGGAAAATAGGCTGTTCACTTTGCAAGGCAACTGTCTCTTCGCTTAGTGAATGAGGTGAAAGCTCTACTGACATCATATACAAGCAAAAATACTTGTTTATTTTCTTTGCACAAGATTTGGTATTCTTTGCAATGTAAATTTTCAAAATGTTTCTTAAGCTAGGGGAAATTCACATTGCAAAGTGAACAGTCTATTTACCTTTAGTAAATCAACCTATGTAGGGGTTATAAGTTGACCCCAATTTACCAAAATGGGGTGTTGTAATCAAGGTAAGTTTAAATGGAACTAAAAGCAAACAAATGTAGTTGCTTTGTATAGAAATATCCTTGCAGTGTTTTCATGCAGGCAGTGATGTCTTGCCAGTGGTGTTTTGTTCAGTTAGGATTGTTAGCTGAAGCTCCACATGATAGTTGTCAAGCCCAAGGATAGGGAAGCATGCGCATTGAGTACACCACAAGGAACAAGTCACTTGGACAGTGCAGGTTCCAACTGCTATCAATCAACTTGATAGGAGAAGGGTGGAGCAGGGGAGTAGCTTGCAAGGAAAGTCTTCTGAGCTATCTGCATATGTGGATGCAGCCAGCCATAAGTGTGCACGGAAAGGTGGCTCCACGGGGACACTGCAAAGGGGATGTTGCCAAGCAGTATAATTATGTAGGGTTGTAAACCAGTGTAGCCCTCCATGGCGGGGTTGTGAGAAATGACTCTTCCTAAACAGGATAGTGCGCTAAAGAGAACAGAACCAGAAACTTTGATAAGTGGAAGATGGGGAGGTGCAGCAGTTCAGTTGCCGGGGCCCCTGAAGATGACCATGATGTGGCATTCTCTTGGTGTCAGAGACTTGAAGACAAGCCATTGGAATTCAGATTCATCTACTCTGTGCTTAGTCCCTAGTAGCGTCTAATCTTTCATGCAATCAGACTTCTAACTACCAGTAGTGGCAGCTGGATGACTAAATTGCCTCTATCCTTTGCTGATCATTGAGCCTTGAGTTAAAACTAGCTTTAAAACCCCAGACCAGAAGGAACAGGGTTAACTAAAGTAACAGGAGTTGCATATAAACTCAGTTGCAATAAACAGGTTCACCTACTAATTTACTGGAAGCTAACCACTACACACATACATTAGCAAAGACCTAGCTATCTGGCACTGTGCATATGAGATAATAGCAACAGGACAGAGAAACTCAGGCTGTCACAAGGATTCAGATAAACACACAGGAAACTATGGGCAGAACAAAGGAACAAAGGAATACCTTCATAATAGTCTCTGCTTTTGGTCTGGGTGAAATACAAAAGCAACAGCCCCTGTGTGTGTAAGGTCATGTTGCTCAGTTCTGCTCTCTATTTCCTTCCTCCAACTGGGGTATTTTATCCAGCCCCACAGAGACAGGAAGTGATGTACATGAATTACTCACTGCACAGCCACTTACAAATGCAGACAGTAGAGGGCAGCATATCCCTACACCAACTAGAACTAGATATGAAAACATTTTGGTATATGGAATGCAAAGCAACCGCAGGTTTGGAAAGAAAAGTACACAGCAAGGTAAGCGATAATGTATGCAGCGCTACATGCTTTTTATATTTCAGGATTTAATAACACATTAAGGTCTGATGTATGTAAAGTGGGCTAAGGGAAAAAACATTTTGTTGCTCATAGCAAGCAATCAGTTTAAAATGTTGTCATTTTACAGTCCAGGCCAGGTTTAAAAATTATTTAAACATTTGGATTGTTTGTTATGGAGAATGAGACATTTTTATCATTTAAGAAAAATTTTACACATCAGGCCTTTACCAATTACCAGAACATATTCAGGGACAGGGACAGGGACAGATGAAATTACAAAACAAATATTACATGTTAATCACGATTCACACAATATAATTTAAGATGCTTAAATTTCCCTTTTCTGTTTCTATATTTTATTGAGAGTTGTGAATGACCATAACAGAGAATGTAGTCATTCTTTGATTAAGAAATACAAGTAGTACAGTAATCCTGCAGCGCAGGTAGGGAAAATAACAGAAGTAGGCATACAAGTAGGCACTGATGGTGAATACAAACAAATCATAGGTTGAGTCATATAAACAGTAAATATCAATACAAAGTAAGAGCGTATTTTCATTTTCAATGAATTTGACCTCACATTAAAATATAAAAATAATTGTCTTATGCTCAATTTGGTCAACTTCTTTAGTAATTTTTCTATAAATGACATTTGTGGAATTTGTAATGTTTTTCAAAATATACAGTGATAGCAGTGATCAGTTTCATAGTGTTGTCATGTAACATCTGTTTGGGTCATTGCCTGGCACTTTGGCTCATTTTCTAATTAAAGACTGTTTACTGTTCTTTAGTAGCTGAGCTAGCCCTCAGTAGACAGCTCTATTGGTTGCTTAATTAATTTAACAGAACTACCATGACATACTTTAGGGCAACATGGGAGGAAGGAGTCCCAAATGGAGGCCTTCTATGTATTAGACACATAGAGCCTGGTACCACATCCTTGGTTATAATTGACACACAATTATAGAGGAAATGGGGGAATGACCCTCCTTAACCACATGCCGACCAGCCCCCGCAGTTGTACTGCAGCAGAATGGCACGGCTTGGCGAAACAACGTTATGTAACGTCACTTCCTCCTGTGGCCACTAGGGGGCGTGTGCGCCCCCCCGCTCGTCCCCCGAGCCGATGCGAGTGCCCGGCAGTCTTGATCGCTGACAGGCTCCTGCGATCACTTGGGGCACACAGAGAACCCGGAACTGTGTGTGTAAACACCCAGTTTCTGGTTCTCTGAGGGTTAGAACTGACAGATCGTCTGTTCATACAAAGAATGAACAGAGATCTGTTAGTTTCCCTGCACAGTCCACATCCCCCTTCAGTTAGAACACAAACTAGGACACGCATTAACCCCTTCACTGCCCCCTAGTGTTAACCCCTTCACTGCGAGTGACATTTTTACAGTAATCAGTGCCAATGGTCCCAAAAATGTGTCAAAATTGTCCAACGTGTCCACCATAATGTCACAGTCATAATAAAAATCACTGATCGCCACCATTACTAGTAAAAAAAAAAAATTAATAAAAATGCCATAAACTATCCCCTATTTTGTAGAGGCTATAACTTTTGCTCAAACCAATCAATATAAGCTCATTGCGATTTTTTTTACCAAAAATATGTAGAAGAATACATATCGGCCTAAACTGAGGAAAAAAAATGTTTTTTTATATATTTTTTGGGGGTATTGATTATAGCAAAAAGTAAAAAATAATGCGTTATTTTCAAAATTGTTGCTCTTTTTTTGTTTATAGCACAAAAAATAAAAACCGCAGAGGTGATCAAATACCATCAAAAGAAAGCTCTATTTGTGGGAAAAAAAGGACGTCGATTTTGTTTGGGAGCCATGTCTCATGATCACGCAATTGTCAGTTAAATCGACACAGTGCCGAATCGCAAAAAGTGCTCTGGTCTTTGGCCAGCCAAATGGTCCGGGGCTTAAGTGGTTAATAGAAGATGTATATGTGATTAATGTAAATTCTTTTCCCTCTATACCTACCACTACCACCGTGTCCTTCCTTTTTATTTTTCTTTCTAGTATTCATAACCAGCTGACAAAAGCCTGGTCCCTTGCATGGGAATCCTAGTGGACAAATATTAAATGAACTGACCTATCCTTCCAGAAGAGTGCAATTGGTGGTTGTATTTATTGCTATAGTGCCTTTAAAAAGTATTCATACCCCTTGAAATTTTCCACATTTTGTCATGTTACAACCAAAAACGTAAATGTATTTTATTGGGATTTTATGTGATAGACCAACACAAAGTTGCACATAATTGTGAAGGTGAAAGAAAATGATAAACGGTTTTCAAAATTTTTTACAAATAAATATCTGAAAAGTGTGGCGTACATTTGTATTCAGCCCTCTTTACTCTGATACCCATAAGTGAAATCTAGTGGTATCTTTCCCCTCTCTGTCCAGTGTGATTGGAGAGGGAAGAGATCGGTGGCAGCAGCGCTGTGGGCTGGATGTGTAGTGCCCACAGCGCTGCTCAGTAAAAAATCCATCTATCCATTCTCAGCCATGTATACCTATCCATACTCTGCATACTCAGCCATGCATACCCATCCATACTCTGCATACTCATCCATACTCTGCATACCCATCCAACCATGCATCCATTCTCAGCCATGCATACCCATCCATACTCTGCATACTCAGCCATGCATACCCATCCATACTCTGCATACCCATCCATACTCTGCATACCCATCCATCCATCCATACTCTGCGTACCCATCCATACTTTGCATACCCATCCATCCATACTCAGCATACCCTTCCATACTCTGCATACCCATCCATACTCTGCATACTCATCCATCCACCCATCCATACTCGGCATACCCATCCATACTCGGCATACCTATCCATACTCGGCAAACCCATCCATATTTGGCATACTCATCCATATTCGGCATACCCATCCATACTCGGCATACCCATCCATATTCAGCATACTCATCCATATTCGGCATACTCATCCATACTCTGCATACCCATCCATCCATCTATCCATACTCGGCATACCCATTCATACTCGGTATACCCATCCATACTCGGCATACCCATCCATACTCGGCATACTCATCCATATTCTGCATACTCATCCATACCCAGGGCCTTCAAAAGTGTAAGAGGTAGTCAAGAAATTATATGTGTAATTTATGCTCCAAGAACGCCTGCTGGCACTCCCTGCATGTTGGACCTCTGTATGTGGCCACGCTGTGTAAAAGTCTCACACATGTGGTATCGCCATAGTAGCAGAATGTGTTTTGGGGTGTAATTTGTGCTATGCATATGCTGTGTGTGAGAAATAACTTGCTAATATAACAATTGTGTGAAAAAAAAAGAAAAAAAAATCTTGATTTTGCAAATAATTGTGGGAAAAAAATACAGCTTCAAAAAACTCACCATGCCTCTTACTAAATACCTTGGAATGTCTACTTTCCAAAAAGGGGTCATTTGGGGGGTATTTGTACTTTCCTGGATTGTTAGGGTCTCAAGAAATTAGATAGGCCGTCCGTACTTCAGGTGTGATCAATTTTCAAAGATTGGCACCATAGCTTGTGGACTCTATAACTTTCACAAAAACCAAATAATACACTGATTTGGGTTGTTTTTACCAAAGATATGTAGCAGTATAAATTTTGTGAAGAAAAATTACTAATTTGCAAAATTTTATAACAGAAACGAAGAAAAATGCATTTTTTTTAAAGAATTTTCTGTCTTTTTTCTTTTATAGTGCAAAAAAAATTAAAAACCCAGCGGTGATTAAATGCCACCAAAAAAAAGCTCTATTTGTGTGAAAAAAGGACAACAATTTCATATAGGTACAGTGTTGCATGACTGAGTAATTGTCATTCAAAATATGAGAGCACCGAAAGCTGAAAATTGGTCTGGTTAGGAAGGGGGTTTAAGTGCCCAGTGGTCAAGTGGTTAAAGAACCTATTACACTATTTAAGCGGGTCACTAAGACTTTCCCTAGTAACTTAATGTCAAGGTTGAGTAATGATATGGGTCTATAGTTAGAACAGGATGTATCGTCTGACTGAGGTTTGGGAATCATTAAAATTATAGCCGTTAATGTTTTGGGACGAAAGGACTGATCGTTAAGGAGAGAATTAAATGCGTGTTGTTAACATTGGAGCAAGGATATGAGAGAATTTCTTATAGTATAAGGCAGAAAAGCCATCTGGGCCTGGATGTTTATTTGATTTAAGAGAGTTAATTGCTAATTTAATTTCAATACAATAGCGTTGGGCTAAAGGAATAGTAGGAAGTTTGATTTGTGAAAAAAATTATTCTGCTAAAGTTTTATCAAAAGATCCTTCCTCTTTGTATAAGGTGGTAAGATGTTTTTGAAAGGTGTGGAGGATCTTTACTAGATTACTAGTAAATGTATCATGAGATCATTTCAGTCGAATCAGTTTAAAGGAGCGATTTAGTTTTTTAAGTGCTCGGGCTAAAAGAGTGTCTGGTTTATTCACTTTAAGATAAAAATTTTTTTAGAGGGGGGGTTGTCCCCTGCCTGCCTACTTTTATTTTGATAGTTTTTTTTATAGTTTTTACATTTCTGTCAGCATCAGTCCCCAATTTGAAAGTGCATCAAATACTACTTTTCATTTAATAAAGTGTATCCAATCACACATTTCCCACTTTATATTACATTTGGGTAGTAAGCCCGCCCCCATCATGTTTGGGAGGCGAACATGGAGAGGCAGATAGTCCCATGCCATTACCAAGGGGCCAGCAGCATCTGTGCCCACGGGCAAAGGTGGATGTGGTCCACCTCCAGACAAGGCATGTTTCTCTCTGTTTAGTGTTGTTGTCTGTGATATCCAGCCACAGCATGCAGTTAATTTAATATAAGTTACAGTTAATTTAATATAAGGTATCCTAGACTTTTTCAAAGACCTACCAATGCCTCATTTAAAGTCCCACTACCCCTCTCTTTTGCTTTTTAATGTTTATACAGGGATGGAGACATGGTTATGGTAACTGTGGGGCTCAATCAGGTCAACTGCTTTACAACCAATCTGACACTAGTGCGCAGTCCACCGCAGCTGCCAGAGCAGCTTATTCTGCCTCCTTGTCCACAGCTATCGCTGCCATAGCCCCAGCATCATGCATGGAGGAGTCAGCTGAATTATTTGAACACAGCGTCAGCCACTTGCTTCTTGAGGATGCCCAGACATTACTTGAATCTGATGTTGGTTCTGAGGTAGAGGAAGAGATTAACATGAGCCTACAGAGAGGGGAGAACACTGCTAAACAACAAATTTACAGTCACATTTCCCCAGCCGCAGCGTATTGCCAAGTTGGCTCCAGTGCTGATGAGGATGGAGGGGATGATGATGAGGTCATTCAACCCGTTGAAAAGAGCACCTGAAAGCCACACACAAGGGACACAATTCTTCTCTTCCTCACTCCTCACCTTTTATGTCTTCCCCCACTATATCTCATGACCTCTCAGCAGTCTCCACTGACAGTAATGATGGTATAGCAAAGGGTGTCATAAGTCCTTGCAACACATCTGCCAGCAGCACACCACCAGCTGTAGAGTATAGCAGGCAAATTTCTCTGCCCCAGCTGCCATTCCAGCTCTGCACCATCACATGGAGGGCAATGTTTTTTGGCATTGTTGGGCAAGGCAATCAGCAGCAAGGTCCACATTACTTCTGACATGTGGTTCAGCAAGAATGGTCAGGGACAATATATTTCATTCACAGCACACTGGGTAACTCTGCTAGGAAGGATGTAGGGCTCAGTGCTGGAGCTTGTTTTGCTGCCACGTCTCTATACAGCTGGTAGTGATGATGCGATATCCGTCAGCTCCTTCCCCCCCCCTCCTCCTCCTCCTCCTCCTCCATGCCCTCCTCTGCTGAATTGTCCTACGATCCACCAGCACCCCTAAGTGTTCAAGGGGCTATTCAATGAGTCAGGCTAAAAGACGCCATGCAGTGCTTCAGCTGGTCTGTCTAGGGGACAGGAGCCACACCAGAGCAGAGTCTGTAGCCATTTCAGGTGGTCATATACAACCAATGTTTGGTTGGCTGAAATTCAGTGGGAATTCTACCTGCCCGTAAACCGCCTGATTTGTGATATGCCCACCAGGTGGAACTCAACTTTGGCAATGCTGCAGCAGCTTCACATGCAGTAGCGGGTCGTCAAAAAGAATCTGTGTGAGTATGGTACAAGGACAGGATCAGGGCAGCTCTGATTTTTTTACCACGCCAGTGGCTGCTGATAAAGAATGCATGCACTGTACTGTCACCATTTGAGGAGGCAACAATGATGGTAAGCTGTGACAATGCATGCATCAGTGATAAGATCCCTTTTGTGTTCCTGCTGGAGCATACTCTGCTGGCATTATGGAAAAGGCATTTGAGGCAGAGCAGTGGGAGGAAGAGGAGGATTTCCTTTCCTGTCAAGGCCCATTTTATGCAGACACCATTCTTGCAACGTCACAGAACATGTATCCTTAGATGCAGATGCGCAAAGAAAGTGTTTACACCGCTCAGGCTGATACTGACCCAGGTGTAAGTAGAAGTTTCAGAGCAGAAGAGCTCCAGGTGCTGGCTGAATGCTAGGCAAAGCAGGCTTGAATGGAGGAGAAGATTTGGATGCCGCACACCGGATGTAGTCAAAAGACTTCACTTTATTGAAAAAATGGGATCATCAAAATAACAAGACTGTCATGCAGAAAGTACAGGTAGGCTGACGCGTTTCGCACTCAGGACTGAGTGCTTACTCATAGCTATGAGTAAGCACTCAGTCCTGAGTGCAAAACGCGTCAGCCTACCTGTACTTTCTGCATGACAGTCTTGTTATTTTGATGATCCCATTTTTTCAATAAAGTGAAGTCTTTTGACTACATCCGGTGTGCGGCATCCAAATCTTCTCCTCCATTCAAGCCAACATCACAGAACAAACAAGAGGAGAAGGAGGAGGGGGATTCTCACAGTTTTGGAGGCATTGAAGCAGAGCAAGACATATGTCAGACATTAAGAAATGGTTTTCAGTCCCCAAAAACCTTGAAAGTAGTGCATGGGCTTCCATATTCTTTAAAGCCTGCAAAAGGACCCAAGAAATTGTGGCTTTGTGGAGAAGGATCAGTATTGGTTTGCAACCCTCCTTGACCACCATTACAAGTCTCAGAAATCATCATGCCCATGCAGATGGCTCACATGATGAATTATCTTGAGGAGACCTTAAAGAGGAGTTTATGTAACGCCTTTCCAGACTTTGCTAGGTTACGGTCTCATGGAAAATCTAGTTTTGAGGCTTCTGTTGGTGGAGAAGGGGTGCAGTGATGCATTTCAAATTTTTTTTGTCCTCTGCACCCAGGGCTGTCAGCTTCCACATCCCATCGGCAGCATCTGCATTATATGGTGGGAGATTATCTAGGGGAAAAAACAGACATGGAGAACTTTCCAGTAGATCATCCACTGGGTTTCTGGGTCATTAGAATAGATCACTGGCCAGAGCTTGCCAATTATGCAATTGAGCTGATGGGCTGCCCTGCATTAAGCGTGCTTTTCAAAAGGGCATTCAGTGCTGCTGGGGGTTTTGTGACAGATAAAAGAGCGCGTCTGTCCACAGACTCCATTGACCGGCTGACATTTGTCAAAACGAATCAGTCCTGGATTAGCAGCAGCTATCAAGCCCCTGATGCTGATGTCGCTGAATAAGTCTTATCAGGATCTTGAATCTCCGCAAGACTGTCTAGGCTGCCTAGCTTTGTGGGTGTTGAATTTATCATTTTTTCGTATAGGTTTTATGGTAAAAAATAACACCCAAGGACCAATTTTTCTACACCTGTTTGACAGGTGCATTAAATTTAATTTTTTTTACAGCAAAACGAATTCTTGCTTTCATCAAGAGTACCTCTAGAAGGTTACTGGGGTGAAGGCACCACCAACACCCAAAGACCAATTTTTTTCCGCAACTGTGTGACAGGGGCATCAAATTTACATTTTTTTACAGCAAGGACAATTCTTGCTTTCATCAAGAGCACCTCTAGAACGGGGCCTTGCTGTAAAAAAAGTGAAATTTCATGCCCCTGTCAAACAGTTGTGGAAAAATTGGGCTTTGGCTGTTTTGAAACTACAAGTCCCATGAGACATTGCAAGACCCTGACAATCACAGGCATGACTCCTACGAGGAAGAAGAGGCATGGTGGGATTTGTAGTTTCACCACAGCTGGAGTGCGGAGGTTGCCTACCCCTGCTCTAGAAGGTTATGGGGTGAAGGCACCACCAACACCCAAAACCCAGCTTTTCCACAACTGTTTGACAGGGGCATCAAATTTCATTTTTTTTACAGCAGGGCCAATTATTACTTTCAACAAGAGTACCTCTATAGGGTTACAGTGTGAAGGCATCGCCTAACACCCAAAGCCCAATTTTTCCGCAACTGTTATTTCCATCCAAAGTCTGTAAAAGAGACACCAGACTTTATCTAAAATAAAATTGTTAATCTTTGCCTGAGTGTACTATAATTTGGCTTCTTCACATAAGGCTTGCTCACTGTGGTGCAAAACTTTGTTATTTTCATCAAAAGTCTGCCAAAGAGATACCAGAATCTATCCAAAAAAATCCCTAATATGCTCAGTGTGCACTTAATTGTGGCCTTATCATACAGACTGGAATCTAAAAATATCCATTTAGCTGTATTTGCATGCCACGTTTTGTCACGTTTAGATGCGTTTGCGTCTAGAAGCATTTGTAAAAAAAAAAATGCTTTCCAATAAAAGCTTCTAAACTCAACTGCCTACAAATGACTATAAACTGTAATGTAATGATAAGAAAACATTGAGGAGAGTTCAGGGGCAGCTGAAAAAATGCCCAACTGCTCCTAAATGTCCGTTTACCAGCAGCAGTGTACATGAGGCCTTATGTCATTTTTTTCTTTATAAATGTAAGTTTTTCTGCAGCAGGTTCTATACATGGTACAGATGCCCACTTTACAGGCAGACCAATGGGACCCTCCAGGCACTATATTTAAAGGAATTTTTATTATTTCACTTTAAGCATCATTAAAATCACTGCTCCTTTATAAAACAATCCTTTTTTAAAAGTTTTTTTTGCATTTGTAAGTGTCCCCCAGGGCAGTACCCAAGGCTCCATACCCATTTTATGGCCAATAACTTGCATATAAGCCTTCAAAATGGGGACTTTTGAGTTTTCCTATAAACCTCACAGTTCGGGTCTGAACTTTTGCAATGTTCGAGAGTTCTGCCGCAAACCAAACCGGGGGGTGGGGGAGGGGGTTTAGCCCATTTCTAATCCTGAGAGACATACTAGACATACAACAAGTGCCGTGTCCTAATTACTATAAGACAGAAAAATAGATTTTGGATCGCAGTTCATGGACTTTATGGGCACACAAAATTCACTTAATAAAAAAAAAACACTTTTACTAATACACATTTAAGATAATAAAATCAATTAAAACACAACAAATGCAGTAGCATATTACACCAATGGTAATAAATGTGGCTGTGTTTTTTGTAAACTACCCAGCCTGTTATCCATATTCCAAAGTTCTGCTACCCATGATGATGATTCAAAATGAATAGATTAAGTGCACTATATAATGGAAGTGGCAATTAATGTCAACAATAGCATAAAGCTAGTATTTATTTGAAAAGCAAACAATTACTTGAAACCCTCTGCCTACAAACTAGTGATGGATCTTCCCTTAGAATTGGTGTAATTTACAGACCCCCAGACATTAACTGGAATTTTCAAACTGCACTTACAAGCAGGAGCAAAAATATGTTGGAGGCATCGAAAGGGCTTTCTCCAAAATGCCCAACCATATGAGAACATATTCTAGACCTAATGCAGAGGTAGTAAATAAAAAATAAATTAAAAAAGCAGCATATAGGAGACACAAGCAAACAGAAAGGGGTCAGTTTCTACTTGTTGCCTTTTAGTTACATAATTACATAGTTAGTCAGGTTAAAAAAGACACAAGTCCATCTAGTTCAACCATAAAAATAAATAAAGAAATAAAGAAATAATATCAAACAATCCCATATAACCTATAATCCTATACCCACAGTTGATTCAGAGGAAGGTGAAAAACCCCAGCAAAGCATGATCCAATTTGCTACAGCAGGGGAAAAAATTCCTTCCTGACCCCCAAGAGGCAATCAAATTTTCCCTGGATCAACTTTACCTGTAAATGTTAGTACCCAGTTATATTGTGTGCATTTAGGAAATAATCCAGGCCTTTCTTAAAGCAATCTACTGAGCTGACCAGAACCACCTCTGGAGGGAGTCTATTCCACATTTTCATAGCTCTTACTGTAAAGAAACCTTTCCGTATTTGGAGATGAAATCTCTTTTCCTCTAGGCGTAAAGGGTGCCCCCTTGTCCTTTGTGTTGACCGTAAAGTGAATAACTCAACGCCTAGTTCACTATATGGACCCCTTATATATTTGTACATGTTGATCATATCCCCCCTTAATCTCCTCTTCTCAAGAGAGAATAAATTCAGTTCCTCCAGTCTTTCCTCATAGCTGATCTCCTCCATGCCTCTTATCAGTTTAGTTGCCCTTCTCTGCACTTTCTCCAGATATCCTTTTTGAGAACTGGTGCCCAAAACTGAATTGCATATTCCAGATGAGGTCTTACTAATGATTTGTACAGGGGCAAAATTATATCTTTCTCTCTGGAGTCCATACCTGTCAGAAGAAGCCTTCGTTCCGGTCCAGTCGTTTTTCCCGGCGTTCCGGCGCATGCGCGTTCGCAGTTCTGCATTTCGGCGCTCGTGCACGTGCACTGGTGCACACCCAACGTGATTCCCTGGGCAGCCTATAAAAGGCGCTCAGAGAATCAAACAAGTTGCTGGTTTGTCTTAGCTTCCTGTATTACCTGAACTTGTATCCTGTATCTCTGCCTGACTACCCGTTGTGACCCGGATTTGCCTTTGGACTTCTCTTGCCTCTCTCCTGGACCTGACCTCAGCCTGTTTATCGGATTCCCACCAATCTCTTGTGTTTGACCCTCGGCCTGTTACCTGGACTGTCTCCTGTCTCCTAGCCTGACCTCCTGCTTGTACCTGGACTCTCCTGATCTTGTCACCTTACCTTGCAGATCCTGCAGTGCCATAGCACCATCCCGGTGTTTGATCCTCTGCTCAGCTCTGGACTTTCTGCCTACCAGTACCTGCACAGCGGCTCTTCTCTGTCAAGACCCCACAAGCAAGCCACCCACGGTCCATTGGGGAGCCTGTGCCTCTTCGTGCCGTTCACTCCCTGTCCCAACTCCAGGGGGCGGACTGCGCTTAGTCGCAAAGGCAAAACCGCCTTTGGCATCTCGGCCTCAGTGAGTACTATCAGTGACAATACCGCTCTTAATACAACAAAGGACTTTGCTTGCTTTGGAAACCGCAGCTTGGCATTGCATGTTATTATTGAGCTTATGATCTACGAAAACTCCCAGATCCTTCTCCACTATGGATCGCCCCAGTTGTACCCCCCTAGTATGAATGATGCATATAGGGAATATGTACTGTAGCTTTCCATAATATTCAGTCCCAAGACAAAATAGCCTTAAAACTGAACTTTACCCATAACAACTTGATAAACAATGATCTTCTTCAGCAAGGAACATACATTCCACTAATTAATTAATATTTATTCTGCCAAAATTAGTGAGTGCTATAAACTGCTTCCAGCATTGCTTCTGTTTCTTCTTGCCGAAGACTGCCATTTTTCCGTTTCCTCAGTCCCAAAAGCTACGTGTCACTTTCTGTAATTAAAATGTATGCATTCCCAGCCTTAATTGTATGTCTTGGCTCAGTGGACGGCTGCAGTAGCTGACAATCCTTGTAAGCCTAATACCCTGTACACACGATCGGACATTGATCGGACATTCCGACAACAAAATCCATCAGATTTTTTCTGATGGATTTTGGGCTAAACTTGTCTTGCATACACACGGTCGCACAAAGTTGTCGGAAAATCCGATCATTCTGAATGCGGTGAGGTAAAACACATACATCGGGACTATAAACGGGGCAGTAGCCAATAGCTTTCGTCTCTTACTTTATTCTGAGCATGCGTGGCATGCGTCGGATTTGTGTACACACGATTGGAATTTAAACGATCGGATTTTGTTGTAGGAAAATTTTATATCTTGCTCTCCAACTTTGTGTGTCGGAAATTCCGACGGAAAAAGTCCGATTGAGCCCACACACAATCGGAATTTCCAACAATACAATCCAATTGCACTTTTTCCATCGGAAGATCCGATCTTGTGTACAGGGCATAACTCTTTTGTGTCTCCTTCGTAGCAAAGTTTGTTCTGCCACCATTTCTGCTTTTCTTTTCTGTCTCCTTTTCTATCTCCGTATTCCTGTTGCTTCCTCCCCCCTCCCACCCCCATCAGCAGCAGTAAATCTATCTGAGTAGATCTGAGTAGATCTGATGACAGCCTCTAGTGACACTCCCTCACTGCTCTGATTATTGGCACAGTGCCGAGAATAGAGAGCCACTGAGGCTGTGCAGAGCAGGGTGAGACAGTGCATTATTGAATTTAAACAGTATAGGCAAAAGGAGCCAGCCTGAAGTAATCTATCAGGACTTAATTTGCTGACTAAAGTTTCACTTTAAGAACATTTGACCAGAAGAGGTAAAGGGAACTCTATCAATAGAGAAAATAACCTTACGCTATAGGCTAAGAAAATCTAACCAGAAGAGGAAATAATATAAGGATGACCTCTGCACTGTAAACCAAGGGATGCTTTTATAAAAAAAAAATAAAGGCAAAGCTATTTGTCACGTGAAACTGCATTTACATTTGTTTTGTGCAAATAGGGGAACAATGAATGTTATTAAGGTAACCATTCACACTTCATTTTTTTTATAAGTAGACTCTAAGTGTAGCTGACAGAGAAACGTATAAAAACAGACAAAAGGAGGCTAGACATATTATCTGTGCTTCTAAAGCACCGAAAGAGGGGGAAATAGCCAAATCCATTAAGAAAGGATGCAAGACCTCAGGAAGAAAAGATACCATGAATCTCAAAATTGAAAACTGGGTACAACACTTATGTTGAAGGAGACCTGGATGTTGCAAACCATTAAAACAAATAAGTCTTCTCAGAAGTAAATGGCACTAACAAAAACAAGTTGGATTTAGCAGTTTTTTCAGGGCTTCAAGAGGTAGTAGATTAAATGACTCACTTAAAGTGGTTGTAAGGGCTCAAGGTTTTTAGTAGATTAAATGACTCACTTAAAGTGGTTGTAAGGGCTCAAGGTTTTTTACCTTCATGCATTCTATGCATGAAGGTGAAAAAAACTTCTGTGTGTAGCTCTCCCAGCCCTCCAAAACTTACCCGAGCCCCATTTCAATCCAGCGATGTGCACGAGAGCCGAGGCTCTCCTGGGTCTCTTCCTTCTCATTGTCTGTCTCCCGCTACTGTCAATCACAGCCAGTGAGCCAATGAGGAGAGAGCAGGCAAACAGAGCAGCAGCTTGGGAGTGAGTCTGCTCGGATGCCTCAGCAGGAGCACTAAGAAGGAGGGAGGGGCCAGGAGGGCCGGCGAAGGCACCGAGAAGATGAGGCTTAGGGCTGCTCTGTGCAAAACCCCTGCAAGTATGACATGTTTGTTATTTAAAGAAAAAAAAAGTGAGCCTTTTGCTTTAAATCATAACAAATCAATGGGGTTTATTTAATAAAACTGGAGTGCAAAATCTGGTGCAGCTCTGCATAGAAGTCATTCAGCCTCCAATTTGTTAGGCAATGCTTAATTGAACAAGCTGGTATTAGAAGCTGATTGGTTATCATGCACATGCACCGGAGTCCAAAAAATAGTGACCTTGGTCTGTCCCTCCTGGTCAGGAACCCCTCCCTAGGGCTGAAAAGGCTGTCCTTATCCAGTGTGGATCCTGTACCTTGCAGACAATTGCAGCGGGGAACTACTGTTTATTAGCATTGCCCCATTAAAGGTGACTGCTGAGGTCATCCAGTTTTGCAGCATCCAATTAAACAATTGCTCCCCTGGTGGCTCCTGCGGAGGCTGCAGACGAATGGCCAGTAACACAGCGCCACTTACAGAGGAGAGGGTAAACTACACCTGCCTACACTCAACTGGCTAAAAGATAGAGTGTGGTTGTAAATGGAAAAAAGATCAGGCACTACTGGTGTACCAAAGGTTCTGTACTAGGTTCTGTTCTATTTAATCTGTATGATTTGGCATTGCTTGAAGATTGGTCAAAGCAATGGAAATGGCAGTTTAAAAATTCTGAATGCAAAATAATGCATTTAGGAAAAAATAATCCGTTCATAGAGTACAATATTGGGGTACAGTGTTAGCCAAAAATACATGTAAATTCACATGTAAATTCCCAGGTCTTTCCTCAGGGAAAGATCTCAGTGCCCGTTCACACTAGCGAGATGCGAGAACCCTGCAAATCCAGTGCGGGTTCCCACATCGCACCTGAATCGAACAGTGGTTCACACTGAGATCTGAGAACCGATTTGGGTGTCAATGTAAGGTTGACAATACCCCCAGATTGGTCAGCAGATCGTAGTGCAAACTGTGAAATGGTGCAGGAATCGGATCGCATAAGTGTGAACACCCATGCAATCCGACCAAAAAAAGGGCCCTGCACCATTTTGGTGCGAATGTGATGTGATTTCAGCCATACTGTTTGTATGGCTGAAATCGCATCGCACAGACATCGCATGTGATCTGAACAGCAAGGCGGTGCAAATCACATGCGATGTCTGGCATCGCACTAGTGTGAACCCGGCCTCAGGGAGGAATTTCTAGTACTGTGCTGATGTATGCTTTATAGCAACAGAGGATGTCTGGACTATGAATCTGTGTCTGCAGAACACTAATTGCTGCTATGGCAATCACAAGACACAAAAAAAACAGGGGCATTTTGGGAGCTCTAAATACAGCGCTCTCCCAACCTGCCCCAAAGATGCTGCTTGCAGGACTTTTTTTCCCATCCCGCAAGCACACCGCCCCAGTGTGAAAAGGCACACTGGAATGAATGAGAGACATTTTTAAGGCACTTATCAAAGGCTATTTCTAGTGCTAAAGCGCCTGAAAACCACCCCAGTGTGAAAGGGGTCTAACTTAAGTAAGTTTTAAATGTTGCCTTGTCTCTGTGTTTACTAATGCTGCAATATACCCGTATGTAATATGTAATTAAAAACAGTTTATGTTTGATTGATGGCTGCTGCGAGAACGGTGAGGAATTCTTACAGTAGTGATGTCACCCCACCAGGGCCCCTGGATGTTAGCGGAGTCTCCTCTTAACAACTGCAGCAACCCCTCAGGACCCGGAGCTGTGCGGTCATGAGATTGTACTTACATTGCTTACATTATTAATAGGGTGCTGCGTTAGTAAACAGCAATTAAAGCTTACTTAGTAGAGAGCCTTCCCTTCTTCTTTAATGTGTATAGTCTTGAGGAATGAGGAAAAAGAGGGAGACATGATCAGAACCTTTAAATACATGGAGAGGAGGGGAGAATGAAATTCATAGGGAGCAGTATTTTCAATATGAAGCTAAGATCAAGAACACGGGGACATGACCTCAAACTAGGATTGCCACCTTTTCTTCAAGCCAAACCCGAACATTTTAGCGGCCTGGGACATCTTAGTGTGACCCAAGGAGAGTAGTCATGCGTTGCGCATAGCATGCCACAGCGAACAGTGGGTGTGGCCAAATTGCTCTTGCTGACATCAACACCCTGCCCCCCAGCGATGCCAAACCTGCCCCCAGACAGCTGCCCGCAGCTCCCAGACGGCAACAGATTTGTGAGTGACTATCTTGGTTACTTGGGGAGCCACAGCCCGGTCTGAATAATTTGTATGGGTTTCAGTCCACCAGAAAAACGGACACATGATTCAAAACCCGGACTGTCCGGGTGAATCCCAGACAGGTGGCAACCCTACCTCAAACTAGTAGGAGGAAAGCCACCCATAATCCCCACTGTCCCTTCCCTACCACCCCCCTTTTTGGAAAATAAGTCTTTTTTGCTTAAGCAACGCTTTACTGGTTCCTTGCCTACTTAGAGAGTAAAAGGGGTCAGGAAATCTATCTACGGCTGTGTAAACTTTAGCCTCCTAAGCATAAGAAATCATTGGACCTTACTATGGTGCTGGGGATAGGTTGTGGTTTTTGTGTGTTTAATTTCCTTTGGACTCCACTGTTACGTGTTTTTTGGGGGTTTGGAATCTATTCATCATTGTTAATGTAGCGCTGGTAGATTTTCCAATCTACAGCTTCTAGGTAAATTTAGTAGATTATCTTTGCTGTACATAGTTCAGATCTAATGTACAGTTAGATTAGCCTCTGTTCCAGTTTGGCTGTGTTGTGTGCATTTCCACACTCTGCCTGTGGGTGTCGTTGTCACTCTGGTTCGGTGTTGGAAAGCAACAGGCTGAAACATATGAGTGCTCTTCTGTTCCGGAGACAACTCGGCGGAGGTGGTCCTTTGGGTTGCATTCTGGGAGAGGGTATTTATGGGGCAGACACCATGTTTCTGAGAGCTTTACCTCGTGGCCCTCCTGGCCTAGATGCATGTGTTAGTGAGTTCTAGCTCGCGGCCCTCCGGCCTGGAGGGTTGCGTTGCGGCAGCCGAACGGGTAGACTCAGAAGTCTGTCTGGGGCCTGCTTTTGCTGGGATGGTCCTGTGCTGTCTGTCCTGCAGGAAGAAGTCAGACAATCGAGAAGATCCAGGGGAGGACCCATCTTGGAAGGAACCATGATAGGCTGATCTTAAGAAGGGCCTGGTGACTCGATTGGAGAACGCATCTTAAACGACTCTACCGCACAAGTACTGCCGGGTTGGCTTAAAGGTTCGGGTACTGTGTTTTCTGTTCATCGAAAACTACTACATCCTGGGCAGAGGATTGTACAGTTTTGGTTCATCCAAGTCTGTGGCAGGGACTTTTTGTTCATGCTGCGTTCCGGCTGCTAGGTTGGTGAGAGAGACCTATCCGGGCGGGCAAAGATGTAACCCTGAGCAGAGGGTATATTCATTCCAAAGATTTCACTTCCTTAGTGCTACGCCAAGAAAAGGTATTTGAACTTCCCTGCAACTCTTCTTCTACCTCTTTCCTGCTACTTCTTCCAGTTATTTCCCATTAAAGCATTGGAAAAGTACTCAAGTGACTGGTGTCTACATTGTCTGATAATAAGCTCAACAGGACCCTAGACCCCGTACTGGTGAAATTACAGGGAAAAAGGTGATGGTAACAGCCCGCTAGAAATCAGCAGCTCCACCGTGAGTTAGTGCTGTATGCTTTGCTGGACAAAATAGAATCTAGAACAGGCAAAAATAATCTCATATCTATTTTCTGGGATTTCTTAGCCATAGGAATTCAGTCAGCATGCGGTTAACTCATTTTAAAACAAATGTCAGACTAACACTTATACTGTATGTATGCTGACTTGTATAATTAAGTTTAAGCACCTTGATGTTCCAGACATAATAATTTTTTATTAGTAACCGGAGTTCACCATGTCTACTCTATCGGTAGGTTTAAGTTAAACAATTTTCCTTTGTGAGACAAAAGGGGTATTTGGGAATGTAAGGTAATCTACACATAAAATTCAACTTATTCAAAATGCTGCCAGTCTACAATGCTGATGCCCTGCATCAATCACTGTCAAATTCTTAATGTCTAATGTTTCATTCTTTTTTTTTTTTTTTAGCCTGTAAACAAAGGCTTTACAGAAGATTAGGTGTGTTGCATAATGGTACACCAGGTTCATGTTCACATTTTAAAAATAGCACATATCACATTATTAATATTTTTCTATTGCATTTCTATATTTTTATGCAGTTCCCACCCAGCCTATGAAAAGATTACACCGGTGGAAACCTCTTGTCGATCATAAGATATATGACATCCTCCTGGATCGCGCCTCGCACACAGCAGCACGATCTGTCACCGGCTAGGTCCACCAGACACAGCTGATGACTGATCACTAACGAATCACAGCAGGTCACATGACAGTTGTATACAATGGATGGCTTCCTTACAAGCCATTCATTGTATACAGTTGTGTTGCTATCTGTGATTGATCAGTGTGATCCCATGGTACAGACTGGGCCAATCACAGTCCATCTGTACCATGTGATTATCTCTGGCCAATCACAGCTAATCACAACAAAACACACTGAATTAATCAATTTCATTCAGTAAAATGCTTGCATTTGAAGTTCATTGCTATATGCAAACATAATGTGTAAGAAAAAAAAAAAAAAAAAAACAGTAGTACAATGTTATTATGGTAACATTTTATTTCTCTGGTCAAAGTGTGTTAAAAAAAAAAGTCGTAAAATAAAAAAAAAATGTGAAAAAAAAAAAAATATATATTTTTTTCGTACTGTCACCAGTTAGTGTCCCTGATCACCGCCACACCCGTTATATGATGGCACTTTACTGCACTGGTGACAGTATGTAAAAAAAAAAAAAATTAAAACCTAATTTCCAAAAATGTATGACATAAAATGACAACTTCAAAAAAACTCGCCATACCTTTTACTAAACACCTTGGACTGTCTACTTTCCAAAAAGGGGTAATTTAGGGGATATCTGTACTGTCCTGACATGTTTGGGTCTCAAGAAATGAGATAGGCCGCCAGTACATCAGGATTAATCAATTTTCAGATCTATACCAGGTTTTGGACTCTATAACTTTCCTACAGAGTAAATATTATACACTAATTTGGGTTATTTCCACCAAAGAAATGTAGCAGAATAAATTTTGGCCTTAAATTCATGAAGAAAGATTATTTATTTGCAAAATTGTATAACAGAAACAAAGAAAAACATGTTTTTTACCATTTATGTAGCAAAAAATAAAAAACACAGTGGTGATTAATCAGTTGCTGACCGGGCCATAGCCAGATGACGGCCTCCCAGAATCATGCTCCTGCTTTCCCCCTTGGACGCGCACCCGGAAATGTCTGTGACTGTCGGGTCTTCAAGACCTGGCTCATCACAGATCGGGGTAAAGGACCAATGACAGCGGCCCTTTACCACGTGATCACGCTGTCCAATGACGGGGTGATCACTTGTAAACAAACCAGGGCATGTCCGGTTCAGCTCCTCTCCTCTCCTCACGCTGTGTGAGGAGAGGAGGGAGCAGGTGCAGCAGTGCTGTGGGCTGGATCTGAAGTGCCCACAGCGCTGATCTGTGCTCTTCCATGCTCCATCCATGGCTCACCCATGCTCTATCCATGGCTCATCTGTCCTCATTCATGCTCATCCATGCTCCATCCATGGCTCATCCATTCTCTTTCAGGTTCATATATCTCCATCCATGGCTCATCCATCCTCATTCATGGCTCAGCCATCCCCATCCATGGCTCTTCCATCCCCATCCATGTCTCATCCATCCCTATCCATGGCTCATCCATCCCCATTCATGGCTCATCCGTTCCCATCCATGGCTCATCCATCCTCATTCATGGCTCATCCACCCCCATCCATGGCTCATTCATGCTCATCCATCCGCATCCATGTCTCATCCATCCCCATCCATGGCTCATTTATGCTCATCCATTGCTCATTCATCCCCATCCATGGCTCATCCATCACCATCCATGGCTCATTTATGCTCACCCATCTCCATTCATGCTCATCCATGGTTCATCCGTGCCACATTAGGGATCATCCATGCCACATCAGTGCTCATCAGTGCCACATCCATGCCACATCAGTGATCATCCTTGCCACATCCATGCCACATCAGTGATCATCCGTGCCACAACCATGCCACATCAATGATCATCCATGCCACATCCATGTCACATCAGTGCTTATCCGTGCCACATCCATGCCACATCAGTGATCATCCATGCCATATCCATGCCACATCAGTGATCATGCATGCCATATCCATGCCACATCAGTGATCATGCATGCCATATCCTTGCCACATCAGTGATCATCCATGCCACATCCATGCCACATCTCTGATCATGCATGCCATATCCATGCCATATCAGTGCTCATCCATGCCACATCAGTGATCATCCGTGCCACATCTATGCCACATCAATGCTCATCCGTGCCACATCAGTGATCATCTGTGCCACATCCATGCCACATCAGTGATCATCCTTGCCACATCCATGCCACATCAGTGATCATCCGTGCCACAACCATGCCACATCAATGATCATCCATGCCACATCCATGTCACATCAGTGCTCATCCGTGCCACATCCATGCCACATCAGTGATCATCCATGCCATATCCATGCCACATCAGTGATCATGCATGCCATATCCATGCCACATCAGTGATCATGCATGCCATATCCTTGCCACATCAGTGATCATCCATGCCACATCCATGCCACATCAGTGATCATGCATGCCATATCCATGCCATATCAGTGCTCATCCATGCCACATCAGTGATCATTCGTGCCACATCTATGCCACATCAATGCTCATCCGTGCCACATCAGTGATCATCTGTGCCACATCCATGCCACATCAGTGCTCATCCGTGCCACTTCCATGCCACATCAGTGCCACATCCATGCCACATCAGTTCTCATCCGTGCCACATCAGTGCTCACCCTTGCCACATCCATGCCACATCAGTGCTCATCCGTGCCACATCCATGCCACATCAGTGCTCATCCATGCCACATCAGTACTCATCCATGCCACATCCATGCCACATCAGTGCTCATCCGTGCCACATCCATGCCACATCAGTGACACATCCATGCCACATCCATGCCACATCAGTGCTCATTC
The DNA here is from genome assembly GCA_037952925.1 of Lithobates clamitans. Taxonomy (NCBI): domain Eukaryota; kingdom Metazoa; phylum Chordata; class Amphibia; order Anura; family Ranidae; genus Lithobates; species Lithobates clamitans. Next base: position 940,007 of record JBBGZY010000286.1, read on the forward strand.
GTGCCACATCATTTCTCATCCGTACCAAATCCATGCCACATCTATGCCACTACAGTTCCCATCAGTGCCACTACAGTGCCTCACAAAAGTGTAATAGGTAGTCAAATTAGATTTGAAATGTATGTCTCTAGAACACCTGATGGTGCTCCCTGCATGTGGGGCCTCTGTATGTGGCCAGGCTGTGGAAAAGCCTCACACATGTGGTATTGTCATACTCAGGAGAAGTAGCAGAATATATTTTGGGGTGTAATTTTTGCTATGTACATGCTATTTGTTAGAAATATCTTATAAATTGAAAACTTTGTGTAAAAAAAATGTGTTTTTATTTTCTTTCCACATATTTCAAAAACTTGTGGAAAAAAATGACATGTTCAAAAGACACATTATGCCTCATAGAATATACATTGGGGTGTTTCCATTGTCCTGTGCTCCATGACCTTCAAAAGTATAATAGGTAGTCTAGAAATGTAATGTCATTTATGCTCCTAGAACGTCTGATGGTGCTTCTTGCATGTTGGGCCTCTGTATGTGGTCAGGCTGTGTAAAAGTCTCATACATGTGGTATCACCATACTCAGGAGGACTAGCTAAATGTGTTTTGTGGTGTAATTCCTGGTATGCATATGCTGTGTGAGAGAAATAACCTGTTAACATGACAATTTTATGAAAAGAAAAAAGAAAACAAAAATCTTCATGTTGCAAAGAATTGTGGGAAAAATTACAACTACAAAAAACTCATCATGCCTCTTACTAAATACCTTGGAATGTCTACATTCCAAAAAGGGGTCATTTGGGGGGGGGGGTATTTGTACTTTCCTGGCTTGTTAGTGTCCCAAGAAATGACATAGGCCTTTAGTACATCAGGTGTGATCAATTTTCAATGATTGGCACCATAGCTTTTAGACTCTATAACTTTCACAAAGACCAAATAATTTTCACTGATTTGGGTTATTTGGGATACCAAAAATATGTAGCAGTATACATTTTGGTCAATATTTATGAAAAAAAAATTACTAATATGCAAAATTTTATAACAGAAACGAAGAAAAATTAATTTTTTTACAAAATATTCTGTCTTTTTCCATTTATATCGCAAAAAATAAAAAACCCAGTGGTAATACCACCTAAAGAAAGCACTATTTGTGTGAAAAAAAGGTCAAAAAGGTCATATGCTTACAATGTTGCATAGTTACATAGTTACATAGTAGGTGAGGTTGAAAAAAGACACAAGTCCATCAAGTCCAACCTATGTGTGTGATTATGTGTCAGTATTGCATTGTATATCCCTGTATGTTGTGGTCATTCAGGTGCTTATCTAATAGTTTCTTGAAGCTATCAATGCTCCCCGCTGAGACCACCGACTGTGGAAGGGAATTCCACATCCTTGCCGCTCTTACAGTAAAGAACCCTCTACGTAGTTTAAGGTTAAACCTCTTTTCTTCTAATTTTAATGAGTGGCCACGAGTCTTGTTAAACTCTCTTCTGCTAAAAAGTTTAATCCCTATTGTGGGGTCACCAGTCCGGTATTTGTAAATTGAAATCATATCCCCTCTCAAGCGTCTCTTCTCCAGAGAGAATAAGTTCAGTGCTCACAACCTTTCCTCATAACTAAGATCCTCCAGACCCTTTCTTAGCTTTGTTGCCCTTCTTTGTACTCGCTCCATTTCCAGTACATCCTTCCTGAGGACTGGTGCTGAGCCTATCATCGCCTAGGACCCCCAGGTCCTTTTCCATCCCAGATTCCCCCAGAGGTTCTCCCCCCAGTGTATAGATTGCATTCATATTTTTGCCACCCAAATGCATTATTTTACATTTTTCTACATTGAACCTTATTTGCCATGTAGTCGCCCACCCCATTAATTTGTTCAGGTCTTTTTGCAAGGTTTCCACGTCCTGCGGAGAAGTTATTGCCCTGCTTAGCTTAGTATTGTCTGCAAATACAGAGATTGAACTGTTTATCCCATCTTCCAGGTCCTTAATGAACAAAATAAATAGGATTGGTCCCAGCACAGAACCCTGGGTTCTGGTATCAGCTGGTACCATTCCAGTCAGTAGACTATCTGTAAAAATTAGGAACAACGGTCTGGCAATCACTTGACTGAGTTCCCTAAGTACCCTCGGATGCAAGCCATCTGGTCCTGGTGATTTATTAATGTTAAGTTTCTCAAGTCTAATTTTAATTCCGTCCTCTGTTAACCATGGAGGTGCTTCCTGTAATGTGTCATGAGGATAAACACTGCAGTTTTGGTTACTGAAGCCCCCCGATTCACTCGTGAAGACTGAGGAGAAGAATAAATTCAATACCTTCACCATCTCCCCATCCTTTGTAACCAGATGTCCTTCCTCATTCTTTATGGGGCCAATATGGTCTGTCCTCCCTTTTTTACTGTTTACATACTTAAAGAATTTCTTGGGATTTTTTTTGCTCTCCTCCGCTATGTGTCTTTCATGTTCTATCTTAGCTGTCCTAATTGCACCCTTACATTTCCTGTTGCATTCTGAGTAATTGACATTCAAAATGTGAGAGCACCGAAAGCTGAAAATTGGTCTGGTTAGGAAGGGGGTTTAGGTGCCCAGTGAGCAAGTGGTTAAATACCACCAAAGAAAGCTCTATTTGTGTGAACAAAATGATAAAAATGCAGTTTGGGTACAGTGTTGCATGACCACGCAATTGTCATTCAAAGTGTGACAGCGCTGAAAGCTGAAAATTGGCCTGGGCAGGAAGGGGGTAAAAGTGGCTGGTATTGAAGTGGTTAAAACATATTTATAGGAAGGAACAGAGTCATTGCACAGTCTTGCAGGACAATTTAGAACACAGTCTATCTCAAAGCTAGAACCTGCAGACCTGTGCACTTAGGTCAGAAGAGATGTTAGGAAAGTTGCAATAAAAACATAAACCCAACACTTTGGCCAACAACCTAGTAAACTAGCTCTCGTGTGTTTCATTATTTATACATTAGCAGACTTAGGACAGATTCACATTTTAAAACATGCATGTCTTTTTCGGGCATTTTCATGTATCTTCTATGCAGGCAAATTCATTACCATAGCAAATGCATCTTTGTCATAAAATATTCTGTAGAAAAAGGTGCAGGGGTGAACTATGGCATTGATTATAGTTTTTTATAGAATGACAAGGGTTTAAGTAATAGGACTGTCTTTAAAGTAAATACTACGTGTAAAATAACATATACCCTGGGTTAATAGCCTAAACGTCTTTTCGTACCCTCTCCCAGCTGCTGATGTGGATTTTGTACAGGCTGGAAACTTAAGAGTAACTTTTTTGCCTAAACTAGCATTGCTGCAGCCTTCATTTTCTAACCTAAAGACAGTCGCATGCTTATTTAATCTTTTCATGGACATCTGTTGTTATGTTGAAATAATAGCTTAAAAGACCTTCATTTTATGTTCTTGTAAGGTCGTTATCTGGTCATGTGTTATTATGTTTAATTAGAACACCTGCATAATCTGGGCATATCAAAAAAATCATTCATCACAGTTGTTATGAGTGGCCTTCAACTTGAAGTCAAAACAGTTGTTTTAAACTTAGAGAAATAATTATGTTAAATATGTACATCTCATTGGCTCTGTAGTATGTTACGCAATATCAGCTCATTCCTATGAATTGTAATAAATGTATAAAAGCAGTGTATATCTAAAATAGAATCAGAACGATCACTTGCTTGCATCGTTCTCCCACATCTGGTAAATAAACCTTTGCTTTGCATAGAAAGAAGTCTTCGTTCTTTTATCAAGGGGTATGTCCATCCATGACAATGCTGAGCCTCAGTTTAGGCCCATTACTGCGATGGGCAGCCTCATTGGCCAAGAACATGACTTGACTACAAAAAGTGCGACAAGGGTCCCAGTCCTTTGATCAAGGAATCAACTGAATTTCAGATTATCCATGCATTTTCCTTATTAAGGGTACGATAACATGTTTGGTGGATAGCTGACTCCCTCCAGTGCTTGTGCTTGCCTTCTACTTACTACCCTGCTACAATAATCACAGCCAATGGAGCTTCCAGATCTCACAGAGAGGAAAGATGCCATCCCCAATCTCACACAACAGTTTTGGACCTGATAATTGTTTTTTTAGACAGCTAGCACCACATGATGACAGCCAGAACACCGAGATTGCCTGGACTAAGTTTTCCTCAAAGTTCAGGTAGGTGAATGGGGCAGTTGAGAAAATTGTGGTAGATTCAAGCACCAAACCATGCCTGCTATCAAACAAATCTGATACTTTACAATGAATGTGTAAAATACAAGTCCACTTTACATTGAAAAGTAACCTGGTAGGATGGCACCTAGAGGTATCTACTGTGTGCTGACACTGCTGGATTAGGTTAGCATTTTAATCTTCAGGTTTTCTTTAAGACTTGAGGTTTGAGATACAGGGGGTCCTATTATGATTCCACTAGGAGGTAATATTGTATGTTATTCCATCCCTGTGAGCTCTTATTTAATATGACTAAATGTTAACCATTTCTTGTCAGTAATTGCCGTTTTCTTTGACAGCTGTCAATAATGGCTATTTTATAGTAACCACCTAAATTGAAGTTGATAGATTTTAAAGGGAAGTAAAAAAACACAGATATGTAGATGGGCTAATTAAAATGCATTATAGAATCTGTCCGTAGGATTTTGGAGACCTCTAGTTTTAAACTGCAAAGAGGAATCATAGAAAACCAACTGAGCAGACCTTACAAGAATCAGCATATGGACCCCTCAAAATTATATATTTTCTGTGAAAAAGAAAGAAATGGAATTACACAGAGACATTGATTATTATTATACAGTGCAGCATGTTCCTTTTTAGAGGGGGAAAGATTTTTCCATTCAAACATGAAATGCTGTTTTAAAGAGTCAGGCTTAAAGGTTATGTAATTATACCTATTTAATATGTGGGCAGGGGGCTTTCAGAATCTCCTCTGGGAACTCCTCGTCCTCAGCATGTACACTGCACGATGAAAGTACCTTTTCAGGCACAACAGCGCAATTCAGGCTGTCACACGGCAGGGGAAAAAAAATCAGAATCAGGGTCTATTCTTTAATAGAAAGCAATACTGTAGTTTAAATTAGCAAGCAGCTGCTGAACTGCTATTTAAATCAGTGTTTGCACTGACATTCCCAAAAAAGTGTTTTTTTTCTCCCCTTTTTAATTATACTGTCAGTGCAGCACGCTGCTCCTCAAAATCCTTCTGATTTAGACCTTTTAATAGAAAGTGACAATTCAAACTGCCATGTTAGCAGCATACGTGGTGCTTAGCGTTACTACTCGACTGATGCCGTTGCTGGCTGAAGACCAAGTTGTTAAGCGGAAAAAAAAGGTGCATGAGGGGGGTAAGAACCAGTCAAATCACTATTCAAGACTGAAGCACTTAATATAATGACCTTTATCATGATGAACTGATTAGCTGTTGATGTGGAGGAAATATATCATTTCATGCAAGCTACATTGCAACTTAACAATTAATGTCCATTTATTGTCAAGTGAAACCAAATAATTAAGCTGTGGTAACCCTTACAGTGCCAGAGTGTAGCGGCAAAAACAAATAATTAAGCTGTCCTGACCCCTCAGAAGCCATAAGGTTGATGAAAATGGTTAATTTTGTTAATTGCAGATTTAATTCATATTTGGCTTCTCACTGATGTAGCATAGCAAAGAAAAAAAATGGGGAAGGTAAAATGTCAAGTGTGTAGCTCCAAAGCTGGAAAGGTTGGCAGCAGATCAGACCCGGGCACATAAGTGATGTAGAAAGAGAAGAAAAATACCCACCTTCTGAAAATGATATTCATGGTACCTAGTTTTCTATATCTAGGGGGATTATTGAAAATAATTGTGACCTTTTCAGGAAAATATGCCAGCCAGACTGATTTATCTTAATTCTCTCTTGTGTATTTGAGCACAACTAATAATTATATAATATATACTATACCTATAAAGTAATTTTTTTTTTATATATATATATATATATATATATTTTTTTTTTTTTTTTCATTTTGGCCAGCATTAAAGAATAAACACGATTGTTGTAAGCAGTCCTATAGGTGACCGTCAAATATTTTTGTAATAAAAAGGAACAGTACACTAACCGTGTCCACACAATTTAGCTGATTCATCTTCCCCTCTTGGGAGCTGAATTGGAGTATCTGTTCTCCCTCTGTCACACTATCTTAGAGTTACTACTGTGTATAATGTATTATATAAAGTAAAAATGAGGCAGTGAGACCCCATCTCATTGGACTTTGAATGTTAAAAAAACCTATGAGTGATTTAATGTGATGACATAAACTATATCAAAATAATGTGCTTTGTTTTGAGTGAGCTGACTTCTTAGTGGTTTGTTCTATTCCTTTTTGAAAAAAAAAAGGAGAGAATGGTAAGAGATAAAGGGAGTTGCAGCTGTGACATGTTTATAATTAGCAATTGTAAAACCCCTAGCCGGGATGGGGAGGGGGGTGCACTGGGCTAGGAGGCAAGAAGAATTTGCAAGCCAGTACTAATAGGATATTTTGGGTTGGAACCCTGAGTTGAAATGTGTCACAATTCAGACATCATGGAGTCTGGCAGAGGCAAGTCACCCAGCATCAACTTATTCTGTGGCTCTGAGAAGTCATGTGAACAAATGCTAAGATCTGCAAAGGAAGCACACTCTGCATAGTACACTTTTCACCCAGAAATATGTACCTTTCATGATGGCTACTTATTTGTGTTTAACTGGCATGACAAAGGTTCCATGTAATACATACCACCCCCCCCCCCCCTTCAAAATTAGGCCCTGTCCTCATGGGCCAAGTAACATGACAAACGTTCTCTAGTTCACAAGAGCAAAGTATTCCATGAGACATAAAGAATTGGTAAAATGTAAGGAAACAGCATAATAGTAAATATGCAGCATACTACATAATAAATGCTTGATTGGTTGGGGTGCAATAAACTTTGTACATTACGTTCAGGAGACTGTTATCAGGCCAAAAGAAACCGTTAGGTAACAGAACTTGTACAACATGCAACATGCAAAACAAATATTGTTTACTGCAAATAAGGTTAAAGTGTAGTATTTCCCATTAAGCATCTCCTACACGGTAAACAGAAACAGCAAATGCAGTATCCTAGGTTAATGAGCATCATCTCTGGGGAGATGACCCTCCACAGCATCATCAGCAATAATTAGTAGCCAACCAAACCACCGTAATGTTCTTAAACTAAAGTCCATGACCTGAGTTCAAATTTTACTATGAAATCCCTTAAGGGTATACATGTAAACACAGAGCTTGATTTTAAATAATCAGAATACTCCAAGAAGAAGCCATAATCTTGACATGCCATCATCTTTCTAAACCCTGGAAAAAAACAGAGAGATATATCCTATCCAACCTAAACCCTAACTACAACAACTGTGCATATCAGCACAATTCCCTGAATAAGGGCAAAGAACATTTTGCAATGTCATCCTTGAAAAAGTCACGTGACTGTGATGTAACACGTGGGAGGAGCCAAGGACGCTCTTTGCAGATCAGCAGAATCACACAGTGTACTGCAGTGAATCTGCTCCTGTCTAAGGTGGCTGACTGCTATAGTAAAACCTGCATATGCCTTATCATTATAAGGCACACGTGAGTGGATTGAAGTTTGCCTGTGTACCTTGGTATCCTAACTATTGCACAATGATTGGTTTTTTCTCTTATCTGCCTGTCAAATGAGATCTGTTTATGATTCTCACATTGGTTGTGAACAGAAGCAAAAGAAACATTGTTACTATAAAGGTCAATGAGCACCGTAATTAAGCAAGTGTTTTTAAACAGCTTTGCTAGTGGGACCGGATCAAAGCTCTATACTAATCGGATTCTACACTTGTATAATTGAACCTTATGAATACATACCTATATATTTATTTTTATGTGGATTTTTTATGTGGATTTTTTTACACATTTGGTGTCACTAATTTTTTTATAATTTTACACTATTTTGATTGCTGGATTTTTTAGGAATTTTTACTCACCGCTGGAGTTATTTGAGTATTTATATTTATTCATATATATTCATTTTTATGCACATTGTGAAGCGCTTCAAATATCATTATTTATAATTTGACTTATCATTGTATGTTATCCACATTGCATGGCTTGTCATGTATGTTTGAATGCAGGTTGCTCCCTGTCTTGTGCAACAGTTCAGCTTTAAATTCAAGTTTCTTGACAGTAAGCATACTGAAAAGTCAGTCCATAGAGCACAACAACAGACGAGGGCAGCAAACAAACACAACAGCTCATCTGTAGAAACTGGGAACATAGACCTGTACCATCTTTCCGTCAGGGCCCCATGTGTTAATGAACCACTTCTGGTCCCTGCGTCCAGCTTTATTTATAACTACCTTATCCCTATAAATGAAATGTCCCAGGCTCCAACTGGCTCAGAACCTTTGCTAGAAAACAGGGGAATCTGGGTTTCTACAGGGTTTCACAGGGTTTCTCGATATGCTCTGCTCGACTCTACTGCAGACATACCCCACTGTCTTGAGTGCCAGCCCTGAAGTAGTGGTAGTAGGCACAGCAGTGGTAATGAGCAGAGGACTAAATGAGACTTCCTGCCTCTAGGCAATATCAAACTCTGGCCCCCCATTGTGCACAGCCCTGAAAGCTGGTAGGTGGCTGGTTATGAAGCAACAGCCCCAATAGCGGTTCTCCACCGTGCCCACAACAAGACCAGGCTGACATTACTGCAGTGGGTCTCCAGCTGTTCTAACCACAAATGCTTTGCTCCTCACAGAGTTCCCAGTGATAGACATCAGTAACCTCACAACCATGTCTGTTAGGTAGTCCTGGGCCTTAGCTAGCTGGTCCAAATACCCTGGTGTATCCGTACCTCCTGCTCCCATTATTGCTTGGTAAGCAGAGAAACGATATTGTACCATATTAGTTCACCTGCTCCACATGGCAGCTCTTTCTAAGTGTACAGAACTAGAGCTCTGCCTCTTCTCCAGTACTCTGGTGCCAGGCTTCTCCCGCTCTATAGGCAGACTCCTCGTGCATCAGGAGTTAACTCTTTTGTGTCCACTGGAAAATGTACCTCCCACCAGCATCTATTTTCCAGAGCAAACTCAGTTTTTCCCCAACTCCTCGATATTTCTATCAGTTGCTATCGGTGATGGCATCATATACTGCAAGGATTTTCAAGGACAAGCCCCGAAATGTAGCGCTACACTCGTAGGGGTGTTGGTAATAGCTTGTTCTTCCATAATAGACTATATATGCGTAAACAATTAGCGCAGTGTAAATTATAAATTGTGATAAAAAAATATAATTAAATAAAAACTATTTGCTGCTATGCACCAATAGTGCTTTCCACCACACCATATAAATATTCTCAAACAAAGAGTACAGCACAAATTGTCTGTGAAACCACCTCAATCAAATTCCAAATTGTCTTACAAGTCCATCTCAATCAAATTAAACTTGTGAAAATCTTCCGTGTTTCTTATTGCTACTTGAACCAATCAGTGCAGTCTAAGTGCTCATGTTTTTTTGTGGACCTCAAAATTAATCAAGGGCAATAACATCAATATCAGCTCAATATGATGTCATCGTGGGCATCACGTAGTCACCTCTTGAGGACAGGGAGTTATGTGCTTCCAGTAAACAGCACTTATTGTCTTCACACCAGTATCTGGACTACACAAACATGGCAGCCGCAGTCATGGGACTGTAAGTGATGTCATTGTAGGTGTGGTTACCCTAATGCCCCGTACACACGGTCGGACTTTGTTCGGACACTCCGACAACAAAATCCTAGGATTGTTGGCTCAAACTTGTCTTGCATACACACGGTCACACAAAGTTGTCACAAAATCCGATCATTCTGAAAGCGGTGACGTAAAACACATACGTCGGGACTATAAACGGGGCAGTGGCCAATAGCTTTCATCTCTTTATTTATTCTGAGCATGCGTGGCACTTTGTCCGTCGGATTTGTGTACACACGATCGGAATTTCCGACAACGAATTTTGTTGTCGGAAAATTTTATATCCTGCTCTCAAACTTTGTGTGTCGGAAAATCCAATGGAAAATGTGTGATGGAGCCTACACATGGTCGGAATTTCCGACAACAAGGTCCTATCACACATTTTCCGTTGGAAAATCCGACCGTGTGTACGGGGCATTAGAGGACCAGAACGAATGTGCTCTGTACACAGCCACATAGCAAACAGGATGTTATACATACATGTATAATATAAGAACGTATACTGAACAATAAAAAATATATACTAATATATAAATTGATATGATTAATTATTAACAATTAATAAACATTTCTGGACTAAAACCATATCCGAACAGCAACCATACCCCTATGGAGATAACTTCTAACCAATCTATACTAATTAATTTGTTAGGGAAAGGACCTTCCGAATCTTATCTATAACTTGGAACTACAAGAATTAGCCCATACTCTTCCTAACATTTGGGATAACTAATATTGGGAATGTATAAAAAAATATGATCGGTATATACATACATGCATACATACATGGGGCTGATCCACCAATTCCCCATACATATAAAGATACATACATCGGGCCAATACCTCAAAACCCACAAGATGTGACAAGGGCTCAATGACTCAGGGACAACCAATATAAACTACAAACTACATTGTACAATGTAGCAGATATAACTGGATGAATCTTAGAGAAACCAGTGGCAAGACACTTTGCCAAACATCATAAGTATAAATGGGATCTGCTACATTATCAGGCACGTGCTAGGATACACCCCACCCCCAGAGGAGAGGATTTTGACAATACAATTATGCAGGAAGAAGTCAAATGGATAGTAAACCTGAATGCAACATCAAGTCTAGGGCTGAATGATGATATTAGCTATGCTCCATTTTTGAAAGATGATTAATGCAATCCTCCATACTTAAAGGGGTTGTAAACCCTCATGGTTTTTCACCTTAATGCATTCTATGCATTAAGGTAAAAACCCTTCTGTAGTGCTGCAGCCTCCCAGCCCCCCCGTTTTACTTACCTGAACGCTGTCATCCTCCGGCCGGGAACAAACATACCAGCTCTAGCTGGTGTCTCGCGTCCTGACTGGGTACATTCATAGCAGTGCAGCCATTGGCTCCCGCTGCTGTCAATCAAATCCAATGAAGTGGTGCTGGGGGGCAGGGCCGAGTCCTGCATTCTGTGTGAATGGACACAGATGCAGGACTCGGGAACTCGCCCGCACGAATGTCCACCTTAGGAGAACCTTCTCCAACATGGACACTGGATGCGGGGAGGAGCCACCAGCGCCGCTGAGGGACCCCAGAACAGGAGGATCAGGCCACTCTGTGCAAAACGAAATGCACAATCGAGGTAAGTATGACATGTTTGTTATTTAAAAAAAAAAAAAAAACAAGGGTTTACAACCCCTTTAACTTTTTTTGTCTTAATCTGTCAGAGAGGTTACCTGGTTGCGCGCCGGGGTGCGTTGGTGCTCGTGTCTCTGTGTGTACTGGGGCGCGTGTTCCTGGGGACACTGGCGTGTCTGGTCTGACCGGCCGTGGCGTGCAGGGTGGCGTTGGGGTGTGCGTGCGTACGCGCATTCGCGCTGACGCGCGTCCCGGCTAGCGCGCGTTCGCCTATGGGCGTTACCGCGGGCATGCCCAGTGGTGTTGGCGTGCACGCCGGTGTCGGGGGCATGCTCGGGCGCGTGTGGCGGCGCTTTGGCGAATCGGCGCATGCACGAGCTCGGCGTTTTGGCGCCAATCAGCCTATTTAAGTCTGCCTCTATCCCTGTTCGGTGCTGCCTGATCAACAGCTCTGTGTCTAGTTCCGTGATCCTCTCTGTGTTCCTGTATCTCTGAAGTTTGACCCGTTGTGACCCGGCTTGCCTTTTGGACCTCCCTTGATTGCTGCCTGAACCCGACCCCGGCTTGTTTGACCTTGTTTCTGCCTGCTCCCTTTGTACCGTTGCTGCCAGCCCGCTGCCGACCTCTGCCTGTGTGTGACCAGCCTGATAAGCTCCTGCTCAGCATCAGTTCCAGCATACCTGAAGCTCTACCGGTTGCCTGTAAGACCACCCTGCTCCAGGACTCTAACATCAGGCCCTCATACCACTCCGCATTCGCGGGCCTCCTGTTTACTCTATCAGAGGCCCCGAATTGGATACGTAAGGGAGCCTACCCTCTGCCCAAGCGGACTCACCTGTCTGGTAAGTGTGGGACTTGACAGTATCAGGCAGCCATGACTGAGTCCGGGCAGGGGGCCTCCCCCATGGATGAACTTTGCAGGCACCTAGCCGGCCTCACCCAAGCCGTCACAAGCTTACAGGAGGGCTATACCAGACTGGAAGGACAGGTCCAGGCCCTCTCAGCCTCCCCTCCGGGAGCAGCACCTGCTAATCCTGCCTCAGCGCCCTCTGTAGTAATGCTCCCACCAGAGCCCAGGGTGCCTACACCTGAAAAATTCTCCGGAGAACGTTGCAAGTTCCGGGCGTTCAGCAACGCATGCAAACTTTATTTTGCCTTACAACCCCGTACGTTTTCCTTGGAGGCCACCAAAGTGGGGTTCGTCATATCTCTGTTGTCCGGCCAGCCTCAGACCTGGGCCCACCACCTGCTGGAGCAAAAGGCCAGATCTCTGGATTCCTTGAATGACTTTTTCATAGCAATGTCTCAGTTGTACGAGGACCCCCAGTTAACAGCCACGGCAGAAGCCGCCTTGCACTCCCTTCAACAAGGCCGCAGAGCGGCCGAAGATTACACTGTGGAGTTCAGGTGTTGGAGCTCTGATACGGAGTGGAATGACGCGGCTTTGCGTCACTAATACCGGCTGGGGTTGTCGGACCCTCTTAAGGACGAATTGGCACGGGTAGGGGTACCTCAGACACTAGAGGAGCTTATCAACTTGACAATTCAAATTGACCGCTGCCTCAGAGAGAGACGTTCTGAGAGGTCTGTTGGCCATCCACGCCTCACTTGGATGCTACCCAGGGCTCCTAGTGCCCCGAACCAAGCTCCGCCTGTCCCGACTGTTCCAACACTGGAGGCTCCTGAGCCCATGCAGCTGGGACTGCTCCGTCCCTCTCTGACCCCAGAAGAGAAGACACGTAGACGCACACTCAACCTGTGCCTGTACTGTGGAGAGTCTAGACACTTTGCAAGAGCATGCCCCAATAAGAGACGTAAGTGCCTGCCGTCCTCCTCGTTGTGTGCACCTGTTTTTCCTAGATCCGGTAACCACTTAACACTTTCCGTTGTATTACAGTTACCTGGAAGGAACATCCCAGTACCGGTCATCATTGATTCGGGAGCATGTAGCCGATTCATTGACCGGACCTTCATTGAAGATCATCATATTCCTACTCAAACCAAGGCCCAGGGATTGGCAGTTTTCTTAGCGGAAGGCTCCATCCTCAGCTCCGGTCCTGTTACCTAGGAAACTGTTCCTCTACTAGCCACCATTGGCCCGGAACACCAGGAACTTTTACGCCTGGATGTCATCTCCTCTCCCCTCTTCCCAATTATCTTAGGAATGCCTTGGCTACAGGCTCAAAATCCCAGTATCAACTGGTCCACGGGCAAAATCCAGTTTTCATCCGAATATTGCAAGCAACACTGTTTACAGCGGACCCCTATGTCATCCTCTCAATGCCTGTGCCTAGATTCAGAAACCAAGTCTTACCAAAATCTTCCCGAACCTTACCGGGATTTCCTGGATGTATTCAGCAAAAAGGGGGCAGAAACTCTTCCAGTACATAGACCCTACGATTGCCCGATAGAACTCTTACCTGGAACTGAAGTTCCCTTCGGGAGGATTTTTCCCTTAACTGAGCAGGAGCTGGGCACCTTGAAAGTCTATATAGACGAAAACCTAAAGAAAGGATTCATTCGTCCCTCCACATCTCCAGCAGGTGCAGGCATCTTTTTCGTAGAGAAGAAAGATCACTCTTTACGTCCCTGCATCGATTACCGGGAACTCAATAAAATTACTATAAAAAACAGATATCCACTACCTCTGGTTCCCGAATTATTTCAGAGATTAGGATCTGCTACCGTCTTCACCAAGCTGGACCTCCGTGGAGCCTACAATTTGATCCGCATAAGAGAGGGGGACGAATGGAAGATGGCCTTTCGTACTCGATTCGGGCACTACGAGTACCTCGTCATGCCCTTTGGTCTGTGCAATGCGCCAGCCACATTCCAGCACTTCGTCAACGATGTCTTTCATGATTTTCTGGACCTATATGTCATCATTTATCTGGACGATATCCTGGTTTTCTCTGCTTCCCTGACTGACCACCGCAAACATGTGCGAAATGTACCTACCCGACTTAGACAACATGGGCTTTATGCCAAACTCGAAAAATGCGAGTTCGAGCTCCAATCCATCCAGTTCCTAGGCTTGGTCATTTCCCCTGACGGTATCAAAATGGATCCGCGAATAGTATCCGCTATCTTGGATTGGCCTGCACCTATAGACAAGAAAGGAGTACAGCGTTTTATTGGCTTCACCAATTTCTATAGGAAATTCATTAAAGGATTCTCTTCAATTATAACTCCCATTACGGAACTCATCAAACAGGGAATCCGGTTCTGCTGGACCCCTAAGGCGCAAGTGGCCTTTGAAAGACTCAAAGCTCTGTTTACGTCAGCCACTATCCTCAAACATCCCAACCCTGCCTTGCCTTTCGTCTTAGAAGTGGATGGTTCCGAAGTCACGGTTGGAGCCGTGCTCTCACAAAGACAAGGTGCCAAAGCACTCCTGTACCCTGTGGGATTCTTCTCATATAAACTCTCCTCTTCCGAGAGGAATTATGACGTGGGAGATCGGGAACTTCTAGCCATTAAAGCAGCTCTGGAGGAATGGCGCTATCTCCTGGAAGGTGCAGCTCACCCCATTTTGGTCTACACGGACCATAAAAATTTAGAATACCTAAGGACAGCTAAGAGATTGAAACCCCGGCAGGCCAGATGGGCACTTTTTTTTTCCCGATTTGTTTTTCATATCACCTACAGACCCGGATCCAAGAATGTCAAATCCGACGCCCTTTCCTGAATATATCCTGATTCAGAGAAGACCCTGTCTCCAGACACCATCCTCCCCTCTGGGAATTTCCTGATCTTACAGGAGGACCTAATCTCTCAGATCAGACGATCCTCTATGGGAATGTCAGCACCTGCTGAAGCTTGTACCAAAGATGGGCTGTTCTGGTACAAAAATAAAATTGTGGTCCCTGAGGAGCTAAAAGTACGGGTGTTAAGCTTGTGCCATGATCACAAACTGGCCGGTCACTTCGGTACACGGAAGACAATTGATCTTGTCCAACGCACCTTTTGGTGGCCTCACCTTACTAAGGACTGCAAGGAATACGTTGAATCCTGTAATACTTGCGCCAGAAGCAAGAGTAGCCGGACAAGAGCATGGGGTCTGTTGAGATCATTACCAGTCCCAGAGAGACCGTGGGCCATGATTTCAATGGACTTTATCATTGAACTCCCCCCATCAGAAGGTTTTTCTTCCATTTTTTTTGTGGTAGATAAGCTGTCTAAAATGGACCATTTCCTCCCCATGAAGGGCACCCCTTCGGCTATGGAGACCACTTCCATCTTTATTAAGAAGATCATCAGACTGCACGGAGTACCAAGCAATATAGTTTCCGACAGAGGCGTCCAGTTTACCTCCAGATTCTGGAAAGCCCTTTGTGGCACCCTGGAAATCGAATTATCATTTTCCTCGGCCTATCATCCCCAGTCAAATCAACAAACCGAGAGGACGAATCAGACCTTGGAGCAATACCTCCGCTATTTCTCCCAGGATGATTGGGCTTCCCTGCTTCCCATCGCGGAGTTCTCTTACAACAACTCACTACACTCAGCTACCAATCAGTCACCATTTTATGCCAACTATGGTTTCCATCCATCCTTCTTGCCTGGATCTATTCCCGAGTGCCCTGTCCCTGCAGTATCCGAAACCTTGGACTTTTTCTCAAACAACAACAAATTACTGCAGGATACCATGACCAAAGCTCAAGAAGATTACAAGAGAATCTTTGACAGGAAGAGACGGGGAGAACTCGTTCTGGAATCAGGCAATTCTGTCTGGTTATCTACCGCTAACCTTAAGTTGGCCTGTCCGTCCAGAAAACTAGGCCCTAAATACTTGGGTCCTTTCTCGATTAAAAGAAAAATCAACAATGTGGCATATGAACTTGACCTTCCTAACACCCTGAGGATACACCCAGTCTTCCACGTGTCCCTCTTGAAGCCGGTCACCCCCAACTCTTTTTCTGGCCGTAGTATTGGCCCACCCAAGCTATCTTAGTTAATGGCGAAGAGGAGTTTGAGGTGGAGGCAATTTTAGATTGCAGAAGAAGACGCAATCAAGTTCAATATCTTGTAAAATGGAGGGGCTATGGACCCGAAGACAATTCGTGGGAACCAGAAAGTAACTTGCATGCCAGAGAACTTCTACAGTCTTTTAAAACTTCTCATGCCTCAAAGATGGCCCAGCTGGGCATCCGGAGTCTGCCCTTGAGGAGGGGGCACTGTCAGAGAGGTTACCTGATTGGGCGCCGGTGCGCGCCGGGTGCGTTGGTGCTCGTGTCTCTGTGCATGCTGGGGCGCGTGTTCCTGGGGACACTGGCGTGTCTGGTCTGACCGGCCGTGGCGTGCAGGGTGGCGTCCGCGCTAGCGCCTTTGCCTATGGGCATTACCGCGGGCGTGCCCAGTAGTGTTGGTGTGCACGCTGGTGTCGGGGGCGCGCTCGGGCGTGTGCGGGGGCGCGGGGCACTTTGGCGAATCGGCGCGTGCACGAGCGCGGCGTTTTGGCGCCAATCAGCCTATTTAAGTCTGCCTCTATCCCTGTTCGGTGCTGCCTGATCAACAGCTCTGTGTCTAGTTCCGTGATCCTCTCTGTGTTCCTGTATCTCTGAAGTTTGACCCGTTGTGACCTTTTGGACCTCCCTTGATTGCTGCCTGAGCCCGACCCCGGCTTGTTTGACCTTTTTTCTGCCTGCTCCCTTTGTACCGTTGCTGCGAGCCCGCTGCCGACCTCTGCCTGTGTGTGACCAGCCTGATAAGCTCCTGCTCAGCATCAGTTCCAGCATACCTGAAGCTCTACCGGTTGCCTGTAAGACCACCCTGCTCCAGGACTCTAACATCAGGCCCTCATACCACTCCGCATTCGCGGGCCTCCTGTTTACTCTATCAGGGGCCCCGAATCGGATACGTAAGGGAGCCTACCCTCTGCCCAAGCGGACTCACCTGTCTGGTAAGTGTGGTACTTGACATAATCATTGAGATTTGAATTGTGTAAGGCATGGGTTTGGTAGATATGGAATGATATAACAGCGACATTATTAAAATGTCCTTTATACTATTAATGGTAATCTTATATCTATGTGCTTTAGTTCCTTTTTAAATGAATAGGTTCGGTTCTGCAGTCCCCATCTCAATTTTTTTATCTGTTTTCATACATGTTTCATACATGGGGACAGGACTCATCCTTCATCCTGTGTACCCAGGCTTCGATTCCATCTGAATGCCGGGTATTGATGCATGTGAACACCGGATGTGACAGAGCAGAGACATGTCACATCCAGTCCCCGATCACGGTGGCATTTGTGGCTGGAAGAGATGGGCAAACACATGGCATGACACATTCACCATTTCCCCAGGCCTCCACATGAGATCTGTTGGGCAGAAGGTTGGGGGGAACCTGCACATCCACCTTGGGCCAGATATGCGCTGCATCACAGGCTTGCAGCCCGGGATGCATGAGTGGTTTCCAGGGAAGGCGGAATCTCCATGCTTCATATATAAGGAACCAGATCACTATTCAACACTCTTTTGGTTTACCATGAGATAGATACATGCAATGTTGGACCTATCCTCTGTGCACACCCAGTGAAGGTAATCCTTTCATATTGGGGTTTTATGTTAAACCTTAATTATAGGGGGCGCAAGCGCGATGAGGGATGGCGGCTCTACATACATCCGCCGATCATGGAGGTTTAAACTCAGTCTGCAGGGCCAATTTTAACACAGGACACCCGATTTTCATCTGCACCCCTGCAGGACACCCTCGTGCATGCCGTCAGGCAGAAAGGCACGCGGTTGCCAGTCATAGGCAAACTATTGACAAACTATTTACTTCGGACAAAAGACAAGCACAAGATGTCCCAAGATGGCGCTCTCCACAGGCATCCCCTGCTGCCAAATGTGCTTCACCTGAGAAAGCTACTGCACAGCAAGAAAGTAAATACCACTCTCAACTTACTAAGGCTGATCTAGATGCCAGTCTTTCTGCTATCTATGATAAATTAGTTAACAAGTTCCAGAGTGAACTGCACAAAACCACCAGCACATTAAAGCAGGAGATAGCCTCCCTGGGAGGACGCACAGACATATTGGAAACTAAACATGATGAACGATCCCTTGCACACAATGATTTAAGGAAGGATTTTGAGCTCCTTACAGATAACTGCTCCTATCTTCAAGCTCAAGTTGAAGATATGAACAACAGAAATCGCAGGAACAATTTAAGACTCCGTGGAATTCCAGAGTCAGTCACAGAATTGATGCCTGCTGCTACCAAGCTGTTTCAATCTCTCCTTCCTAAAACTCCTCCATCTTGATTCATGTGTGACAGAGCCCTTCATCCCAAACCCCCTCCTGACAAACCACCAAGAGATATCATCTTTTGTATGAAGGATTTTATTACAAAGAAGAATATCTTGAGAGCCTCAAGAAACTTGCACAATATAGAGTTATATGGCACAAAGATACAGATATTCCCTGATATCTCTCAAGCCACACTAGAGAGAAGACGCAAGATGAAAGAAATCACATCTATTCTGCAATCAGCCCATATAGGATACAGATTGGGATTTCCATTTAAACTAACAGTGCCTCATAATGGAACCACATACACGGTTCTAAACATCGCTGAAGACAAAGATCTGCTGGTCAAGTTGGTATTACTCAACCCAGAATTAAAACCAAGACCTTCATCCACACCACATTCATCACCCATCTGGGCTACCCCTTCTTCAAGACAGGATCAAAGAAGAGTAAGACAAACCCTAAGAAATGTGTTCCCATATTATAAACTACAAGCAAGATGGAAGAAACATTCTCCAACCCCAGCAAGCTAAATAAAATAATTTAAAGAAAATAAACTTTTTTTCTTTATTACTCTCTTCAGGTCACTTGCATTGACTAAAAGTTTATGAAAAAGTAGCCGCAGAATGACCACATTGAAACTTGAATTTTTGAATTTTTTTTACCCCCCCCCCCCCCTTTTTAACACCAAAAATTCCACACCAGTGATGGAGTACCTATGAAACTCCTCTCCCATCTCTCCCCCTCCCCAACCTTTTTTTTCTATTATTATTATTATTATTATTATTATTATTATTATTATATTGTGTCTTCCACTAACTATATCTTTCAACATATAGGTCCTCTAATATATTTTAAAGTAATGGTTTAAAGGACATATAACATAATAGCATGCACGCTTTTTCGATCTGAGAAACTAGAAATTGAGATTTGGTGAGACTCTCCGCCTCCGTTTGATCGCCCTCCAACTCACACCTGGAAGTCTTCTCATGGTTTGTATAACTCTATTTTTAGCACTTTTTATTCTATTTTTTGGGGTCCACTATGATTGGACTCCCCGGGTGAGTTATCGTTATGTTTTAGTCCAAATTTACTTGTTTTTTGGCCAAACTTCTTTTTACAGTTTGCTCACCAGTTATCAGGTTATAAGTTTTTTTAACACTTATATTAAGTTTTTTTTTACAAATTATCTGATTTAAAAAGGTCAACCATAGATAACTTACTGTTAAGATTGCTATATCTAATGATGTTGTATACAGGTGATAAAATATACTATATCATAGGGAAGTACAGATTTTTTTCACATGTTATATAATAATTTCATCGATGACAACGATTAAACCAATAATCTTTTCACATTATTTTGCTAGTGTGCTTTGCCCGGGGCGTTGTGAGCTATATCTATCACCCTATATACATATTACTATTACCTACCACCTAATCAATGGGACTTAGGGTGATATCTCACAATGCCCAGGGCATTAACTCACCTCAAAAGAGGAAAAAAGCATTTCGTCATTACAAAAGATTTGGGGCTGACATTATTCTGTTGCAGGAAACCCACTTTGCAACAGAAAGACACCCTAAGTTTTTTGATAAGAGTAATGCTCCATACACACGATCGGAATTTCCGTCAGAAAAACCTTGGATGATTTTTCCGACAGAATTCCGCTCAAGCTTGCCTTGCATATACACGGTCACTAGGGATGAGCCGAGCACCCCCCAGTTCAGTTAGCACCAGAACCTGCGAACGGACTGAAAGTTTGAGCGAACTTTAGAACACCATTAAAGTCTATGGGAATCGAACGTTCGAAATTAAAAGTGCTAATTTTAAAGGCTAATATGCAAGTTATTGTCCTTAAAAGGGTTTGGGGACTCGGGTTCTGCCCCAGGGGACATATATCAATGCAAAAAAAAGTTATAAAAACAGTCGTTTTTTCGGGAGCAGTTATTTTAATGACGCTTAAAGTGAAAAAAAAAGTAAAATATTCCTTTAAATATCGTACCTGGGGGGTGTCTATAGTATGCCTGTAAAGTAGCGCGTGTTTCCCGTGCTTAGAACAGTCCCTGCACAAAATGACATTTGTAAAGGAATAAAAGTAATTTAAAACTGCTTGCGGCTTTAATGTAATGTCGGGTCCCGGCAATATGGATGAAAATCAGTGAGACAAACGGCATGGGTACCCCCCCCCACGTCCATTACCCGTCCTTTGGGTCTTGTATGGATATTAAGGGGAACCCCGCACCCAAATTAAAAAAAGGAAAGGTGTGGGGCCCCCAGGCCCTATATACTCTGAACAACAGTATACAGGCGGTGCAAACAAGACAGGGACTGTAGGTTTGTTGTTAAGTAGAATCTGTTTGTAATTTTGAACTGGTACATTTTTAAAGTGTAGCTCCAGCCAAAAAATCAAATCTATTTTTAAGCTTTTTGGAAAACATAGGGAAGGGTTATCACCCCTGTAACATTTGTTTTGCTGTCTGTGCACCTCTTCAGAAGATTTCACCTCACTTTCTGTCCCAATGACAAATGTTTTTTGAAAATTTGGGGTTTTTGGTGAAACAAAGATTGGTGATAAAGCATCAGTGGTGAGGAGACACGTTTTTCCCATATTAACTCTTACAGGAGAGAATTTCCCTTCCTAGGGGTAGATTTCATCTCACTTCCTGTTGTCTCCTTCTGTTTGCAAGTAGGAGTCGTTTGAAAGTTGGATGTTTGAAAGTAGGGGCCTGCCCTATATACTCTGCAGAAATTGGGGCCTTAGGTGTTGGTGTTGCCACAACACTGTAAGCCCTCACAGTTACTCTTGGTGGGCGCAGTAACAGGCCCTGCTGTGAAATATTAGATCAAGAATTGTAATTACATGCCATTGTTGAACAGTGGTAGAAAAATTGGGCCTTTGGTGGTGCTGGTGCCACAACACTGTAAGTCCTCACAGTTATTCTTGGTGGGCGCTGGAACGGGCCCTGCTGTGAAATATTATATCAAGAATTGTAATTACATGCACCTGTTGAACAGGGGCAGAGAAATTGGGCCTTTGGTGGTGGTGGCGGTGCTGGTGCCACAACACTGTAAGCCCTCACAGTTACTCTTGGTGGGCAGAAAAATTGGTTCTTAGGCACTGGTGCCACAACACTGCAACCCCTCACAGATGCTATAGTTGGAGTGCAAGAATGAGCCCTGCTGCAAAGTATTGCATCAAAAATTGTAATTATACGCCCCTGTTAAACAGGGGCAGAAAAATTGGGCCTTGGGCACTGGTGCTGGTGCCACAACACTGCAACCACTCACAGATACTCTAGTTGGAGTGCAGGAATGAGCCCTGCTGCAAAGTATTGCATCAAAAACTGTAATTAGATGCCCCTGTTAAACAGGGGTAGAAAAATTGGGCCTTAGCCACTGCTGCCACAACACTGCAACCTCTCACAGATACTATAGTTGGAGCGCAGGAATGAGCCCTGCTGCAAAGTATTGCACCAAAAATTGTAATTACACGTCCCTGTTAAACAGGGGCAGGAAAAGTGGGCCTTAGCCACTGCTGCCACAACACTGCAACCCCTCACAGATACTATAGTTGGAGTGCAGGAATGAGCCCTGCTGCAAAGTATTGCATCAAAAACTGTAATTATACGCCCCTGTAAAACAGGGGCTGAAAAATTGGGCCTTGGGCACTGGTGCCACAACACTGCAACCCCTCACAGATACTCTAGTTGGAGCGCAGGAATGAGCCCTGCTGCAAAGTATTGCATCAAAAATTGTAATTACATGCCCCTGTTAAACAGGGGCAGAAAAATTGGGTCTTAGCCACTGGTGCCAGTGCCCAGAACCAAAAATATACTTACAAGCTATCAGCATGAAAATTGAGGCGGAAGAGGATTGCCACTCAGCATAACAGGATAGTCACTCAGCATCAGCATAGGCAGTCTTGAAGGGATCTCACATTAAAAAAACATTGTTCGGTTACATCAGCATCAGGTGCTTGGTAGCTGGTGATCCAAGACTAATTCATTTTTATAAAGGTCAGCTGATCGACCGATTCGGTGGACAAGCGCACCCTGTGATCGGTTACAAAACCTCCAGCAGCACTGAATGTGCGTTTCAAAAGAACGCTGGATGCAGGACAGGCCAGTAGCTTAATTGCATACTGTGCAAGCTCTGGCCAGTGATCCATTCTTAAGACCCAGTAACCCAGAGGATTTTCGGTGGGAAAGGTGTCCAAGTCTGATC
The DNA here is from genome assembly GCA_037952925.1 of Lithobates clamitans. NCBI lineage: Eukaryota > Metazoa > Chordata > Amphibia > Anura > Ranidae > Lithobates > Lithobates clamitans. Next base: position 962,854 of record JBBGZY010000286.1, read on the forward strand.
TTGCCCCTAGGTATTCCTGCATCATGTGAATCAGACGCTGGCGATGGTTGCTGGAACCGATCATACCTTGGGGCTGCGGACTAAAAAACTGTCTGAACGCATCGGTCAGACGGCCGCCTTCTCCACCGCTCCTTCAGTGACTGACCGAAGCCTCAGCAACACGTTGTCCAGGAGGACCAGGAAATTGTAACCTCCCAGGCTCTGGAAATGCGTTGCACAAACCTTTCTGCAAGGCCTCCTGAAGATGTTTCATCCTCTGCTCCCTCTGCGATGGCAAGATAAGGTCTGCCACCTTACCCTTGTAACGTGGATCAAGGAGGGTTGCCAGCCAGTAATGATCCCTCCCCTTGATACCACGAATACGGGGATCCTTCTGCCGGCTTTGCAGGATCAGGGAGGCCATGCAGCATAGGTTTGCTGAGGCATTCGGTCCAGAGTCCTCTGGGTCACTAAGGACGACATGATCCGCAGCCACCTCCTCCCAGCCACGTACAATTCCATGGGTTTATTCGGACTGTAAATGATCCCTTGAAGACTGCTGCTGATGCTGAATGCCAGGCTCCACCTCCATGCTGACACAATCCTCTTCCTCCTCCTCCTCCCTCTGTGTGATCGGCGGGCACGCAGGAACACTGTCTGGATAAAGGGGGCTTGAGAGGTCTCAAGCACCGCATGGCATCTTTTTGCCTGCGTGCTTGCGTAGCCCCTTGAACACCTACAGAGCACTGCTAGTTCCGAGAACAGAAAAAGAAGAGGAGGGGGTGGAGGAGAGACGTGTGGCAGAATCACCACTAGTAGAATTTTGTAGGCGTGGTGGCGGAACAACCTCCAACACTACTGCACCCTGTCCTGCATCCATCCCAGCTGCCAGAAGAGTCACCCAGTGCGCGGTGAAAGATAGGTAACGTCCCTGTCCATGCCTGCTGGACCATGAGTCAGTGGTAATATGCACCTTACCACTGACCACCCTGTCCAGCGAGGCCAAGACATTGCCTTCCACCTGCCGGTAGAGAGCCGGAATCGCCTTCCGTGAGAAAAAGTGGCGTTTGGGAACCTCACATTCCACAAACTCACGTAAGGGGGCAGAGTCTACCAACTGAAAAGGCAGCAGTTGAAGTGCTAGCAATTTAGCCAAGCTAGCATTAAACCGGTGGGCATGTGGATGGCTGGGAGCGAACTTCTTTCGGCAGTGCAGCAGCTGGGACAGGAAAATTTGCCTGGTACAATCTGACGATACGATACCGATAGTAGATTGCCCGCAAGTACTTGGCTGTGATACACCTAATTCTACACCTTCTTTCCTCTCAGTGCAGATTTCAGAGAGGACTGAAGGTATAGTGGGGTTGGAGATACCAGCTGATGAGGAACAAGGACTGCTTTGTTCTTTGGTGTGGGTCTTTTAGGTATGCTTGCCAATGAACTGCATGGCAGGTTGACATATGCCTGGTCAAGCGAGATACACTTGAGACATATGTTGCAAATGGCAGCGGTGCGATCTGATGCACTCAACTCAAAAAAAGGCCCACACCAAATAACTTTTGGAATAATGCGCAGAGACAGCAATGCCCTGCACATGCGGAGCTCTGCGGTGTGATGCAGTTGGTGTGCTGCCCTTAAGCTGGCCCCTGGAGGGCATCCTGCCTCATTGGAGATGTGCCTCTTCCTCCTTCTCTCTCCTAAAAGGCACCGACGTGGAGTCAGTGACTTCCTCATCATCCCCTCCCTCCTCATCACTGGAGCAAACCTGGCAGTATGCTGCAGCTGGGGGAACATGACTGCCAGATTGCTGTCCTTCTTGGGCACCGCCTCTTTCTGGGCTCACGTTACTGCCTTCCTCTAGCTGGGTACCATCATCAGAGCCTTGAAAACACTGGGCATCCTCCTGGAACATGTACCCAACACTGTGGTCAAACAGTTCAGGGGGCTCCTCAGGAGGACATGGTGGGGCTAGGGAAGGAGTGACTGATGCCATTGAGCCGAGGGAAGAGGCCACATTGGCAGCTGCTTTGCCAGACAAAGTGCCCTAAGCCTGGGTGAGAGAGGATGAGGAGGATGAGGACGGCTTGGTCATCCACTCGACCAAGTCTTCAGCATGTTGTGGCCCAACCTGGCCAGCTGCCGAAAAAAAGGACAAGCGTGTCCCACGGCCACGTGCTGATGAGTATGCACCGTGTCCACGACCAGCACTGTTGCCTCTAGACACAGAGTCTGCTTGCCCTCTTTTATTGGCTTGTGACTGTCTCCCTCTCCTTGTTGGCCTTCCAGACATACTAATGGCCTGCAGTGAGATGTAGCTGCACAAAGCTGGGATGTATATATATACTGATTATACTGCAGCTAACAGAATCCACTGCCTGCCTGTGGTATTAATAGGATCAGAAGAACACCAGCAATTGTCTTCAGGTAGATTTAGGTGCACACTGTGCAGAGGACACAGTACACTAACTGTAAATACTGCAGCTGCCTGCCTGTAGTATTAATAGGATCAGAACAACAGCAATTGTCTTCAGGTAGCTTTAGGTGCACACTGTACAGAGGAGACGGTACACTAACTGTAAATACTGCAGCTGCCTGCCTGTGTTATTAATAGGATCAAAAGAACATGAGCAATTGTCTTCAGGGAGCTTTAGGTGCACACTGTGCAGAGGACACAGTACACAAACTGTAAATTTTGCAGCTGCCTGCCTGTGGTATTAATAGGATCAGAACAACAGCAATTGTCTTCAGGTAGCTTTAGGTGCACACTGTACAGAGGAGACGGTACACTAACTGTAAATACTCCAGCTGCCTGCCTGTGTTATTAATAGGATCAGAAGAACACCAGCAATTTTCTTCAGGTAGCTTTGGGTGCACACTGTGCAGAGGACACAGTACACTAACTGTAAATACTTCAGTTGCCTGCCTGTGGTATTAATAGGATCCGAAGAACACCAGCAATTGTCTTCAGGTAGCTTTAGGTGCACACTGTGCAGAGGACACAGTACACTAACTGTAAATACTGTAGCTGCCTGCCTGTGGTACTAATAGGATCAGAACACCAGCAATTGTCTTCAGGTAGCTTTAGGTGCACACTGTACAGAGGACACAGTACACTAACTATAAATACTGCAGCTGCCTGCCTGTGGTATTATTAGGATCAGAAGAACACCAGCAATTGTCTTCAGGTAGCTTTAGGTGCACACTGTGCAGAGGACACCGTACACTAAGTGTAAATCCTGCAGCTGCCTGCCTGTGGTATTAATAGGATCAGAACAACAGCAATTGTCTTCAGGTAGCTTTGGGTGCACACTGTGCAGAGGACACAGTACACTAACTGTAAATACTGCAACTGCCTGCCTGTGGTATTAATAGGATCAGAATAACAACAATTGTCTTCAGGTAGCTTTTGGTGCACACTGTGCAGAGGACACAGTACACTAACTGTAAATACTGCAGATGCCTGCCTGTGGTATTAATAGGATCAGAACACCAGCAATTGTCTTCAGGTAGCTTTAGGTGCACACTGTGCAGAGGACACAGTACACTAACTGTAAATACTGCAGCTGCCCGCCTGTGATATTAATAGGATCAGAACAACAGCATTTGTCTTCAGGTAGCTTTAGGTGCACACTGTGCAGAGGACGTACTACACTAACTGTAAATACTGCAGCTGCCCTCCTGTGGTACTAATAGGATCAGAAGAACACCACCAATTTTCTTCAGGTAGCTTTAGGTGCACACTGTGCAGAGCATGCAATACACTAACTGTAAATACTGCAGCTGCCTGCCTGTGGTACTAATAGGATCAGAAGAACACCACCAATTTTCTTCAGGTAGCTTTAGGTGCACACTGTGCAGAGGACACAGTACACTAACTGTAAATACTGTAGCTGCCTGCCTGCGGTATTAATAGGATCAGAACACCAGCAATTGTCTTCAGGTAGCTTTAGGTGCACACTGTGCAGAGGACACAGTACACTAACTGTAAATATTGCAGTTGCCTGCCTGTGGTACTAATAGGATCAAAAGAACACCAGCAATTGTCTTCAGGTAGCTTTAGGTGCACACTGTGCAAAGGACACAGTACACTAACTGTAAATACTGTAAAAACACCTGTCTACAAGTCAGTATATTAGGAAGAGAATAGCAGGAACGGATCGAGCTAAACTGAATACAGTATATATATATATATATATATACAACACCTAGGATGCATATATATACACAATACACTGTAAGTGCAGCTAACTGACTCGCCTGCCTACTCTTTCTAACTTAAATCAAATGACACTGTCTCTCTGTCTATCTCTCTCCGCCGCCACAACACACTACACAAGGCTGCTACACAGGCGGCCTTATATAGTGTGGGGCGTGTACTAAACCCCATGAGCCATAATTGGCCAAAGCCACCCTGGCTTTGGCCAATTATGGCTCTCTGTACAGACGGCGCTGTGATTGGCCAAGCATGCGGGTCATAGTGCATGCTTGGTAAATCATCAGCCATCAATGCACTGCGATGCCGCAGTGAATTATGGGTTGTGACGCGCCACTTGAATTTGGCGTGAACGGCCCATAACGTTCGCAATTCGACAAACGATTGAACAGGCGATGTTCGAGTCGAACATGGGTTCGACTCGAACTCGTAGCTCATCCCTAACGGTCACACAAAAGTTCTCTGAACTTTGAACCATCAAGAACGCTACGACGAGCTGAGAAAATGAAGTTCAAAGGCTTGTCTATATTTTTGTACCCCAATCCTCTTAGCCAACTCCTCAAGAGCAGAAATTTACCCATGTTCTTGGTCAGACCACCAGTCTCTTTCAATGACTCACATATAGGCCTAGCAGCCACATCACATAAATGGCGAATAAATGATTCCCTGCTAACTGACCAAATAATCACCCAACAAATTTCATCTCACCTTGAACAATATTTCGCACTCAACATAGCCCCAGACATGCCACCCACAACTATATGGATGGCATACAAAGCAGTTATGAGAGGCTATTTGATCTAATTGCCTCAACTAAAAATAAATCTAAACAGGCAGATATAAGATCACTTATTACAGAACTATATCTCCTATACCACAGAAACAATCAAAACCCCTCTAGTAGTGATCTTCTTAAACAAATACAAGAAAAACGCACAGCCTTAGACACATTATTTACATCAGACACTGAAAAAGCCCTTAGATGGTCTAAAGCTAGATTCTTACTTTATAGCAATTCATACTCTACTATGTTTGCTAGAAAACTAAATCAAACTATTTAACCTTCCCACACCTACAAGTTAAGGAACAGATCGGGTAATTTAATATTCCATCCCAAAGGATTTATGAACATATTTTTAGACTTCTATAAAAAGCTTCTCTCCACACCCCGATCATCACCTAAACAATCTTCCCTTCATTGGCTTTATGATATTATACTTCCCACTCTTGCTGACCAACAAATAGAAACCATTAACGCTCCATGCTCGGATATGGAAATTAACAAAATTATAGGCTCTTTAAAAACCTCTACAGCCCCAGGCCCAGATTGTTACTCTACATCCTATTATAAAAAACTTGCTGCCACACTAACTCCCCACCTTACAAAACTATATAATCATATCCTACAAGGAAACCAATTCCCTTCAGAAATGCTCCTAGCAAACATGTCCCTTCTCCCTAAACCAAACAAAGATCATTCCATCCCACAAAACTATCGCCCAATTTCAGTCATTGACAATGCTCTTAAAATATTTGGCCGTATGCTAGCTGACAGGTTAGCTTCAGTTATCTCCTCACTAAACAATCCAGACAGGATTCATTCCAAACAGACAAATAACAGACAACAAAAGACTAACTTCAAACATCATCCAAGACTCTAACCTACACTCCAGATCAACACTCCTACTCAGTCTCGATATACACAAAGCCTTCCACAGCGTCAGCTGGTCATACTTAGATACATTACTCCCTAGATACGGCATAAATAGTGAATTCCTACATGGTTTTAAAGCCTTATACCACGACCCTCAAACAAGCATCAAACTCCCCGGTAACAATTCAGACTTTTTACCATTAAGCAGGGGCACAAGAAAAGGGTGCCCACTATCACCTCTCCTCTTTGCTTTGGCAATAGAGCCCCTTGCCTGTGCCATCCGTAACAACATAAATATCAAAGGATACACCAAAGGAACCAAAGAATTCAAACTAAGCCTTTATGCGGATGACGTCCTACTTTTCTAACAGACTTGCTTATTTCTCTACCAAACCTGACTAAAACACTAGACATATTTCACAACCTGACAGGCTTAAGCGTAAACTTGTCTAAATGCTCAGCTCTACCCACCAATATACCACCAGCCTTAATATCAACTCTCAAAGACAGATTTCCATTTAATTGGCGCACTGATTCATTCACATACCTAGGAATACATATTACTCCCTCATACAAAACCCTATTTCAACTATCCACCATTATTTAACAATATTAAAAATATAATTAAGCTATGGTCATCATACCAAATATCATTCACGGGAAGAATAGTAGCCATGAAAATGGTCATACTACCCAAACTTATTTTTTTTCAGAGCCCTTCCCCTAATACTGCCCAAAAACACGTTAGATTCTCTTTAAAGAGAAATAAATACATTCATTTGGCAGGTTCAGCTATTCCTTAATGTTTAGGCCCTAACTAAAGGGAGGTCTCAAATTTATGGCTATATTACTTGTCGGCCAGATTCACCCAACTAGCACAATAGTATGCCTCAGCCACACAGATCCCCTGGCTCCTATTCGAAGAACAATCAATCCTCCCATATCACTTACAAGGTCTACTCTGGTCCAAGTCTATCTTACCACAGAAAATAAGACCATTAAATATAATAGTATCACATTCCTTACAACTGTGGAACAGACATAATATCAAATTTAACATATCTTCAAACATCCCTCCCCTAGCACCCTTTCTAGGAGACCCCCACTTCACTACCTTGGACAATAACCAAAACCCATTAACAATATGGAAACTTCACAATCTAACAAATCTAAAATCACTGACCTATAACAATGCATTTCACTCATTTGCTGAGCTACAAGCAAAATTTGATCTTGCTCATACAGAACAGGAGAATTACACAAAGATTAAACAATTTTACCAGAAATACTTTTCAATCACTCTCCTTACCCCTTTCACACAATTTGAACAGATCTCCATTTCCTCCCCATGTGACAAAGGAATAATTTCCAGACTTTATAAAAGTCTAAACAAATTCAATATACCAGAAAAATCACACCCCATGACACAATGGGAATCTGACCTAAACTTATCATTCTCCAATGAACAATGGGATACTATATTCGAAAACCTACACAAATGCACTAAAACAACCTCTATCAGAGAATCTGCCACCAAACTACTTCTTATATGGTATCTTACTCCCACCAAAATCAACTCATTCTACCCATCAACATCCCCCTCTGTTTCAGGGGCTGCCCTACCAATGGGACACTACTACATATGTTCTGTAATGCACCCATCTAAAGAACATTTGGCACAATGCAAGTCTCATGATAGAATGAATCTCAGGCAGAAAAATCTCATTAACACCCCAAATATGCCTCCTGTTCTCCCCCATACAAGATATACCAATAGCCTGTTCCACATTAATCCATACTCTATTTAGCTCTATTCACTGGACCATTGCTTTCAACTGGCATTCATCCAACATTCCACGGCCACGGGTTCCTAACCCTATAGAAAATATTAAATTATCAGAAAAAATACACCACACATTATATGACACCATACATATCTACAAAAAGAAATGGACTCCATGGGAAACCTCACTACTGGTTTAACGATCATTATAGATATTCTATCCAAACACACTTGATAACCTTTACTCATAAATATATTATATGTTTACATTCAAATATATGTCTTTCTCCATATGATGTATCACTTGCATATATATATATATATATATATATAAAATGTATAATCAAAATTACTTCCTCACCTGTACCTTTTCCACCACTGTATACACCTTGTATCTGGACCTTATCCATAATAAAAACCGTTTGTAAATAAAAAAAACCCTTAATTATAGGGGATATCTCCGTCTTCTTACAAGAATGAATATTATCGTATATGTTTATTCTTTTACTTATAGAGCCATATATCTATGGGTTTGAGAGTAATTACCTTCCTTCTCCACAGTAATACTTTGTCACCTTTGTATATGCCGTGGTGAGATATACATCTGATCCCCTCCCTTACCTATATAATAATGTAGGTACCTTTTTGAACATTCCTTAAAGGTAATTATAAGTTATATAATATGTTAATACAGTATTACCTCTTTCCTTATCTGCCTCCCCCACCCCCCCTTTTTTATAAGAAGAATCTCCTGAATAGGGATGAGCCGAACACCCCCCAGTTTGGTTCGCACCAGAACCTGCGAACGGACCGAAAGTTCACGCGAACTTTGGAACCCCATTAAAGTCTATGGGACTCAAGTGTTCGAAATCAAAAGTGCTAATTTTAAAGGCTAATATGCAAGTTATTGTCCTAAAAAGGGTTTGGGGACCCGGGTCCTGCCCCAGGGGACATGTATCAATGCAAAAAAAAGTTTTAAAAAAGGCTGTTTTTTCAGGAGCAGTGATTTTAATGATGCTTAAAGTGAAAAAAAAAAAAAAGTTAAATGTTCCTTTAAATATCGTACCTGGGGGGTGTCTATAGTATGCCTGTAAAGTGGCACATGTTTCCCGTGCTTAGAACAGTCCCTGCACAAAATGACATTTTTAAAGGAACAAAAGTCATTTAAAACTGCTTGCGGCTTTAATGTAATGTCGGGTCCCAGCAATATGGATGAAAGTCCGTGAAACAAACGGCATGGGTACCTCACCCCCCCAGTTCATTACCAGGCCCTTTGGGTCTTGTATAGATATAAAGGGGAACCCCGCACCCAAATTAAAAAAAGGAAAGGCGTGGGGCCCCTAGGCCCTATATACTCTGAACAGCAGTATACAGGTGATGCAAACAAGACAGGGACTGTAGGTTTGTTGTTAAGTAGAATCTGTTTGTAATTTTGAACTGGTACATTTTTAAAGTGTAGCTCCAGCCAAAAAATCTATTTTTAAACTTTTTGGAAAACATAGGGAAGGGTTATCACCCCTGTGACATTTGTTTTGCTGTCTGTGCACCTCTTCTGAAGATTTCACCTCACTTTCTGTCCCAATGAAAAATATTTTTTGAAAATTTGGGGGTTTTAGTAAACAAGGATTGGTGATAAAACATCAGTGAAGAGGAGACATGTTTTTCCCATATTAACTCATACAGGAGAGAATTTCCCTTCCTAGGGTAGATTTCATCTCACTTCCTGTTGTCTCCTTTTGTTTGCAAGTAGGAGTCATTTGTAGGTTGCATGTTTGAAAGTAGGGGCCTGCCCTATATACTCTGCAGAAATTGGGGCCTTAGGTGTTGGTGTTGCCACAACACTGTATGCCCTCATAGTTACTCTTGGTGGGCGCAGGAATGGGCCATGCTGTGAAATATTAGATTAAGAATTGTAATTACATGCCATTGTTGAACAGTGGTAGAAAAATTGGGCCTTTGTTGGTGGTTGTGCTGGTGCCACAACACTGTAAGTCCTCACAGTTACTCTTGGTGGGCGCTGGAACAGGCCCTGCTGTGAAATATTATATCAAGAATTGTAATTACATGCACCTGTTGAACAGGGGCAGAAAAATTGGGCCTTTGGTGGTGGTGGTGGTGTTGCCACAACACTGTAAGCCCTCACAGTTACTCTTGGTGGGTGCAGGAATGGGCTCTGCTGTGAAATATTAGATCAAGAATTGTAATTACATGTCCCTGTTGAACAGGGGCAGAAAAATTGGGCCTTAGGCACTGGTGCCACAACACTGCAACCCCTCACAGATACTCTAGTTGGAGCGCAGGAATGAGCCCTGCTGCAAAGTATTGCATCAAAAATTGTAATTGTACGCCCCTGTTAAACAGGGGCTGAAAAATTGGGCCTTGGGCACTGGTGCTGGTGCCGCAACACTGCAACCCCTCACAGATACTATAGTTGAAGCAGAGGAATGAGCCCTGCTGAAAAGTATTGCATCAAAAATTGTAATTACATGCCCCTGTTAAACAGGGGCAGAAAAATTGGGCCTTGGCCACTCGTGGCGGTGCCCAGAACCAAAAATGTTCTTACAAGCTATCAGCATGAAAATTGAGGAGGAAGAGGATTGTCACTCAGCATAACAGGATAGTCACTCAGCATCAGCATAGGCAGTCTTGAAGGGATCTCACATTAAAAAAACATTATTAGGTTACATCAGCATTAGGTGCTTGGTAGCTGGTGATCCAAGACTGATTCATTTTTATGAAGGTCAGCCGATCGACCGATTCGGTGGGCAGGCGCACCCTGTGATCGGTTACAAAGCCTCCAGCAGCACTGAATGTGCGTTCTGAAAGAACGCTGGATGCAGGACAGGCCAGTAGCTCAATTGCATACTGTGCAAGCTCTGGCCAGTAATCCATCCTCAAGACCCAGTAACCCAGAGGATTTTCAGTGGGAAATATGTCCAAGTCTGATCTTGCCCCTAGGTAATCCTGCACCATGTGAATCAGACGCTGGCGATGGTTGCTGGAACCGATCAGACCTTGGGGCTGCGGACTAAAAAATTGTCTGAACGCACTGGTCAGATGGCCACCTTCTCCACCACTCCTTCTGTGACTGACCGAAGCCTCAGCAACACGTTGTCCAGGAGGACCAGGAAATTGTAACCTCCCAGGCTCTGGAAACACGTTGCACAAACCTTTCTGCAAGGCCTCCCGAAGATGTTTCATCCTCTGCTCCCTCTGCGATGGCAAGATAAGGTCTGTAACCTTACCCTTGTAAAGTGGATCAAGGAGGGTTGCCAGCCAGTAATCATCCCTCTCCTTGATACCACGAATACGAGGATCCTTCCGCAGGCTTTGCAGGATCAGGGAGGCCATGCATCGTAGGTTTGCTGAGGCATTCGGTCCAGAGCCCTCTGGGTCACTAAGGACGACATGATCCGCAGCCACCTCCTCCCAGCCACGTACAAGTCCATGGGTTTCTTCGGACTGTAAATGATCCCTTGAAGACTGCTGAGTGCCAGGCTCCACCTCCATGCTGACATAATCCGCCTCCTCCTCCTCCTCTTTCTGTGTGATCAGCGAGCACGCAGGAACACTGTCTGGATAAAGGGGGCCTTGAGAGGTAAGGAAGTCCTCCTTTTCCTCCCTCTGTTTTGCCTCAAGTGCCCTGTCCATTATTCCATGCAGTGTGTGCTCCAACAGGTGGACAAGAGGGACAGTGTCACCGATGCATGCACTGTCACTGCTCACCATCCTCGTGGCCTCCTCAAATAGTGACAGGACAGTGCATGCATCCCTAAACATAGCCCACTGGCGTGGGGAAAAAAAACAAGCTCCCCTGACCCTGTCCTGGTGCCATAGTTGCATAGGTACTCATTGATGGCCCTCTGCTGCGTGTGCAGCCGCTGCAGCATGGCCAACGTTGAGTTCCACCTGATGGGCATGTCACAGATTACGCGGTTCCTGGCCTGCCTCAGGACATCCTGTAAGCCCGGGTACCTGCCCAAGAACCGCTACACCACCAAGTTAAGGACGTGAGTCAAACAGGGCACATGGGTCAGTTGTCCCTGTCGGAGGGCGGAGAAGAGGGTGGTGCCTTTGTCGCAAACCACCATACCTGGCTTAAGCTGGCGTGGCATCAACCATCTCTGAACCTGCCCCTGCAGAGCTGACAGAATCTCTGCCCCAGTGTGGCTCCTGTCCCCCAAGCACACCAGCTCAAGCACCGCATGGCATCTTTTTGCCTGCATGCTTGCATAGCCCCTTGAATGCCTACGGAGCACCGCTGGTTCCGAGGACAAATCAGCACAGGAAGAGGCCATGGAGGAAGAAGAAGAAGAGGGGGTGGAGGAGAGAGGTGTGGCAGAATCAACACTAGTAGAATTTTGGAGACATGGTAGCGGAACAACCTCCAACACTACTGCACCTTGAAAAGAAAACAGGTGATAAAAGAACCAATATGAACTCAGCGTTCAAGTATTATTAGAACAGACTAGGGAAGGTATTGACCAAGTCTGTATGGATTAAAGACTGCTGCTATCACCTGCCAAATGTGGGTGTGTTCCTCTGAATTCCAATAGCATATATCAAAAAACAAAAGAAAAAGAAGAATTCTATGGTGAGGAACGTGCAGTAGTCAATTTTCTAAATATAAATGTAAATTTATTGAAACAATCACAATAATCACCAATCCAAAGATACACTGTGAAAACAAGTACCATCACCAATTAAAAAAGACAATATTGTCATAGGCATACGCAGATGGCCACCTCTCACAGCCAAAATTTCACACCAAGCAAATGAACTTCATTCAAAAAATTGTACATAAGGAATTACAGCAATGGATTTAAATGCACTAGCATGCTAAAAGTCCTTTGTAATCAAAAGAGGGCAGCTGGTTGGGGCAGATAAAAGATGCTTGGGCAGTAGGGGAGTTGGAAGACCGGCCTGGTAATCAAGGTGAGCGCCTCCTAAAATGAGGAGACCTAGAGCATGGAAGTAGAGAAGGTGCATAGGGTGTAGAGGGACTGTGGTGGAGAGACCTCCAGGTGATGGGATCCAAGGCTGTTAGAACAGCATTAGTAGTGAATATACATGCCTGTATATTAAATGTCTCTCTAGACAACTGATTGCTGGGGATGTTTGTAAACAGCTTGCACCCGACTCAAGGCTGCATGGGGTGCCTGGCTCTGTTGGATGGATGCAGTGTAGCGGACACAGGATGTATAATTATAATGACTGTCCCAGGGCTGGGATATATGCAGGTTAAATCTCACCCAGTGTCGGCTGCAGTCCTCTCCAGGAGTGGGGAGTGATAGCTGTCACTGTCTCCAGCAGGTGGATTGCGGATTGCTATTTCTTCCACAGGGTCAGTTGATGTGCAGAGCCGTTGGCGGTCCCATGGATGTCGGGATGATAGTTATCCTGATGGGATGTCACACCGGAGCCGGGTATACTTGCAAGGGTGTATTTTCTCTTATTCCATTACCCCAGGGATGTACGGGTAAGCGTTGTAGTTCAGGCCGGTAGTTGGGAGGCTGGTGGGTGGATCTGCGAGACTGCCGAGACGCTATGGGCAGCGTGATGGCGTCATGCTGACGCGCTTCATCCGGGTCTCGGATTTCCTCAGAGCATGCGCAGTAGCAAGTAGTGTCAACTTATATAACGTCAGAGCGGAACCACGTGAAGGCTTCCGCATCTGGTTGTTATAGCTACGGCGCAATTTCACTGACAGCCACGCACACATGTAAACAGAACTTAAAAAACAACATAGGGGCAGAGGGAGACCATAGGTACCGAAGCCCCAAGGGGACGGGGGGGGGGGAAACTGCACCTTGTCCTGCATCCTTCCCAGCTGCCAGAAGAGTCACCCAGCGTGCGGTGAAAGATAGGTAACGTACCTGTCCATGCCTGCTGCACCATGAGTCAGCGGTAATATGCACCTTACTGCTGACCGCCTTGTCCAGCGAGGCCAAGACATTGCCTTCCACATGCCGGTAGAGAGCCGGAATCGCCTTCCATGAGAAAAAGTGGCGTTTGGGAACCTGCCACTGAGGAACCGAACATTCCACAAACTCATGGAAGGGGGCAGAGTCTACCAACTGAAAAGGCAGCAGTTGAAGTGCTAGCAATTTAGCCAAGCTAGCATTCAACCGTTGGGCATGTGGATGGCTGGGACGCAAACTTCTTTTAGTGGTGCAGCAGCTGGGGCAGGGAAATTTGCCTGGTAGAATCTGACGTCGGTGTACCGATAGCAGATTGCCCGCAAGTACTTGGCTGTGACACACCTAATTCTACACCTTCATTACTCTCAGTGCAGGTTTCAAAGAGGACTGAAGGTATAGTGGGGTTGGAGATCCCAGCTGATGAGGAGCAAGGAGAGGTCCGCTTTGTTCTTTGGTGTGGGTCTTTTAGGTACGCTTGCCAACGAACTGCATGGCAGGTCGACATATGTCTGGTCAAGCATGTGTTGCCCAAGCGGGTGATGTTTTGGCCACGCGAGATACGCTTGAGACATATGTTGCAAATGGCAGCGGTGGGATCTGATGCACTTGTCTCAAAAAAGGCCCACACCAAAGAACTTTTGGAATAACGCGCAGAAACAGCAGCGCCCTGCACATGCGGAGCTCTGCGGTGTGATGCAGTCGGTGTGCTGCCCTTAAGCTGGCCCCTGGAAAGCATCCCGCCTCATTGGGGATGTGCCTCCTCCTCCTCCTCTCTCCTATCAGGCACCCACATGGAGTCAGTGACCTCATCACCCCCTCCCTCCTCATCACTGGAGCAAACCTGGCAGTATGCTGCAGCTGGGGGAACATGACTACCAGATTGCTGTCCTTCTTGGGCACCCCCTCTCTCTGGGCTCACGTGACTGCCTTCCTCTAGCTGGGTACCATTATCAGAGCCTTCAAAACGCTGGGCACAGAGCCTGCTTGCCCTCTTTTATTGGCTTGTGACTGTCTGCCTCTCCTTGTTGGCCTTCCAGACATACTAATGGCGTGCAGTGAGGTGTAGCTTCACAAAGCTGGGAAGTATATATATACTAATACTGCTGCTAGCAGAATCAACTGCCTGTAGTATTATTAGTATGAGAACACCTGCTATTGTCTTCAGGTAGCTTTAGGTGCACACTGTGCAGAGGACACAGTGCACTAACTGTAAATACTGCAGCTGCCTGCCTGTGGTATTAATAGGATCAGAACAACAGCAATTGTCTTCAGGTACCTTAAGTTGCACACTGTGCAGAGGGCATATTACACTAACTGTAAATACTGCAGCTACCTGCCTGTGTTATTAATAGAATCAGAAGAACACCAGCAATTTTCTTCAGGTAGCTTTAGGTGCACACTGTGCAGAGGACACAGTACACTAACTGTAAATACTGCAGCTGCCTGCCTGTGGTATTAATAGGATCAGAAGAACACCACCAATTTTCTTCAGGTAGCTTTAGGTGCACACTGTGCAGAGCATGCACTACACTAACTGTAAATACTGCAGCTGCTTGCCTGTGGTACTAATAGGATCAGAAGAACACCACCAATTTTCTTCAGGTAGCTTTAGGTGCACACTGTGCAGAGGACACAGTACACTAATGCCCCGTACACGCGGTCGGATTTTCCGACGGAAAATGTGTGATAGGACCTTGTTGTCGGAAATTCCGACCGTGTGTAGGCTCCATCACACATTTTCCATCGGATTTTCTGACACACAAAGTTTGAGAGCAGGATATAAAATTTTCCGACAACAAAATCCGTTGTCGGAAATTCCGATTATGTGTACACAAATCCGACGGACAAAGTGCCACGCATGCTCAGAATAAATAAAGAGATGAAAGCTATTGGCCATTGCCCCGTTTATAGTTCCGATGTACTTGTTTTACGTCACCGCGTTAAGAATGATCAGATTTTTCGACAACTTTGTGTGACCGTGTGTATGCAAGACAAGTTTGAGCTAACATCCGTTGGAAAAAATCCTAGGATTTTGTTGTCGGAATGTCCGAACAAAGTCCGACCGTGTGTACGCCCCATAACTGTAAATACTGTAGCTGCCTGCCTGTGGTACTAATAGGATCAGAAGAACACCACCAATTTTCTTCAGGTAGCTTTAGGTGCACACTGTGCAGAGGACACAGTACACTAAATGTAAATATTGCAGCTGCCTGCCTGTGGTATTAATAGGATCAGAACAACAGCAATTGTCTTCAGGTAGCTTTAGGTGCACACTGTGCAGAGGACACAGTACACTAACTGTAAACACTGCAGCTGCCTGCCTGTGGTATTAATAGGATCAGAACAACAGCAATTGTCTTCAGGTAGCTTTAGGTGCACACCGTGCAGAGGACACAGTACACTAACTATAAATACTGCAGCTGCCTGCCTGTGGTACTAATAGGATCAGAACAACAGCAATTGTCTTCAGGTAGCTTTAGGTGCACACTGTGCAGAGGACGTACTACACTAACTGTAAATACTGCAGCTGCCTGCCTGTGGTACTAATAGAATCAAAAGAACACCACCAATTTTCTTCAGGTAGCTTTAGGTGTACACTGTGCAGAGCATGTACTACACTAACTGTAAATACTGTAGCTGCCTGGCTGTGGTACTAATAGGATCAGAAGGACACCACCAATTTTCTTCAGGTAGCTTTAGGTGCACACTGTGCAGAGGACACAGTACACTAACTGTAAATACTGTAGCTGCCTGCCTGTGGTATTAATAGGATCAGAACAACAGCAATTGTCTTCAGGTAGCTTTAGGTGCACACTGTGCAGAGGACACAGTACACTAACTGTAAATATTGCAGCTGCCTGCCTGTGGTATTAATAGGATCAGAACAACAGCAATTGTCTTCAGGTAGCTTTAGGTGCACACTGTGCAGAGGACACAGTACACTAACTGTAAACACTGCAGCTGCCTGCCTGTGGTATTAATAGGATCAGAACAACAGCAATTGTCTTCAGGTAGCTTTAGGTGCACACTGTGCAGAGGACACAGTACACTAACTGTAAATACTGCAGCTGCCTGCCTGTGGTACTAATAGGATCAGAAGAACACCACCAATTTTCTTCAGGTAGCTTTAGGTGCACACTGTGCAGAGGACGCACTACACTAACTGTAAATACTGCAGCTGCCTGCCTGTGGTAGTAATAGGATCAGAAGAACACCAACAATTTTCTTCAGGTAGCTTTAGGTGCACACTGTGCAGAGGACACAGTACACTAACTGTAAATACTGTAGCTGCCTGCCTGTGATACTAATATGATTAGAAGAACACCAGCAATTTTCTTCAGGTAGCTGTAAATACTGTAAAAACACCTGCATGCCTGTCAGTAGGAAGAGAATAACAGGAACGGATCTAACTAAACTGAATTCAGTGTGTGTATGTATATATATATATATATACACACACAACACCTAGGATGCATATATATACACAATACACTGTAAGTGCAGCCAACTGACTCGCCTGCCTACTCTATCTAACTTCAAATGACACTGTCTCTCTGTCTATCTCTCCGACGCCGCAACACACTACACAAGGCCGCCACGCAGGCAGCCTTATATAGTGTGGGGCGTGTACTAAACTCCCTGAGCCATAATTGGCCAAAGCCACCCTGGCTTTGGCCAATTACGACTCTCTGTACAGACAGCGCTGTGATTGGCCAGGCATGCAGGTCATAGTGCATGCTTGGCCAATCATCAGCCAGCAATGCACTGCGATGCCGCAGTGAATTATGGGCCGTGACACGCCACTCGAATTTGGCGCGAACAGCCCATAACGTTCGCAATTCGACGAACGGTCGAACAGGCGAACATGGGTTTGACTCGAACTCGAAGCTCATCCCTACTCCTGAATATCACTTTCTCTCTCTATTATTGTTTTTGGGTTTGTCAGCTCTGATCATTGTGAGTGAATCTGTATGCAACATTCTGTGCAGCTCTCCCCCTCTCCTCCACGGGTCTTCCAGAAACCCTCCTTTTCTGGAACACAGGACTGCTTCCCACTTTTTTGTGGGTGATATCTGATTCATATGATTTTGTGGTCAAATTAATTGTATTTTGTTTTGTTTTATAATCAAATCCATCATTCCTATACCCTATTGTACCCATGCCCATGATTATTATTGTATGTAATTATGGCTAATTAAGATACAAATTTGAATGTTTTCCTTATTTGTAGTTTTAATTATACATTGTGTTATATGTAAATACAAGAAAGGCCAAAGAGGTCCTGAGGAAGTGGTATTTACTTTTACATATCTGTGGCGTTTCAAGCTGGATGTCCTAGAGATGTTTTTTCGATATTATTGTCCGACTCTATGCACATGATATGTAATGTATTTTTTAATGCATGAGATGACCATGCTTTTTTATGCCTTTTTGTATACAATAAAAATTAAATATTTTAAAAAAGTTGTTATTACTTTCAGAGGTATATATAAAGTCCCATACCCAAATTATTTAATATTGCAATATAAACTATGAGTTATTAATGAAGCCATTCAGATCAAAGACACATTCACCTAATGAAATTTCCTCCCCTCCAGTGTCTCTCCACTTGCTCAAGGACCCAGAATTGATACCCCTCAGGTCAGGATCCTTGTTGTGACAGCCCTCAACCCTTTCCTTATGTTATTCACGTGTTCGCTAATCCGAACTAGCAGCGGCCTAGATGTACAGCCAACATAATGTTTCTTACAGGGACACTTGAGCATGTATATAACGCCCTCTGTATTACATGTTGATAAATCTGTCAACTTGCATATTTTACTAGTGGTGGGGCCAAAACACTTCTTTTCTTTTTAATTAATCTAGACACCTAACAGCCCTTACATCACCCACATGCATAAAACCCTGTGATTAACAGGGTCAGATTTTGATTTACGGGGGGGGGGGGGGGGTTCTAACATCCCTGGGGCGATAATGTTCATTAAAAGGCACAAGGTTTTTTACCTTCATGCATTCTATGCATGAAGGCAAAAGAACTTGTGCGCAGCAGTCCCCCCCCCCCAACCCTCCAATTCTTACCTGAGCTCCCTCTCGATCCAGCGCCCTCCATTGAAAGCCTTGCCTCTCCAAGGACTCGCACTCCTAATTGGCTTTTGACAGCAGCGGGAGCCATTAGCCAGTGAGCCAATCAGCAAACAGAGGGGCGGGGCTCAGCCGCAGCTCCATGTCTGAATGAACACACAGAGCAGCGGCTCAGCGCGGGTGCCCCCATAGCAAGCTGCTTGCTGTGGGGGCACTCGGCAGGAGGGAGGGGCTAGGAATGCCGACGTGGGATCAGAGAAGAGGAGGATCTGAGCTGCTCTGTGCAAAATCACTGCACAGAGCAAGTAAGTATGTCATGTTTGTCATTTTTTTTTAAATAAAAAAAAATCAAGACTTTAATATCACTTCAACATGGGGGTCTTCCTTTATGTAAGTATGGGCTGCAAAGGCAAAACTGGACCTAAGATCTTATCATTCTGTAGAATACTCCTGTTAGAATTAAGTTCACCTGCTGGTGGCACTGTGCTTCTCTGGGCTGTTTGCTGCAGCTCCAGTCTTCACCAGCAGGTGTCTCCCAACAGCCAGCAGGCTGTTAGAATCAGCCACACCTGGGTTCAGCCATTAGGTGGCTATGTAAGGCTGCTCCTCCCTGACCCTGGCCCATCATTATTCTGTTCACCTCCTTGCTGCCAGAGATCCTGAACTTTCCTGTACCCCTCTGCCTTGCTCCTGCTCAAGTACTCAGTCGTGATCCCCCCTTCCTTGTATCCTTGCATTCTCTGTACCCTTGTCCCTTATATTGTATTTTGTATATAGTCAGTTGCTAGGATAATCAGTTATTTGTCTTTTGGGGTTTTGCTCACTCTTTGCTGTGTATGTTTACATATATACTTTTGTTTGGTCTCAGTTTCCTATGTGTCTGGTCTCCTTGCTGTAGAAACATGACATAATAGTGACGCCCACCAACGACCAGATCTGCTACACTTGGGAACTGGGAGCCAGTTGCTTGAGTTTTTTTTCTGCTTTGTCTTGTCAAGTTGCTTAGAGCGACGGTTATTTGTCATGTGCAGCTCATGCTAGAAATAGATAAAGATCATTGTCGCTTCATGTGACAGGATCTCACTGTGAAGTCAACTGTTGTGAAGCATTCTGACAGCACATGCCTTAGCTGTTGAGGGCAGATTCTCCCTTAGCAAAGTACAATCTTTGATTCAAGTCTGTTCTTACATATTATATACATAGTATGTGAGGTTGAAAAAAGACACAAGTACATCAAGTTCTGAGCTATTATTTCCGGTTATCTCTCAGGACCATTATGCTTTCACTCCTCCATTTACTTTGTACCAGGTTGGATTTTTGGGATGATTGCTAGAACATTGTGCAGGTTCTTTTTTTCAGCAGTATTCAGCCTATTCACCCTATTTACAACAGGTGTTGCTGGATTGTAATGCTGCTGTGCACTCGTTAATTGAGCAATGAAGCAAGGGAGAGACAAACTGCCTTTAGTTCAACCTCTGCTACAAGCTTGGTCAGAGATGATTTCCCCAGTACTAGATGAGTCACATAAAGTCAGATCTGCTCCTAAAGATGAATAATCTCTTCCTCTGTTACCCTTCGCAACTACAGCTGCTACTGAGTGTTCTTTACTTCCTGTAGATCAGTATCCTGCTACCAGTAACCACACCTCTATGCAATCCATTAAAGGCTCCCCCTGCAGTTCCATTACCATCTCAGGCCTCTTCCAGTACTTCTGCTACTCTTCCCTCTACTCTCCCCAGTACTGTTACTACCTTTCCATCAGCAGTACACTCTGGTCAGCACAATGCAACTACGTGCAGGACTCCAGTATCTAAGCCAAAAAAGAAACAAAACTTTTCTCCTGCTCTTATAACTCTGCCACTATCCATGTTGCCTGCTGTTCCTGTGCCTGCTTCCCAGCCTGCTGATCTGGTGCCCGCTGATCCGGTGCCTACTGATCCGGTGCCCGCTGATCTGGTGCCCGCTGCCCAGCCTGCTAATCTGGTGCCTGCTGATCCGGTGCCCGCTGATCCGGTGCCCACTGATCCAGTGCCCGCTGCCCAGCTCGCTGATCCGGTGCCCACTGTCCGGCCTGCTGATCCGGTGCCCGCTGCCCAGCCTGCAGATCTGGTGCCCGCTGCCCAGCCTGCTGATCCAGTGCCTGCTGATCCAGTGCTCACTGATCTGGTGCCCACTGCCCAGCCTACTGATCCGGTGCCCGCTGCCCAGCCTGCTGATCCGGTGCCCACTGTCCAGCCTGATGTGCTGCTGACTACTGCCGATGAGATCCAGTTCTTCTCCATGCAGATGACTGCTGTCGATGAGATCCAGTCCTCCTCTATGCAGATGACTGCTGCTGGTGAGATCGAGTCCTCCTCCATGCTGATGACTACTGCCGGTGAGATCCAGTCCTCCACCTTGCCTCCTGCCAATGGGGTCTATGCCTCCTCCATCTTGCCGCCTGCCGATGGGGTCTATGTCTCCTCCATGATGTCACCTGCTGATGGGGCCCATGCCTCCTCCATGTTGCCATCTGCCGATGGGGTCTATGCCTCCTCCATCTTGCCTCCTGCTGATGGGGTCTATGCCTCCTCTATGTTGCCACCTGCCAATGGGGTCCATGCCTCCTCCATGATGCCGCCTGCTGATGGGGTCCATGCCTCCTCCATGTTGTCGCCTGCCAATGGGGTCTATGCCTCCTCCATGTTGCCTCCTGCCGATGGTGTCCATGCCTCTTCCATGTCGCCGCCTGCCGATGGGGTCCATGCATCCTCCATGTTGCCGCCTGCCGATGGGTTCCATGCCTCCTCCATGTTTCTGCCTGCCGATGGTGTCCATGCCTCCTCCATGCTGCTGTCTGTTGCCAAGCCTGCCGTGGGTGACCTGCCATCTGCCGATGGGGTCCATCCCTCCCCCATGCTGCCATCTGTTGTCAAGCCCACCACGGGTGACCTGCCATCTGTTGTTAAGTCTGCCACGGGTGACCTGCAGCCTGCCACCCATCTGGACTATGCTGATTCACGGGCTGCTGCTCAGCTGGACTATGCTGATTCCCAGGCTGCTGCCTAGCTGGACTATGCCGATCCACTACTAGCTGTCAAGCCGGACTCTGTTGACTGAGTTAAACTCCCGCCTGCTGATCTGTCTGGGGCTTCTGTATTTCCAGTGTTATATGGCTAATATGGGTTATCTGTGTGGGTTAAGATCCCTCCTCTTGTCCTCTCTAAGTTCTTTTCACAGCCAACTGATCCTGTTATGCCAAGGCCAGGAGGTCCTGATATCCGCTCTGAAGATGAGAACTGTCTCTGCTGTTACAACCCCAGTAGTAGAGGTCCTATGGGTCCATATAAACTTTGTCCTGACCCAGGGGTCCTCTCTATCCCTAGCGCTTTTGGGGACCCAAGTGGGGAAATCTATGCCCTGGCTAAACCTGAGGGTCAGGTAAAACACAGAGCAGTCTCTATCAACAGAGAGAAAGGAGGTCCAGGTGCAATGGGACACCCTGGTGTCAGGGTGCCTGCATGGACCAGGGACTCTGGCATTAAGCATCCAGGTATCTTTCAGTGTCCCAACATTGGGGCACAGGCTGCTTTTAAGAATGGTAAGCTTTTGGTGTTGCGCCTCTTTAAGGATCTGACCAGCAGAAAACCTAGCCAGTTTTGGGACCCCGGCAGCGGGCATTGGCAGTGGGGTACCCAGTCAGCTTGCAGAACCCAGTGGTGGAGCTTTATGGAGTGGCCACAGGCCGCTCCTTAAGGTGGGGAACTGTTAGGATTGAGTTCACCTGCTGGTGGCACTCTGTGGCTCTGCTGTTTGCTGCAGCTCCAGTCTCCACCAGCAGGTGTCTCCCAAGAGCCAGCAGGCTATTAGAATCAGCCACACCTGGGTTCAGCCTTTAGGTGGCTATGTAAGGCTGCTCCTCCCTGACCCCGGAGCATCACTATTCTGTTCGCCTCCTTGCTGCCAGAGATCCTGAACCTTCCTATACCCCTCTGCCTTGCTCCTGCTCAATTACTCAGTTGTGATCCCCTCCTTCCTTGCATCCTTGCGTTCCCTGTACCCTTGTCCCTTATATTGTATTTTGTATATAGTCAGTTGCTAGGATCATCAGTTACTTGTCTTCGGGTTTTGCTCGCTGTTTGCTGTGTATGTTTATTGGTGTCTGTACACTGCTAATAACGAAAAAATATAAAGTGTGGCGCTAATAGTAGTAATATATGAAACTAAACATTAGGTAATATCACACAATAAAAATGTGAAACAGAATTGACACGTGAGCACAAATGACAGTGACTAATGCACAGAGATAATAAGTAAATATATGTGTTCAATACAAATATAAAGCAATAAGGGAAGTATGTGATAACAGTGCATGAACAGTTATCTAATGTAAAGTACAAAACACCAAAAAAACCGTGACAGCAGTGCATGAACAATTTTAGGCAGGTGTTTTCTTATATGTGTAGAAAAGCTTTCAATCCAGTAGCCTGGTAGGTACGTAGACCATAGAGGACCCGAGGTGCACGGAAGTTTGGAAACAGTGCCAGGACCATCACCAGAAGTTATGGAGGCTTACCGGAAGGTATGGCCTGAAATGGCGTATGCCATACAGGTCAAAAAGGCTTAGTGACCAACAGGTCTAGACTAGGGATGAGCCGAACACCCCCCTGTTCGGTTCGCACCAGAACATGCGAACAGGAAAAAAATTCGTTCGAACACGCGAACGCCGTTAAAGTCTATGGGACACGAACATGAATAATCAAAAGTGCTAATTTTAAAGGCTAATATGCAAGTTATTGTCATAAAAAGTGTTTGGGGACCTGGGTCCTCCCCCAGGGGACATGAATCAATGCAAAAAAAAGTTTTAAAAACGGCCGTTTTTTCAGGAGCAGTGATTTTAATAATGCTTAAAGTCAAACAATAAAAGTGTAATATCCCTTTAAATTTCATACCTGGGGGGTGTCTATAGTATGCCTGTAAAGGGGCGCATGTTTCCCGTGTTTAGAACAGTCTGACAGCAAAGTGACATTTTGAAGGAAAAAACACATTTAAAACTACCGCGGCTATTGCATTGCCGACAATACACATAGAAGTTCATTGATAAAAACGGCATGGGAATTCCCCACAGGGCAACCCCGAACCAAAATTAAAAAAAAAAAAATGATGTGGGAGTCCCCCTAAATTCCATACAAGGCCCTTCAGGTCTGGTATGGATATTAAGGGGAACCCCAGCCAAAATTTAAAAAAAAATTGACGTGGGGTTCCCCCTAAATTCCATACCAGACCCTTCAGGTCTGGTATGGATTTTAAGGGGAACCCCGCGCCAAAAAAAATAAAAAAAAACGGCGTGGGGTCCCCCTAAAAATCCATACCAGACCCTTATCCGAGCACGCAACCTGGCAGGCCGCAGGAAAAGAGGGGGGGACGAGAGTGCGGCCCCCCCCCCTCCTGAACCGTACCAGGCCACATGCCCTCAACATTGGGAGGGTGCTTTGGGGTAGCCCCCCAAAACACCTTGTCCCCATGTTGATGAGGACAAGGGCCTCATCCTCACAACCGTGGCCGGTGGTTGTGGGGGTCTGCGGGCGGGGGGGCTTATCGGAATCTGGAAGCCCCCTTTAACAAGGGGACCCCCAGATCCCGGCCCCCCCCCTGTGTGAAATGGTAAGGGGGTACTTACCCCTACCATTTCACTAAAAAACTGTCAAAAATGTTAAAAATGACAAGAGACAGTTTTTGACAATTCCTTTATTTAAATGCTTCTTCTTTCTTCCTTCATCTTCTTCTTCTTCTGGTTCTTCTGGCTCTTCTGGTTCTTCCTCCGGCGTTCTCGTCCAGCATCTTCTCCGCGGCGTCTTCTATCTTCTTCTCCTCGGGCCGCTCCGCACCCATGGCATGAGGGGGGAGGCTCCCGCTCTTCTCTTCATCTTCTTCTCTTCTTCATCTTCTTCTTCATCTTCTTCTTCTTCTTCTTCTTCCTTCTTCTCTTCTTCCTGTCTTCTCCGGGCCGCTCCGCAGCCATGCTGGCATGGTGGGAGGCTCCCGCTGTGTGACGGCGTCTCTTCGTCTGACGGTTCTTAAATAACGGGGGCGGGGCCACCCGGTGACCCCGCCCCCCTCTGACGCACGGTGACATGACGGGACTTCCCTGTGGCATTCCCCGTGACGTCACAGGGAAGTCCCTCAAGTCACCGTGCGTCAGAGGGGGGCGGGGTCACCGGATGGCCCCGCCCCCCGTTATTTAAGAACCGTCAGACGAAGAGACGCCGTCACACAGCGGGAGCCTCCCACCATGCCAGCATGGCTGCGGAGCGGCCCGGAGAAGACAGGAAGAAGAGAAGAAGGAAGAAGAAGAAGAAGAAGAAGATGAAGAAGAAGAAGAAGAGAAGAAGAGAAGAAGATGAAGAGAAGAGCGGGAGCCTCCCCCCTCATGCCATGGGTGCGGAGCGGCCCGAGGAGAAGAAGATAGAAGACGCCGCGGAGAAGATGCTGGACGAGAACGCCGGAGGAAGAACCAGAAGAGCCAGAAGAACCAGAAGAAGAAGAAGATGAAGGAAGAAAGAAGAAGCATTTAAATAAAGGAATTGTCAAAAACTGTCTCTTGTCATTTTTAACATTTTTGACAGTTTTTTAGTGAAATGGTAGGGGTAAGTACCCCCTTACCATTTCACACGGGGGGGGGGCCGGGATCTGGGGGTCCCCTTGTTAAAGGGGGCTTCCAGATTCCGATAAGCCCCCCGCCCGCAGACCCCCACAACCACCGGCCACGGTTGTGAGGATGAGGCCCTTGTCCTCATCAACATGGGGACAAGGTGTTTTGGGGGGCTACCCCAAAGCACCCTCCCAATGTTGAGGGCATGTGGCCTGGTACGGTTCAGGAGGGGGGGGGGCCGCACTCTCGTCCCCCCCTCTTTTCCTGCGGCCTGCCAGGTTGCGTGCTCGGATAAGGGTCTGGTATGGATATTTAGGGGGACCCCACGCCGTTTTTTTTTTTTTTGGCGCGGGGTTCCCCTTAAAATCCATACCAGACCTGAAGGGTCTGGTATGGAATTTAGGGGGAACCCCACGTCAATTTTTTTTTTAAATTTTGGCTGGGGTTCCCCTTATTATCCATACCAGACCTGAAGGGCCTGGTATGGAATTTAGGGGGACCCCCACATCATTTTTTTTTTTTATTTTGGTTCGGGGTTCCCCTGTGGGGAATTCCCATGCCGTTTTTATCAATGAACTTCTATGTGTATTGTCGGCAATGCAATAGCCGCGGGTAGTTTTAAATGAGTTTTTTCCTTCCAAATGTCATTTTGCTGTCAGACTGTTCTAAACACAGGAAACATGCGCCCCTTTACAGGCATACTATAGACACCCCCCAGGTACGAAATTTAAAGGGATATTACACTTTTATTGTTTGACTTTAAGCATTAATAAAATCACTGCTCCTGAAAAAACGTCCGTTTTTAAAACTTTTTTTTGCATTGATCCATGTCCCCTGGGGCAGGACCCGGGTCCCCAAACACTTTTTGTGACAATAACTTGCATATAAGCCTTTAAAATTAGCACTTTTGATTTCTCCCATAGACTTTTAAAGGGTGTTCCGCGGCATTCGAATTTGCCGCGAACACCCCAAATTGTTCGCTGTTCGGCGAACTTGCGAACAGCCAATGTTCGAGTAGAACATGAGTTCGACTCGAACTCGAAGCTCATCCCTAGTCTAGACGTATTATCCGGTCAGAAGTTATCGTCACACAAACCATGGGGAGGAAGAATCGGTCAACACGACTTCCACATTGATAGATATACCACCGTAGACCATGCGAGAGATTCGTATTACATGTGAGGAATAAAAACACTCACATAGTGTAATAACGTAAAACTTGGATTTATTTAAAAAGTGACAATAAAAAACAGACTCACATTTTTTGCAGATAAAATTAGCGTATCAATCGTGTAGCGGTAGCTGTGAGGGATCAACCCGACATGTTTCGACTAAGTAGTCGTCTTCTGAAGACCTTGCTGCAGAAACCTGACAACTCCAGTACCTTCTCACAATTCTCTCCAAATCTTTGTAATGGACATTATTGTCGAGCAATATCCTAAACTCTCCTTGCGTGTTTATCCTGCACCAATGGTTGTCGCTCCAGCCCTTTTACACTATTAATTTCTTGTTTTATTAACCCTCTGTCATATCCCATCTGTTGGGATGTTGAACAACCAGTTTCTGTGATGGCAACTTTCAGCTGCTTTTTATACACTATGATCCATGGGTTTGAAGTAGTTCTTAGTTGTAAATCTACCATCAACATTAGAAAATTCCAAATCCAAAAATATCACTTTAGAAAGCCTCGTATACGATTTTCCGACGGGAAATGTGTGATGACAGGCTGTTAGCGGAAAATCCGACCATGTGTATGCTCCATCAGACAATTCTTGTCGGATTTTCCATGGACAAATGTTGGATAGCAGGTTTTAAAATTTTCTGCAGTCCAAAGTACAAACACGCATGCTCGGAAGCAAGGACAAGCCAGAAGCAGTCGATCTTGTAAACTAGCGTTCGTAATGGAGAATTAACATTCGTGACGTGGCAAATTATGAAATCTCGAAATCTCGAAATGCATCGCACATTCTCTTCTTCTTTAATGGGATAATAATGAAGCTCCTTTGCTGGTGATACTGATGGAGCTTTGTTTTCTAGTGATATCAAGAATAATATATTTTTTTTTTGGGCAAGTTACCACAACACCATTATTTTTTAATCAAAGATACAACTATGTTGGTGTCCCTTGTCAATTTTACATTGTATTTTTTTAACTGTAACTGCCTACTCCCAAACTGTCATTTGAAGTAAAACACATAGCGAAGTATTATTCTCCACAATTTTTTTATTGTGCATTAAAAAAGAAAACAAATAAAATTAGACATGCTACCTGCCAATAGAACTTAACCAAAAAGTGCATTCTATGCATCCAAAAATATAGTAAATATTTATCAAATCATTATTCAACCAAAAAAATATTTCAAAGCAATAACTCCAAAGCCAATAATAAATAACACGTTATCTCCTCCGATTCTGCAACATGTCTGGTTGACGAACGGCCGTTCACAAATGAACTGAAAAGCACGAAATGAAAAGCGCGAAAGGAAAAGCGCGAATCAACACTCACCAAACTTCTACTAACACAAAATTAGCAGAAGGAGCCCAAAAGAGCTGAAAAACCATGTAGTACATCACTATGTTCGTGATTGTTGGCCAACAATTATGTGCCATGTGTATGCGAGACAAGCTTGGGCCAATGCCCTTCAGACAAAAGTCCATGGTTTTGATGGCCAACAATCCGATCGTGTATATGAGGCTGAAGACTCCATATGCCAGGTGAGTACAATATTTCTATTGTTCCTGTCCATCCATCCCATGAAGGATCTCAAGGAGCTCTCATCACCTTTCCAGATGAAAAACAAATTGTCTAGAAATCTCCTGTAACATTTCAATTCTCTGGGCTTATCCCGAAATACCATTTCCGCCTCCCATTGGGCCACGAAAATGTTGGTCACACTGGGTGCGAAGCGAGGCCCATTGCTACTCCAGTTGTTTGCAAATAATATTTGTTGTCATTTTTTTACTTTAACCCAAAAGCATTCTTTTAAAAAATTTCTTATGCTTCCTAGATAACTCTGAATCTCCTAACGCCCACTGAACCACTACTTTAGCATCCTCATGTCTCATTATTGTGTAAAGTGAGCCAAAATTGGCCGTTACTAAATAACAAGGGTTGACATACTCAATTCCATAATGATTCATAATGGGGTGTTTGGGGAGCACACCTGAAGTTCAGCACCCATGGGGCCAGTTGCCATGAACCATGCTCTAATCACTGTCCTCATAGAGGTAGTGGGGAAGTGAGGAGCCTTGATACCCCGAAATAGAAAATTCCACAGTGCCTCATATGAGCCAACTATAGCAGCCTCCAGAGCCACCGCTGCGCTGGAGGTATCTGATAGGAGCCAATTATGAGCGTGAGTAAACATTGCTGCTAAAAAATAGATTAAAAAATCGGGACAGGCTAGGCCCCCATGAGATCACGGCCTTTGGAGAATGCTTAAGTGAAATCTGGGGGGCGGGAACCCCAAAGAAAGCTCGAAATGTGATAATTGAACTGCTTAAAGATCAATTTAGGAATCCATATCAGTGAATGGCGCACCACATAAAGTAGGGGGGGAAGCAATTTCATTTTTATTAAATTCTTTTATTTAATGTTAGGGGGAGATTAGCCCATGCTTTCAACCTGTTTTGAAAAACTTGTAGGAGGAGAATAAGATTAAGCTTACAGAAGTCCTGAACCCTGAGGGAAATATAATTTCCTAGATATTTGATCTTCTCTACCCATTTTAATGGTAGCGATGGGTGTGCTGCCTGTACAGCACCAAGATCCACAGGGAGAATCTGGGATATGTCCCAGTTCACTCTTAGCCCAGACATCGTAGCAAAATGAGAAAGGACCTCCAATGCTGCCTGAAGGGAAAGCACAGGATCCCGAAAGAAAAGAATGATGTCATCAGCATAGAGTGATAGCTTCTCCTCCAGGATCCAACCTGCACCCCCCCCACCCCGACAGCATCAGAGGACCGCAGAGCAACAGCCAGGGGCTGAACAAGGGGGGAGAGAGAGGACAACCCTGTCGAGTTCCCCACTTAACACGAAACGGGGAGGACAATACCGCACCAAACTTAATCTGTGCTGCCGGCTTCTGATACAATAGTTGGATCCATTTGAGAAAGATGGGGCCAAAACCATATAATTTGAGTTTCTTTGCCATGTAAGGCCAAGCGATAGAGTAGAATGACTTTTCTAAATCTAGTGCTAAGACTCTAGTGCCCTGTTCTTCAGGAGGGAGCTGTAAATGAGTGAACACACTGTGAATATTAACGTCTGTTGACTTTCCTGGCATAAAGCCCGTTTGGTCATCATTTATTAAGAACGGGAGGATCTTCATCAATCTGGTGGCAAAGACTTTGGTCAAGATTTTTAAATCGCAATTTAAAAGAGATATCTGCCGATAGGCAGAGCATTGTGTAGCATCTTTCCCTGGTTTCTGTATCAGTACAATGTGAGCTTGTGACATTGAGTCAGGGAGACTCCCTGTCTACAGACTATTGGCATACAGTCTTTGTAGACATGGGGCTAATTTGGCAATGTACATTTAATGCCAGTCTCCCGGGAGTCCATCAGTGCCTGGGGTTTTTTGGGGGGGGAGTGAGCAGATTGCCGTATTGATTTCCTCCACCGAGATCACCACGTCATCTTACTCTGTCAAGGTTGTCAGAGCTAAGTTGCATAGGTCGGAAAAAAATGTCAGAAGGGGGCTGAGGGACAGATGAGCTGTATAACGATGCATAATAGTCCTTAAATTCTCTTAGGATGTCTGATGGTGAACAAAGGTATAATAGTTTGAAATTTGGTCGGCTACCAGATTTGCGAGGAGCTCTCGTTCTTGTCCCCAGATTAAAAAATTCTAGCTTTTAGCAATCTCTCTGCCGAGGCAGTCGAGCTGGAAATATGCATGGAGAGCGTCCTCCAAGCCTGTGCCAGAGAGGAGTATGCCCCACAGAAAGGGTTTGTTGCAAATACATCCTCGGCTGCAGACACACGAGATTCCAGTTCTTCTGTTTCAGAGTCATAATCCACCCTGGCAGCCTTTATGGCAGATATGTAATCGCCCCGAATAGTCGCCTTAAAGGCATCCCAGGTCACTGGTGCGTTAGCCACATTTTCATTGAAATCCCAATATTGGGCAATTTTCCCCTGCATATTCTCTTCAACATTATCGTCATGCAGCCAACGTGCAGACAGCCGTCAGCAACCCCCCTGTCCACCCCCCCCCCTCCAAGCCGCAGAACAACCTCTAGTGGGGAGTGATCTTATATTCCTGCCGACAAGTAGGTTGCTGAGGCAATAAGTGGTAGTATAGAGGTTGGACAAAAAGCTAGGTCTATTCTGGAGCCCGAACGGTGGACTGCAGACAGATGCGAGAAGTGCTGAGTCTGTGGATTCATCCATCTCCAAACTTCGTGAGCTGGAGGGCCGAGGCCCAATGTGCCAGATCAGCATCTGGTAACCTAGTAGGGTTGAAAGTGTTCAAATTCCTGTCCAATATGCCATTAAAGTCTCCCTCTATAATAAGCCTGGAAACCGAAAAAGGAGCCAGTCTGTCATAAATTGAGTATAATACAGTAGTGGAGAAAGGAGGGGTATATATATATATATATATATATATATATATATTCGCAAAAAAGCAAACAACTGGGCTCCTATAGATAGTAAAAGTATGACGACTTGGGGTCCCTTGGGGTCAAGAATAACATGTTCTACTACCTGGCAGTTTAAGGATTTGTTCAGGAGGGTGGACACTCCCCTGGCATAATTGGAGTATGTGGCATGGAAGGACTGCCTCGCCCATTGATTAGGGAGGACCAGTGGTCTGCTACCCGTTAGGTGGGTCTCCTGGATGAAAAGAATATGTGGTTTGCACAACTGCAAGAATTTGAACATGAGTGCTCTCTGGAGCACATTCCATGATATCAATTTAAGCTTCATCATGTGTGTACAAAAGGGATAGGGTAGCCATTAGTGAAAGGGGAGAAATCCATCCACGCCACCCCTCCCAAACAGTTGGCACCAAACAGGAGTACAAATTGTTAATCATGCATATATACAGTAAATAGGATATAAGTCCCTGGAGCAAGCAATAACTAAGGTACATAAAGATAGCAGCAAGCAAACAATCCCTGCCAACCCACCAGAATATGTAATGCCGGTCAGCTTCATCCCTAAACAACAACCAAAACAGTCTGTAATCCCAGACATAACACAAAGAGTATGTAGAACTAGGCAGTCATACACCCTGTATTCATGCAATAACAGTACTTTTGATTGAAGACAGACTCAGAGGGGCAATATCAGAGGGTATATGGATCATCCATTCTACACTGCTCCCTCAGCTCGGATATTAAGATAGTAACAACAGGATAGGAAGGCACTTAGGAATGCACCACTATGACCTAGCATATGGAATTAGGATAATAGAACAGTCCCAGCCGTAGTTCCAAAGATAAGGACCACATGAGCAATAATTGATAAGCAAAAAACAGGAGAAAAAATAAAACTATAGGCAAAAGGATAAAAAGAGGAGAAACTGGACGACAGAACAGGCCCGCTGGTTTACTCATGCAGGCAAATCAGAGCAAAAAAGACACTAGGCGAAGCACATCCTACCGCAGGGTTGCAAACCAGGAGTCAGCATCTTCCGGGGAATCGCCGAATTTCGCAACACCAGCATGAATGACTCTTAAGTGGCTTGGGTAGAACATGCTATATGGTCAGCCTTTCTCTCGAAGGCACCTACGGCTATCTTGGAGGGTTTTCCTCTTCCCCTGGAGATCCACTGAGAAGTCGGGGTAGAAATGAATATCAGCATTTTCATACTTAAGGTTAGGATGTTTCCTGGCTTCACTGAGGATGCGGTCCCGGATTAGGTAATTAAGGAATCTCACAAGGAAGGGCCGAGGCAGGGCTCCAGGGGTGCGTCGGCCGGTGGGGACACAATGTGCTTATTTAACCACATAGGTCGGTGGAACAGATGGCAGACAAGGATGTCCTTGAAAAAGGTTTTCGCAAATTCAGTAGGGAGAACACCTTCAGAGCCCTCTGGCAGGCCGAGCACCCTTACATTGTTCTGCCTGAGGCGGTTCTCTGCATCAACAGATTTGGCCAACAACACCTTCACTGTGTGCTCCAAATCCTATATACGCTGGTTGTGGTGGGTAGAGAGCTCCTCTGTGACCGAGATGCGTGTCTCCGACTCAGTGAGGCAGCCTCTTATCTTGTCCAGGTCTACCCTGATGAAGTTGTACTCCTCCGTGAGCTTGTCGATGAGGGACAGTAGAGAGGATCTGTTGTGCTCGATCGCTGACAGGATCACTGCCGTGTCCCCTGCAGTAGAGGGTTCTGAGGTAGCCAAGGTAGTCGGGCTCTCCTGGATCTCAGCCATATTGAGTTCTGCGGGCAATGCATGAAGCCTGCTAGCCAAGATGGTGTCCGAGTATGTGGCCGGGACCAGCGGGTGCTTTTTACTCAGATTTGGAGCAGAGGATTTGCTCTTGGATGGCATGTCCGGAAGCTCCGCAGTAAATGCAGGCCAATCTGGCAAGCAGGAGGGTACAGAAGGGGCTCTGCGGTACAAAAAAAAGGATATACAGTTGCAATAAATTACAGCATTATGCAAGTCAACAATTCTTAATCGTAGGTCTTCTGAGAGCTCTTTTGTGCGAGGCATCATTCACATCAGGTAATGCTTCTTGTGAAAAGTAAACCCAGAACTGGTGTGTGTTTTTTATAGGGCAGGACAGCTGTAACCAACACCTCCAATTTCATCTCATTGATTGGACTCCAGTTGGCTGACTCCTCACTCCAATTAGCTCTTGGAGATCTCATTAGTCTAGGGGTTCACATACTTTTTCCACCTGCACTGTGAATGTTTACATGGTGTGTTCAATAAAAACATGGTAACATTTAATTCTTTGTGTGTTATTAGTTTAAGCAGACTGTGATTGTCTATTGTTGTGACTTAGATGAAGATCAGATCACATTTTATGACCAATTTGTGCAGAAATCCATATCATTCCAAAAGGGTTCACATACTTTTTATTGCAACTGTAAATCCATCAGGATGGCAGAAGCTCTTCTCGAAGCGACTTCACCTCACTACATCTGGCCACGCCCCCTTGAATCCTTCTTAAAGCCTAAACCTGGGTTGTTACTCAACAGCTGGTACCCCCCTTCATCCCCAACATCCTTTCCATCTCCTGTTGCTATCCCTATTTTAATATAATCCGGGTCCTACACCCTCCTAATCTTAAGATCTTTCACTACCATATTCCGAAAAACATCAATATGTTTGCTATCTGAGTTTTGTGGATTAAAGAGAGACCTATTCCTAAGCTTGGTGGTAGTATGACCCATATTGTATATCTGTGTACCTCTTTTGGTTTGGACAAAAAATATATTTTTACCTTTAGAGTCCTTTATAAACTTCTGGATATTTATATATGTTCCAAATGTATCTAAATGTCTCACTGGAGAATATTTAAGGCCCTTGTCCAATATCTTTAACTCCTCCTCACTTAAGGCGACCCCACTAAGGTTAAAGATGCCCCCTTCTATTGGTATCTTTTTTTTAATCCTCCTCCCCACTATTCTTCTTCTCTGCCTCTGTCATATACCTGGGTGTCTTGGAACCAGGATGTTCCAGGTTCCACAGCTGCAGTCTTACCTGTTGTGCCACGGAGGAGCTCTGGAGTTGTTGCAATGTTCTCCCAGCTTGATACTTTGCCTTGGACTCACTAGCCCCACCTGCTGCCAGCTGCGGACAATGTACAGCTAAGCAGCCCATAAATAGCGGCACTTCCTGTTACTCAGTGCCCGTTTGTTTGGACTTGCTCCCTGGGTGTATTGATAGCTCTGTGATTTTCACTACCATGCATTGAACCTCTGCCTGAATTCTTGACCACTCTCCAATTTGGTACTTCACCACCGGCTTGTGTATGACCTCCGCCTGCCTGACAATCCTTTGGATTTCTATTTTGCACCACTTTGCCTTATCTGTTGCTGACTTGACCTGCCCGACTACATTTTTATCGGAATCCTCAGCATACATGCTCCACTTCGGACACTACCTACCAAAGGTACCTTGCAGCCTCATCTTCTTCTTCCCCCAGTTCTTTTTCCAGGGTACACCCCTTCTGATCTCTTCCACTGGGGGGGGGGGGTCTATGGCCCTAAAAAAGCATCCCTAATATTACAGAGGCTGTCCACCAACACAGAAACCAGTCCATAAACTCTGGCTCCAATGAGTAGGCTAGCAGATGTTTTTTGACATTTTTTGCTTGAAGAACTTTAAACAGGAGATTGGTTAGGACAATGGGATACTCCAAAATCCTTGCACAGTAATTAGAGGACACTCTTCTGTAGGCTCACATGCATGGGTTGTTCTTGGGACATGGGGGAATGGCCAGTAACCCAAGACCCTGTGAGAACCATCTCAGTCCATGGCTATTTCCGGCCTTAACTTTCCAAAAGCACACATTCACCAGGGATCACAATTTACAGTCAGTATTCACAAGTCCTCAGGACAGCTGCACACCTCCAAGCTTCCTCTGGACACAGTCCAGTGAGGGAGATAATCCTTCTCCAGATCAGATCCCTTATGGAGAAGTCCCACAGTCACTTCCACAGAAGATCATTCCAGGCTCCCAGGTCTGGTCAGGAAAATGGAATGTAGTATGTGTGGGGTCCTGTATCACTGAGTTACAACTCAGCCAGATTTGCTGGTTGGAAGCTGAAGAGTGGGACATTTTAGTGGAGAGTGAAAACCAGTTGTGCTTTTGACTGCTTGTGATTGCAGAGTTTGCATTTTTAGGTTCTTTTGGGGCTTTTTCCTTGCAGTTTTTTAACACCTTTCCTGTCACTTTTTAAACAGTCTTTTTTTTTTCTTTCCTTCTTACAGACTACTAATCAAGGGGAGTGGTTAATTGGTCATAGGTGCATCAGGTCCTATATAACTTTCTGTAGAGCACATCTGAATGTACCAGATTTGCTGTCTTGAAGCTGAAGAGTGGGAAATTCAATAAGCAGATTCAGGCAGGGTTCACACGACAGCCATCCTACTTTGGATCCGACTTTGCCCTGTGACTTGGGGCCGGCATAGGTCCGACTTTCAATGAACGGGGATCCGACTTGGATCCCCGCCAATACCAGGCACTGTGTTGGGTATGAATCTTGAGGGGGAGCTCTGCGCCAAATTTTAAATAAAAACCCGTCATGGCTTCCCCCTCCAAGGACATACCAGGCCCTTGGGTCTGGTATGGACCTTAAGGGGAACCCCCTACGCTGAAAAAACAGCGTGGGGGTCCCCCCAAATCCATACCAGACCCTTATCCGAGCACGCAGCCCGGCCGGTCAGGCATGGGGGTGGGGACCAGCGAGCGCCCCCCCTCCTGAACCATACCAGGCCGCATGCCCTCAACATGGGGGGGTGGGTGCTTTGGGGCGGGGGGAGCACCCCCACCCAAAAGCACCTTGTCCCCATGTTGATGAGGACAAGGGCCTCTTCCCGACAACCCTGGCCGTTGGTTGTCGGGGTCTGCGGGCGGGGGGCTTATCGGAATCCGGGAGCTCCCTTTAATAAGGTGGCCCCCAGATCCCGGCCCCCCACCCTATGTGAATGAGTATGGGGTACATCGTACCCCAATAAATCAATATGCAGAACTCTAATAGTGAAGAAAAAAAGTCCATAAATTGAAACCTCAATTAGGTGTTATAAGAAGTCCAAAGAATAAAACATCAATGAAGTGTTTACGAAGTGTCCAAATCACCAACAGAAAATAAAAATAAAAATAAATGTAAAAAGTAAAAAATCCAAGTGGTGAATACTGGAGATCAGTGACAACGAGGAAGGGTCCACCACCAAGTACTGAAGGGGTTACTCCTTACCAGAGTGCCATGACCCCCCACTACAGAGGATCACAGCAAGCAGAGATCTTTTACAGCCAGAATGGGGATAAACAGCGGTGTCCACCAGGGGTCATCTCGTCAGCAGCCGCTCCAACAACCCAGGGCATTGATACCATAAAATAGAAGGGGCTCACATAGTGTAAAACCACTTAACGTTTTATTAAAATAGATAAAAGACAGATATACACTTACAAAGTGTCAGATGAATAAACAGCCTTAAGTCCGGCTCCGTGGCCACCGGAGCTCGGACAAACCCGTCCTACTGGAAATCAGCTCGCTTGGGGGTGACGTCAGCGCGTCGTCTAGCTCCGCCCTACGCATTTCGTGACATCATCACGTCTTCCAGGGGCACAGGCGGCGCGCTGCGTCACCTTTCTTAAATAGTGCTGGATCGGACCAAGCCTCACTATGGATCACTACACTCGCTGGACCGCACGGACCACCGCATACACTTCCGGTGTCAAAGTGCGCTCCACAGTGCAAGCGACCAGCGGAGACCACACAGCCCAGCCAGCACAGATCTAAATCAATGCATGTTCACAAAACCTTGTACATTAGACTGTTACTGTTACCCAACAAGGTACCTAGTTCAGGATGAGCCCAGTGACCAATGTATATACATACATATGCACAATTTCACATAAAAGGACAAACCATACTCAATTAAAAAGCCTTCCCGATTCACTGCAAATTATTCATTCAATTATTCATTATGTTTTATTAGTATTAGCGCAACCTCTTATTTTCTTTATGCTTTTTTACAATTGATGTTTTTGTGAGGGTTGCTGCTTTTCACTGTATTTCACTTTAGCACTTGGTTCTTAGCGCAGTTTCTTTCACTATTTTTACATCGTACCCCTACCCATTCACCTAGGGAAAAAAGTGTCAATAAAACAACACAGTACACAGGTTTTTAAAGTAATTTATTAGGCTGCTCCGGGGGTCTTCTTCCGACTTCGGGGGTCTTCTTCCGACTCTGGGGGTCTCTCCTGCGTCTGGATCTTCTGCCGGCTCCTCCACTATCTTCTGCTGCTCTTTTGCTAGCGGTGGCCCGGACATCTGGATTATCTTCTTCCCTCTTCTCTTCCAGAGATGTTGACATGACTCTCTCTCCAGCTGTAATGCTATCTGTGCGCTCTGCTATGACTTATAAAAAAGCGGTGACCCCCCCTTTGACATCACAGTCCCGGGGCATGCTGGGACTGTGCCGCCATAAGGGGGCGTGGTCATCGGGTGATGTTGACCATGCCCCTTATGACGGCACAGTCCCAGCATGCCCCGGGACTGTGACCTCATAAGGGGGTGGGGTCACCTCCTATATAAGTCCATTGCAGAGCGCTCAGAGCATTCCAGCTGGAGAGAGCATCATGTCAACATCTCTGGAAGAGAAGAGGGAAGAAGACAAGAAGGCAAAAGTCCGGGCCACCGCTAGCAAAAGAGCCGCAGAAGATAGTGGAGGAGCCGGCAGAAGATCAGGACACCAGGAGGAGACGCCGGAGAGACCCCCGAAGTCAGAAGAAGACCCCCGGAGCTGTCTAATAAATTACTTTAAAAACCTGTGTACTGTGTTTTTTCATTGACACTTTTTTCCCTAGGTGAATGGGTAGGGGTACGATGTACCCCATACTCATTCGCAAAGGGTGGGGGGCCAGGATCTGGGGTCCCCCTTATTAAAGGGAGCTCCCGGATTCTGATAAGCCCCCCGCCCGCAGACCCCGACAACCAATAGCCATGGGGGGACAAGGTGCTTTTAGGTGGGGGTGCCCGCAGGGCGCCCCCTGCCCCAAAGCACCCACCCCCCATGTTGAAGGCATGCAGCCTGGTACGGTTTAGGAGGGGGGGCGCTCGCTCATCCCCATCCCCATTCCTGACCGGCCGGGCTGCGTGCTCAGATAAGGGTCTGGTATGGATTTGGGGGGACCCCCATGTTTTTTCGGCGTAGGGGGGTTCCCCTTGAGGTCCATACCAGACCCAAGTGCCTGGTATGCTCTTGGAGGGGGAACCCATGCCGTTTTTTTATTTAAAATTTGGCGCGGTGTTCCCCCTCAGGATCATCTGAGCACAAGTCGCATGCCAAAGTCGGATCATGCGAGACGGCGATCCGACTTTGATCCGATTTCAATGATAGTCAATGGGCTGAAGTAGGATCAAAGTCGGACCAAAGTAGTACAGGGAGCATTTCTAAAGTCGGAACGACTTGTGTCGGACCAGTTAGGACGGCTCAAGTAGGGAAACATTGAATTTCACACGTCATGCGACATGAGCTCCCAATGTCGGAGCGTTTGTCGGACCAGTGTGAACCCAGCCTAAGGCTGGTTTCACACAGACGTTTCCGTTTTTTTTTGTTCAGTTCAGTCGGATCAAAAATGGATACGGATGTCAATTTTTACATCTATTTACATATCTACTGACATCCGATTTGTACAAAGAAAAAAAGTGACTAAACTGAACTTCAAACACTATATATAGCTGGTTGCTAAGGAGGGGGCCGATGAGTCATCAGCTGTCAGCGGGGTTCCCCTGATTTAGTTAGATTTGTCTGCCGCAATGTCGCAGCCCCGGTAAAAATTGCAGAATGCCGACATTCCAAGTAAAAACAATGAAAAAAAAAAGGGGAAAGTAAAGTGATTGTATTCCCATTACAGTAGATAGGAAGGGAATGGGAAGGTCCCTGTTCAACTGAAGGAGGAGTGTGCAGCAGAATTAAGGGAGTGTTTGGTCATGTCAGAAATAGGGATGAGCCGAACCCCCCCCCGGTTCGGTTCAGAGCAGAACATGCAAACAGGTAAAAAATTAGTTTGAACACGTGAACACCGTTAAAGTCTATGGGAAACGAACATGAATAATCAAAAATGCTAATTTTAAAGGCTTATATGCAAGTTATTGTCATAAAAAGTGTTTGGGGACCTGGGTCCTGCCCCAGGGGACATGTATTAATGCAAAAAAAGTTTTAAAAACGGACGTTTTTTTGGGAGCAGTGATTTTAATAATGCTTAAAGTGAAACAATAAAAGTGAAATATTCATTTAAATTTCGTACCTGGGGGGGTGTCTATAGTAGGCCTGTTCTCCCATTTCTCCCATAGACTTTTAAAGGGTGTTCTGCGGCTTTTGAATTTGCTGCGAACACCCCAAATTGTTCGCTATTCGGCGAACAGGCAAACCTACGTTCGACTCGAACATCAGGCTCATCCCTAGTCAGAAGATGTACATTCCTGTCCAAAAGGTGTCAAATGCCATTTAAAATTAGAGGCATTGGGGAGAGAATTTAGAAATTGTGCCAGCTGCATCCATCTCCAGGGGCCCCAGATAGTAAGGTCCTGATCCATGGAGAGTTCAGTACAGGAAACCAATCATGAGCTTTTTATGAAATGTAGAGCCCTATATTGGTATGTCTCAGTTGTGCAAATGCTTGGTCTTGTAGACGTGGAGAGAAAGATGGGTTACCCAAAATAAGAGACAACCAAAAGAGGCAAGGCGACAAAGTCCCTCCAGCAATAGAGGTTTGGGATACAGACCAAGCGGATATGATAGTTGGGTGTGATTTGACAGCTTGGGTACAGGTACTGTACACCAGGGAAGTGTAGTGAGAAGTGCTGAAGAGAAGTATTTACAATTTGGAGACCCAAAATTTGGTAGCATTGCGTCTGCACCAACTATTATTCTAGTGAGATGTACTGTCAAATGATAAAAGTTTGTGTCTGGTAAGGGCATGTCTCCATCTTGTTTAGATCTCTGGACTATCCTGTTCTTCACTCTCAACGGTTTGTTAGCACACATAAACTTCTTGATGAGTGTTTGAGACAAGCTGCAGTTACAATGGATCCCTCTCCTTCCAAATTATTGTCAAATTTGAAAAGCAGGGAGGGGAGGGGGGCAGATTGGACTTCATAACTAGACTTATGAGGCAAATAGCTACATGGGACAAAGTATGTAATGAAGTTTGCCCCATGGGGGAAAGAAGAAGAATGACAAAGTGTATTGTAATGTTGATGAGGGATTTTGAACATTTCCCAGATTTCTTGATTTCTGAAAGAAGGTTTCGGATGGAAGTATCGGAAGAGGTCAAGAATAGTAAAAGGTCATCCGTATGCACAGCAAATTTATGGTGATGAGGGCCTCTGCCAATGCTTTTGATTTCCAGGTTGGCTTCAACCTACTCATACAAAGTAATGGCTCTGGGTTTAATATAAAAATTAGAGGGAATAAATCACATTCTTTTCTTATATCCTTCGTTGTGACAAATGGGTCAGAAAGAGTGCAGTTAATTCAAACTCTCACAGAAGGAAGTGAGTACAGAGATTGTACCCAGGAGAGCATGTGGGCACATGAAATAAAACGGACTCCAGTGTTAGGCAAAAAAAGACCAGTCAACCCAGTCAAAGGTTTTTTCAGTGTTAGTGGAAAGTTGAACACATGGTGTGGCCCTTGACAGAATAAAAAGTGATGTTTAGTGCCCAAGTCGTAATATCTATTCCCTCTCTTTTAGGCATACAGTCAACTTTATTTGAATGAATGATACATTGGAGATGGGGTAGTAGTTGCAGATATAGTATTTTGGCTAAACGTTTTATGTCAACACTTGAAAAAAAGATGGGGCAGTAGCTGAGGTAGACTGATGGGTCTTTACCTTTTTTTGGAAGCACCATTAATGTGTAGACATAGGCTGAACACCCCCCCTGTTCAGTTCACAGCAGAACTCCCGCACAGGGGAAAGCTTTGCCCAATCAGGGTGCAGAATGCACTATGCAGCACTCAGTGCATTGCAGGGTGTTCATCGGGGCAAACACCCTGCAAATTCAGGTGTTCGCTGAATAGCCGAACAGGCAAATGTTTTAACCAAACTCATGCTCGGGCCGAACCGTTAGGCCCATACCTATTAATGTGTACCATGAGACATTTTGGGGGTAGGGGGTGGCCCTCTCATAAGGCGTTTATCATGTTAAGGAAATGGGGGAAAGAGTGAGCAGAAGTATCTTAAAATAATTGAGAGTGATGCTGTCTGGACCTTACTTACAGTAATGGCTGTTTCTAGTTCTTTAGGAGTATTAGGTGCTTCCAGGAGGGATCGGGTTTGTTCATCAAGAAACTGAAGTTGAGTTTTGAAGGTAGGTACAAAGGGGTTTCTGGCAGGGTGCTGTGTTTGGTGAAAAGTTTTTCAAATTATAGAGGTCAGTGTAGAATTCTGAGTGTGTTCATGATTTATGGCACATAGACCTGCTGTGCGCTCATTTTAAAAGTTATGTGAGGAATGTAGGTTTTTGCTCACTGTTGTCACAGGACATTGGTGAGAGATTTGCTGCATTGGTTGCCATACTCATGAAAGCTTTGTCTGCATTTAGTAAATGTAACTTTGACTTTGACTAGGCATAATGTTTTCAACATCTCCTATATTTGGTTTAGTTCGGCTTCCATGAGGGTTCAGTTCTCTTTTACGGTTTACTCACAGGTCCCAGATGGGCAATAATGTCTGAGGTTTGTTTAAACTTTTGTTTCTTGAGCTTAGTTCCATGTTTAATGATTATTCCCCTAATAACGGACATGTATGCTTCCCACATGTTGAGAGAAGGAAGATCTGGGGAAACACTGAAATCAAAGTAGGTCTTCAGATCTTGTTCTAGTAAGGCTGAGATGGTGAGAAGAATTTAATTTTGATAGCAGTGGCAGGTTCTAAGTCCTAAGGCCAAAGTAAGAAGGATGGTGGCATGATCTGAGAAAGAAGCATTTACAATCTGAGTGTGGGTGATGCAATTAAGCTGGCTATGGCAGACCAGAAAGAGGTCTATATGCGTGTCTGACAGATGGGTATGGAAAAAATAGGTCTGGTCTGTGTCTAGTTCACCCCGCTAAGGAACAGGGGTAGGGGAAAGTAGAGAGAAGCATGGAAGGGGTTAAGGTTGCCTATGGTGGGAGGCTGAGTAGTGAAAGAGGAAAAGAAAGGGGTAGATGGTGTGGAAAGGTGGAGTAGAGATTAGTGGGAAGGTTTGTGGTATTGGCCCTAGAAAAAGTGCAAGGTCCAAGGGATGGGATACGATAGGGGGACAAAACTACTGTGAGGAAGAGTTTTGGCTTGCAACACGTTGCAACCATGAGTTCCTAATGACATGAACTTACAGGAAATGGAAACCTTTCTCTAACAATTTCACCCTGGGGTGACAGAAAAATGATCCAAGGTGGACGTTGGCCCATGTAGCATTGGTATCACCATTGGAGGTGGCTCTTGAACTGCGTGGGATATTTTGATGACCTAAAATGAGGGAGTACAACACTGAAAAGTTTGGGGGGATTCAGGATATTCAGGATCCCAAGTGGGTAGAGGTTGCACTCAAAGTAAAGAACACAGCTCTGGTGCCACCACACAATGCTATTGAACACGATAGGCCCATGAAGTGACCCTTTTGCACAAGGAAGGGGTGGGTTGGCAATAGAGAAGGGGTAACTAATCAATGCTTTAGGGATATAAGAATAATAGGGGTGGGTACCTGGAGTATACATTTAGCAGGAAACCTCTTGCATCATCTAAATGAGTGCGGTCTCCCAAAGCCTTGACCCTCATACTAAAAAATGAGCAAGCCCAAGGTGTGAACAGTACAGGCATAAATACAGTATATATAACGGCTACCAGTATGACAATACAATAACAATTAAACCAACATGTAGGAGGTCAAATAAGGTTAAAAGAGCAGTAACTGGAGGACATGTATCCTATATAACATAGTTACTGTATGTTTAGGAAAATCCAAGTTCTCATCACTAGACAGGGTATGGCAAACCTTATGCTGGTAAAGCAGATGGGTATTCCCTTACCACGTACTCCCACTTCAGATTAAATAAAAAACAAGTATTTTGGGAGTATATCTTAGTGTACTATTAGGATGCCCCCAATGTACAATACAATAGAATGTGAGTCATTAATAAGGGAAAGAAAGGCAGGGAAGTCCCAGAAGAAATGCCCAAGTAGTGCAAATGCCCTCTGGTGGGTAAAGAAGAAAAAGAAACAAAACAAGCGATATTTGGCAAAGGTGAAAAGTCAAAAAAGAGGTAGTTGCTAACAGGACTTGGATAATCGCTAGATTAAGTAAATATAATTTTATGACTCACATGATATGAATCAAGAAAAACAAGAAAAAGAAAATTTCTGCTATAGAGTTCTGCATTAGTTATGGGAGTTATTGGAAACTTGAAGCCCGAAGGAAGATTAGTCTTATGACTGATCTACATTCTCCTATGAGGGAAGTATATAGGTTTGGAACATCAGATGGCAGATGGGCTGTATATAAGTCTTCGATCACAGTAAGATGGAGAAAGTATTTGTAACTATATATATCGTGTCCAATTGGTGAAGTTTGTCTAGAAATGTTGGTGCAAGGTGCTTCTCAAAAGATTTGGCATATTCCGTAAACTGCTTCA
The DNA here is from genome assembly GCA_037952925.1 of Lithobates clamitans. Classification (NCBI taxonomy): domain Eukaryota; kingdom Metazoa; phylum Chordata; class Amphibia; order Anura; family Ranidae; genus Lithobates; species Lithobates clamitans. The sequence goes on from JBBGZY010000286.1 coordinate 1,006,433, forward strand.
TCAACTTTGAATGGGTGTTGTTCTTTTGCCTTGCGAAGGATAGCTTCCTCCCAGGTGACCAGATGGACCCAGTAGATAACATCCCTGGGTCTATTAGCACCATTTGGCTGCTGTCCTGAGGCCCAATGGATCCTGTCCAAGTCTACGTCTGACATGCAGGTGTCCTCAAGGAGGTAATAAATTGCAGGGTTACCTCAGGGAGACCCTTAATCTGGGTATTACTTCTCAGATTTCAGTCTTTGAGGTCCTTCAGCTGATGCTTTGTTTGTGTGAGGTGATCGAGGTGGTGGATGATTCCTATTCCAGAAATTTGTGGTAGCATTCAGTGTTACTTGATGCTGGGATATTTGTTGCAGCTCTGAGGTTAGGTCAGCAAAATTCTGGCAGGGTCCCCTGATGTCTTTTTGTAAGGCTTTGACTCTGGAGACCAGCCATTCAAAGTCATCCTTGATGGCTAAATATTTCAGCATGGTCCTGAATTCCTTAAAGTGGAACTTCCGTCATTTTTTCAACTTTCCATCTATTATATCTTCTGCCTTTGTTGTTTTAACTTTGGATAGTAATACATTTTTTTTCTGCCAGTAAATACCTTATATAGCCCACTTCCTGTTTTTTGTCTAGTAAAAAGCCTAGGCTTATGACATCATGCACAGCTCTCCCTCTCATGGGAGGGGGGGTGAGTCATAAAAGGGCCAATGAGAGCTGCAGAGCTGGAGTTGTGCCTTTGTGTGTCTGTGTAAATCCAGGAAGTAAACAGGCAACAGCTGCAGCTGCCCACAGTTAAAATCGTTGGAGCCAGACATAGTGGAGGGAGATTTCTGTGCATATTTGGCAAGTACAGAATCACAGTATATGTAAAAAAATATATGGAAGCTTCAGAATGGCAAAGATGGTTTTTATTACTAATAATGTGAGCAGACTGCAATTCCTCTTTAAGTACATTCATCCATAGGTCAGGGTCTTCAGGCAGTGAAGACTTGGATAGGTCAGAATTATAGCCTGTATAGACTTGGTTGGAATTTGGGAGCTGCTCATTGAGAGTAAGAAAGAGGCTACATGTAGTGAGGACTGACACCATCTTGGGACTTCCATGGCCAGGGGTAGTGGTGGTCACTGACGTAAGGTACTAATGCAAAGCCATGTCCGAATTGTCTTTCTGTATTCCCTTGCCTTTCCATCACTTTGCCCTGCCTTAGTTGATAAGGGGAGAAAGGTATAAGTGCACTTGTCCCACAGAGAAAATGTTATGGAACCCTGGAGCTCTTAAGCCATGCTACTTACTTTTTCAGGACACGCCCCTTATACTTACTCTTTTTTTAATTCTATGGTTTTTCCCATTGGGGTAGGAAATACTCAAAGCTTTCCTGGACTAAGGAAGGTGGAGTACATATCCATCAAATTAATAAATCCTCTTATGCAGTGGTGGCTGGTGCTCAATATTTTGGGGGGCGGCAAACAAATGCCCCCCCCATGGGTGACGGACGAGAAGGCGGTGATACTCTTCCCCCCCACAGAAGACGGATGGGTATAGATGGGCCACCACTGCTCTTATGTCAATATTTCATAAGCAAGCAAGTTAGAATTTCTGTCAGTTTTAATTACAGACCTGCAACCTCATCACAATGACATAAAGTGACCCCTTTTTACAAGGACATAAGATGAAGGTAAATGTCCTCAATGGGGACACATGCAATTATAAACAGATAGGGGTCTAACCAGTGGCGGCTGGTGAAGTTTTAGGAGAGGGGGGTGCGAGACCCCGCCCTTCATTTTTGACCACTCCCACTTGGTGAAAATGGGCGTTGTTTCAGATAAATAGTGGGCGTAACTCTAAGGTGGATTGGTTAGCGTCTGAGATGAACGAGGGATGGAGGGAGAGGGAGAGAGGTATGGAGGGACAGCAGGCCCAGATCCTACACAACAATAGAAATATGTGTATTCTAGAAAGTTTAACAATCAGCAGATAAAGATATTCTAAACACCTGGTGTTAGCACTTCAATCATCCTGGTACCATGGTTGTTATGGTGTCAGGATGATTGAAGCGCATTATTTCTATTATTACATTGTAATATAAAATGAAATCATTCAACTCACCATAATGCAGAATCAGTGTCACTAGCCACACCGCCTGCCACCAGATGCCATCAGGTGTCCCCAGCGGAGTCCGAAATGCCGCCTGTGTCCCACCAAATGCAGCCTGTGTCCACCAAATGCAGCCTTGCCTGTGTCCACCAAATACAGCCTTGCCTGTGTCCACCAAATGCAGCCTTGCCTGTCTCCACCAAATGCAACCTTGCCTGTGTGTCCCCCAAATGCAGCCTTGCCTGTGTGTCCACCAAATGCAGCCTTGACTGTGTCCCCCAAATGAAGCCTTGCCTGTGTCCCCCCCAATGCAGCCTTGCCTGTGTGTCCCCCAAATGCAGCCCTTGCCTGTGTCCCCCAAATTCAGCCCTTGCCTGTGTCCCCCAAATGCAGCCTTGCCTGTGTGTCCCCCAAATGCAGCCTTGCCTGTGTGTCCCCCAAATGCAGCCTTTGCCTGTGTCCACCAAATGCAGCCTTGCCTGTGTCCCCCAAATGCAGCCTTGCCTGTGTCACATCACCCTCCTCCCCCCCGTTGTCAGTGGGAGCACAGCGGTACTAATTACCTTGCTGTGTGGTGTCCTCTCCAGCGGTGTCTTCTTCCACAGCAGCAATGGAGATGTCCGCTCCCCTCATACTTCCTGTTTCCTCTCCCCTGGGCGCAATGGAAAACAGGAAGTGACATCAAACTCAGATGTCAATCAAACCACCCGGCCATAGTAATAGATACTACAAGCGCCGGGTGGAAGCTACTCGGCGCCTCAGAAAGCGCCGCAAGGCGGGCTAAACACCCGCAAATAAAGTACCACGTCTGCAATCTCGTGATTGCATAGGTGTGGCGCTTCCCATAAGTGCACTGTGTCCGTGTCGCACTGTGTCCGGCATCCGAACACAGTGCACGTAAGGACCTTTTTTTGTATTATTTTTTTCTTTTTAAGGGCCACTATTAAATTTTTTTTTTTTTTTTTGTGACTGGCTGGAGGGGGGAAAGCCCCCATGCGCCCCCTATGCACGGGCCACCACTGGTTCTAACCCTTCTGCACTCTACAAAAATTAAGTTTTGCCTAGAGCTGGACTTTGTCCAGTTTAGGACCTAGGAACACCTCATACATTCTAGAATCCTTTCTCTTTGTCTGTTTGGCTGTATAAGTTGCTGTCAGCACCCCTTTTATAACTAGTTAGGCCTCATGGACATAGACACTTAGCAGCTCCTGTGAGCTGAAGCTTTCTGGCTCTTGGGAAGTCACATGTGCTATGGACAGCCGCCAATATGAGTGAAAGCTATACAAGACTGTGCTCATATTAACGCTGGTAGCTTCTGCATTGGTAATCACCAATAAATGTGCATAGTGCACTTCTGTGCAGACGTGACACTTTCAGTTTCATGAGAAGTGCAGTACGTCAATGTGCGATTATATGCTACAGCGCATACGTCTCCCTGGGTTCCGAAAACACCTCAGCACACAGGAGATGGTAAACGTCTATGTGTATGAGGCCTTATTGTAATAGATGTTACACGGTCTTGTTAAAATGTAAATATAATATAAAATATATAATGTACCCATTTTTGCATATGAATTACTGAAGCAAAACCAGAAAGTAGAAAAAAGTTTAACTTTTGTTTATAATAATAGTTTGTTCTATTTAAACCCTGATTAATCAATTATTATCCCTAAAAATCTCTAGGTAATGCCTTCTTTGCCATAATATATTTGGCTAGTTTTTACAAAATATATAGAGTATATAGAGCATAGGTGTTGAAAAACACACACCATTTTAAAATTGTCCTTAATTTCATTTGTAAATACTTTACCACATTTTTTTTTTATCAAAAGCACCACATTTTATATCTCAAGTGACATTATTTGTTTTTAACCACTTGACATCTGGAAGGTTTTACCCCCATCATGACCAGACCATTTTTTGCTATTCTGCACTCCACTGCTTTAACTGGCAGTTGTGCGGTCATGCAACACTGTACGCAAATGACATTTTTTTTGTTCAAATATTTTATTGAGAGAAAAAAAAATACAATACAAAGTATCGTACAATGGGTTTGTATGTAAACAAGATGTACAAATGTAGAGTACAAGGCTTCTCAATAGCTTAACAGAAAGTATATATTATCATTTGAATATGTAACTTTAAATATAATTTGAGAGTATTACTTTAATTAAGACAAACATGTATAATATTGTGAGGTAAGTTAAATCCAAAATATGAATTATAACAAAAAATTTGGGTTGGAGGAGACACAGTATCTTATAGAGCGAGGGAATGGTTATCTTCGGGATAGTAGGGGAGAGTAAGGTGTCAATCCAGGACCAAGATCCATCCATGTGGCTTGGTTATTCCCGGGAAGAAGGGTAAATAATCGGACCATCCCGAGTGTCTCTTTTCATAGTAATATTGTTAAAAATATGAAGCTGGTTAAGAAGCTTGGATTTATATATGCAGAAAGAGGAAAAGGTGTGAGTAGGGGGGAGTCGCCATTCCAGAACGGGCAGAAGGCAAAAACCCTGTGGCATTCTTTAAGAACTGGCTGATTAATACTTTTGGTAAAGAATCTTTTTTCCCCCATGTTTTCAGTGGAGTGCGCCCGTAAAGTTCCACCTAGGCTGCCAAAACCTGGTGAGCCTCCCAGGCCATTCCTGTTCAAAATTCTGAACTTTAAAGATCGCGATGCCATTCTGTACCAAGACAGGACCAGAGGTGCCCTTATGAGGATGCTCGCATTTCTTTCTATCCGGATTTCTCTGCTGATTTACAGCGCCGCAGAGCCAAGTTCACTGGAGTTAAGAAGCATCTCCACAAATATTAGGTTGCATATGCCATGTTGTATCCTGCCAAACGCAGAATTGCCGCCAACAGCGAAACACAATTCTTTGGCAATCCTGCTAATGCATCTATGTGGCTAGACCGTATGGAGCACACCCTCAAGAAAGCACCCTCAAGAAAGCACCAGCCTCTATGGCCTGATGAGGACCTGCCTTTTTCCTCCTTTTACCGGGTGAAGTAGATGCCAATCAAGAAGATTTGGACATACTTTCCTTTTTCTTCAACCTTCCTGACAGGCGGAGGAGAAGACTAGAAGCACTAATCTTTACCGTTGAGTTATACTCGCAAGTCCCTTTGAATCAAAGTTGAACTGAGACGTTGCCCCCCCCCCCACACACACACTCATCCTGCGTGGACATGTTTTGTTCTTTACCAAGCTTCCTTACTGTTTACAGGATGCACAGACATTTTTCTTCCTTCCCCTGCCCCCTATTTTTCTTTTGTTTTTGTTCCACACTACAAGGTGTTTTTTCTTTTTGTTCCCACTGATTTCTGCTGTTTGCAGAGTGAATAGTTCAATATCTTTTTCTGATTTACCAACCAAAAATGCATCTGAGTGACTGACGCTGTCATTCTCATTCATGTATCCTAAGCGGAACACCAGTTCTTACTTTAAAGCTGTCAGGTGGAGACGTGGAGTTCCCCTTGGTGAACCTCTGCACCTGACAGGGCTTCCCTTCAATGATTACTCGTATGACTTAATATGTCTAATGTTTGTAATATAGTTTCATGGAATGTGAGGGGGCTGGGTGATGGAGTGAAACGGGTGGCACTTTTCTCCACGGTTAAGGCCTACAAGCCCTTGATGATATGCCTGCAGGAATCTCACCTGCAGGACAGTTCCGTATCTATGCTAAAAAATTGCAGCTATCCCACCCAGTTTCACTCCATCCACACGGTTTCTCGAGGGGCGTTAGTACACTTATTTCATGGGCAGCCAACTTTCAATTACTGCACTCCCTGATTGACGATCAGGGAAGGTATATATATTTTTACTCTGCAAAATTACTGGTTTGTCATGTATAATTGCAAATATTTACATCCCTCCACCCTTTTCCTTTGACAGGCTAAAACAATTAGCCCAATTTATGGCTACATACCCCAATGTCCCTGTGTGGGTGCTGGGTGATTGTAATAATGTAATGGATAAAAAAATAGATAAATTCCCATCCAGAAATGACAATGCTACCCAGTGGGTGGTCCCACCCCCTTTGCTAGATTCCTATTGGAACTTGGTCTGTGGGATGTGTGGAGGGACCATAATCCTAAAGTGCAGTGCTACTCATGCTTTTCAGCATCTTACAAATGCCTATCCCATATAGATCTATGTCTAATTAATGATTTAGCACATGCACTGACTGATTCGGTGAAATATGCCCCTCGTAACATATCCGATCACTCCCCTGTATGTGCTGCTATAATGATATCACCAAATCCATACCGCAAGCTATGGAAGGTAAACCCCTTCTGGTTCACAATATTCCCGAGTACTGACCCCGTCCCCAGGGCACTGGCAGAAATTTTGCATCATAACCAGGGCACGGCCAGGTCAGCGGTAGTCTGGGATGCACTAAAGGCTCACCTTAGGAACCTGCTCATCAAGCAGATTAACGCAATCAAAACTAATACTAAACAGTGTGAGAACCTGGTGATGGATGAGGCTGCTAGGGCAGAGGAGAGATACATTGAGGCCCCCTCCTTAGAGTCAGAGCGTAAATGGCAGGAAGCACAGGCCCTATATCAACAGGACTCCACCAATGCAGTGGAGAACAAGAGGTTTTTCCTTCAACAAAAATATTTCAATGAACGGGAAAACACAGGCCACCTATTAGCTATGATTCCTAAAACCCAGCAGAGCACAACCCATATTGAGGTCATCCAAAATACAGACGGAGTAACAATTACCGACCAGACTTACATACCTGAAGTGTTTTCAAAATTCTTCAAGGACCTTTACACATCTAAAGTACATCCCACACACGAGGATCCGGCCCATTTTCTGGATCAGTGCTCTCTCCCGTCGGGTGTCACCACAGGGACTTGCTGCCCTTAATGCACCACTGAAGTTAGAGGAATTATCCTTAGCAGTAGTGCAGATGGCTAATAACAAATCCCCGGGAGCTGATAGCTTACCCACGGAGGGGTACAGGAAATATGGGGAAAATCTCTTACCCACTCTACTAAACACCCTAAACTGTGCCCTCCAGAAAGGCAACTAACTGGCCTCTATGAATGACGCTATTAATATAGTGTTACAAAAGCCGGAAAAAGACCCACTACAACCAGACTCCTATAGGACTATATCTCTGCTTAATGCAGCCGTCAAATTATTAGCAAGAGTATTGGCTACTAGACTTTCGGGAGTGGTAGCGGGACTGGTCCATTCCGAACAGTCTGGCTTCATTCCGGCACTGAACATCCGAAGGTTATTCCTTAACACAAATACCAGTAGACAACCCGGGCAACAAAGCCATCTTTTCTCTCGACGCTGCCAAAGCTTTTGACAGAGTGGAGTGGAAATACCTTTGGGAGGTTTTGCGGAGCTTTGGTCTCAGTGATAAATTTATTTCTGTATGCTCCCCCTGTGGCCAGAGTGAGGATAAATGACTCCCTATTGGAGCCCTTTCCTTTGTTTCCCGGCACACAGCAGGGGTGCCCGCTGTCGCCCCTGCTGTTTGCCCTTGTACTGGAACCTCTGGCGGCCACAGTACAGGCCTTCTCCGAAATTACAGGTTTCTGCAGAGGACGGGGGAGGAAAAGATCTCCTTATATGCGGATGACACTCTGCTGTACTTGGGAGATACTGACCGCTCTCTAAGAGCAGTAATGCATCTCATAGATCAGTTTGGACAACTATCAGGATTTGCCATTAACTGGCACAAGTCGGCTCTGCTGCCACTAGATCCATTACCGGCACCTTTGTCGGAGGACGTATCCCACATACCTCGTTTAAAAACCTGGGAATAGTGGTGATCGGGGACACACGGGATTACATAGCTCTAAACCTAAAACCTATACTACAAAATTTCAAACAGAAGCAGGCTAGTTGGAGTAGATTGCCGCTGTCGGTGACAGGTCGTGTTAATCTTATAAAAATGATTTGGGCACCACAGCTTTGGTACATTTTACACAATGCCCCAATCTGGATACTATAGTACTGGTTCCAACGCATGGAGTCCCAATTCAGAGCTCTTATTTGGAGAGGTGGAGTGGCGAGAATTAAACAGGTCACTCTAAAACTCCCTAAAGACCAGGGGTGTATGGCGGTTCCGCATCCCCAGATGTGCTACCTGGCTGCACAGCTACAACATTTCATGGGCTGGGATCTCGAGATGGGGTTGGACCCCTCCGGGGGTCTCCTCCTGGGCCCTGACATGGACTATACTGCTCTATCTAACATGGAGATGGGTTTTCCTAGAGTTCCCTCCACTTGCCCCACAGTTCGGTCACTGATGAAAATCTGGAAGAGGGTCAAGACTACACTGGGATTGATGGGCTATCTCCGTCAGACCCCTATATGGCGGAACTGCTTTTACATTGACCTGACCAGGGTACCCAGCCCATCGTTTTGGGAGAGGGCTGGGATTAGATTCCTCTCTCAGATACTTGATGGATCTGTCTTAGAACCATTTACTCAATTACTGAGCGAATTCCCTGTACTCAAAGGCCACCGCTTTCAATATATACAATTACAGCATGCCAGATATCAGAGCAAACACACTAATTTTCAGCTAGAAGACTCCACGTTTCTTGAATCCATAAACTCTGACCCAGAGAAGAAGGGAATCATTTCCACAATTTATGTTCGCCTACTATCACATATACAAGCCCCAGATTTGCTGCCATGTAGAGAGGGATTGGAGCGTGATGTTGGTCCCATTGATGGAGAGCAGTGGAATCAAATCCTGGAAGTGCGCCCCATGGTATCATTGTCAGCGGCACAAAGACTGTCCCACCTGTTCATACTGCACAGGGTATACCGTACTCTTGTGCAACTGCATAGGCGGGGCAGGCGTGATTCCCCCATATGTCCCAAATGCCAAGCCCACCCGGGTGACCTTATTCACATGCTTTGGCGTTGCCCCAAGCTAGTGAGGTACTGGAATTGCATTATCACTAGAGTAAACAATGTTTTCCAGGTTCAGCTTGGGCAGGAGACACTGACGTGCTTACTAGGCAGCCTGGATGAAGGCCTGTACCTCCCCTCGGTATATATTGCCCTCACAAGACTCCTATATTTAGCCAGGAAGCTGATTGCCCATTTGTGGCTATCGGCACGCACCCCAAGGGAGGCACAGTGGATTCAAATGGTCAATGCTACTCTTATCCAGGAAAAGAACACATATCTACATAGGAAGTCACCTAAAAAATTTTCCTATATATTGCAGTGTTGGCTAAGTACCCCAGAAGTGGCACCGCCACAACTAGCCCTGGATAGGCTGCTGATGGGATAACTGAACATATGGAGCGGTTATTGGAGTCTTGATGATGTGTAAATGGTTGGTTTAATGCCTGATGCAAAATGTAATTCTTGTTTTAGTTTTTGTTCCTTTGTTGAGGGAGCACTAGGCCATTGGACTGCTTTTTCTTTCTGGGATAAAAGTACCTATATCACAGCTAAAGACACTATTATGTTGATATGAGACTTAAGACTCCTGATATGCTCTTTAAACGTGCTTGAATGTCATATATATGTACTATGTAAGACCTTGGGATCTCATTAATAAAAACATTTTTGCTGATTAAAAAAAAAAAAGAAAGTATGTGCAGATTTTCGGAGAATCTTTTCAGCAGAGTCTGTTAGGAATAGATCAAGTTCTAATTGAGCTTTATCATATATTTGCTTATTTTGCTGAGAGGGTGAATTTTTAAAATTCTCCGAAGCCTTATAAAAGGCTTCATCAAGTTGTTTGTGTAATTATTTCTCTAATTTACGATGATATGTTGCTTGGCTAATACAAACTCCTTTGATGGATGGTTTAAGGACTTCTCAAAGTATCAAAGGATTTGTATCTGTAGGATTATTGTTTGCAAGGTAGTTTTGTATAGCATTTTATATATCTTGTCTATATTTAGGATTGGTTAGTAAACTGTCATTTATACACCAAATTCGGTGATTAGGTCGTCGGATCATTGATGAAAAGGATGTCATAACTGCATGATGGTCTGACCAAGAGCATGGTATGATTCGAGAATTGAGGATGAGGGGTGAAGTACTAATGTTAGTAAGAAGATGGTCTATACGAGAGAATTGTTTGTGAGGGTGAGAATAATGTCTATATTGTTTTCTTGTAGGGTTTTGTTCACGCCATGTATCATGGAGGGAGTGTTGGTTAAGGAGGTGTTGGTAAGAGAGGCGCTGGACATTTGTTAGATTCGTGGATTTGTCTAGAATTGGATAAATTACTTAGTTAGAGTCTCCACAAATCGTAAGGGTACCAGTTTTATGTGTATCCACTATTGAGAACAAGTGTGAAAGGAAGGATAATGGGTTTTTATTCAGGGCATAGTATGAGACGATAGTAACTTCATAATCTAGTAAGTGGCCAGAAAGTAGTAGGTATTTTCCCTCAGGATCTTTGAACTCCTTATGAAGAATGAACGGAGTACTATAGTGGAAAGCAATTAAGACACCTCTCTGCTTGGTGGTGGCCGAGGCTGTATAAACCTGGGGATATTGTCGACTGAAGAATTTTGGGAAGGACTGCCCAGGGAAGTGCGTTTCCTGCAAACATACCACATGTGCTTTGAGTTTGGAAAAGTATTGGAAGGCCTTAGTTCTTTTTGGAGGGGAGTTGAGTCCCTGTACATTGAGTGTTAAGATATTTAAAGTCATTTGATCAAGATCATGAATTGCTCCGATGAGGTCGTCTTCTGTTTTGCAGGTGTTGGAGAATCTGCAGATGTGGCTTCATCGCTTTTCTTTTCATTAATGTTTGCTGTGAGAGGTCTTGAAAGATCTGGTATCGATATCCCTGGAAGATCAAGGAACCTTTATTGCGGGCTGCTTCCATTAGTAGTTCTTTGGTGCAGAAGTAATATAATTTTATTACAATGTCCCTGGGGGGGCCATCATCTTTTCTGGGGGCCAGGGTTCTATGGATTCTGTCCATCTCTAGGCGTTCTATGGGAATCAATGGAGCTAGTTCCTGGAAGAGCGCAGTGATGGTAGATTGGAGGTCTTCTATAGCCTCAGGAATGCCATGGACACGAAAATTTGATCTCCTAGCTCTATTCTCAAAGTCCTCAAGTCGGGTACTGAGGGAAGAATTTTCTTCTAATTCATCATTATGATTATTAGAAATAACATCCAGTTCATCCACCTTCTGTTCTAGAACTGAAGTGCAACGGCCCACCTCACGAATCTCCCACGTGAGTTTCTCAGTAATTATGTCTGAGGTGTTTTGTAAAGCTTTTTGTAATACTCGCTCAAATTGACATAGAAGGTCAGAGCCAGGGGGAGTATTCTGTAAAGTAATGGGAGTCATCCCAAAATCAAAATCCAGCTCACCTCTCTGAATGGAGGGAGAAATCCTTGTCTGTGCCTGTTTCTGTGAGAGAGCAGAGTGGGAGGATGACGCTGCAGCCATTTTAGTTGCGGTTCTAGTCAGCACTGCTTGAGATTTTACAGACTTAAGCTTTGTGTGATGCATACTAGCACATTATGAAAGTAAGTTGCAGGGAGAAGATTTTTTTTTCTACATTTACTATCTCTTTAACTGCTGCTCAGGGTTTCAACAAAATGGCAGCCTTCAGCAAGAAGAAACAGGAACAATGCTAGACACAATTTACAACACACGCTACTTTGGCTGCATAATTATTAACATGGAATGTATGTTCCTTGTCAAAGAAAATTCTTTTTTATCCATAGTTATGAGTAAAGTTCTGCTTTTAGAGTCTGCAAAAAATATTGTCCCTGGCCAGGAGACTCACATTTCTGGCAATGTTTTAATTGAAAACACTAGCTAGTAGCGTCAAAGAGGAGGTATGGCCAACTCCTCTACCTTCCCAACAGGTGGAATTCTAAACACCATATGCTTCTGCTCCTTGAGTAGTGCAAAATGGTCAGTGAGAAAAAAATGGAGGACAGCAACAACTCAAGGAATGTGAGGATCATCATCTAATCTTCTCAATGACTGCTCATGAAGACTCCTATCATATCTTGGGCCCTTACAAGCCACCAAATACCGTATTTATCGGCGTATAACACGCACCGGCGTATAACACGCACCCCAAGTTTAGGAGGGAATTTTAAGGAAAAATAAACTTTTAGGAGGGAAATTGAAGGGAAAAAAACTTACATTTAAATGCCCATCATTGCAGCCTTCTCAGTGCAGCCTTGCCCCAGTGCAGCCATGTCAGTGCAACCATGTCAGTGCAGCCTTGTCAGTGCAGCCTTGTCAGTGCAGCCTTGTCAGTGCAGCCTTCCCCAGTGTCCAGTGCAGCCTTGCCCCAGTGCAGCCTTGCCCCAGTGCAGCCTTCGATCCTGTGATCCCCTGCGATCCTGAGCTTCAAAATCGCCGACCGCGCTTTGAAAATGGCGCCGCCGGTGCCGAAATACACAGAGCCGGTCCTCGGCTCTTCTCGGCGGCTCTCGTTCACTTTCGGCTCCACTCGGGATGGGCGTGACTGTGAGTGGAGCTACCCGAAACTAGCCGAGTACACTCGGCTAGGTTCAGACGGTGCTCGAGTGAAGCCGAAAGTGGCCGATAAGAGCCGAGGACCGGCTCTGTGTATTTTGGCGCCGGCGGCGCCATTTTCAAACCGCGGTCGGCGAGTTTGAAGATCAGGATCACAGGGGATCGGCGTATAACACGCACCCGCGATTTTCCCCTGATTTTAAGGGGAAAAAAGTGCATGTCATACGCCGATAAATACGGTATGTCAGCAGGGACAAGTGGGCCAATACAATGTCATTCATTAAACATATATGTTAGAGACAGTACAAACAAATGGCAACTGCCCCAACCTATAATTGGCCTTAACAGCAAGGAGCACATGGAATGGTGACACATATCAAACAAAAACAAAGAAAAATTCCTAGCTCAAGTTACCAGCCAGCCTGAAACACAAACTGAACTGTCCTTTTCACAATTCACAGTGAAAACAGGGGTTTAGTTTGCACACATTTTCCTATATATTCGTAAGATGCAGAGGCTGCAACAAGGCACCCCAGTATTATCTGCAGTCCTAACTCTATACATTTTGAAAGCCTCTATAGTAGGAGTACACATATAATTATTGATAGATAGAGGTCAGGTAAGCCTGGCAGAAGCCCACCCCTCCCTAACCGCTTCAGCCCTGGAAGATTTTCCCCCCTTCCTGACCAGAGCACTTTTTGCGATTCGGCACTGCATCGCTTTAACTGACAATTGCGCGGTCGTGCGACGTTGCACCCAAACAAAATTGACGTCCTTTTTTTCCCACAAATAGAGCTTTCTTTTGGTGGTATTTGATCACCTCTGCGTTTTGTTTTTTTTTTCGCTATAAACAAAAAAGAGCGTAAATTTTTAAAAAACGCATTATTTTATACTTTTTGCTATAATAAATATCCCTCAAAAATATATAAAAAAATTATTTTTTTCCTCAGTTTAGGCCGATATGTATTCTTCTACATATTTTTGGTAAAAAAAAAATGGCAAAAGGTGTATATTTGGTATTGGTTTGCGCAATAGTTTTATGGCATTTTTATTATTAATTTTTTTTTTTACTAGTAATGGTGGCGAACTGTGATTTTTATCAGGACTACGACATTATGGCAGACACATCGGACAATTTTGACACATTTTTGGGACCATTGGGGCATTAATACAGTGATCAATGCTATAAAAATACATTGATTACTGTAAAAATGTCACTGGCAGTGAAGGGGTTAACACTAGGGGGCGATCAAGGGGTTAATGTGTTTCCTAGTGTGTGTTCTAACTGAAGGGGGGAGAGGAATGTGCAGGGGAGATGACAGATCGCTGTTCATACAGACTAGGGAACACATTAACCCCTTGATCACCCCCTAGTGGTAACCCCTTCACCGCCAGTGACATTTTTACAGTAATCAATGCATTTTTATAGCATTGTTTGCTGTATTAATGCCAATGGTCCCAAAAATGTGTCAAAATTGTTTGATGTGTCCACCATAATGTCGTAGTCCCGATAAAAATCGCAGATCGCCGCCATTACTAGTAAAAAAAAAAATAATACTCTGTAATAATATAAGCACCCAACATTTTAGACGCCCCTAATAGAGTGTCCTTTTTTCAAAAATCTAAAGGCTATCATCCTTGCCGCTGTTGTAACGTTTGTGCTATCAATAAGAACAAGAGCAGGAAAATATGCCAGTTTAAATCTCATGCCACGGGTAGAGTCTTTGATGTTAACACCTTCATTACCTGCACCTCGCTTAACGTGGTATACTTATTAATTTGCCCCTGCGGTATACAATATGTGGGCCGTACAACACGGGCTATGCATGTTAGGGTAAATGAGCACATCGCCAATATTAAGAAGGGATTCCCGAAACACACTGTCTCCCGGCACTACTTGGAATACCACAATAAGAACCCTATGGGAACGACCTTTGTGGCCATCGATAGGTTTAACCCTCACTGGCGTGGGAGTTCGTCCAAACGGGAAATTTCCAAATTAGAGACCCGCTGGATATACGACTTAAAATGCTATACCCCTTTCGGCATGAACGTCGACTGGGATGTAAATTGTTTTATTAATAATAGCTAATATATACTTTTTTTAGTACATGTATTTTTGTTTATACATGTATATGTTTTGACACTTGGGGGCAGTGTCCATATTTATATTGCTATTATTTTTTATATTTTTTATTATTTTTTATTATTTTTCATTCATTTTATTATTATTTTTATTCATTATTTCACCCTGGTTATATGCACATATTTTTCAGGGTTTATATTATCGCTATATTAGACTGAGAACTTCCTCCTTTTTTCTCTGTAATATCCGATATATTCTTTTTAAATTTTATACTTTGTATTGGTCTATGAAGGTTTTTATATTGTTGATGTATAATAACATTTGATTAATCATTTTATAGTTATGTAGCTGCTGATGTGTTACACGTATGTGCCTTGATAGCTATTTCCGGTTCGGGTGTCACTCACCTTCCGGATGCTGTTACGGCACATGTGCAGTCCCTTATTGTTTTTTCCCCTTTTGGCTGGCGGTGACTTTGTTCTGCCCATCATGGGGAGAACACATTTGGGCTGGTTTAGGCTGTTGTTTTTTGCCTTGCACAGCTTAATTTCACATATATGGTTCATGTTTTATTTTCTCCTTCCCCTCCCTTTTTTTTTTTTTCCCCCTGGTTCTATTGTTCCATGCATGAAATAACTCCTGGTTAGTAAGATCGTACCGCGCATGCGCGGTCGAGTCGTTCATACCAACCAGCAAGGACGGCATTAATCAGGTCTTCCCATCCTTTATAATGAATGGATGTGCTGGCTGGTTTTGTCTTCCTGTTGCGCTGGGACACGCGGCCGTACTGCGCATGTGCGGCTGGCTGGTTTTGTTTTCCTACCACGCTGGAACGCACAGCCGTACTGCGCATGTGCAGCCGATCGTGACTGTCCTGGCACTTCCTAGTTTAAAGACAGCACGGCCGTAGTGCGCAGGTGCTGCCGGAATGTGCTATTAAAAACAGCTGTTGTATGTGTCATGCTGTCCTATCAGGGGTCAGCATGACTTAAGAAGTGCACTATATATTTGAGCGTGCTTGCATCATTGGCCACGCCTCTGATGATATCCACATAGGATGAAACATGTCAGGCTGGTCAATGCAAGTACGCTGAAAACCGCGGATTGTTCCTGTTTTCTGTGATGATTTTTACTTCATACCTGTAAGTAGACTACAATAAACTACTACTGTTTTACCTTACGGGCTTCACTATTTGTTGCTTTCTGTTTGCTGGTTTGTTCCTGCTGATGACTGCACCAACCTGTCCATCGTTAATACGAGTCCTGAGCTTTCTGATATGTGGTGACCTGATTGTTTCCATGCTGTGCCTGCCCATGATGGAGTGTGCCATTTGGATTTGCTGCTGACCCTCTGCAATATATGAGTACATCGCCTATTTTTTATATCTTTCTGGTAAGCAGACTGATAGCACTTGGGTGTGGTGTGCTTTCCTTTTACACACTGAAGCTTGGTGGAGGTTTCACATCATCTTTTATTGCTGATTGAGTTCTATGGACTATTATCATTATTTGGACATTTATTTTATTTTAGCGCTGCATTTGGACTTTTATACTTATGTTTGATGCAATCTACAAACTATGCTAGCTGCTTTTTGTGTTCTTTTCAGTTAGCGCAGATATTTGAAAAATAACACAATTTTTTTTACTTTTTGCTATAATAAATATCCCTTTTTTTTTTCCTCGGTTTAGGCCAATATGTATTCTTCTACATATTTTTGGTAAAAAAAAATCTGAATAAACGTATATTTATTGGTTTGCGCAAAAGTTTTAGCGTCTACAAAATAGGGGATAGTTTTATCACATTTTTATTTATTTATTTATTTATTTTTATTTATTTTTTTTTATTTATTTTTACTAGTAATGGCGGTGACCTGCGTTTTTTTTTACTGTGATATTGCGGCGGACAGATCGAACACTTTTGATATCATTTTGGGACCATTCACATTTATACAGCGATCAGTGCTATACAAATGCATTGATTACTGTATAAATGTCACTGGCAGTGAAGGGGTTAACTGTGTTTCCTAGGGAGTGATTCTAACTGTAGGGATGGGGACTCACAAGGGGAGGAGACGATCGGTCTCCTCTCACCTGACAGGACGTGGATCTGTGTGTTTACACACACAGATCCATGGTCCTGCTCGGTTAATGGGCAATCGCGAGTGCCCATGGGGCATGCGCATCGGCTCCCGAGTGACACGGCGTGGGCGCGCGCCCCCCAGACCCTGGGAAGCCCAGGACACCCACCCAGGATGGGAGATCCCTCCTGCGGACATCATATGTACATGGGCAGGATGTGAAGTGGTTAAACAGAGCAGTGGCACCTGGATTGCAATGTGGTCATTTTTGGAGGCTTCTGAATGGGGTCCCACATAATCAAGTCACAGGGTGCACCCAACGCACCCAACTCACTTAAAGTATAAAGGCAGTGTTTTGTTTTGGTTTCAGATAGAGTGTAGAGTGATTAGAACTCTTGTAAGATTTTATTGCTGTCTGTGCCCCCGTTAGGGAAATTCATCCTTTGTCATCATTCATCATTTGTCCTGTTAACCATATTATTGAAAGTGAAAGTAAAAGAAAATTCCAAATATTGGGTTGTTCTCTGAAAAGTAATACTGTAGAGGGGAAATCCTCCAATGGGTCACTAGTTCTAGTGACCTGCACCAACCCCCCCCCCCAGGAGATTCCCTTAATTTGCAGGGATTTCCTCTCACTTCCTGTTTGGCTATTGGTCAGGCAGTGAAGGGAAATCTCCGCAATGGAACACAGATGGCGAAAAAGAAAAATCTGACAGGGGGTTTAACCCTCCTTTGCTCTATCCAAAATGAAAAAAAGTTTAATCTATAGTTCTACTTTAAGATTTTCCTGATCCAAGCCAAATGCCTGTTGTCCCTAGTTGCAAGGAGACCCCTCATTACCCCCTAATCACCGCCATTTTCCGAATGGCAGCAGCACAATCACAAGCAGTGATTAATAAAGTCTACACAGTATCATGGCTACAAAAAACGGTGCTGGACCACAGTCAAAGACAGCAGAAGATGAGAATGGTCATGGTTCCTGAAAGCATATCCAATAACCCCATAAACTATTGGGTCTGCAGGGTGGACAAGTGGCCTGAGTTTAGTTCATATTGTAAAGAATAATATTGTCACCCACAAGTTCACAACACTGCAGACTGTAAGCTTTGTTGACTTCACAAAACAAATTTCTATTTTCCTTTCCTGTCTTATAGGGCGTACACACGGTTGGACTTTGTTCGGACATTCCGACAACAAAATCCTAGGATTTTTTCCGACAGATGTTGGCTCAAACTTGTCTTGCATACACACGGTCACACAAAGTTGTCGGAAAATCCGATCATTCTGAACGCGGTGACGTAAAACACGTACGTCGGGACTATAAACGGGGCAGTGGCCAATAGCTTTCATCTCTTTATTTATTCTGAGCATGCTTGGCACTTTGTCTGTCGGATTTGTGTACACACGATCGGAATTTCCAAGAACGGATTTTGTTGTGGGAAAATTTTATCTCCTGCTCTCCAATTTTGTGTGTCGGAAAATCCGATGGAAAATGTCCGATGGAGCCCACACACGGTCGGAATTTCCGACAAAACGCTCCGGTCGAACATTTTCCATCGGAAAATCCGACCGTGTGTACGGGGCATTATTCTAGAATTTTAGTATTTTCCTTACTGCTTTTTTCTAATTCTGACCGTTGCATGTGTTTGTAATCGCATGAAAAGTAATAATATATTCTATGTGACTGGGATACAAATTGCTATTTATTGTTTGTCTGAAAATGCTGGATCTGACAAGTGCAGCATCTCACAAAAGTGAGTACACCCCTCACATTTTTGTAAATATTTTACTATATCTTTTCATGTGACAACACTGCAGAAATGACACTTTGCTACAATATAAAGTAGTGCATGTATAGCTTGTATAACAGTGTAAATTTGCTGTCCCCTCAAAATAACTCAACACACAGCCATTAATGTCTAAACCGCTGGCAACACAAGTGAGTACACCCCTAAGTGAAAATGTCCAAATTGGACCCAAAGTGTCAATATTTTGTGTGGCGACCATTATTCTCTAGAACTGCCTTAACCCTCTTGGGCATGAGGTTCACCAGAGCTTTACAGGTTGCCACTGGAGTCCTCATCCACTCCTCCATGATGACATCACGGAGCTGGTGGATGTAAGAGACCTTGCGCTCCTCCACCTTCTGTTCGAGGATGCCCCACAGATGCTCAATAGGGTTTAGGTCTGGAGACATGCTTGGCCAATCCATCACCTTTACCTTCAGCTTCTTTAGCAAGGCAGTGGTCGTCTTGGAGGTGTGTTTGGGGTTGTTATCATGTTGGAATACTGTCCTGCAGCCCAGTCTCTGAAGGGAGGGGATCATGCTCTGCTTCAGTATGTCACAGTACATTGTTGCATTCATGGTTCCCCCAATGAACTGTAGCTCCCCAGTGCCGGCACTTATGCAGCCCCAGACCATGACACTCCCACCACCATGCTTGATTGTAGGCAAGCCACACTTGTCTTTGTACTCCTCACCTGGTTGCCACCACACACGCTTGACACCATCTCAACCAAATACGTTCATCTTGGTCTCATCAGACCACAGGACATGGTTCCAGTAATCCATGTCCTTAGTCTGCTTGTCTTCAGCAAACTGTTTGCGGGCTTTCTTGTGCATCATCTTTAGAAGAGGCTTCCTTCTGGGACAAAAGCCATGCAGACCAATTTGATGCAGTGTGCGGCATATGGTCTGAGAACTGACAAGCTGACCTCCCACCCCTTCAACCTCTGCAGCAATACTGGCAGCACTCATACGTCTATCTCCCAAAGACAACCTCTGGATATGACGCTGAGCGGGTGCACTCAACTTCTTTGTTCGACCATGGCGAAGCCTGTTCTGAGTGGAACCTGTCCTGTTAAACCGCTGTATGGTCTTTGCCACCGTGCTGCAGCTCAGTTTTAGGGTTTTGGCAATCTTCTTATAGCCTAGGCCATCTTTATGTAGAGCAACAATTTATTTTTTCAGATCCTCAGAGTTCATTGCCATGAGGTGCCGTGTTAAGCTTCCAGTGACCAGTATGAGAGAGTAAGAGCGATAACACCAAATTTATCACACCTGAGACCTTGTAATACTAACGAGTCACATGACACCGGGGAGGGAAAATGGCTAATTGGGCCCAATTTGCACATTTTCACTTAGGGGTGTACTCACTTTTGTTGCCATCGGTTTAGACATTAATGGCTGTGTGTTGAGTTATTTTGAGGGGGCAGCAAATTTACACTGTTATACAAGCTTTACACTCACTACTTTACAATGTAGCAAAGTGTAATTTCTTCAGTGTTGTCACATGAAAAAATTTTATCAAAAAAAAGTGAGGGGTGTACTCACTTTTGTGAGATATTGTATGTCTCTTTCCTATCACATAAAGTTAGGGGTGTAAAGAATTAACACTAGTTGCAAAAATGAAGGTTACTATTATAACGTGAACATAGAATTAACAAGCACCAATGCAGCAGTGCCATCTAGTGGATATTGTAATCATATGCAACTTTAGTGCACACCAAGAAAATTTTAATGTTCTGTGTATAACCCAAATGTATTTTAGTGTCATATCTGTCTTTCTGCATATCGACCTATGTTTAAAAGGTTATGAAAATAAGGTATAGTTTTAAAAGAGTTTGTCAATTTTGGGGCACATTATCTTTACGAGTAGCTCCAAAAAAGGTAACCTGTTTTTTTTTTGTTTTTTTAGTTAAATAATTTTAAAACCTCTTATTCAATGCACATACAATATTCAACATTTTCCATATGTTCATTAAAAAATGGCTTAATTAAATTCAATGATGGAAAACGTTTGTACACTTCTAAAATAGAACATCTAGTTGAGGAACGAGTGGAATCTTTTATCGGCAATTACCTTGAAGTGAATCTGTTTACATTAAACAGGACCTTACCCTAAATTGTTGCCTTATTGGTACAGTTAATGTGACAAAGAAGGTAAAATAGTGCTCATTTAGCTTTCCATCACAGTATACTGAGCCCAGTGATACTCACTATAAAACCTGGAGCATATTGATGGTTTGAGCACACAAGACATAGACTTACGCCTCTATGAAGAATAACAGAATGTATGGGCAAGTTAAAGTCAACCAGCACAAACATAATAATGAGTACACAAGCAGCTTCACAAAGTCCCTTGCAATGATTTTAAACTCCAGCATATAATGTGACCCTAATAGCATAAACGGTAGCTCTCCTCATAAAATGAACTTCTGTAAATGATCAAATAAATAACAGAGATCGGTCTATGGCTGCCGCCCCTATCCATGCATCCGGCCCCTTTCAGGATGCTGGACCACGGATTCCAATGCGGGATGGGTGTTTTTTTGAAGCAACAATCAGAGCCACAGGCTTTAATAGGCTTTAAAATAGGGTGGGCTCCGGGCACAGAGTACTGCGCTACGAGCCCACCCAGGTGTGTGAGAATAGCAAATAAATATTCTCACACTGAATCGCCTCTCACCAATCAGGAAGCGTGGGTCTGTGACACGTTTTCCGATTGGCCAAAAGGTGAAGCGTTCTGGTTGGCCATTGAGGAGGAGGGAGGAGACGGAAGCCAGGGAAGGAGAAGCTGCTCATGATGCTCGCGGAGGAGAGCAGGGGAAGCCATCTGTGATTGATGGGGTAAGTGTACTGACCGGCTGACCAACCAACCCAACCTGACTAGGGGTGTTGGTTGTGGGTGCAGGTGCACTGTTTGCCCCCCCCGAAAAAAAATGACCACCAGCCGCCACTGATCTGCATGGTCAGAGGGGCCCCTTTGGTACATCACCCCATCCCGCAGCTGTAACCGTTTCAATGCCTTATCCACTATCTGGGCATCCTTCGAGTCACCTGCTAACAATGTGTCTGCATGCTTGTTTCTGAGTGCCTCCCTGGTCAGATTTCAGAGGCAATGCTTCTTTTGCTCATCTTACAGGTTTTTTATTGTCAGCCTAGGAAACCCCTCACTTTTCAGTACTTCTGTACAGGTATCGCCTCTGGCGCAATGTTCTATTCCCTAACTCAGTGCTTGACCTCCTTCAGGGGAAAAATGAGTCCACTCTGGTCCAGTGCTATGAGTGTCTGCATCCTGGTTTCCAACCGCTGGATGATATTTTAGGCTGAACCGGAATCCAGAGAGAGCAGCCAGCCATCTGTGTCCAGTGGCATCCAGCTTGAGGTGAGTATGTAGGTCAAAGGATTGTTGTTGGTCTTGAAAATGAACTCTGCCCCATACAGCTAATCTATTAGCAGCTAAGTATTTACCAAGGCCCACTTCAGAGCCAGAAACTCCAACTTTTGAGTGGGGTAGTTTTTCTCAGCTGGAGCCATACTTCTGCTCACAAACGCCACAGGTCATAGCTGTCCTTGGTGCTCCTGGTATAGCACACCACCCAATCCTTCTCGTCTGGTGTCTACATGTAGCTCATATGGTTTGAATGGGTCAGCATAGGCCAGACCCAGAGAGTTAGTCATGCATGCTTTTAGTTTATGGAACACTTTTTCACATTGTTCCGTCCACTATTCACAAATAGGTTCTCGGGGCTTCCATGGACCCTTACTGCGCTTACTTGTTGTTGTTCAACAGCTTAGTAAGGGAAGTGGCTATCTTGGCCAATCCCTCGGCAAAACTTCTCTAGTAGGAGGAAAATCCCAGAAATAACCTTAGCTTGGTGACATTGTTGGGTCCGAGCCAGAAAGTGACAGCCTCTATTTTGCTAAAGTTGACTGCAATCCCTTCAGCAGGAACGTCATACCTCAAATATGTGACGGATGGCTGAAAGAATTGATATTTCTGCAGAGGCAACTTCAGCCCTTCCTCATTAAGTCTGTGCAGAACCTTTTCAAGGTGCTCTTCGTGTTCTTCAAGAGTCATTCTGAACAGAATTATATCATCCAGGTACACCAGGACTCCATCTACCACTGGAATGTGGTTGGGGCTCTGGACAGTCTATGGGGCATTCTGTTAAACTCGAAGAACCCCAACAGGCAGATAAAAACCTTTTGCTTGTCTTTGGGATGAATAAGAATTTGATAGTACCCGCTCTTCAGATCCAATACACTGAACCATTTGGCCCCTGATAAACACTATAGGATGACTTCAATCCTAGGCACAGTGTACTGGTTGGGGATGGTCCTTCAATTGGGGGTTCAACATTTGATGCACATGCATAGGGAGCTGTTCTTCTTTCTCACCACGATATTGGAGAAGTATAAGGGCTTTGTAACTCCTTATTGATTCCTGTTCTCTTCATTTTAGCCAGCTGCTTTAGGAGGTCTTCCAAATCTCCCAGTGGGATACTTTGGGCTCTCTCTGATTGACTTGTCCTAGCTGATCTGAATCCTATGATGGGCACTCTTGGCACAGCCTATATTGTAACCGTTTAAGAAGATCTGCCAGTTCAGGACTCGACCCTTTTTCTTCACTCATTAGGTAAAAGGGAGTTGTAAAGATAAAACCTGTCCTTGGCTGCTCCTTATTGAGATCCCCCATCAGGCTCAGTGCACTCACTGGGGTTGCCACACAATCACTTGTCCGAGCAGCATCCGGGGCTTGGCGCTGTAAGGCCTTGGTGGGAATTATTTCAGGAATCACTTCAGTCCCAGTGTCTTTTCCCCAGGGTCTGCTTCAATGATGACAAAGGGCCCAGGTTGGCCCCAGGTCAGTCTGACTGTGGCCTTCAGACAAGTGATTACACCCGGTTGAAGCACCCTTTCTTCCAGTCCACACATCTATAGTTTCCCTACTTCCTCTTCTGGAGTTCCCTGTTCTTGCTGAGTGCATTTATAATTCTGGTTTAACTGAGGGGGAATAGTTTCTATGGATAAGTTGTTCTTCATGGCTAAGGAAGTGAGCAAACTCTGCACAAGATCAGTATTGGTCCCTATTAGCAGGGAGCTCTGCCTTGACCCTGGAGAGCACGGACACGCGACTGCCAAGGTATCAAAGGTTTTAGAGTTCCCTACTACCAAGGAACTGAAGGTTAACTTGATGGGGACATACTCATCATATGGGAACTTCAGAGTCCCAATTCCCTAGATTTCTGATTCTTCCAATTTCAGGAATGTTATGTGCTTCAGGTACCATTCGTAAAAGTCTTAGTATAGCAGCATCACTTGAACTCTCGTATCTAACAGAGTGTAGGCTCCTTCTACTTGGATGGTGATTATGGATGAAGGGCCCACTAGGTTGTCAGGAAGCTTGTTTGGCCCAGATTCAGTAGTCCAAATATGTGCAATCTTCTTCTTCAGTGCTGGTTTCTCTTGATATTTCTTAGTAAGCCTGGGATGAGAGTGTGCATCAACTCCCTGTGCCTGGGTGCAGTAGGCAGACTATGCGAATTGACCTGCTCCCCAAGAGGGTCGCTGGTGACCATCTGCAATGTCATGTTTGGGTTTCTTGGCATATGGAGGTCTTGATAGTTTCCAGGCCCTCAGCCAGCTCCTTCACTGGGGCCCTTAAAGTTTCCCTCCATCTTACCGAAGAATAGTTTCCTGTAATACTTTCACAACTTCAGCCTTAAGGTTGGCCATAGTCTCCCCATTAGTGCATTGTGCTCTAAAATGTCCTGCTTCTCCACAATGAAAGCACTTTCTAAATTGGCAAGGGGCAGATTTCCCTCTGTTTGCCGCTAATGTGGTCACAGTCTGCTTCACCTCAGTCAGTGACTTTTGCATATTAGCATGAGCTTCCATCACTTGCCCTACTGTCTTTTGGACTTCACAGATGGCTTGCTGTAAGGTAGTTTGGGTCTGGGCTATAGCCTAGGTCAGTGTGTCCCCAAGGACAGGTGCCCCTTCCCTATGATCAGCCTCTGTGTTGACACTATCTTAAGAGCAATAGCTAGCGTCACAAGATTTATGTTATTTGGGGGTCTCTGACCTCCGAGCCTTAGCAACAATGAGAGATTCCTCCTCCCAGATAGTCTACATGAACTTGGAGTAAATCAATGGTTTATTCGGGTCTGTAGCACTAAGCAGGAGCACGATGGGGTCTTATGGCTGGGGCCCTTTTCCGAACTTGCCATAACAAGGTCTTACTTGCAGCCTATGCTTCCATAACACCTTTCACTATAACGTGGTGAAGAATTGTATCTAGTTAGCTGACATAGTCCAATAAATTCTCATTCTCTCATTGATAAGTATGTTCAAAGAGATAAATCAGTTCTGTACTGTTCTTGACTTTCCAAAAGGTTTCTCAAAAGGCTTCCAGGCATTCAGATGCAGTGCATCTCAGCTTATTGTGCTTCAGATTCCTCATTACACCTGAAGCTGGGGCCTGTAAGCTCTCAATCTCTCGCTGCCTCTTGACAGTGTCCAGGGCAGCAATCAGTAATTGTGGGGTCCCTTACACAGCTGTAGACCTGGACCCCCCCCCTAGCCTGACCACCAACATTTCCCAGGGCCTGTCCAGGGGCCATCTCACAGAATCCGCCCTCTAGCCGTTCCACCAAGTCCTTCAGTACCTCAGCCCCCCTCACACCTGTACACTCTCAGCCCCTCTCACACCTGTACACTCTCAGCCCCCCTCACACCTGTACTCTCTCAGCCCCCTCACACCCCCCCTCACACCTGTACGCTCTTACACCTGTACACTCTCAGCCCCCCTCACCCCCTCACACCTGTATGTTCTCAGTCCCCCTTACATGTATGTATATGTATGTATATGTATATATATATATATATATATATATATATATATATATATATATATATATATATATCACACACATACACACACACAGGCATGTACACACGCACAGGCATGTATACACACACACAGGCATGTATACACACACACAGGCATGTACACACACACACAGACATGTACACACACACAGCCACCCCCCTCCCCCCTCACGTGTACAACAGGCCTTACTTGTAAGGTGGTCCTCCTAGTCCTAGCTCTTGTTTACACGTGTGGCTGAGACACAGATAGGAGGTGCAGTTCAGGACACATCACACTTACAGGCAGCTCACACGAGGGGTGCACATGCAGGAAATGGCCAGAGGTGGCAGCAAAGAGCCTAATTAGAGCTCAATGACACAGAGCAGCAGCTGCTGCTTACACACCTACAGAAGCATTCATGGAGCTCCTCTGAATCTGCCCCTGCCTTCTCACATTCCTGCCAGTCAGCCGGGCCTGTCCAGACACTCAGGCTCCTTACAAGTGTATGGGCGGTACCCCCCTGACAGTGTCAGCCACTTCCCACTCCTCGGTGGCTTGGATTGCTTCATCGATCCAGGAGTTAAAGTCATCCTGTAGGTGTAGGAGACCTGCCTGAAAAGAACCTTAGCTTGCAGTAGCCATAGCTGGTTGGTGTGGCAAGATTCTTCATAAGACCTTCTACCAGCTTTCTGAGCTCAGACAGCAGAAAGGTCAAGAGTCCTTCAGAGGTCGTGACAGGGGCAGAGCTGGCTACATCTGGGTCTGGCATGGTAAGGACTCTGCTCTCCTCATATGGTGTTGACAGGGAGCAGAAAATCTATTAAATTTCACACACCACAGTCCCTTATTTGGCAGTTATTCTCAGCTGAGTGCAGTTAGATCCAAAATTGCAGTCACATGACCAGAAATAAAAAGCTTTAAAAAGCTTTAAATCCTTACAGGAGAAATGTGTGCTATTTATTTTGGCTCTCCCATATCACCCTCATCCTTGCACAACTTTTATTTCTAGTTTAATTGTTGTTTATAAAGCAAAATGTGCTCAAATTACATATTATCTGCATTTTTAAATCCCCAAAACATTGCTTTTTTTTTTTTTGTTACCAAATTTACAGTACTTAAAATGATACATTTATAAATAGTGAGCTTTCATGAGCTTAGTGTCCATATTTAGTCCAAGTTTTAAAAACTTCAGTATAGTAAAATGGGGCTATTGTCCATCTATAGCAAGATCTACCGTACTATGCTTTTTCTCACTTGTTGAGCAATAATTCTTCTCTACATTTGCTATTTCAACTACAATATGATTAATGCCCACCAGATGTCAGTAGAATAGTTTCAAGGCTTGGAGTGCAATATATTAGAGTCCTTTGAGATAGATTTCCTATTTGGTTTCAAACACGGACCTCTAGTGGCCTTTACAGCATCGACAGATGCAAATACAATTTCATTAATGCTTATATTTTCAGAAAAGGTAATCCATTATATTTCCATTTTAATGGTCCTAGGAACACATACAAAAGTATAGTGATACTATATTATTTTGTTATAGCGATTATTTTTTTTTTTTATACTTTAGTCAATGAAAAAAATCTGATCACGTCTTGAATCTTACACTTTGTAAAAAGAGATTTTACAAAATAGGTTATGCTAACTGTAGGTTAGGTGAGAGCTACTTTAGACAATTTAAAGGGAGTTTCAATAAAAAAAATAAAAAATCATACTTTTCTCCCTTTAGTATTAGTGATTAAGACAACTTAGAAGGCTCCATTTACAAAGTGGTATCAGCAATAAAATACCTCACAGCAATTTAAAACATTTTTTTTTTTTTTTGCAACTGAAAAACGCGTGTAAAATAAGGCATGCATTATTCCATTGAATTGTATGGTATTTATCTAATGAAACAAAACTGTATTTTATCTCATGACATTATATCCACTGGGATGGGTACAGCAGAGAGGGTTTGGAGCACCTGTCAGTCTTTATTGCTGTCTGTGCCCCTTTAAGGGCTTGTTCATACTTGACTAAATTTCAAAACTTAACAATTGCTCCTAAAGCATTAGTATGGGCGTTAGACTGGCGTCAATGAGCCTTAGTATGGGCGTTAGATTGGCGTTTTATGACCATTAACAACGAGTTAAAAATGCTTCCCAAATGCCCTATGTGCAGTTTTGAAGCATTTGATGAGCATTAAGGCACGTTAAAACTGCTCCACAATGGAAAGTGACATTACAGGAAATAAACAAATTTTAACTCCCCGCAACTGCACCACAACCGTGCCGCAAATGCCTGCCAGAGCATTTGCGAAGCGTTACCATAGACTTGAATGGCTTTAAATACCTCCTGACTCAACATGAGGCTCCAATTATGAAGCGACGTGAAGCTGACGCTTCATGTTTTGTACTTTGTACTGTGTACTGTCCATTGTATCGTTTGCATAGTTGTTTGAGGGGCTCAAACACCTGCTTTTAATGCCAGTGTGAACTTAGCCTTAGAGAGATTCACTCTCTCTATTTCTACAGTTTCTCCTTATTATTGAAAGGGAAATAAAATTATACATTTTGGGTTGAAATTAGAACACTAAAACTACTTTCACACTGGGGCAGGGGGGGCGTTAGCAGTAAAGCACCACTAATTTTAGCGGCACTTTACCGCTGTAATAGCGGTGCTTTTCGGCCGCTAGCTGGGGGCTTTTAATCCCCGCTAGTGGCCGAATATAGGGTTAAAAATGCCCGCAAAGTGGCACTGCGAATCGCTTTGCAGGCGCTTCGGCAGCAGTGCCCATTGATTCCAATGGCAGGGGCGGTGGAGGAGCGGTGTATAGACCACTCCCCCACTGCCCGAAAGATACTGCTTGCAGGACTTTTACTAACGTCCTGCAAGCGCACCGCCCCAATGTGAAAGCATTCAGGCTCTCACACTGGGGCTGCAGGGGAGGCCTTTTTCAGGTGCTTTACAGGCACTATTTTTAGCACAAAAGCGCCTGAAAAACACCCCAGTGTGAAAGGGGTTTAACAGAGGGAAAATCTCCCCAATGGCACACAGATGGCAAAACAAAAACAAAAAAAACATACGGGGTTCCAATCCTCTTACTCCATCCAAAATGGGAAAAAAAATGTGTATTCTGCTATATATTTTGGTAAAAAAAATCCCAATAAGCATATATTGATTGGTTTGCGCAAAAGTTATAGTGTCTTCAAACTATGGGATATTTTTTATTTTTATTTATTTATTTATTACTAGTAATGGTGACGACCAGCAACTTATAGCAGGACTGCGATATTGCAGTGGACAGTCTGACACTAAGCCCTGGTTCACATTGCAGCGATATGACATGTCAAATCGCATGCCAAATCTGCAGCTATTGCCGGCAATGTCACACAGTCCGAATCGATGCAACGCCGCATTTCCCAAAAGTAGTTTCTCTACTACTTTTGGTGACTTTGGGGTGTGATTTCAATAGACATCTGTACAGAAACCCACACAGATGTCTCTGAAATCGCCCCCGAAGTCAGGCCTGACATGCATGATTTCATTCCCGCTGTCAGTGTGAACCTGGGCTAACTGACACTTTTGACACTTTTTGGGAACCAGTGACACTAATACAGTGATCAGTGGTAAAATTGTGCACTGTAATGTACTAATAACACTGGTTGGGAAAGGATTTAATATCTAGGGTGATCAAATTAAATATGTGCACAGCCAGTGTTTATGTGTACACAGTGTTTACTAAGGGAAGTAATCGATTTCATTCCCTGCCTTACGGGGAAAGTAAATCCATTACTTCTCTGCTGACAGGACAGAGGACTGCCTTGTTTACATGTGTTCTGAATGATCGCAAGTGGTAATCTATCGGCCTGCACTCGCTGATCGGCGTCTGCTGTGTAAAATCACAGCAGAGGCGGGTCACCGTTGGCCTGTATGCACGTGCCCCCTTGCCTAGAAGTGCTAGATTATGTACTAAGTACGCAATCTGGGCAGCAGGGCCGCCTTGTCGCCCTATATCTATGTTATACAATCAGCAAGAGGTTAAAGTCATTTTTGCTGTGATGTTTGGCGAATTCATTGCTATATCTTTTGACATGTCAGTTTTGTCTTGCTAGAGAATAGCCATTGGGGCCTTTCCCTTAACTGGACCCCAGATAATTTGGTGCAGTTGTTCATAGTAACCAATCAACTTCTAAATTAAGCTTGTTCTATGAAGCTTTGACAATAAGCCTGGGTTCACACATGTGCGTACACAGACATCGCATGTGATTCGCACCCGCATTGCTGTGCCAATCACATGCGATGTCTGTGCAATGTGAATTCATCCATACAGTTGAATGGATGAACTTGCATTGGATTCGCACAAAAAAGGTGCAGGAACCCTTTTTTCCCCGCACTGGAATCGGATCGCATGGGTGTTCACACCCACGCGATCCGATTTTTATCCAAATTCTTATCCAAATTCCAATCTGGAGGTGTCATTAACTTTGTATTGACACCCGCAGCGGTTCACAAAGGGCAGTGCCTGTGGGGTAGATGCGATGCTGGAACTGCATTGGAATCGTGCTGGTTACCGCATTGCTTATGTGTGAACCCAGGCTAACACCTAGTAGCTGATTGGTTACTCTGTACAGCTGCACCAGATTCATGGTGCTTCAGTTTTGGTAAATCTCCCCCATAATCATTCTCTGATGTTCTTCAAAGTCTCACTCTGGTATCCATCTGTCAAACCTTTTAAATTGATGCCATCCCTCTCCTAACAGCACAATCTTTGTAGTAATACTTGTCTATACCTAATCCTTTATCAATTGTGTGTTTATCATGTGGAGTAAACCGCATTACAAACAAATTCTTGTGCAAAGGATCCTTAATGCTATCCAAAGGCTTCTTGACCAGGTATGGACACTTCTCTGTAATGGCTGACACTGGGGAGAAGGCTCACCTCACATGACTGGAGTGGCTTTTCTATAAGGTAACTATTTTTACACAGGATAGTTAGCATAGGCATTAGAAAAGGAGGTTAGAGGTGCATTCAGTTTGATGGTTATTGTGAGAGATACCGATACAGTTTTCAAGTTTATCTTAAGACTACAACAACCAACATTTCCCTTGTTGATAGTGAGGATACATCATTCAGATATGTCCAAGATATTTAGGGATGAGTGTCAAACGGTGATGCAACACCTAAGTTCCTTTTGCATATGCCTCAAGACCTGAAATTACATTTGATCTGCACATTTCAGGTCTAACAATACTTTTAATATGGTTGAAGAACATTGGTGCTTTCTGTGGTATTTTTTTAATTAAGGGGTTTGTTATAGAACATACAATAATGCTTCTGTTTGGAGAAAATGTTTAGCGCAGATACCATGTGTTTTAATTTTATTCATGTTGTATGATGTTGTTTACTTTTTGTAATAAATTTGTACTGTTTTATATATAATTTTTATATCATTTTCATTTGAGTGTTCTTGGTCTTTCAAAGTCCCATTTTTGAGGAATTTTGTTTTTACACATTGTATTGGGGATGTGGACCTGAACCTCTTACATAGTTACATAGTTACATAGTTAGTCAGGTTGAAAAAAGACACAAGTCCATCCAGTCCAACCATAAAAAAAAAAAAAGAACAAAAACGTACAATCCAATATACCCAATACTATACCCACAGTTGATCCAGAGGAAGGCAAAAAACCCCAGCAGAGCATGCTCCAATTTGCTACAGCAGGGGAAAAAATTCCTTCCTGATCCCAGAGAGGCAATCGGATTTTCCCTGGATCAACTTTACCTATAAATGTCAGTACCCAGTTATATTATGTACATTTAGGAAAGTATCCAGGCCTTTCTTAAAGCAATCTACTGAGCTGGCCAGAACCACCTCTGGAGGGAGTCTATTCCACATTTTCACAGCTCTTACTGTGAAGAAACCTTTCCGTATTTGGAGATGAAATCTCTTTTCCTCCAGTCGTAAAGAGTGCCCCCTTGTCCTCTGTGTTGACCGTAAACTGAATAACTCAACACCAAGTTCACTATATGGACCCCTTATATATTTAAACATGTTGATCATATCCCCCCTTATTCTCCTCTTCTCAAGAGTGAACAAATTCAGTTCCTCTAATCTTTCCTCATAGCTGAGCTCCCCCATGCCTCTTATCAGTTTGGTTGCCCTTCTCTGCACTTTCTCCAGTTCCCCGATATCCTTTTTGAGAACTGGTGTCCAAAACTGAACTGCATATTCCAGATGAGGTCTTACTAATGATTTGAACAGGGGCAAAATGATATCTCTCTCTCTGGAGTCCATACCTCTCTTAATACAAGAAAGAACTTTGCTCGCTTTGGAAACCGCAGCTTGGCATTGCATGCTATTATTGAGCTTATGATCTACCAAAACCCCCAGATCCTTCTCCACTACAGATTCCCCCAGTTGTACTCCCCCTAGCATCTTCTTCTTCCAATCGGTTAGTCAAATTCCTTTCGAACATACATGTAAACATAGGTTCTCCAGGGGTCCTTAAATCCCCAAAACCTCATCCAGACTAAATTTTGCAGTCTAGGGAACCAACATGCATGTAAAACCTAGGTTTACACAGAGAGTACCTAACCCTCTACAGCGGTACCCCTTTTAAAAAAAAAAAAATTTCCACCCAGGGTATCTCATCCTGTATAATGCACCTTAAGGCACCTACAGTTGAGAAAACCCAACCTGCTATCACAAAGATCTGCCTGGTGGACAGCAATACCCCAACAACAACCACCTGCCCCTCCTAGCGGTAGCAAAACACAGCACAACACAATGCAAAACTTTCAATAATAGGTGTCTGCTAACCTGATATAAATTGTGCAATATTGTGTTGAGCTTAGCGCCTCACAAGCATGGAGTTAGGCAAGATCGGAGTTGAGGTGATGCTGTCCCCGTACGGGCCACCAACTGAAGTAGTATAATAACGTATCGAACCAGGCAAGACCTCAGTGATGCAGGTTTATTAACAGCTGGGAACATACAGGTTTATGTTCAAAGTATTACAAGATGAAGGTTTAATTTATACAGTTTTTTACAATGCAAGCATATTAGGTACAACATGATTGGTTGCTAAGATCTACGTCATTATTATTATTATTATTAAAATGATTTATAACTGGTTTTGTCTATGGTTTGCTCCATTAAAATACTTGTGTAGAGACAGTATGACACCCAGTCATGTTAAATCAAATCCTCCTTGTCCTGATAAGACTTCACCAACTCAAGGATAACACATTTACAACTTTGGGAAAATGAACTTGCAACAACCCTACCTTTATGTGTTATATGTCTTATTGTTTTTCACTATACAATCCTATATATATGTATTCATATATTGGCTTCACAAAAAGGTACTGTATTACTTACATAATGAGATATTATATATATATATATATATATATATATATATATAGACACACACACACACACACATATATATATACACAAAGCTAACTGCTTTATTCAATATTGTCTAATTATCAATACATACATACACATCCGTGCTCTCTTATTCAATGTATTTTAACAGGTTTAATGAGGGCACAAGCAGATCCTTTTGACCCTGTCAAACTTAATCAATGTACATAACTTTCCCATATTCCACATAATTACGTTTAAACCATCAGTATAGGATGTTTTATCACTTGTTCTTGACAATGTTTATTTATTACCCTCAAGGAATATTATCTTATCAGACTGTAGTTCAACTGCTGTCAAAGTGTTTCTCGTCTAAGTAGTAGATTTAAAAACCTAAAATGAACTTTCCTAATAACCTTCCACCCAGTAAACTTGTGGTTGTCTTATAAAAAAATACCAGCATGAAGCAGAGAGGTCATCTAAAGTTCAACATTTAAAAATGAAGACTTTCTATATTTATAGGATAACATAGTATACATTAATAAAGACTAATAACTATTGCTTTACTATTGAATAATAATATTGATACGACCACTACTATATAATAATAATATGAATAATAATTATATTATCAATAAAACATATGCAAATTAATATGAATAATATAAAATATATTGGTTAATATGAAATTCTACTACAATACCTCCAAAGATATTTGTGAAAAAGTAAAGTATTCCCACTACATATGACATATGTTCTAGCAAGGGATTAGACTATTGCGATTTGCATGTACATTGTATTATGTTTGGAGTGACTGGGTGGTTTATGCAGTAAATGCTGTATATGCTTGTATATACACAAAAAAGTCCCTGAAAATCTGGAGAACTGATCCAAAAAGGGTAAAGATTGCTCATACATTCCTTCAATGTTGCATGCCCGGACCACAATTTATTTAACGCATGCATATAATTATTTATTTGCATTAGTGAATTGACTTTAACACTGTTTTATGTGGTATTTACTGAGGGGTTTTGCTTATTGAGGTAAAGAGTGCATAAAGGGATAGTGAATCAACATTTTCAGTATCGCATGTGATATTTGGGAAAAATGTATCGCGTGACTAAAATACCGAATGCGATGTGGTTTATTGAATGGAGCCCACAATCTCTATAATATATACAGAACACTGAAACAGGGGGTCTGCAGTATTTGAATGACTTAAAGTTTAAGTGCACATTTTAGCCCAGTTACAATTATAATGTATTTTCCCCTGCCCCAGCAGCAAAATCTTTTACTTGCTGGAGTAGAGTATGAACTCTCCATTTGATTGAAAGGAGAGAAAGCTGTACATGCACACCCCAAACTCACCAGATTTTGACAAGCAGCTTGGCATTATAGGCAATATCTCGCTGGATTGAGGACAGGTGAGTATGGAGCCTGGGGGTGTGGGATCATATGTGCAAAATGCGCAATTACACTTTAAGCCCAACATTAAAAATATAATGGTTCCCCTAAAAATAAAATAGAATTTATGATTGCTAAGCATTACCCTATCACCCTAGCAGAAGGGGCTGCATGAGAAAATGTACTTAAATATAGCCATTTAGGCACAATGGGGTTGATTTACTAAAGGCAAATAGACCATTTACTTTGCAAGGGAAGTAGCTCAGTGAATGTAGTGAAATTTCAATTTGAACAACCAAGCACATGCAAGGAAAAAAAATAGCATTTCTGCTTGCACATGATTGGCTGGTGGAAGTCAGCAGAGCTTTAACATATTCACTAAGCACTGGGGCAAATTCCCTTGGAAATTGCAATTTCCCATGTAAAGTGAAACAGCTTTTTTGTCTTTAGTAAATTAACCCCACAATCTTCATTAGATGCAAAATACTTGGGTTGATTTACAAAAGAGATGGGACTGTTCACTTTGAGAGGGATAATGTGCCTAGCTTATGAATTTGCCTCAGATCCTGGTGAATGAGGTGAAGCTCTGCTGACACCAATTTTCCAACAATAGACAGATAAAAATGTATTTTCTTTTTTTTTCCTTGCATGTGATTGTGCAAAGTGAAATGCTACTGCATTTAGTAAACTTTGAGGGAAATGTCCTTTGCCCTATGTGACTTCCCTTGAAAAGTGAACAGCCTATTTACCTCTAGTAAATCAACTTCATGGATCCCTCCACTACTGTAGATCTAACTACATCAGTATAGTTTTTCAACTAATTGTGGAAATTTTCTATCTGAGATCTAGTTTCCACTACTATTGTCCTTCATTCTGAGAATACAGGGACAGTTTTAAGGCAGCTCCCCAAGTCACATTCAGAAGATACGGAGGAAAGCCCCAAGACAGCTCCTTAGGTCACATTTAGAAGATATTAAAGACATCCCCTAGAAAGCTCCTCGAGTCATATTCAGAAGAAAAAGTGGACAGCCACAAGACAGCTCCTCAAGTCACATTTAGAAGATACAGTGGACAGCCATAAGACAGCTCCTTAAGACACATTCAGAAGATACAGAGGACATCCTCAAGACAACTCCTCAAGTCAGATTCAAAAGATGCAGGGGACAGCCCCAACACAGCTCGTCCTGTCACATTCAAAAGTTACTGAGGACATCCTCAAGACAGAGTCGCAAGTCACATTCAAAAGCTACAGGGGGCATCCCCAAGACAGCTCCTCAAGTCACATTCAGAAGATACTGAAGACATCCCCAAGACAGCTCCTCAAATCAAATTCAGAAGATACAGAGGACATCCCCAAGACAGCTCCTTAAGTCGCCAAAGTGAAGTGAAAATTAAGTGATGTCCAGAGATTGAA
Organism: Lithobates clamitans; assembly: GCA_037952925.1. Classification (NCBI taxonomy): domain Eukaryota; kingdom Metazoa; phylum Chordata; class Amphibia; order Anura; family Ranidae; genus Lithobates; species Lithobates clamitans. The sequence continues at coordinate 1,041,991 of JBBGZY010000286.1, forward strand.
GTGAAATAACATTAATAGAAGGTCTTACTGATAAGTAATAGCCAATTTACAGATCAGACATTTTGCAACATGAATCATGCTAAGAACTAATACATTTCATTCTGCCATTAAGCCCAGTTTCAAATTCTAACTATTCTCCTTCTTTGTCAGCCATATTGCCCTTTAAAGTAGAACTAAAAATCCAAACTTTTTTTCATTTTGGATAGAGTAAGGGAGGAATTATAACCCTGTCATTTTTTTTTCTGTTTTGCATCATTTGCGTCCCATAAAGATTTCTCTTCACTTACTGTCCCCTAGCCAATAAAAAAGTGAGAGGAAATCCCTCCAAAGTTAGGGAACTTCCTGGTTGTTACCAAAGTCACCAGAACTAGTGATCCATTGGAAGATTTACACTTTATTCCTGTTCTGGTGACCCAAAATTTGTGATTTCCTTTCAATATCACTCTCGGTGATAATGGTAAACAGAATAAATTAAGGTTTAAGGCAGTGCTGGAAAATAATGGTGGCCACACAAAATATTGACACTTTTGGCCCAATTTGGAAATTTTTACTTAGGGGTATACTCACTTTTTGTTGCCAGCAGTTTAGACATTAATAGCTGTGTGTTGAGTTATTTTGAAGGAACAGCAAAGTTACACTGTTATACAAGCTATACACTCACTACTTTACATTGTAGCAAAGTGTCATTTCTTCAGTGTTGTCACATGAAAAGATATAATAAAATATTTACAAAAATGTGAGGGGTGTACTCACTTTTGTGAGATACTGGATATAGTCAGGAAAAATACATCTTTGAAATATATGCTTTTTTTCTTCAGTCAGGTAAATATGAAATGTTGCTTATTATTATCATAAAGTCTTCTATCCAGCCAGCTTAGTGCAATGTTTCGGTCAGACAAACAAAATCTTAAAACAAGCTACATCTTCTGTGGTCTCTTTTTTGCTAACCCATAGAGCTTTGGTAGTCCTTTGTTGTGTGCTAAACTTTGACTAACAAGGAAGAATAGTACTTCTTTACTTAGCACTTTACAGGACTGGAAATCTCACTCTACAATTTCATTCACTCACAATGTCTTCTGTCATATCAGTGGACTACTGTCCATCATGATACACTTTGTAATCTTTGTCCCTCTAATGGTGCTAGCACCTCACACAGCTAAGCTGGCAGGTTTTAAGAAGCATGATGTCTTTTTGAGCAAGGCTCAAAAAGTGTGGCAGACTATTAATTGCAAAAAATATTTTGAAATGAATATAAAGATCAACATTTTTGAAAATATATTTTATTCATAAAGCACCAAGGAACAGTTTTACTCAGTTAAAGTGACCTAAGACTGTGGTTTAATGATGGGGAGCAAAGTTCACATAAATAGCGCAGATATAGACTGATAAGGGGTTCAAAGGATCTATTTATCAGGCCACAGAACAGATCCGTTTTCCTGCCAAAATGTACTGGCAAATGGCCCAAATCACTGCAGATCCCAGTTTCTTGTCCTTTTTTAAAAGTTTGAGAGAACTGTGACGAGAGCAAACAACAAAGGAAGGCAGTTACCTATGGCTATGCCATCTTAAGCTAAACCTGCTCACCCACTGCAATGCAGTAGTATGCACAACAAATCTCAGAAAAGGAAGCAGCCTCTTTTAGGTTCAATCCTAAAAGGCAAACTTTCTTTGACTACTGAAGTGACCTGTTTTAATAATGGTGTAAAGTAAAGCTGCATGAGAAGAACCTTTCAAAAATTACACAAACTCAGGGCTCATCAACAACAGCATAATGTACAATGTAGTACTACTTGCACTGTACCACAAAAGGCATTTACAGCTGCATGGAGTGTATGAAAAACATATCTAAATTTATTTCCAGGCATTTCTCAGTACTGCAAAATAGAGAAATGTGAAGTAATTAAGAAAGAAACTGTGTGGGTGGTATTTATTTCCAAAGCATCTTGCTATAAATTGATCATTATACTATTTTTACAAAGCAAAGCAGCAAGTGTGGAATAAAAGCTTTACAAAATTCAAAATAATTTATGCCATTCACTGTAGCTTAAATAGTTGTTACTATTATTTTAACATTATTCTGTAGCAGCAAATATATGCAGTTATAGTGGAGAAGTCAATACCACGCAGTATTTTATTTGAACAAATACTCAGGAAAATATTTGGAAAAAAAATCTACTTTCATATCTTGATGATTTTAAGGTGGAACCAAACCTGTTATATGTGTATGAAACCCAGTTGCCGAGGGGCATATAAAGACTACAGTGGTCCTGCTCTCTATGAGAAACCAATCTCAAAACAGGGGTGTCATTCTCTCCATAAGATGTAAAAAGGAAAGCCTAAAGGGAACCTAGTAGAATCAGAGAGAAGGAGGAAAGCAGAAGACACAAAAAGAGGGAAGTGTACTAAGGAGGATAAATGGAGAAAAGAGAAAAAAAAGAAGGTGGGAGGACGCTTGTGGGAAGCTGAGGGCATTGTTTTAGGAGAGTCATTAAAAAAAGACAAAACAGTCCTCCCCAGAGAAGTTTAAATCCTATGTCAGAGTCCAGGGTTCCGCGGTCAATGGGATCTTTGATTGGGAAGCAAAGTATTTTCTATGTAATAAAAATTCAACAAATGCATATCTAAGTAGAGGGGCATGTATTCTGTATTCCAGCAAGCCCAGTTAAAGGTGTGTTTTGGATAGTCTTCCCTGAATGAGTTTCTCCATTTTGGCTACTTTGGTCAAACATTCATCTTTAAGATGGCAGCCCTTCTGAAATGACAGTAACTGAAGCCTTAACTATATGATATGCACTTCTTTTATTGTGGCAAAAAATTATTTCAACAGAACGAGGGTACATTAACCCACACACTGATAGCCACTGAGGTAAAATATAACCTTTATTAGTATTGTATTAATGTATAATGAAAGACTGTGTGTATGCTTTTACTTATAGGGGGGTGCTGAAGATGACTCCCACATCCAAAAAATATGTTAGTATTGGTGGTATGTATAGCAAAAATGTAACTCTACAGATGATAACAATTAGACATATGCACTGCCAAAAAATTTGTTCGTTTTCGCTTTTGTTTCTTTCATTTTGTTTTTGTTTTTTTCATTTTTCGGGTCATTCGTTATGATCATAATTCGTAAATTCCTAAATTCCGGAGTTTGTAAATTCGAAAGTCCAAAAATAAGAAAGAAAATCTGAAAATTCAAAAGAATAACTAACTAGTAATAACAAACTATTAAATTATAGGTATTGGAATTTCCTTTCAAATTTGGCTGTTAGTGAATGTAACAAATACAAAATTATCTGAAGTTACGAATTATCCGAGATAACAAATGCCGCATCTAAGCAAATGGAATGGAACTAAGTAATAATAAATAATAAGAATAGTTATTATTATTATTAATTCATTACGTTCCATTCATTTAGATACAGCATTCGTTATCTTGGATAATTCCTAACTTCGGATAAATTTGTATTCGTTACATTCACTAACAGCCAAATTTGAAAGGAAATTCCAATATCTATAATTTAATAGTTAGTATTAGTGAAGTTATTATTAGTTAGTTATTATTTCAGATTTTCACATTTTTCGAATTTCGAATTTACGAATTTATGAATTTACAAATTTACGAATTTTCAAATAGTCGAATTTATGATTATTTGGAAAAATTTGTTAAACGGGTTTTCTATCATTTTGATATTTTGGAATTAATGAATTTGTCGAAATTTGTTAAAAAACTAATTTGGAATGAAACAATACCCTATAAGTAAAAGCATACACACATTCTTTCATCATGCATTTTAATAGAATCCTAATAAAAGTTATATTTTACCTCAGTGGCTATCGGTGCTTGGGTTAGCAAACCCTCGTCCTGTTGAAAGAATTAGCAGTCCTTCTGAGCCGCATGAAAAACAGGGCCTATTCTTATAACCTTACTATATCAAGACTAATACCAAAGACCAGGAGGAAAAATGAACTTGAAAAGAAAATGAGTTTCCCAAGGGTGACACCTAAGGTAATTGTAGCAAAGGTGTCTCCAGCTTTCAATTAACTGCAGAGATCTGCTGTTTTCTGTGATTGACCAGTATATGTCATTAAATATGCATTAGTTGAAGATAATTAACATCCTATTGACTGATTCAGTCAAGTTTGAAGCCCCAGTCAAGTTTTCACCCTTGGGAAACTAATTTTCTTTTCAAGTCCATTTTTCCTCCTGGTCTTTGGTATTAGTCTTGATATAGTAGGGTTGATGTATTAGCGCTTTTTAAATTGTGACAACATTGTCTTATTACCATGTGATTTTATTAGTGATTCATGATTTTTTTGCAAATTACATGAACATTATCCAACCAGGGTAGGGTTGTTCCGCCTGGATTGGAACACTGTCAATAATTTTGTACTTCACCAATAAAGCTTCTATTAATTAATTCATATACTGTGGCTGATCTCCCTTGATTGTTTCTTAGGGTTACCTTTCAACCCTCCCCCCTTTTATGTCCTAGGCTTCACGCTTTCTGGGAGATATAACGCCCTAAGGGCGAATCAGTGGGTCAGTTTACCTTTGTGGTTCACTAACCTATAATGTAGGATTCCCTTTTTGCCTTTTATAGTCTGTATCTAATGTACTAGACTGGGGCTTAAGAAGGTCGCTTAGTATTTTACCATTAGCAATCCTTTTAGCTCTCCTCAGGGTACAATGTGAATAACCCCTTTCCCTGAATCTTTTATACATTTCATCTGCTTCACGCTGGTAGTCAGCCTTAGTCGAGCAGTTTCGTCTTATTCTCTGAAACCGACTTGTATCCCCCGGACCAGAGATCCTGGGTGGTGACTACTCACGTGGAGCAGGGTATTGTTTGTTTCTTAAATGTTTTAGTGAAACGTTTTCCACTTTCAAGTCTTATTGAGAGATCCAGGAAGGAAATCTCTGTTGTATTAACAACATAAGTGAGATGATATATTCTTTGTGTTGCAGTTCAACTCAATAAATCATACGTGAATTAACGTGAACCTTCTCAGAGCATAAGTATGTCATCAATGTACCTTAGCCATAACTGAACATGGCCAAGTTACATTGATGAGGCATATACTACCTCTTCCTCCCACCACCCCAAGTGAAGACACGTATGCGCTGGTGCCCACGGGGCCCCCATCGCAGTGCCTTTTATTTGTTGGTAATATGAACCAGTAAACTGAAAGAAATTATTCTTGAGTGCCAGCTCCAGCAGCTCAATAACAAACTAATTTCGTGCAGCTAGGACCAGGAATCTGGCATCCAGGAAATGGAACACTGCTGCTATACCCCACTCATGCGGTATAGACGCATACAGAGACTCCACGTCTATACCCACAAGTATCATTTCAACAAGGAAGACCAATTCCATGATTTTACTCAAGACATCCTCAAATTCTTTCAGGATAGGAAGGTAACTCAAACACCAAATCCTTGATGAGGGAGACAATATTTTTACCAATTCTCTCCAGGGGACCTGTTATTGCAGATACAATAGGTCTTCCCGGGGGATTGCTCTCAATCTTGTGTATCTTGGGGATGACGTAGAGAGTGGGGATATTAAAGTCATCGACTCTCAAATATCCAAACTCCCTTTGGGTTAATAGATCAACCTCATAAGTACAGAACAGCTTGTCATTAATCAGAGCAACCAGATGGGGAAATGGGTTAGATTCCAATTTTAGGTAGGTCAGGCCATCTGACAAAAACGCCGTACCTCTTTATCATATATTTCTTCTGATAGCAAGACCACATTCCCCCTTATCACTCTCCTTAATCACAAGCTTCTCTGCGTCCTGCAGTTCCCGCAAACCTCTTCGTTATTCAGGAGTAAGATTGTACAGGGTCAAGTTTCTGTTTGATTTGACATATGGCTCTGTAGGGAACTAAGGATGAGCATGAGGATGTGTCTGGGGGGGGGTTAAAAGGAAGGTTAAAGTCACCACTCAAGATGAGGATACCTATTTAAAATTCTGCCAGTTTGACATACATGCCTTGTAGAAAAGGTACTTGTTTTTCATTGTGGCAATGAATATTTGCCAGGGTAATCAGTTTATTACCTAACCTTTCCATGAGGAATAAGTAGTGGCCTTATTTATCGGCTTGCTCTTGGGTTACTATGAAATGTGTGTTTTTAGTGAGTAGGAGTGCAACCCCTTTTGTTTTTGAGAAGTTATTAGTATTGTGGTATACTGTAGTGTATATAAAGTGCCTAAGTTTGAGGGTTGAATCGCGTTTGAAATGGGTTTCTTTTAAAAAAGCTATTTGTGCTTTCAGTTTGTGAAGACCATGAAAAATGTGTGACTTTTTTTGTTTCGTAGGGGTCACTGTCAAATATGCGACTGGTATCTAAGAGGAAATGTGCGTTTGGTGTGGTTAAAGAGAAGCAGAGCAGATTTAGGAGTGTCTAGCCCACTTAGCACATAAAATCAAATTTGGTTGTTAGATATAAGAGTGGGGACTCCGCATGTGGGCTTGGGGGAGGAAAAAGGCTGGAAAAGGCAGGTAAAGAGATGTGAAAAATGGAGAGGGTAGAGAAAAAAGTAAAAAAAAAAAAAACGGGTGAAGAGGGTTTTAGAGAGGGGGGAGATGAGGCAGATAGAAATTGGGAAAATGAAAAAAAACTGTCATTTTAAAACAGGTGATTATAGGGTGAGAAGATCTCTCTCTCGCCCAATATTTCCCTTGCCCAAAAGAGGTCAGCAAGGTATTCATATGTATGTTGCTCTGTCTTCTCACAGGCACAGAGGCAGCAGCCATTGGCTTCTGCTGCTGTCAGTCAAATCATGTGAGGAGGGAGTGAGGGGGTGGGTCCAAGCCACACTGTGTGTCTATGGACACACACTACCCAGCTCTGGAGTGAGCCCATGCATCTGCACTCATAGCAAGTGGCCTGCTACGAAGGCACACATAAAAGAGGAGGAGCCTAGAGAGTGGGGGGGCACAGAAGAGGAGGTTCAGTGCCGCTTTGTGCAAATCCATTGCACAGAGTAAGTAAGTATAACATGTTTATTATTTTAAGGAAAAATATAAAGAAGACCAACATCAAAAAACAGCACAGACATATATGAAGACCTGACTAATGACAACATCTGTATTAGAATAATATATTGTTGTTGCTAAAAAAAAAGTACACAAAGAGAGAGCCATTGTTGTAATCCACAAGTTAACCTCTACATTATGTTTCACCCATTTGTGGCACTGTTCATAATATAAACTAGAGTGAAATTATAGAAGGATAGTAAGTCATGGCAGCTGGCCCTCACCACAACCCCAGCCCAACCTCTCTCCCGTGTCATGATGAGAAAACAGAGCACCACAATTGTGATGATCCTTCAAAATCACTAATGGAGGTACACATTAGGGGTTTAATGTAAGACTGGAGTAAAGCATTTAACACAGTATGTGTTAAAATGGGATGAAGGACATCTGTAGGCCTTGAATAACAGAGGTCAAATCAAAAACCAGTGTCATTTATATGTAAAAAGCCCATGGTAACTTTGTTTGGGGAGTGCATATAGGTATTTTTTTTAGATCCCAGAGAAGTAATGAGGTATATAAATAGCTGGTAAAGCAAAAACAAAGCAGCTATATGACAATAGAAATGGGGGTAAGCCTGCAGTCTCTGCTAATATGTAAATGTAAGTCTCCTTCTTGAACTTTGTCTCAGTAGTGACCCAGCTGTGATCTTCATCCCCCAGGTATATGGAGGGAAAGATGTGTAGGGAAAATAAAGTTGAGCACAAAGATCAGACGTCTGCATTGTGAGTCAGTCCATTGATCCTCTTGCTTTTCAGGTCCAGCACAGGACTCCGGTAGTTGAAATTCCCATGTTACTCTGGCACAAGTACAATAGGAATCCAAAGCTGTTCAAAGAATTAGTGCAATTCATCTGATGCACAGAACATTGCTCTGCGGGCCCGATGAGTGTCACAAAGGCTAAATGGAAAGCACTGCCAATGAGTAATTTGTCTGTCTCAGAGAATGTCCATGAGAAGACATAAAGCCCTCTTGTTGCACAGAGTTATGCTGGACAGATCCCGGAATATCTTTAGCTCAGACCAGTTAAAGGTAAGTAATTCTTGGTCTCAAACTTTTTGGATTATTTCCTCCTTTAACTGATAGTTGACAAAGCAGAAGATTACGTCCCTTGGGGAATCTCTCTATTCTGCTCAGTCAGAGGACTCTATGTTAAAAATCAATAGGTAGCTCCAGAAGCCTGTCCAACAGGTTATAAAAAAGGAATGGAACGCCTGTGGGATCTGCTCTGGCTCCTCCGATTCATGAATTCCCTTAAATGGCATGTTCCTGCGATGGTGGCAATCGTCCAGATTCTTGATATGTCTCTGCCTTTAAATAAGGAGAGTGTTATGATGGGCTGCTAACTGTTTCAGGTCCTGAAAAGAGGATTAGTGGCAGATCCCCATCTACTCCATCCCTGAGATTTGTATGGCAGTTGTGCGTAGGTGTTCTGCTGAAAGGGCATTCTTTATGTCCACAGGTTAGTCTGTAAATCATTTTAGGCATTTTTCAGATCAAAGCCAGGACATTGAAGTGGTTTCTGTGTCGCACCCTTAGATCCACTTGGTCTGTGTAGTAGTATGGTTAGGCATCAAAGGGGAGCCTGGGACTTGAAAGTTGTTCGAACTGTCTGCGGGCTGGAATCAACACAATTCTGAAAGGTTTCATCCCAGTTATGAATTGGGAATTTTGTTGGAAAGCATGGAGCTTCAAATCTTCCCCAGGTGATAGCAGCAAAAGTTTATAGTAATCCCTACTTGGTGTTAGAGCTTCTCTAACATATGGCCATCTTTGCTACATGCCAAGTGAGGTCAGCAATGACAGTCCCTGCATTATTATAGTGCAGGTTTCCTTTTCAGCATGTCTGCATAAATGATATTCCCACTTTAAGCCTAGATGAATAAATATGTATATGTTTATCCAAGCATATATGTGATATTTAGCTTACAGACCAATGCCTTTGAATTACTTTTGGACCATAGCAGGCAGCAGAATTCAAGGAAGCAGCACTGAACACAGAGTTTGAAATTTCCGTGTAATTTTTTCTCTTTCTTTTTTCTTTCTAGTCCTTTCTGGATATCTCTTGTGAGTGATTGATAAATCTATTAGAGGAACTAAAAGTGGACAGATTACAAAGGCTTGTGAGAGGAATCATACAATTATGAAAAAGAAGGGTAAAATTCAAGTACCCCCTTGTCCATTTGTATTAATAGATTGAGTCTTACACTGCAGTGTATTAAACAAAACAAGTAAAATAGTTCCATGCAAGTGCAAATTATCACCGTTTATTCACATCTAGATAAGCCACTTATATCATATGTCCTAAAAACAATGTATATGTTCATAATAAATGGCTATATATACTGTAACTGATAATAACCAAAAAAATATTTGAGGGTATTCAAGTCCCCTTTCCCAGGATTCCAAAAACACATAAAAACTTGACCACACCCCCAGGACGTCCAATAATTTCAGGGGTGGGATCCAAAACTGAGAGAGCCAGTAGATTCATAGATGCTTATCTGTGCCCGCATGTAGTCACTTTACCATCATATTTAAAAGACACTTCAGACCTTTTGAAAAATCTAGATGGTATATGTGTACCACAAAGCTGCCTCTTGGTTGCGATTGACATCGAGGCCCTTTATTCATCTATTCCCCATCAACATGGTCTCAAGGTGATAACTCAATTTCTGAGAGAAAGGGGTCACACCTCTGATAAATTTAATAATTTAATTTTGCAACTTTTGTCTCATATCCTCACGAAAAATGTTTTTTGCTTTGATGGTTCCCACTTCCTCCAGGTACAGGGGGTGGCTATGGGCACATGCTATGTGCCATCTTATGCCAACCTGTACCTGGGGGGGTGAGAACGTGACCTTTTTTCCAATGATAATATACAGAAATCTTATATCCAATGTATTATGTTGGTTAAGATACATTGACGATGTGTTTATGTTATGGGTAGGATCAATAGAAACCTTACATCATTTTATGTCAATGCTTGGCGATAACAATTACAATCTTAAGTTTACCATGGAGTGTAGTGAGAGCAGTATCACATTCCTGGACGTTACCCTCAGTCATCATTTAAATTATACTATCAATACTTCCCTTTACCGGAAACCTACGGTGGGAAACACAATGGGGAGCAGCCTCCCCATTACCATCAATGCAGCAGCCTCCCCATTACCATCAATGCAGCAGCCTCAACATTGCCATCAATGCAGCAGCCTCACCATTGCCATCAATGCAGCAGCCTCGCCATTGCCATCAATGCAGCAGCCTCGCCATTGCCATCAATGCAGCAGCCTCGCCATTGCCATCAATGCAGCAGCCTCGCCATTGCCATCAATGCAGCAGCCTCGCCATTGCCATCAATGCAGCAGCCTCTCCATTGCCATCAATGCAGCAGCCTCTCCATTGCCATCAATGCAGCAGCCTCACCATTGCCTTTAATGCAGCAGCCTCACCATTGCCTTTAATGCAGCAGCCTCACCATTGCCATCAGTGCAGCCTGAATGATGCCCATCTGCAGCCTAGAGGGGACAGGGAGGGGGGCGGGACAAGCACCGACAGATTACATCTCCTATGATGACAAAACAGTGGTCCAATGATGGCCCAGGAGTCGGAACTTCCTATTACAGAGGCAACCAAGTAAACAGGAGATTCTCATTCTCACTGTATATAATCTGACAGCGCTCATCCCGCCCCCTCCCTGTCCCCTCCGAGGCAGCTAAAATTGAAGTATTGGCTTATAACACGCATATGCTATTTGCACCCAATTTTCATGGTGAAAAAGTGAGTGTTATACGCCAATACTTCAATACAGTATATCTTTAATATATATTTTAAATATATATTTTTTTTCTTCATTGATTTTAACTTAGTTATATTCATATATGCACCTTTTGATCATAAATAATGATCTAAGTAGAATTTATAAATAATCTATTAATGTCATGTTTTATACAGTTTTTTATCATGAATTTTATACTTATCACATATGTAGTTATGTCTCCTATGTAGCCAAATAAGTTTATTCATGTGTGCAGTAAGGAGTTCTATTTGTACGAATTATGTTCTACATTACATTACCATTCCTGTTTTATTATATATATGCCAAGTGCATGTTGGACATATTATTATTTAATAGTATATGGCAGGTGTGACAGACTCACCCGGGACAGAGGCTATTGGAGGGGACTGAACGCAAGCCTCTTGCCCCAAAGGTTAGCCGGAGCGGAGGATGTGGAGTCCCCAGCGGAAGTGCTGGCAACAGAGCAGAGTGCTACCAACCTCTGCCCAGCACCGGCAACAACTGTGGAGTTCCAGGGAGCCGGGGCAGTTGGCCCCTCTCTCCGACGACAAGCTGATGAAGTGGAGCTGCTACTCCCTGCTGAATCGCTGGCAACAGGGCAGAGCACCGCTGGCCTCTGCCTAGCACCTAGTGTCTCTCTACAGCTTCAGGAAGCAGGGGTGATTGGCCCCTCTGCTCAGCAGCAGACTGAGCCCAGGAATGTTAAAAACAATCCAGCTGAAGCCCTGGTAGCCAGACAGAGAGTAAATGACCTCTGCCCCACACCTACTGAGGTCAACTATTCCTTGCAGCCAAGAAAGGAGATCATGCAGGAAGACTATGTGAGGTCACTCTGCCTGACTAACGCATGTCCAGACCAGGTTGAGGTCTGGCACCTTTGATGGGGGAGAAATGTGACAGGCTCACCCGGGACAGAGGCTATTGGAGGGGACTGAACGCAAGCCTCTTGCCCACCGATTATGGGCCCTGGCATTTGGGGGAATGGTGCACTCTGTGAGCTGTATGCCTGGGGACCCTGGGGTTGGTGTTACTTTGGATTCAGCTCCATGTCCCCCCAAAACACACATACTCTGGGAACCCTTTATATGCCATATTAGAATGGTGACTGATTCATACCGTTGGGACTCCTACTGTTAAATGCTAATGTCATCAATTACAGCTACCTGTCTGTTGTCTGCTATAATGTGTTTATTGTAAATAAGTCTAGTGTGGCTCTAAGAGTCTTTTCATGCATTGTTGTTTGTGTTAATTACCTGTTACTGTGTGAAGCTCGGTGACCACAAGTCTGGGCAAAAGGTCATGTCTCAGTCACCTAGGCTGCATAAAGGATTAGATAATTAGCTCATGTTAATCAGGTTACAGTTGTATTGTTAAAGGAGGTTCCAACGGCATATAAAGTCTTGTAATTTTGATTCTAAATAAAACAGTCCATGTTAGCATCTAAGCAAGTCTCGCCTTGTTTTATGCTTGAGAGCGGTTGGAATATCTGATATCTGTATCCAGACTACAAGGAAGTGGTATACTGACGGAAGCACTCAAGCGGAGTATGGGACATTCCGTGACAGCAGGGATCCTCAAACTACGGCCCTCCAGCTGTTGCAGAACTACACGTCCCATGAGGCATTGTAAAGCTCTGACATTTACAGACATGACTAGGCATGATGGGAATTGTAGTTCTTGTACAACTGTAGGGCTGTAGTTTGAAGACCCCTGGTATATGGTCAGCATTGGTATTCTGCAAATTTGAGGTTTACTATGTGCAGTATCAGCATGGATTTTCTAGCTCCCATATTAAGATTGATAATCAGAGTGTGTTAACACAGCTCTGAAGTGCACCAATCGCAGTGAGATTGACACGCTAGGTTACCCAATCGGCTGGGAGGTGCTATGTTATATCTGCTGACACGTCGTGTAGCCGCACCCTCTGTTGAAGCCAGGAAGTGACAAAACGCATCAAGGCTACAACGACGTAACCGGAAGTGACGAGTGCGCTTCAACATCAGCTGTCCTCAACCAGGAAGTGATCGAGAACGCTGTGTATGTAACATAGTCGGTTCTGTAACCAGGCTAATCGGTGAATAGACACTCTCTTTCAATGCTTTACCAACAGTGTTTAAATGTACGTGTATTGGGAGATGGGTTGGCTGTATTTGGGGATTTTTTAATAAAGCAGGATTACGCTATGTTTTGCATTTCTGTGTCTTTTTGAACCCTTTTGGAGCACAACTTTCACCCGCTTTCGAATATGATGATGGGAGTCTGATTGAAGGAAATGTTAGTTTAAGGCTAAATTTTTTCATCTGTTTGGTGAGTTTGAACCACATTGGGGGAAAGAGTGCCTCACGTGGTGAAAACTGGGAGTTGGTGTAAGGTGCACATTCAATCCAATGCCTAGGATCACCCACCTTTATAGACTCAGCTTGATGCATCATCACAGTGTATATATTACATGATTGTGGAGTTGGAAACCTATCCATCATCAGCGCTGCTTTAACATTTGGACTGTTTATCAATTAGACTTTTCTTTTATATGTTATTTCTGGTAGTTTTTATCACTGTATTTTAAGAGAATTCCACCTGTTATTATACTTCAAGTGGCTGCTATCTGGTCTGTGTTAGACCAAATTATATACTGGGATTTTATTACTGGTATTATTTCTTGTTTTATATATTTCCACCTGTATATATCTGAGCAGGTAACTCATAATTGCTGGGAGAATTTGGCGCTGAGCAGTGTACTTTAGTGTTTTTTGTACACTCTCTTTATAGTATGTATGATATAGATGTTTCTATTAATGCCAAACACTTTTCTAGGATGTAGTCCTCTTCGTCAGGAGCTACATGCATACATTAACCACTTCAGCCCCAGAAGATTTGGCTGCTCAATTACCAGAGCACTTTTTGCGATACGGCACTGTGTCGCTTTAACTAACAATTGCGCGGGCGTGCGGCGTTGTACCCAAACAAAATTGATGTCCTTTTTTTCCCACAAATAGAGCTTTCTTTTGGTGGTATTTGATCATTTCTGCGGTTTTTATTTTTTGCGCTAAAAACAAAACAAGAGCGACAATTTTGAAAAAAACACTATTTTGTACTTTTTGCTATCATAAATATCCCCAATTTTTTAAAAAACAAGCACATTTTTTTCTCAGTTTAGGCCAATATGTATTCTTCTATATTTTTGGTAATAAAAATCGCAATAAGCGTATATTGATTGGTTTGCGCAAAAGTTATAGCGTCTACAAAATAGGGGATCGATTTATGGCATTTTTATTATTTTTTTTACGAGTAATGGCAGCGATCTGCAATTTTTATCGTGACTGCAACATTATGGTGGACACATCGGATACTTTTGACACATTTTGACACATTTTTGGGACGATTGACAATTATACAGCGATCAGTGCTATAAAAATGCACTGATTACTGTATAAATGTCACTTGCAGGGAAGGAGTTAACACTAGGGGGTGATCAAGGGTTTAACTGTGTTCCCTGACTGTGTGTTCTAACTGTAGAAGGAGGGGGCTGACTATAGGAGATGACAGATCGTGATTCCTAGCTATTAGGAACTCACGATTTGCATCTCCTCTCAGAACAGGGATTTGTGTGTTTACACACACACGTCCCTGTTCTGCCTCTTGTGCCCGCGATCGCTCGTGGCCAGCGGTCATCACGACCGCCGGTCACGGGCATCGGCATCCCCGTAGTGCAGCGGGTGCGCGCGCGTGCCTGCTATCCCGCTTAAAGCAGCCGACGTATAGCTACGACGGTTTGCGGGATCGTGCCAACCTGCTGCAGTATATTGACGGCGGCTGGTCGGCAAGTGGTTAATGTCAAAAACGCTTTCTAGATGATATGGAAAAATAAAGATAGGTAACGCGTAATACAAATCAAAATTCGTGCATATACACACACATGTGCACACATAAGTACATTTGCAAGAAGTAGAACATTGCCAGCAATTTTACTATAGAAGATCTAAGATCTTTGTAAAAAAACTTTATTTACCCCAAAAAGCCAGGGGAGGAAAAACAACAAGCAAAATCTAGAAGGGTAAACTTTAGGGGGACCCACCAGCAGGGCTGAGCTCACACAGGATCATCCTTAACCCAGAACAATAAAAAGATCACATTGGTCACAATAGAGACCTATAAAGGAAATATAAAATAGTCATATACCTAATACCAATTATACTGAGTAGACTCTATTGGTGTTGCCCAACTCAAAATAAGGAGGAAAAAAGGGAAAATTATTTTATATACCGGTAATTACCCCTAGGTACTTCGGTGTAGGCAGACTTCAAATGCTCTCTCACAATTGCCCAAAGGGCTTTTTGGGGTAAATAAAGCTTTTTGCAAAAATTTTCTACACTAAAGCTGGCCATACACCATACAATTTTCTTATTCAATTTTCTTTAGATTTGCCTTCAACTATGTAGTAGAAGGGCCTGCCTGATTGCATACAAATTGAAAGTGTTTAGGTTTGACCTCCTATTATATGGTTTTGGTAAATCTAAACCAAAGTTGCACAAGAAAATTGTATAATGTATGGCTAGCCTAAGATTGCTGGCAATGTTCTACTTGCTTATGTGTGCATATGTGTGTGTATACAGTGGGGACGGAAAGTATTCAGACCCCCTTAAATTTTTCACTCTG
This sequence comes from Lithobates clamitans, assembly GCA_037952925.1. NCBI lineage: Eukaryota > Metazoa > Chordata > Amphibia > Anura > Ranidae > Lithobates > Lithobates clamitans. Next base: position 1,057,494 of record JBBGZY010000286.1, read on the forward strand.
TTATATTGCAGCCATTTACTAAAATCATTTATTCATTCATTCATTTTTTTCCTCATTAATCTACACACAGCACCCCATATTGACAGAAAAACACAGAATTGTTTTTGCAGATTTATTAAAAAAGAAAAACTGAAATATCACATGGTCCTAAGTATTCAGACCCTTTGCTCAGTATTTAGTAGAAGCACCCTTTTGATCTAATACAGCCATGAGTCTTTTTGGGAAAGATGCAACAAGTTTTTCACACCTGGATTTGGGCATCCTCTGCCATTCCTCCTTGCAGATCCTCTCCATTTCTGTCAGGTTGGATGCTAAACGTTGGTGGACAGTCATTTTTAGGTCTCTCCAGAGATGCTCAATTGGGTTTAAGTCAGGGCTCTGGCTGGGCCATTCAAGAACAGTCACGGAGTTGTTGTGAAGCCACTCCTTCGTTATTTTAGCTGTGTGCTTAGAGTCGTTGTCTTGTTGGAAGGTAAACCTTCGGCCCAGCCTGAGGTCCTGAGCACTCTGGAGAAGGTTTTCATCCAGGATATCCCTGTACTTGGCCACATTCATCTTACCCTTGATTGCAACCAGTCGTCCTGTCCCTGCAGCTGAAAAACACCCCCACAGCATGATGCTGCCACCACCATGCTTCACTGTTGGGACTGTATTGGACAGGTGATGAGCAGTGCCTGGTTTTCTCCACACATACCGCTTAGAATTAAGGCCAAAAAGTTCTATCTTGGTCTCATCAGACCAGAGAATGTTATTTCTCACCATCTTGGAGTCCTTCAGGTGTTTTTTGGCAAACTCCATGCGGGCCACTCTGCCATAAAGACCTGACTGGTGGAGGGCTGCAGTGATGGCTGACTTTCTACAACTTTCTCCCATCTCCCGACTACATGACTGGAGCTCAGCCACAGTGATCTTTGGGTTCTTCTTTACCTCTCTCACCAAGGCTCTTCTCCCCCGGTAGCTCAGTTTGGCCGGACGGCCAGCTCTAGGAAGGGTTCTGGTCGTCCCAAACGTCTTCCATTTAAGATGTTTGCTCTTAGGAACCTTACCTGCAGCAGAATTTTTTGTAACCTTGGCCAGATCTGTGCCTTGCCACAATTCTGTCTCGGAGCTCTTCAGGCAGTTCCTTGACCTCATGATTCTCATTTGCTCTGACATGCACTGTGATCTGTAAGGTTTTATATAGACAGGTGTGTGGCTTTCCTATTCCAATCCGAAAGTCCAATCAGTATAATCAAACGCAGCTGGACTCAAATGAAGGTGTAGAACCATCTCAAGGATAATCAGAAGAAATGGACAGTACCTGAGTTAAATATATGAGTTTTACAGCAAAGGGTCTGAATACTTAGGACCATGTGATATTTCAGTTTTTCTTTTTTAATAAATCTTCAAAAATGTCAACAATTCTGTGTTTTTCTGTCAATATGGGTGCTGTGTGTACATTAATGAGGAAAAAAATTTACTCAAATGATTTTAGCAAATGGCTGCAATATAACAAAGAGTAAAAAATTTAAGGGGGTCTGAATACTTTCCGTCCCCACTGTATATGCATGAATTTTGATTTGTATTACGCATTACTTATATTTATTTATTTCATCTTATCTAGAAAGCGTTTTTCACATTATTGTATGCCTGTAGCTCCTGACGAAGAGGACTATGTCCTAGAAACACGTTGAGCATTAATAGAAACATATATATCAAACATGTGTTCTGAATTCTGATATATCATTGCATCAGAATGCAATGAAAGAATTTTTATCGCTAAAGTTTTTATTGTAGATATGAAAGACATAACAGATGAAAGCATAAACACGGGCGCAGCCGCTGTGATAAACATATGGATGGAACAATATGTCCGTTCAAGGTAGAATACATATGGAATAACATAATGTATATCACTTGGTCATAAGCAAATGGTCAATTAAAATCCACGTTTCTTCGTTCTTTCAGAGATCAACAGGTGATATGAAATATAGTCTTTTTTATAGTGGATCTTGCATCTAGATTCTGTTGTAGGGATCAGACGTAGGGAAAGAAGGTTAATAGTAGGGGTGGGGGGGGGGGTAATTTGTCAAGAAGGGTGACTAAAGAGTATCTAATTGTTTTCTAGTAGTATGCTGAGGAGAATGGGGGGAACCCGGAGCGTTACCTGTTCCATCTCCTTACCACAGCTCCTGAGGCCATTTCAGGTTAGAGCTTTTTGTATTCGTCTGTTGTGATGAAGTGTAACCAGCAAGACCAAAGTTTGCTAAATTTAGAGGGGGTGTCTTTTGCTTGATGTACTAGTTCCTCCACTTGCGCATTTTTTTGTATGCGTCTAAATGTTTGTATAGATTTTAAAGTTTTCAAATTTTTTCTGTATATATTATGCATATGGTATAAAGCAATGTCTAAATATTTTAGCTTTTTTCATGTGAATTAATAGATATGTTGATTTTAAACAATTTGTTGTGCCTCAAAAATTCCAATTGTATTTGCAAACAAATACACCCCCTTCCCTAAACACATACCCGACTCCTCTAAATGCTCCATCTCTGTCTTAGATGCAGCACTGCTCCTCTCACTTCCTGGTCTCACAGTAGACACTAAGAGCAGCAGGAGCCATATGCGGTTGCTGTCAGTCAAACCCCTGTGGTAAGAGAGCGGGGGTGTGGCTTACTGGAGCTGTGTGTGTCTATGTACGCACACAGCCCGGTTTGGGAATACGTGCATAAGTGCCCCCTTAGCACCCAGCTTGCTAAGGAGGCACCTGGAGGAAGCAGGAGCAGGGAACTGCCAAAGAGAAGCTAAGGGACTCCTCTGTGCACCATTATTGCACAGAGAAGGTAAGTATAACATCTTTTTTATTTTAAGCCAAAAAAATGTTATCCTTTACTATCGCTTTAAATTTTGATTGTAGTGTGCGATTTTATTGCACCATCTAGTTGTCATCATATTTATATATACAGTATCTTTTCACCTATACAATCAAGGTGGTTATAGTCTATTGAGCTATCCTAATTGAATTTAACTGTAAAGATTAGTCAAACAACAGATAGCCATCTCTTCTTGACAAAAAGAAGAGTACAGTTTTGTGTAGATTAGCCGATAAAGAAGACAAACTAAGCCAGTGCAATCTGGTTTTCTTTTGGATGGTGGAAAATAATAATATAGAAGTAGACAGCAAAGGAAAATCGCCGCTCCAGGTGAGAAACTCCAGACACAGTGAATAGTGTGAGACTCCTCACATGGGTGCAAGCCTCAGTGATGAATTAGCACAGTGTAGCTGTGCGAAACGAATCCACCTCTGTTCCGGCTACGGCATCCGTGGTGTCATTGTTTGTATGGAACATTCAATAAAAGGACTTCAAGAACGTAGGTGTGCAGCCAATTTCTTTTCTTATTCGGAAAATAATAATATATAGTATCTCACAAAAGTGAGTACACCCCTCACATTTTTGTAAATATTTTATTATATCTTCATGTGACAACACTGAAGAAAAGACACTTTGCTAAAATATAAAGTATTGAGTGTACAGCTTGTATAACAGTGTAAATTTGCTGTCCCTTCAAAATAATTCAACACACTGCCATTAATGTCTAAACCACTGGCAACAAAAGTGAGTACACCCCTAATTGAAAATGTCCAAATTGGGCCCAATTAGCGTTTTTCCCTCCCCGGTGTCATGTGACTTGTTAGTGTTACAAGGTCTCAGGTGTGAATGGGGAGCAGGTGTGTTAAATTTGCTGTTATCGCTCTCACTCTCTCATACTGGTCACTGGAAGTTCAACATGGCACCTAATGGCAAAGAACTCTGAGGATCTAAAAAGAAAATTGTTGCTCTACATAAAGATGGCATAGGCTATAAGAAGATTGCCAAGACCCTGAAAATGAGCTACAGCACGGTGGCCAAGACCATATAGCGGTTTAACCGGACAGGTTCCACTCAGAACAGGCCTCGCCATGGTCGACCAAAGGGACTGTGCTCAGCTCCATATGCACAGGTTGTCTTTGGGAAATAGGCATATAGGTGCTGCCAGCATTGCTGCAGAGGTTGAAGGGGTGGGGGGTCCGCCTGTCAGTGCTCAGACCATACGCCACACACTGCTTCAAATTGGTCTGCATGGCTGTCGCCCCACAAGGAAGCCCCTTCTAAAGTTGATGCACAAGAAAGCCCACAAACAGTTTGCTGAAGACAAGCAGACTAAGGACATGGATTACTGGAACCATATCCTGTGGTCCGATGAGACCAAGATAAACTTATTTGGTTCAGATGGTGTCAAGCTTGTGTGGCAGCAACAAGGTGAGGAGTACAAAGACAAGTGTGTCTTGCCCATAGTCAAGCATGGTGGTGGGAGAGTCATGGTCTGGGGCTGCATGAGTGCTGCCGGCACTGGGGAGCTACAGTTCATTGAGGGAACAATGAATGCCAACATGTACTGTGACATACTGAAGCTGAGCATGAACCCTTTGGAGACTGGGCAGCAGGTTAGTATTCCTACAAGATAATGACCCAAACACACCTCCAAGAAGACCACTGCGTTGCTAAAGAAGCTGAGGGTAAAAGTGATGGACTGGCCAAGCATGTCTCCAGACCTAAACCCTATTGAACATCTGTGGGGCATCCTCGAACAGAAGGTGTAGGAGCGCATGGTCTCTAACATCCACCAGCTTCATGATGTCGTCATGGAGGAGTGGAAGAGGACTCCAGTGGCAACCTGTGAAGCTCTGGTGAATTCCATGCCCAAAAGGGTTAAGGCAGTGCTGGAAAATAATGGTGGCCACACAAAATATTGATCCTTTTGGCCCAGTTTGTACATTTTCACTTAGGGGTGTACTCACTTTTGTTGCCAGCAGTTTAAACAATAATGGCTGTGTGTTGAGTTATTTTAAGGGGACAGCAAATTTACACTGTTGTACAAGCTGTACACTCACTACTTTAAATTGTAGCAAAGTGTAATTTCTTCAGTGTTGTCACATGAAAATATATAATAAAATATTTACAAAAATGTGAGGGGTGTACTCACTTTTGTGAGATACTGTAGCTTGTATATAAGGACGTGTTTTTTCAGATGTGCATGGATACAACCTGTTGACATTGACAGGGCGTTGAATTGCACTGTGAATTCATGACCTACTCTTAATTTTTACTGTTAAATCTCAGCTGAAATTGATCTCTTTGTGATGGGTAGTTAATGTTTTGCTCAGGTTCAGCCTGTAAATGATAGTAATGTGTCAAGTGATTTGATGACCCTTCATGGTTTGCTAAGAAAGCAGGAATAAGATGCTTAATGAGGGATGGATTAGGTTAATCTTCCTACAGTGCTGGACTGCTCTGTGCACTGCACACCTTCCTGGGGCTGGAAACCATGTATCTCCATAGACGAATTCCATTGCTCTTTATGCTGTTTTGGTTGGCAGGTAAGAAGCACTTGCTGAAAATGTATTTAGGATGATTAATTATTATGGGAGGCATCATGAGGTGCCAGAGAATTGATTGTTCATCTTTGTGAGAAAAGACAAGTCCAGCTTCCTGAGAAATTCTATATATATGTTCTAAAATAATGGTAAGTCTTCTGGGAAGTTATTGTTGTGCACTGCACAAAGTTAAAGCCAGAACTGCAATGTAATCCACACATCATAGTATAGATGGAAAAATCCCGGGACCCTACATTTGCTATTACACAGTCAGCAATGGTAAAAAGTAAAAAATTTTATCTGACACGTAGCTATATTTACTGTCTGGAAAAAAATAAAATGCATGTCCTAGCTTTACAATTAAAAGAAAGTCTTAAAAAATGCAAATTGAATTGTAGGTCATAACTGTGTTAATAGTATATTCACTGCTCACTCTCATTACAGCAAGAAGCAATGCAACTAAAGACAGCATTAAGATGCATAGACAAGCTTAGGAGCCTATCCAAGGCACCCAGAGACATACCTTTGATTAGGAATACTTATTAATAGTTTATGAAACCCATTGGAACTGTCAAGGAACTAATACTGTAAATAAGCTGCAGAGTTTCCTGGAAAGATAGTGAGTGAATATATAATATATTATCCATGCAATCTCATTTGAATACCTAGAGAAAGTTAACCAAGCCACCACTTGTTTTTAACCACTAGTGATTTATTCAGTTTGTAAAGGATATAACAGACTTTAAAAGACCAGTTTAGTTTGATGTGCCCTTATATTTGTCAATTATAGAGCTTTGGCATAACAAAGTTTTCTAATATCATAGTGCTCAGCATTTAAAGAGAGCTCGCATACCCACTATATGACCTCATTTGTAAAAGGCAAAATTGGACAATGTGTTTGCCCAAAGACCAATTACATATATATTATATATATATTATATATATTATATATATATATTGTTTGTGTCAATTCAAAGTTGTTTTGAAGGAGACAACTGTTTTCTAATTATGCTCCTGCAATGTCACCCTATCTCATGGGCTACTTTTAAAGATTACAAGGGGCGATGCGGACACACATTGGCTTTTGAACAGGTTGTTGACCCCTGTTATAGCAATTGCCAAATTTCTTTCCAAGTAAAGTGCAAACAGTCATTCTAATGACAATAATTATTCCATATAAGAAAACATTGCATACACTATATCATTAATGATCTGCATTGCAAACATTAAAAAGCATGTATGCATTTACATTCACCTACTTGTTTAAACATTTCAAGGTAAAAAAAAATCAACTGAGACATTTGTCAAGAGCCTCTAAAGCCAAGCTTAAAACATTGTGGCATACAAAGAAGGTAAACCACATGCTGCCAGGGAAGGAGTTAGAATGTACAATCTACTTATAGTGTAAGCCACTGGCATAGCCCATAGAACCCTGAACCTAAATGACCCTGGATGCTTTTGACTTTTTCAATTCACTTAGGAGTAGCTCAAGTGATTACTTAAAGGTTAATACTTATAGATCCCACTGTAATTAAATAAGATATACACATTGCACCTTTCTTCTATTGTAGGAATCTGTAACAATTAGAAGCATAAACAAAACAAATATAAATCTGGTTGCTTTTCTAGAGGTCCGATCTTGGGGCTGTCATATTTTTTGTAAGGGAGTACAGGTTGTCTAATGGACAACCCAGTGACACAATTTATAGGCAGCACCTATACCTTAACTTAAACTCCCAACAGGTCCTTAGATTGTTTATGTAGTTTTTCAGACATTCACACATGTGTTGCAATAATGCACATGGATATTTATCATGCGTTAAAGCAGAACTTCACCCAAAAGGGAAAGTTCCGCTTGTCTGCTTCCTCCCCCTTCCTTTTTAAGTTTTGGCACTTTATTTGGTGGGGGGAACCGCTACTTGGTTTTGACAGGTACCCTCTTCACTTCCAGCCGGATCGCCAACAGATATTAAAGATGGGATCACTCCAGAGCCTGGACCGGATGAGTGACGTGAGCCAGCAGTGGACTTTAGCCCTCTGTTGGATGAATACAGATCACATGAGTGCACTCCTGTGACCCACAAGAGAAGTAGGGCCAAAAGGGCTTTAGTCCTACTGTTCCTTTAATCTTACTCAATCTTTTGTGGCTGACTCAGTGCAGATCTATAGCCCACTACAGGGGTTATTTATTCCAAGTCCCTCCTCTCTAGGCTGTATCCAGCTATCCTGGCAAGCTCTACATGGGAGAACAGGTTTGAGCTGACATCACCACACTCAGACACATGGCTGCCAGCTGGCCCAAACTCTAACTCTACCCACAAGCTCTCTTTGCTAACTGCGACTGGATAACATTGACGCTTATACATGCTTCACTCCCCATGGCTGAATGGAAGAGCCAGTGAATGAAGGAAGTTAGGGTAGGTACTGATGGAGTGGTGGGCATTAAAGAGTACCTACTTTTCACTTGAAGCTGGTATCTCTATAGGATGAATCTTGCCACATAGAAATGTTAACCATACTATAAAAAACTTGATAATAAATGAAAAATGATCACAGTCTATGCAAATTTACAGCAGTATATCACCTTTTGCCTTTAGAGAATGGGACAGCAGCAAAGCTCATAATGTACCTCCTAACCTAGGGAATAACAGACATCTGAGAATTCTTCCAAAGATATTTTAATTTGTTTAAATAGCGTAAAGTGCATCTAAAACCATTTTGTTTTTTTGGTTTTTTTTAGTGGGGAAGTGTTAAAACACCTGTCAGGTTTTTCTTGCTGTCTGTTTCTTTGTTGGGGAGATTTACGATTCACCTTCTCTGACTGTCCCAATAACCATTACTGAGACAGAAAAGGGAGTTGATTCTGTACTTTTCTTATACTAAATTAATTAAACAAATTAACCATAAAGACAATATATACTGTAGGAAGGAAATGAGGAGGCAGTTGATGGGGGAGGGGGGGTGGAAAATTCCATGGGGCCACTTTATTAGCCCCGTGTCCACAGCAGGTGTAGCAGATTTTCCCATATTTTAATGCTGGAGCTAGTAGAAGAAGCATAAGATTAAAATATAGTAGACTTGCTTCTTCCTTCATGACCATTATTCAGTTGACAGAGCAAAAATGTGCAGAATTATTTCCATAAAATGAACTGAAGCTGGAAAGATCGTTAACAGAATCTACAAATTTACACATGAAACTATGCTTATTACAACATATGATAAATGCACCTCATTATGTAGTTGCTTGAAAGGGTATTATAAGTAATGAAAAAAATGCAATATGATGTCAGAGTTTCCATCAAAGATTAATGTTGTGCTAGGTTCTATGAGGCTGAAGTCCAATCACTGAGTTTGCAGCTGCATACACTAGTGAGTAATATCAGTCATTATATACACTTCTTCTGCTGCACCTTAATGGTAGAGAATAAAAAAGGAAAAGGCACATTTAGAAGAGCATACCTAATTGTATCCAGTTTACAGAAATCCTGTAGTGTATGCTCTTTATAACAATATACTGAAATCCCCTGCTGATGCTTTGCCATGATGGCATCTTATGCGATACTTCAGCCCATACTTCCTTTTATGTTACAGTTGTTGAAAGTGGCAAAGCTGGAGATGAAACTTCATCAGCTGATGGTGAGAATGACACATCGACAAAAGGTCTGCGGTTATCATGAATGTATGTTTTAGTACAGGCAGTGAATGTATGAACCTTATTAAAGGAAAGTGCCATTAAAATGAAAATGTAGGTATTATAAAGCATATGAATCAAAGAAACCATCTAAATAAACGAGAACCAGTATAAAAAGAAATACAGTGGCTGTCTTTTTTGACCTTCCTTGGAAAATGCTAGTTGCCCAGTAGTTGCAATGTTTCTGAGTCACCTGCCTAGAACAAGCATCAAGCCAGTGAAGTCTGAACACCCAAAGCCAGTAAAGTTTGAACACCTAAACCACACACACACACACACACATATATATAAATCTTGGACTGGGAGAACTAATATACCTAAAGACTGTCATTATATGTACAGTGGATATGTAGGTTTAGTATGTGCAGTCTGTAATTAAAACTTTCCCAAGAATTAGTGTAATTCATATCTGCCAGTATTTGAATTGGCAAGTTTTAATTATTTCATTTTCAGTAGTAAGTTTAATGTAATCTTTGAGCCTTGTGTAGGCTACCATTGATTCCTCTAAAAGTCACCTCACCTCTATTCTTATCTAATGGTTCCAATACTTTTTGCATCATTGACCTAGAACAACAATGCAAGTGAGGGATTCTGACTTAGCTCTATGTTGCATGTTACTTCAGGCAATCAGCATTTTTGAAGGGGATAAGCAATGGCAGCCTACACATTTCTTCCAGTGCAGATGTATTTGAACTATATTGAATCTTTTGTTTTTTCATGCACCAAATACCTAGTGTTAACCAGCAGCGAGGTAAGTTCACTACTAGTTCATTATATCCTGTACTTCATTTTATGATTTCAACAGCTGCTCATTGGACCTTTGTTTTCTAGACTTTGTTCAGTTGTACCTGCCATCACAACCTTTGTAGTGTTTGCTTATCAATATTCCCACATTTTACATCTGTGTATAATGCCAGCGTACAGTTAGATCAATGCCTTCTCCAAACAGAGGCACACAAAAGCTCATACAAACTGGCCTTGCTCCCTGTGGTAGCAGAATATTATCCCTCACCTACAGTGAGTACGAGTATTATTAGTTGTATATGTCCCATCCTTTCACAACACTGAATTTGATCAATTTTTTGTTGATGGTTTTTCTTATAAGGTGTGTACCAGGAAATGGAGCTACCTAGGTGACATTTTATTATAGAATGTTGTAACTATAGATAATAGTACTACATCACTTCTGGCTCTTGGAAAAATAAAGACTCAACCTTGAAAAAACTGATAAGATGATTATTGCCTGTTCTGGCATGACAGCCAGCATTCATGAAAAACAAATCAGTGGCCAGTTGCATTTTGTGTGGTTACCTTGTGGTTGTAAATGACTCTACTGGACTTATCTTCTATTGTTCCTAACTGTGATAGGTGGTGTTAGAAGCACCACCTATGCGTTCCTTCTCCTATCTTCTTAGCGACAGACCTGATGGTCAGCCAAGCCAAACTGCTGATTTTTATCTGGGGAGGCTGTAAGAGGTTGCTGGCAGTAGGGTAATGCATGCAACTGCGGCTGACTATGAGGCATCCTTAAGCTGGCCATAGATGGATCAAAATTCGACTGGTTCAGTTGGAAATTTTTTGTTTGATCAGTAAAGCACCCAATAAACTACAGCTTAGAAAAGGAATAGGTGCGCTTCCATAAAATACAGGACTGTATCAACTATAGGTAAATAATATAGTGAATTAATAAAATGATCACAAACAATATAATAGAGATATACGCTTTCATGCCATTAATGCGAACTAAATTGGGAATTATTCAAATGGTGACCAAAGACACATGCAGCCTGTCCTCTTCCAGTGCCTCACACAACAAGCATCACAGCCCCTTACCAGAACTCCCTGATCTCTGAATACAAAGAGATTATTAGCACTTGTGTAATAGATTGCCAAGTGGGTGGCCGCCTCAACTTATGCTTGTGGCCAGATCTCAGTCTGCTTTAATAGCATCAAACCTGCAAGGACAAGAAAAACAGCCAACAGACTATGATCCACTTCCAATAATTCCCAAAGATCACATGGAAGAACAGAAGCAGACCACATAGTATAAAACCATAAAACTACATCCTTTATTTACAATATGGGTTGAGAGACAAGCATGTATCATCTCACCTTCCGTATTTGGTGAGTGTTAGGCCTCACCCAAGGAGTTTAGTCTACAGTCAACTACAAAATATTATATTAAAACGACAGCGGAAAATTTGGTGGGCAGTTAGTCTTCTTTCATAATCCACATCAGTATAAGAATAACCTTGACTCTAAAGCTAGCAAAGCTATTCAAAAATTGGTGCTGAGTGATGTTTTTTTCTTATACTCGTGACTATAGGCACATCTTAATTCACTCAAAATATTTTTTTTACTTTTATTAATAACCGCATATGAAAATAGTCTTCAAATCCCTTCTGTGTTTGGTTTCCACAGTGGCTTAATAAGGCCTGCAAGTGTGACTGCCAGGGAGGAAGTGGAACTGTGCCATCTTCTAGAATAACTGGACTTGACTGCATGCCAGGTGAGTGCCATATCTTGGTACCAGTTTTTGCATTATTTACTTTATGGTTCAATTTAAATAAATAACTCCATCTACAGCTAAACACTGTTTTTTTCTTGGATAGGGTGGGAGGAGTTAGAACCTCTGTCAGGTTATTGCTGGCTGTATCGTCAGGGCCAGAATTATCACTTACCACTTGTAAAAGCGCTTTTTATTTCTTAAATAAATCTGGTTTTACGGCCTTACACAAGGAGATGTCTTTTTCTTTACTCATTCCCATGTGAGTGCACCCACTGACTGGTTTTACCGTTAATGAGGAGGAGAAAAATACTGGATAGAGAGTTGATCCCATTGCGATGCTGTTTACCCCTGCAGGGGTATAACTTTCTGGTGAGTGTGGACCTGAAGGGAGAGAACGCGTGGATTTTTCACATAATTTTCACCGATGATATGATCCAATCAAGCACAAGTCACCTTTTGAATGTTATCACTTATGTGAATTTTTGAACTTTGATTTTCTGTGAAAATAAATTCTTTTGTGGAGATTTTTAGATTCTCTATTGAACACTTTTTTACCATATGGAGTCATTTCCTTTGCAGTATTAGCGCATTGAGCACATTAATCTGTTAAGTGATTTATGTTTGTAATCAACAATATTTATTTTGTGCATTTATAGATGTGGTTTGCACCTTAAAGAGACAGTACACGATTTTTATATTTTATATATTCATTCAATTATACTCAATTTATTCAATTTATAATACACATTAAGATTAGGCAGCACCACTTTTACCCCCTCTTTCCCTACCAAACACTTGTAAAAGGGTACCTACTCTACTGTTTTTATCTACTTCTTTCAGGGCCAAATCTTTCTTTCCTAAATTACCCTAATACTTTTCTAGGATGCAACACGAATGCATCACTACCTGTAACTAAATGCAGCTCCTGAGTCCAGAGTGAATATGCTGCAGCCTAGACACTTGTAGGTATTAGTCTGGCTCCTTCTGTGCAATTCTAACTGCTTACCACCTCCAACTCAGTGCTGCCTGGTTCACTATCTATCTGCATTTTACCCCCAGCCAAGGGATTTGCAAACTGTAAAAAAAGTTAAGAACTGGGGGGTAATCTGGAGCAATGCAATGTGTAACTGAAAACATAGGGTCCTGTAGCCTTATTGGAGTTCCTGACTCTGTAACCTCCATCTAAAAGGTGATCCTTTTTCTGAGAATTTTAGAAGTAGGAGATGCAACATAAAAATTAACATTAACACAGTTTCTAGGTTCTGTGTCCTATATCCTGTTCCTCTCCTGCTGCTGCTCCCCCATTGCTATTGTCAACAATTACCAGCTGTCAAGATGACAGCCAGTAATTGCAACTTAGTACAACTGTCAAAATGCAGCTGTACCTGTGTAACATTACACTTGCAGATATTGTTTCATTAATTAACACAGTGTAATCATGTATTTTTACATTTTATTTACTGTTTCATTTATATGTAGATCAAATGCATGACCTTTGATCTGCATATGAAATCAGTTAAAGCGCAAGTAGAAAAATCCTTAGTTAACCCTAATCAGCTGTAATTAACTTCTTGCTCCACTTATCCCCTTAGCTACTAGATTTCTGTTGATTTTTTATAGTTCCATAATATTTTTCTAAAGTTTGAACAGATAATACAAAACAAGAAAAATAAAGTCCTGAATCAGGTGTTACAGCTCAAGAAACGTGCTGGCATGACATACAGTAAGCCACATGCAACTTCTCTTGACACATGACAGCCTTTATGTAATGTGAAACACAATAGAGAACAAACTATAAAAAACAAAAAAGGAATCCTGCATACTTAGTTAGTGAACCATTAAGGTAGATCAACTCACTGATTCGCCCTTAAGGCGGTATATCTCCCAGAAAGCGTGCAGCCTAAGACATGAAAGAAGGGGGGAAGGGCTAAAAGGTAACCCTAAGAAACAGTCAGAGGAGATCAACCACGGTATATAAGTTAATTAAGAGAAGCTTTATTGGTGAAGTACAAAATTATTAACAATATTCCAATCCAGGTGGAACAACCCTATCCTGGTTGGGTTGTGTTCATGTAATTTGCAAAAAATTCATGAATCGCTAATAAAATCACACTGTAATAAGACAATATTGTCACAGATTAAAAAGCGCTAATACATGAACCCCACTATATCAAGACTAATACTGAAGACCAGGAGGACAAATGGACTTGAAGAAAAACTGAGTTTCCCAGGGGTGACACTCAAGGTAATTGAAGCAAAGGTGTCTCCAGCTTTCAATAAACTGCAGAAATCTGCGGTTTTCAGTAATGTAATAGGACACTGTTGACGAAGGCTAGCGCCAACATGCCCCCCCCCCCACTTATCTTGATGACCCCCAAGTCCGAGCGATAAGGCTCAATTGCCTACCATTCACGCTGGAGGCCGGACTGATTAAGCGGCTCATCCGACACTCACCTGATATCCACTTGGAGGCTATTTGGATTTTCCAAGCCGTACCTCACAGACACTATCCTTGCAAGTGTCCTGCACTGTGCCTGGGATGACTGAATCCTCTTCCACAAACTAGCAGTTTCAGGCACTATCTTCTTATGAAATGACGGCTCCATTAAAGACACTTAGCGAATTAATATTACAATCCAGAATCATCAACTGGTCCAAAGGATATCCCAGCAGATTGAACCTGGAAATCCACCTTTGACATACAGGGACTTATAGCTGCGATACGATCAGGGTAAGACGCCCATATACGGGACAACAGTGTCCTATTACATTCCTGTTTTGATGTATGTAGCATGGTTAAGACATTGTCTATCGGTGAATATGATTCTTACTTTGAAAGAAACAGACAAGCAAAGTGCTATATATTTTGCCACTTGAAGATTCCCTTGTTCTAGTGATATCAGTCTAATTGTCATCTATACGAGACCGGATACATTCTGATAAACACCTATATTACTGACATTGACCCTATACACACAGAATTTTACCCTTGGGTGTTTATATTGTTCCCCTTGATCCAGCCTCAAATCTGACCGAATCAACCAACAGGATGTCAATTATCCTTAACTAAGGCATATTCTATGATACAAAATGGTCAATTACTGAAAACAGCAGATTTCTGCAGTTTATTGAAAGCTAGAGACACCTTTGCTTCAAACACAATAGGGACCTGAAAAATTAATGCTGTTGACAATCGGTCTAAAAATGCTTATGTGAAGTCTCTGGCTAAACCATCGCTTAGGATCAGGCCTGCACAAGTGTCCCCATTGCAAGCAGCCTGCTATGAAGGTACTTGGCAGGAGGGAGGAGCCAGGAACCCCAGCGGTCGACGATAGCAGAGGAGGATCACCTGCTTTGTGCAAAACCTTTGCATTGAGCAGGTAAGTATGACTTGTTTGTTATTTTCAATCAGTATAAAACCTCTATCAGGTTTTTAATTCACCTCTGGGCTCCCAATTAATTTTGCCTTCACATCCTCTCTTTCTGGCAACAAAATAAATAAGGGGGATCTGCCCAAAAAAGTTTTGTCTAGACTTAATCTTCACTCATTTATGAAAAAAATTAAGAAAATAAATGTGATTGTGTTGCCACCAAACGGATTGCCTGCTGCTAACAATACAGGTGGCCCTTTAACTTTTTTGTTTGTAGAGAAATGTGTCAGAAGTTCACTAGTATAAATCAGTGTTGGGTGGATTGCATTAAATTTGGAAATGTTCCTCCTTAATACTATACAGTTTATATATAAAATGTATTTTCCAGAATGTCCATATCATAAGGCTCTGGGGTTTGAATCAGGAGCTGTTACTCCAGATCAGATAAGTTGCTCAAACCAAGATCAGTATACTGGCTGGTATTCTTCCTGGACCTCAACCAAAGCCCGGCTCAATGGCCAAGGATTCGGGTGAGTCAGTTTAAATGTTTATTACATATTTTTATCCACACTGTGTTAAAATATTTCTTTTTTTTTACATTTGGTTGATATGATTTGTATAATGTATTTTTACTTTGGGTAGGTTACATAGTTTTCCTTATGGACTGTACAGTGCAGGGATCACATTAGTTTATTACCTGCTGAAGATACAGGACAGAAGGTTGTATCGATAAGGTTTTTTTTATTGGTGAGCACGACTACGGACACTTGTGCTAAAGTTCTCGCTGATACCAATTACCGATACCTTTGCGGTGCGATTTGAACCCATACAAACTGAATGGGCTCAAATTGCACTGCAAAAAATCACATTTGTCAGCTCCATCTAGGAGCCATAATGCAATATTTTCCTGATTGAGGTATTTTAGGAAAATACTGCATTATGATCACAAGATGGAGCGGACGATCATAGGAAATAAACACATTAGACACTTATGCTTATTTTTCAGAATGGCTGTGAGAATGCTGAACATTTTTGATAAAAAGACAACAAATTGTATAAATGGTTTATTTTTATTGATTTATTTTATTAATTTTATTTATTGCTTTTTATCTAATAAAGGTGTGCATGGCTATCCAAATTCCAGGACAATAGTCAGTGGCTACAGATTGATCTGAAGGAAATAAAAGTTATCTCTGGGATATTGACACAAGGAAGATGTGATGCAGATGAATGGATAACTAAGTACAGTGTGCAGTACAGAGTGGAGGATTCATTGAACTGGGTATACTACAAGGACCAAACTGGAAACAATCGGGTCAGTTCTCACTATTTTAGGCAACGGTAAAATGTAATAAGTAATTATTTAGAATGGGCATTAAGTTATTTAAGTATGACGCCACGGGCAGACTACAAAGGGCTATGTCTGTGAGGCTTTTTAGGCTGGAGTTACTCTGTTTACCTCCTATTGTTCAAATACAGCCTAAGGAACACTTTGCTTTTTCATTGGCAAACAAGGAGGATGCTTTGCTTATCTCTCCTTCTGAAAATGCTTAGTTGCCTGATTTATGCTAATCCACTGGCTTCACTACCTTCTGGTATGGTTAAAATTTCCAGGAGGTGAGAACTCAGGCGGGGCTGACAACACTGCTTGAGATTTCAGAGCAGCAGAGTCAGCAGTGCCAGCTTATTACAGGAAGTTAGGGGCTCACTGGATCTTTGAATGGATCAACAGGTATGGTTCTGTACTTGCAGTGTTTTAAAGAAAAATTCAACATAGGGAAAAGTAGGTGTATTACAGAGATGTTGCTTCATGATACACTATATTGCAAAAAGTATTGGAACGGCTACCTTTACACACACATGAACTTTAATGGCATCCCAGTCTTAGTCCATAGGGTTCAATATTGAGTTGACCCACCCTTTGCAGCTGTAACAGCTTCAACTCTTCTGGGAAGGCTGTCCACAAGGTTTATTAGTGTGTCTATGGGAATGTTTGACCATTCTTCCAGAAGTGCATTTGTGAGGTCAGGCACAGATGTTGGACAAGAAGGCCTGGCTCGCAGTCTCCGCTCTAATTCATCCCAAATATTTTCCTTAGGGTTGAGGTCAGGCCAGTCAAGTTCCTCCACCCCAAACTCGCTCATCCATGTCTTTATGGACCTTACTTTGTGCACTGGTCCAAATCATATGGTGTAGGGGGGATTATGGTGTGGGTTGTTTTTCAGGGGTTGGACTTGGCTTCTTAGTTCCAGTAAAGGGAACTCTTAAGGCGTCAGCATACCAAGACATTTTGGACAATTTCATGCTCCCAACTTTGTGGGAATAGTTCCAACATGACTGTGCACCAGTGCACAAAGCAAGGTTCATGAAGACATGGATGAGTGAGTTTGGGGTGGAGGAACTTGACTTGCCTGCACAGAGTCCTGACCTCAACCCCTGTCCTGACATTGGTTATGTCCGCTGTAACTTTTCCTTCACATTTTTCACCAGGTGTTTTATGGGAACTCAGATCGCTCATCTACAGTACAGAATTTCCTGCGACCTCCAGTGATTGCACGTTACGTCAGGATTATCCCACTAGGCTGGCATGTTCGCATTGCTGTAAGGATGGAGTTATTGGAATGTATGAGCAAATGTGCTTAAATTAAAATCTAAAAGAGTTGGGGATGTAAACTGTTAACCATGAAACATAAGATTAAAGTATCTTCTTTATGTCTCATTGCATAAATTAATTGAATGTTCCTATAATATACCGCAAACCTTCATTTAAAATACCAAATAATTTTAGGTTGTGTATCATCTACTTTGGTAACATGACAACTTCAGTTTGGGTCCAAAATATGCCCCTTCCTAATCAATGACACCACAAAGCTCTTAGTTCACTCCCTGGTTATCTCTCGCCTCAACTACTGCAACTCCCTCCTCATTGGCTTACCTTTACATAGGATATCCCCCCTTCAGTCCATCATGAATGCTGCTTCCAGACTCATCCACCTTACCAACCACTCAGTGTCTGCTACCACTCTCTGCCAATCCCTCCATTGGCTTCCACTCACCCAACAAATTAAATTCAAAATACTAACAATACCTTACAAAACCACCCACAACTCTGCCCCCCGCTACATCACTAACCTAGTCTCAAAATACCAACTTAATTGTTGTTTTCATTCCTCCTAAAACTTCCTGCTCTCTAGCTCCCTTTTTACCTCCTCCCATGCTCACCTCCAGAATTTCTCCTGAGTCTCTCCCATTCTATGAATCTCCCTACCCCAATCTGCCTGAGTATCTCCTAATCTGTCCACTTTTAGACGATCCCTGAAAACCCTTCTCTTCAAAGAGGCCTACCTTGCCCCCACCTAACAACTGTACTTTTATTTTCTCCATCAGCTCATCTCCCACAGTTACCTTGTGTATCTCTTGACCCTCCCTTCTAGATTGCAAGCTCTAGAAGGGAGGGTCCTCTGATTCCTACTGTATTAAATTGTATTGTAACTGTACTGTCTGCCCTCATGTTGTAAAGCGCTACATAAACTATTGGTGCTATGTAAATCCCGTATAATAATAACAAATTGGGTTGGCACATGTTGATTTTTTTTTTTTTAAGTTTTGAAAAATGATAATCACATTTTACATGGTGTCACAGTCATGTTAAGAAGAAAATATTTTGGTAATTTTTTTACATCTGGCTTTGAAAGTGTACACATTTATGAACTGTTTTTTAATTTAAAAATATATATATTTGACAAAAATTGAATACAGAATACACCCAGGACATTCCTTGCTATGTGTTCTAATAAGAATGGCCTGTATACTTGGAGACACTCTGATTAACCACTTCCCGCCCAAGGTACATCATATGACGTCATGGACTTTGAGTGGGGATATCTGAAGGATGCCTGCAGCTACAGGCATCATCCAGATATCATCTTTTTCAGCCGGGGATTCTGTGCACCATAAGAACAATCATAGCGGCAGTTCAGCCACTTGATCGTTCTTACGGGGGCGGGAGGGGATGTCCCCTCCCTCCCGCCGCCTTCCAGTTCTTCTCCCGGCTCACCCGTGTGACCGATGAGCCAGTGAACGAATTGGTCGCTGCTGGAAGTTTACCATAGATAATTCTGGTGACCAGATGGTCCCAAGTCATCTCTATGACCCTCGGAGGCCCCGGCGCGACGTTATAACGTTACGTCCGGGCCAGTGGAAGTAAACAAAGCTGAGAACGTGGCTGGAAAGGTCGAGAGAGTTTATTTTATTATCTCAGCCTTTCCCGGCTGGAGGAGAGATGTGGGGTTTTTTACATTCCTTGTAATAGGATTAAAAGTGATTGATGTTTTTTTAAAGTGAAAGTGTAAAAAAAATAAAAGTAAAAAAAAAATTTAAAGTGCCCCCCACCCGTCCCCGCGCATAGAAGCGAACACATACATAAGTCGTGCCCACATATGTAAACAGCGTTCAAATAACACATGTGAGGTATTGCTGCGTGCATTAGAGCAAAAACAACAATTCTAGCCTAAGACCTCCTCTGTAACTCTAAACATGTAACCTGTAAAAAAATTTAAAGGGGCGCCTATCGAGATCTTTAAGTACCTAAGAGTACCTAAGCCAAGAGAAAGGAAAGACAGATTCTGGTGGTAGGGTACTCAATTCTTAGAAGGACAGAGAGTGCAATCTGTCACAAAGACATGAAGTGCCGAACTATATGTTGTCTATCGGGCGCTCTGGTTCGGCACATCACCTATCTGGTGGACAGATTACTGGAATATGTTAGGGAAGACCGGCTGTCATGGTGCACGTTGGCACCAATGACAAAGTCAGAGGAAGATGGAGTGTCCTAAAAAAAGATTTTAGGGACTTAGGAGCTAAATTGAGGAAAAGGACCTCCAAGGTAGTATTCTCATAAATACTACCTGTACCCCGAGCTACACCAGAAAGGCAGAGGGAGATTAGGGATGTAAACAAGTGGCTGAGGAGCTGGTGTAGAAAGGATGGGTTTGGGTTCCTGGAGAACTGAGCCGAATTCTCAGTCGGTTACCAGCTCTTTAGCAGGGACGGACTGCACCTTAATGAGGAGGGTGCAGATCTACTGGGAGTGAAGATGGCCGGCAAGTTAGAGGGGCTTTTAACCACTTCCCGGCCCATAGCAGATGACGGCCGGGCGGTGGTTCAGTTATCCTGACTGGGCGTCATATGATGTCCAGCAGGATAACATGCTGCCGCGCGCCCGCGGGGGGGCGCATCGCAGGGATCGGTGGAGTGGTGTGTCAGTGTGTCCAATCACGGCTGATCACGATGTCAATAGGAAAAGCCGTTGATCGGCTTTTCCTCACTCGCGTCTGACAGACGCAAGTGGAGGAGAGCCGATCAGTGGTTCTCCTGACAGGGGGGGTCTGCTCTGATTGTTTATCAGCGCAGCCCCCCCTCAGATCACCACACTGGACCACCAGGGATCGCCACTAGGACCACCAGGGAAGGGGCAACATGTGGATGGCCAGGTATGAACCCCATGGCCATTCACATGTGCCCAATCTGTGCCAATCAGTGCCCACAAATGGGCACTAATTGGCACCATTATATAGCACTGATGCCCAGCAATGCCACCCTTAGGGGCATCAGTGCCATCAGTCAGTGTCATCAGTGCTACCCATCAGTGTCCATCGGTGCCACCTGTCAGTGCCCATCAGTGCCCACCTATCAGTGCCTATCAGTGCCCATCCGTGCCACCTATCAGTGCCACCAATAAGTACCCATCAGTGCCACCCATAAGTACCCATCAATGCCACCTACAAATGCCCATCAGTGCCGCCTATGAGTGCCCATCAGTGCCACCTTTGAGTGCCCATCGGTGCCGCATACCAGTGCCACCTATCAGTGCCCATCAGTGCCACCTATCAGTGCTCATCATCAGTGCCCCTCAGTGCCACCTCATCAGTGCCACCTCATTGGTGCCACCTCATCGGTGCCCATCAGTGCCGCCGTATCAGTGCCCGTCAGTGCAGCCATATCAGTGCCCATCATTGAAGAAGAAAACATACTTATTTCCAAAAAATTTTAACAGAAACAAAGAAAAACGCAGAGGTGATCAAATACCACCAAAAGAAAGCTCTATTTGTGGGAACAAAATTATAAAAAAATTGTCTGGGTACAGTGTTGTATGACCAAAGCTGAAAATTGGCCTGGGCGGGAAGATGTCTAAGTGCCTGGTATTGAAGTGGTTAAACTAGGGGGAGAAGTAGAGATAGTCAGCGTGGAACAAATTCCAGAAGATAGTATTGGGGGCATTAGTGTTAGTTTGACTAAACCAGAGGTAAGTACAGTAACAAGTCCTATTTGCAACCTCAGAACACCCAATAAGGAGATAGTATGTGACCGGTCTAAACTACGTGGCATGTTTACTAATACCAGGAGTCTGGCGGACAAGATGAGAGAACTAGAGCTGCTGTTGTACAAAGAGGATTTAGATTTTGTAGGAATTTCAGAGACCTGGTTCAACAGCTCTCATGATTGTCTGGTAACCATTGAAGGGTATTCCCTATATTGCAGGGATAGAAAGGGTAAAAAAGGGGGAGAGGTATGCCTGTATATAAAAAAACAATGTACAAGTGAATCTGAGAGACAACATCACTAAGGGAGCAAGGGAAGAGGTGGAATCCCTATGGGTAGAGCTACACAGGGAGGAAACTAAGGGGAAAGTAATACTGGGAGTATGCTATAGGCCCCCTAACCAGAGGGAGGAGGGGGAGGTGGACCTCCTATCACAAGCTGGATTAGCGGCAAGGATGGGAAGTGTCATTATAATGGAGGATTTTGATTATCTAGACATAGACTGGGAGGAAGGAACCGCGCATTCATCTAAAGCTCGCCATTTCCTAAATGTCTTGCAGGACAATTTCATGGGTCAGATGGTAAATGCACCAACTAGAAACAAAGCGTTACTAGACCTACTGATTACCAACAATACAGACCTGATCACGGATGTGGAAATACAGGGCAATTTAGGAAACAGCGATCACAGGTCAATTCTGTCTTTCCTACCGTATATGTGTATAAATTAGGAAACATAAGGGGAATACAAAGACACTGAATTTCAAAAGAGCCAACTTCCCTAAACTACGATCCTTGCTAGAAGGTAATAAATGGGATAAAATCTTAGGAACAAAGAACATGGAGGAAAAATGGGTATGCTTTAAGAGCATATTAAACAAGGGTATTAGCCAGTGCATCCGAATGGGAAATAAATTTTAAAAAGCTAATAAGTCATGGGTGGCTTAACTCCAACGTAAAAATGCATTTAAAAGCAAAGGAGAAGGCCCTCAAAAACTACAAGGCTGAGGGATCATCGTCAGCTTTCCAACTTTACAAAGAATGCAACAAGAAATGTAAGGGTGCAATCAGGGCGGCTAAGATAGAACACGAAAGGCACATAGCGGAGGAGAGTAAAAAAAAATCCCAAGAAATTCTTTAAGTATATACATAGTAAGAAAGGGAGGTCAGATTATATTGGTCCCATAAAGAACAATGAAGGGAATCTGGTTACTAAGGATGGAGAGATAGCGAAGGTATTGAATTGATTCTTCTCCTCAGTCTTCACGTGCAATATTTATCCTTGTGACACGTCACAAGTAGGGATGAGCTTCGAGTTCGAGTCGAACTCATGTTCTACTCGAACATTGGCTGTTCGCAAGTTCGCCGAACAGCGAACAATTTGGGGTGTTCGCGGCAAATTCGAATGCCACGGAACACCCTTTAAAAGTCTATGGGAGAAATCAAAAGTGCTAATTTTAAAGGCTTATATGCAAGTTATTGTCATAAAAAGTGTTTGGGGACCCGTCCCTGCCCCAGGGGACATGGATCAATGCAAAAAAAAGTTTTAAAAACGGACGTTTTTTCAGGAACAGTGATTTTATTAATGCTTAAAGTCAAACAATAAAAGTGTAATATCCCTTTAAATTTCGTACCTGGGGGGTGTCTATAGTATGCCTGTAAAGGGGCGCATGTTTCCTGTGTTTAGAACAGTCTGACAGCAAAATGACATTTGGAAGGAAAAAACTCATTTAAAACTACCCGCGGCTATTGCATTGCCGACAATACACATAGAAGTTCATTGATAAAAACGGCATGGGAATTCCCCACAGGGCAACCCCGAACCAAAATAAAAAAAAAAAAATGATGTGGGGGTCCCCCTAAATTCCATACAAGGCCCTTCAGGTCTGGTATGGATATTAAGGGGAACCCCAGCCAAAATTTAAAAAAAAAATTGACGTGGGGTTCCCCCTAAATTCCATACCAGACCCTTCAGGTCTGGTATGGATTTTAAGGGGAACCCCGCGCCAAAAAAAAAAAAAAAACGGCGTGGGGTCCCCCTAAAAATCCATACCAGACCCTTATCCGAGCACGCAACCTGGCAGGCCACAGGAAAAGAGGGGGGGACGAGAGTGCGGCCCCACCCCCTCCTGAACCGTACCAGGCCACATGCCCTCAACATTGGGAGGGTGCTTTGGGGTAGCCCCCCAAAACACCTTGTCCCCATGTTGATGAAGACAAGGGCCTCATCCCCACAACCCTGGCCGGTGGTTGTGGGGGTCTGCGGGCGGGGGGCTTATCGGAATCTGGAAGCCCCCTTTAACAAGGGGACCCCCAGATCCCGGCCCCCCCCCTGTGTGAAATGGTAAGGGGGTACTTACCCCTACCATTTCACTAAAAAACTGTCAAAAATGTTAAAAATGACAAGAGACAGTTTTTGACAATTCCTTTATTTAAATGCTTCTTCTTTCTTCCTTCATCTTCTTCTTCTTCTGGTTCTTCTGGCTCTTCTGGTTCTTCCTCCGGCGTTCTCGTCCAGCATCTTCTCCGCGGCGTCTTCTATCTTCTTCTCCTCGGGCCGCTCCGCACCCATGGCATGGGGGGGGAGGCTCCCGCTCTTCTCTTCATCTTCTTCTCTTCTTCATCTTCTTCTTCTTCTTCTCTTCTTCCTTCTTCTCTTCTTCATGTCTTCTCTTCTTCATGTCTTCTCCGGGCCGCTCCGCAGCCATGCTGTGGCATGGAGGGAGGCTCCCGCTGTGTGATGGCGTCTCTTCGTCTGACGGTTCTTAAATAACGGGGGGCGGGGCCATCCGGTGACCCCGCCCCCCTCTGACGCACGGTGACTTAAGGGACTTCCCTGTGACGTCACGGGGAATGCCACAGGGAAGTCCCGTCATGTCACCGTGCGTCAGAGGGGGGCGGGGTCACCGGGTGGCCCCGCCCCCCGTTATTTAAGAACCGTCAGACGAAGAGACGCCGTCACACAGCGGGAGCCTCCCTCCATGCCACAGCATGGCTGCGGAGCGGCCCGGAGAAGACATGAAGAAGAGAAGACATGAAGAAGAGAAGAAGGAAGAAGAAAAAGAAGATGAAGAAGAAGATGAAGAAGAGAAGAAGATGAAGAGAAGAGCGGGAGCCTCCCCCCCATGCCATGGGTGCGGAGCGGCCCGAGGAGAAGAAGATAGAAGACGCCGCGGAGAAGATGCTGGACGAGAACGCCGGAGGAAGAACCAGAAGAGCCAGAAGAACCAGAAGAAGAAGAAGATGAAGGAAGAAAGAAGAAGCATTTAAATAAAGGAATTGTCAAAAACTGTCTCTTGTCATTTTTAACATTTTTGACAGTTTTTTAGTGAAATGGTAGGGGTAAGTACCCCCTTACCATTTCACACAGGGGGGGGGCCGGGATCTGGGGGTCCCCTTGTTAAAGGGGGCTTCCAGATTCCGATAAGCCCCCCCGCCCACAGACCCCCACAACCACCGGCCAGGGTTGTGGGGATGAGGCCCTTGTCTTCATCAACATGGGGACAAGGTGTTTTGGGGGGCTACCCCAAAGCACCCTCCCAATGTTGAGGGCATGTGGCCTGGTACGGTTCAGGAGGGGGGGGGGCCGCACTCTTGTCCCCCCCTCTTTTCCTGCGGCCTGCCAGGTTGCGTGCTCGGATAAGGGTCTGGTATGGATTTTTAGGGGGAACCCACGCCGGTTTTTTTTTTTTTTTGGCGCGGGGTTCCCCTTAAAATCCATACCAGACCTGAAGGGTCTGGTATGGAATTTAGGGGGAACCCCACGTCAATTTTTAAAAAATTTTTTGGCTGGGGTTCCCCTTAATATCAATACCAGACCTGAAGGGCCTTGTATGGAATTTAGGGGGACTCCCACATCATTTTTTTTTTTTAATTTTGGTTCGGGGTTGCCCTGTGGGGAATTCCCATGCCGTTTTTATCAATGAACTTCTATGTGTATTGTCGGCAATGCAATAGCCGCGGTAGTTTTAAATGTGTTTTTTCCTTCAAAATGTCACTTTGCTGTCAGACTGTTCTAAACACGGGAAACATGCGCCCCTTTACAGGCATACTATAGACACCCCCCAGGCATGAAATTTAAAGGGATATTACACTTTTATTGTTTGACTTTAAGCATTATTAAAATCACTGCTCCTGAAAAAACGGCCGTTTTTAAAACTTTTTTTTGCATTGATTCATGTCCCCTGGGGGAGGACCCGGGTCCCCAAACACTTTTATTGACAATAACTTGCATATTAGCCTTTAAAATTAGCACTTTTGATTATTCATGTTCGTGTCCCATAGACTTTAACGGCGTTCGCGTGTTCGAACGAATTTTTTTCCTGTTCGCATGTTCTGGTGCGAACCGAACAGGGGGGTGTTCGGCTCATCCCTAGTCACAGGAAGCACCCTCATGGCTAACAGAGGATAGATATAGAAATAGACTTGAAAAACGTAACATTAATAAGTCACCGGGACCAGATGACTTGCATCCAAGGGTCTTTAACCACTTGACGACCGCCTCACGCCGATGTACGTCGGCAAAGTGGCACGGACAGGCAAAATCACGTACAGGGTACGTGATTTGCCTTCCGCGGGTGGGGGGTCCGATCGGACCCCCCCCCGGTGCCCGAGGCGGTCGTCCTATGTCCAGCGGCGATCGGTGATGAGGGGGAGACCATCCGTTCGTGGCCCCCCCCTCGCGATCGCCGCCGGCCAATGAAAACGCTCCTTTGCTGCTGTATGCTAAACAGCAGCAAAGGAAGTGATGTCATCTCCCCTCGGGTCGGTATTTTCCGTTCCGGCCCGAGGAGAGACGACAAGTATGTGAGTGCACAACACTACACACACACAGTAGAACATGCCAGGCACACAAATCACCCCGATCCCCCCCCCGATCGCCCCCCGATCCCCCCCCAATCACCCCCCCCCCCCCCCTGTCACAAACTGACACCAGCAGTTTTTTTTTTTTTTTTTTTTTTTTTTTTCCTGATTACTGCTAGGTGTCAGTTTGTGACAGTTACTGTGTTGGCACAGTTACTGTTACCCCCCTTTAGGTCTAGGGTACCCCCCTAACCCCCCCTAATAAAGTTTTAACCCCTTGATCACCCCCTGTCACCAGTGTCGCTAAGCGATCATTTTTCTGATCGCTGTATTAGTGTCGCTGGTGACGCTAGTTAGTGAGGTAAATATTGAGGTTCGCCGTCAGCGTTTTATAGCGACAGGGACCCCCATATACTACCTAATAAATGTTTTAACCCCTTGATTGCCCCCTAGTTAACCCTTTCACCACTGATCACCGTATAACCGTTACGGGTGACGCTGGTTAGTTCGTTTATTTTTTATAGTGTCAGGGCACCCGCCGTTTATTACCGAATAAAGGTTTAGCCCCCCGATCGCCCGGCGGTGATATGCGTCGCCCCAGGCAGCGTCAGATTAGCGCCAGTACCGCGAACACCCACGCACGCAGCATACGCCTCCCTTAGTGGTATAGTATCTGAACGGATCAATATCTGATCCGATCAGATCTATACTAGCGTCCCCAGCAGTTTAGGGTTCCCAAAAACGCAGTATTAGCGGGATCAGCCCAGATACCTGCTAGCACCTGCGTTTTGCCCCTCCGCCCAGCCCAGCCCACCCAAGTGCAGTATCGATCGATCACTGTCACTTACAAGGCACTAAACGCATAACTGCAGCGTTCGCAGAGTCAGGCCTGATCCCTGCGATTGCTAACAGTTTTTTTGGTAGCATTTTGGTGAACTGGCAAGCACCAGCCCCAGGCGTCAGGTTAGCGCCAGTACCGCTAACACCCACGCACGCACCATACGCCTCCCTTAGTGGTATAGTATCTGTACGGATCAATATCTGATCCGATCAGATCTATACTAGCGTCACCAGCAGTTTAGGGTTCCCAAAAACGCAGTGTTAGCGGGATCAGCCCAGATACCTGCTAGCACCTGCGTCTTGCCCCTCCGCCCGGCCCAGCCCAGCCCACCCAAGTGCAGTATCGATCGATCACTGTCACTTACAAAACACTAAACGCATAACTGCAGCGTTCGCAGAGTCAGGCCTGATCCCTGCGATCGCTAACAGTTTTTTTTGTAGCATTTTGGTGAACTGGTAAGCACCAGCCCCAGGCAGCGTCAGATTAGCGCCAGTACCGCTAACACCCACGCACGCAGCATACGCCTCCCTTAGTGGTATAGTATCTGAACGGATCAATATCTGATCCGATCAGATCTATACTGGCGTCACCAGCAGTTTAGGGTTCCCAAAAACGCAGTGTTAGCGGGATCAGCCCAGATACCTGCTAGCACCTGCGTCTTGCCCCTCCGCCCGGCCCAGCCCAGCCCACCCAAGTGCAGTATCGATCGATCACTGTCACTTACAAAACACTAAACGCATAACTGCAGCGTTCGCAGAGTCAGGCCTGATCCCTGCGATCGCTAACAGTTTTTTTTGTAGCATTTTGGTGAACTGGTAAGCACCAGCCCCAGGCAGCGTCAGATTAGCGCCAGTACCGCTAACACCCACGCACGCAGCATACGCCTCCCTTAGTGGTATAGTATCTGAACGGATCAATATCTGATCCGATCAGATCTATACTGGCGTCACCAGCAGTTTAGGGTTCCCAAAAACGCAGTGTTAGCGGGATCAGCCCAGATACCTGCTAGCACCTGCGTTTTGCCCCTCCGCCCGGCCCGGCCCAGCCCACCCAAGTGCAGTATCGATCGATCACTGACACTTACAAGGCACTAAACGCATAACTGCAGCGTTCGCAGAGTCAGGCCTGATCCCTGCGATCGCTAACAGTTTTTTTGTAGCGTTTTGGTGAACTGGCAAGCGCCAGCGGCCTAGTACACCCCGGTCGTAGTCAAACCAGCACTGCAGTAACACTTGGTGACGTGGCGAGTCCCATAAGTGCAGTTCAAGCTGGTGAGGTGGCAAGCACAAGTAGTGTCCCGCTGCCACCAAAAAGACAAACACAGGCCCGTCGTGCCCATAGTGCCCTTCCTGCTGCATTCGCCAATCCTAATTGGGAACCCACCGCTTCTGCAGCGCCCGTACTTCCCCCATTCACATCCCCAACCAAATGCAGGCGGCTGCATGAGAGGCATTTTTATGTCCTCCCGAGTACCCCTACCCAGCGAACCCCCCAAAAAAGATGTCGTGTCTGCAGCAAGCGCAGATATAGGCGTGACACCCGCTATTATTGTCCCTCCTGTCCTGACAATCCTGGTCTTTGCATTGGTGAATGTTTTGAACGCTACCATTCACTAGTTGAGTATTAGCGTAGGGTACAGCATTGCACAGACTAGGCACACTTTCACAGGGTCTCCCAAGATGCCATCGCATTTTGAGAGACCCGAACCTGGAACCGGTTACCGTTATAAAAGTTAGTTACAAAAAAAGTGTAAAAAAAAAAAAATATGAAATAAAAAAAATAGTTGTTGTTTTATTGTTCTCTCTCTCTCTATTCTCTCTCTCTATTGTTCTGCTCTTTTTTACTGTATTCTATTCTGCAATGTTTTATTGTTATTGTTATTGTTATTGATTGTTATTGTTATTGTTATTGTTATTGTTATTATGTTTTATCATGTTTGTTTTTCAGGTGTGTAATTATTTACACTTTACTGTGCTTTATTGTTAACCATTGTTAACCATTTTTTTGTCTTCAGGTACGCCATTCACGACTTTGAGTGGTTATACCAGAATGATGCCTGCAGGTTTAGGTATCATCTTGGTATCATTCTTTTCAGCCAGCGGTCGGCTTTCATGTAAAAGCAATCCTAGCGGCTAATTAGCCTCTAGACTGCTTTTACAAGCCGTGGGAGGGAATGCCCCCCCCCCCCACCGTCTTCCGTGTTTTTCTCTGGATCTCCTGTCTCAACAGGGAACCTGAGAATGCAGCCGGTGATTCAGCCAGCTGACCATAGAGCTGATCAGAGACCAGAGTGGCTCCAAACATCTCTATGGCCTAAGAAACCGGAAGCTACGAGTATTTCATGACTTAGATTTCGCCGGATGTAAATAGCGCCATTGGGAAATTGGGGAAGCATTTTATCACACCGATCTTGGTGTGGTCAGATGCTTTGAGGGCAGAGGAGAGATCTAGGGTCTAATAGACCACAATTTTTTCAAAAAAGAGTACCTGTCACTACCTATTGCTATCATAGGGGATATTTACATTCCCCGAGATAACAATAAAAATGATTAAAAAAAAAAATATGAAAGGAACAGTTTAAAAGTAAGATTAAAAAAGCAAAAAAATAATAAAGAAAAAAAAAAAAAAAAAAAAAAACACCCCTGTCGCCCCCTGCTCTCGCGCTAAGGCGAACGCAAGCGGCGGTCTGTCGTCAAACGTAAACAGCAATTGCACCATGCATGTGAGGTATCACCGCGAAGGCCAGATCGAGTGCAGTAATTTTTCCAGTAGACCTCCTCTGTAAATCTAAAGTGGTAACCTGTAAAGGCTTTTGAAGGCTTTTAAACATGTATTTATTTTGTTGCCACTGCACGTTTGTGCGCAATTTTAAAGCATGTCATGTTTGGTATCCATGTACTCGGCCTAAGATCATCTTTTTTATTTCATCAAACATTTGGGCAATATAGCGTGTTTTAGTGCATTAAAATTAAAAAAAGTGTGTTTTTTCCCCAAAAAATGCGTTTGAAAAATCGCTGCGCAATTACTGTGTGAAAAAAAAAAATGAAACACCCACCATTTTAATCTGTAGGGCATTTGCTTTAAAAAAATATATAATGTTTGGGGGTTCAAAGTAATTTTTTTGCAAAAAAAAAAAAACTTTTTCATGTAAACAATAAGTGTCAGAAAGGGCTTTGTCTTCAAGTGGTTAGAAGAGTGGGTGATGTGTGACATAAGCTTCTAAATGTTGTGCATAAAATGCCAGGACAGTTCAAAACCCCCCCAAATGACCCCATTTTGGAAAGTAGACACCCCAAGCTATTTGCTGAGAGGCATGTCGAGTCCATGGAATATTTTATATTGCGACACAAGTTGCGGGAAAGAGACAAATTTTTTTTTTTTTTTTTTTTTTTTTGCACAAAGTTGTCACTAAATGATATATTGCTCAAACATGCCATGGAAATATGTGAAATTACACCCCAAAATACATTCTGCTGCTTCTCCTGAGTACGGGGATACCACATGTGTGAGACTTTTTGGGAGCCTAGCCGCGTACGGGACCCCGAAAACCAAGCACCGCCTTCAGGCTTTCTAAGGGCGTGAATTTTTGATTTCACTCTTCACTGCCTATCACAGTTTCGGAGGCCATGGAATGCCCAGGTGGCACAAAACCCCCCCCAAATGACCCCATTTTGGAAAGTAGACACCCCAAGCTATTTGCTGAGAGGTATAGTGAGTATTTTGCAGACCTCACTTTTTGTCACAAAGTTTTGAAAATTGAAAAAAGAAAAAAAAAATTTTTTTTCTTGTCTTTCTTCATTTTCAAAAACAAATGAGAGCTGCAAAATACTCACCATGCCTCTCAGCAAATAGCTTGGGGTGTCTACTTTCCAAAATGGGGTCATTTGGGGGGGTTTTGTGCCACCTGGGCATTCCATGGCCTCCGAAACTGTGATAGGCAGTAAAGAGTGAAATCAAAAATTTTCACCCTTAGAAATCCTGAAGGCAGTGATTGGTTTTCGGGGTCCCGTACGCAGCTAGGCTCCCAAAAAGTCCCACACATGTGGTATCCCCATACTCAGGAGAAGCAGCTAAATGTATTTTGGGGTGCAATTCCACATATGCCCATGGCCTGTGTGAGCAATATATCATTTAGTGACAACTTTATGAAAAAAAAAAAAAAAAAAAATAAAAAGTGTCACTTTCCCGCAACTTGTGTCAAAATATAAAATATTCCATGGACTCAATATGCCTCTCAGCAAATAGCTTGGGGTGTCTACTTTCCAAAATGGGGTCATTTTGGGGGGTTTTGTGCCACCTGGGCATTCCATGGCCTCCGAAACTGTGATAGGCAGTGAAGAGTGAAAGCAAAAATTTACACCCTTAGAAATCCTGAAGGCGGTGCTTGGTTTTCGGGGCCCCGTACGCGGCTAGGCTCCCAAAAAGTCCCACACATGTGGTATCCCCGTACTCAGGAGAAGCAGCTAAATGTATTTTGGGGTGCAATTCCACATAGGCCCATGGCCTGTGTGAGCAATATATCATTTAGTGACGACTTTTTGTAAATATTTTTTTTTTTTTTTTTTTTTGTCATTTTTCAATCACTTGGGACAAAAAAAATAAATATTCAATGGGTTCAACATGCCTCTCAGCAATTTCCTTGGGGTGTCTACTTTCCAAAATGGGGTCATTTGGGGGGGTTTTGTACTGCCCTGCCATTTTAGCACCTCAAGAAATGACATAGGCAGTCATAAACTAAAAGCTGTGTAAATTCCAGAAAATGTACCCTAGTTTGTAGACGCTATAACTTTTGCGCAAACCAATAAATATACGCTTATTGACATTTTTTTTACCAAAGACATGTGGCCGAATACATTTTGGCCTAAATGTATGACTAAAATTTAGTTTATTGGATTTTTTTTATAACAAAAAGTAGAAAATATCATTTTTTTTCAAAATTTTCGGTCTTTTTCCGTTTATAGCGCAAAAAATAAAAACCGCAGAGGTGATCAAATACCATCAAAAGAAAGCTCTATTTGTGGGAAGAAAAGGACGCAAATTTCGTTTGGGTACAGCATTGCATGACCGCGCAATTAGCAGTTAAAGCGACGCAGTGCCAAATTGGAAAAAGACCTCTGGTCCTTAGGCAGCATAATGGTCCGGGGCTCAAGTGGTTAAGGAACTCAGTCAAGGAGTTGCCAGACCATTGTTCTTAATTTTTACAAACAGTCTACTGATTGGAATGGTAGCAGCTGATTGGAGAAAAGCCAATTTAGCACCAATATTCAAAAAAGGGCCAAGATACATCCCTGGGAATTACAGACCAGTTATCCTAACATCAGTAGTATGCAAGCTCTTGGAGGGGATGATAAGGGACTATATAAAAGATTTTAGTAGTGAAAACGGTATCTTTAGCGGTAATCAGCATGGATTCATGAAAAATCGTTCTTGCCAAGCCAATCTATTAACCTTCTATGAGGAGGTGAGCTGCCATCTAGATAAAGGAAGGCCCGTAGACATGGTGTATCTGGATTTTGCAAAGTCATTTGATACAGTTCCCCATAAACGCTTACTGTACAAATGGAAAATGAGGTTTAATGTAGAAAAATATAAAATAGTGCATTCGGGGGACAAAAATATAAATGCAATTTACTCACTAGGGGGAGAACCTCTGGGGGAAATCTAGGATGGAGAAGGACCTGGGGGTCCTAGTAGATGATAGGCTCAGCGGTGGCATGCAATGCCAAGCTGCTGCAAGCAAAGCAAAAAGAATACAGTAAAACCTTGGATTGCGAGCATAATTTGTTCCAGGAACATGCTTGTAATTCAAAGCACTTGTATATCAAAGTGAATTTCCCCACTAGAAATAATGGAAACTCAAATGATTAGTTCCACAACCATTTATTCACAAATCCTTCAGTTTATAGTCCATATAAAAAGATTATAGCAATGTGATAGGTTGTGTAACCATAAAATGTCCATTCACAAATGGCAGCCTCCACAAGGGGATTATAAGAAAAATCCAGCAGGAACTACAGAGTATAAAAGAGAAGAGAGGCGCCTCTAAGTGTAGCAATATGTTGCTAAATGTAACCATATTGCTACACTTAGAGGTGCCTCTCTTCTCTTTTGTACTCAGTTGTGACGTGACGCTACTTGTATATCAAGACATTGCTTGTATATCAAGTCAAAATGTATTAAAAAATGTTGCTTGTCTTGCAAAACGCTCTCAAACCAAGTTACCCCAAACCAAGGTTTTACTGTATTGGTATGCATTAAAAAGTGGATTAACTCCAGAGATAAAATAATTCTCCCACTTTGCAAGACTCTGGTCCGGCCAAACCTGGAGTATGCCATCCAGTTCTGGGCACCAGTCCTCAGGAAGGATGTACTGGAACTGGAGAGAGTCCAGAGAAGGGCAACAAAGCTACTAAAGGGACTGGAGGACCTTAGCTATGAGGAAAGGTTACGATCACTGAACTTATTCTCTCTGGAGAAGAGATGCTTGGGAGGGGATATGATTTCAATGTACAAATACCATACTGGTGAACCCACAATAGGGATACAACTTTTCTGCAAAAGGGAATTTAAAAAGACACGTGGCCATTCACTAAAATTAGAAGAAAAGCGGTTTAACCTTAAAGGGTTCTTTACTGTAGGAGCTGTAAGGATGTGGAATTCTCTTCCACAGGCAGTGGTTTCAGCAGGGAGCATTGATAATTTCAAAAAACTATTAGATAGGCAACTGAACGACCACAACATACAGGGATATACAATGTAATACTGACATAAAAACACACACAGGTTGGACTTGATGGACTTGTGTCTTTTTTCAACCTCGCCTACTATGTAACTATATACTATGACCTGAACATATACAGTAGATTGGACATGGAACATGTATGGAACAAGTGAAGAGAGGATCTTTGACCTGCTCCTGTTCTGGGTCAGTGAGCTTATAACCTTAACCTATGATTGCCTCCCATGGCAAGCTTGGGAGGCAGACGAAACTTAGCAACACTTTATCCCAGGGTCCGGATAGGATAAATTAAATAATGGAAATTATTCGCCTCCATCAGCCCTCATAGAGGTCTATGAGGATTTCTTAACAACCAGCCAGCTGCAGAGGAGTGTTTGTATTAGGATAAACAACTCAAGCCCGGTACACACTTATGCCCCGAACACACGATTGGACATTCCGACAAAAAAAATCCATGGATTTTTCCTGACGGATGTTGGCTCAATTATAAACTGCGCTAAACAAAAATCTTATGTTTGAAGTAAAGTGGTAGTATAACCTAACACCAGCAAATTTTTATAAGAAATAATATAAAGTCCAAATCTTCAAAATGGTAGGATGTTCAATTTAAATGTAAATAATAATCCAAATGAGCTGTGATTGCACTTACCAGAACTTCAGTGATATGAGCGGATGGCAAAAAACCCTGCCAGGGCCTTTGGATCAATAGACCAGTCAGCACCGTCCGTTTTCAAATTAAAATCCCCTCAATGGAAGCAGGAGAAAAAACAAACAGAAGAAAACTGGCCATAGTGTAGTACTATGCACTATGGCCAGTTTTCTTCTGTTTGTTTTTTCTCCTGCTTCCATTGAGGGGATTTTAATTTGAAAACGGACGGTGCTGACTGGTCTATTAATCCAAAGGCCCTGGCAGGGTTTTTTGCCATCCGCTCATATCACTGAAGTTCTGGTAAGAGCAATCACAGCTCATTTGGATTATTATTTACATTTAAATTGAACATCCTACCATTTTGAAGATTTGGACTTTATATTATTTCTTATAAAAATTTGCTGGTGTTAGGTTATACTACCACTTTACTTCAAACATAAGATTTTTGTTTAGCGCAGTTTATAATTCTCCTTGTTCTGATTGGTGTTGTCGCACTGTTTACTGCTGCTCATCTTTATATGCTTCTAGCGCGGAATTTTTTGTTATATACTGGATGTTGGCTCAAGTTTGTCTTGCATACACACGGTCACACAAATCTTGTTGGAAATTCCGAATGTCAAGAACGCGGTGATGTACAACACGTACGACGAGCTGAAAAAAATTACGTTCAATAGCCAGTGTGGCTCTTCTGCTTGATTCCGAGTATGCGTGGAACTTTGTGCATCTGAATTGTGTACACACGATCGGAATTTACGACAATGGATTTTGTTGTCAGAAAATTTGAGCTCCGGATCTCAAATTTTGTGTGACGGAAATTCTGATGGAAAATGTCCAATGGAGCCTACACACAGTCGGAATTTCCGACAACAAGCTCCCATCGAACATTTTTCGTCGGAAAATCTGACCGTGTGTATGGGGCATAATAGTTTTTTATCATTCAACCCAGTGGGTTCAACAAAAAACACCTGACAGCTCTGGTCGGAGCCGATGTACTAACATTAGTACAGTGATCTCCCCGCTGAGCTGTTGTGTTCTGACAGGGGGACGGCCTGACATTGGCTGAGAGTGCTGATTGAGAGCCGGTCAGCTGCTGGTTTTCCAGCATGCATGTCCGACTGAAGTCAGCCGAACTTCTGTCGGACCGACTGACATACACATGGGCCGAATGTCGGACATTGTTTATTGACCTGGCCAATGTCTCCCGACAGGGCTTCAGGATCTGCTGGGTAAGTTTGTCTCTTTTTATTCAGTAAAATCACATATGCTTGTCTTGTTAACGCTTTTGGATTACTAGAAAAAAAAATATGTAGTGTACAATTGACTATTAACTGTATCTTAGTGAAATAATACTGCAGTCATTCCTAAAATGTATATAAACCTAAAGATGGGGATAACCTAGGTCCAGTTAAAGCCTAACTGATAGATACCAGAGTGTGGTTGTAAATGGGGTTCAGTCAGAACAGAGAGCAGTCACTAGTGGTGTACCATAAGCAGTGGCGTCGCTAGGGGGTGGCTATTGGGGCTATAGCCCCGAATCTGGTGTCCCTAGCCCGAGTGTCTTAGCAAGTGCAGCCTTTGAATATAATGAAGGGGCAGACAGCAGTGGCGGCAGCCGTATTTTACCTTCTGTGTGATTTGGCCAGCATGGACACCGCCCACTGCCTGTTACCTGCAGGCTGCGAAGTGACATGCCTGAGGGCAGCAGCAGCAGAACAACTGTGGTGCTGGATCTCTTCTTGCATACAACCGACGGGTGACGCCCACTAGTCTGCTGCATCCAGAGTCATTAGGGGATTATGCCTGAGGGCCTCTCTCTCTCTCTCTCTCTCAGGTGCTGATTTTATTACTTTAATATGTAATCAAAGGACAAAGCATATATTGACTGTGCATATCATCTTCCTACCCAAGAAAATATGTAAAAAGGTTAAAAATCACTCCAAATAATTAGCCTTACAGCAGCCACATGTAACGGGGGGCTCTCTGGGGACCCTGATATAAAAAGGGAGTTTCTCTCGGGGGGGGCTGATGTAATGAGGGGGCCTCCGGGGACCCTGATGTAAGGGGAGGCTCTCTGGGGACCCTGATGTAAGTAGGGAGACTCTCTGGTGACCCTGATGTAAGGGTAGGCTCTCTGGGGACCCTGGTTTAAGGGGAGGTTCTCTGGGGACCCTGATGTAAGTAGGGAGGCTCTTTGGGGACCCTGATGTAAAGGGAAGGCTCTCTGGGGGCCCTGATGTAAGGGGAGACTCTCTGGGGACCCTGATGTAGGGGAGGCTCTCTGGGGACCCTGATGTAAGTAGGGAGGCTCTCTGGTGACCCTGATGTAAGGGGAGGCTCTCTGGGGACCCTGATGTAAGGGGAGGCTCTCTGGGGACCCCGATGTAAGGGATGCTCTCTGGGGACCCTGATGTAAGAGGAGGCTTTCTGGGGACCCTGATGTAAGTCGGGAGGTTCTCTGGGGACCCTGATGTAAGGGGAGGCTCTTTGGGGACCCTGATGTAAATAGGGAGGCGCTCTGGTGACCCTGATGTAAGGGGGGGCTCTCTGGGGACCCTGATGTAAGTAGGCAGGCTCTCTGGGGCCCTGATGTAAGTTGGGAGGCTCTCTGGGGACCCTGATGTAAGGGGAGGCTCTCTGGGGATCCTGATGTAAGTAGGGATGCGCTTTGGGGACATTGATGTAAGTAGGAAGGCGCTCTGGGGACCCTGATGTAAGGGGAGGTTCTCTGGGGACCCTGATGTAAGGGGAGGCTCTCTGGGGACCCTGATATAAGGGGAGGCTCTGCACTCAGATATGTAACGATATATATATACACATATATATATATATATATATATATATACACACACTTATATTAGATCTTTTGTAGACCTAGCAACACCCCTGACCATAAGGCTCTGTACTAGCTCCTGTTTGATTTAATCTATATGTGACATAACTAAAGGTTTGTTTGCAAGGTATGTCTTTTTGCTGATGACGTAAAGGTATATAATAGGGTTGATATCCCTGGTGGTGTCTGTAACATGGAACATGATTTGGTATTGCTGGAAGATTTGTCAAAGCAGTGAAAACTGCAGTTCAATGTTTCTAAATGTAAAATAATGCAGCTAGGAAAAAAGAGTACATTGGAGATACACTATTGGCCAGCATTACAGAAGAAAAAGATTTGGGGGTACTTATTTCAGATGATGCAAAATGGGCAAACAGTCTGACCAGGCAGTGGGAAAAGCGAATAGAATTCTAGGATGCATCACTAGAGGGATCACCAGCAGGAGGAAGGAGGTTCTGATTTCCCTAAATATATCTTTAGTGAGACCTCATTTAAAGTACTGTGTCCAGTTCTGGAGACCTTGCTTATACAAAGATATTGAAAATCAAAAAATTTTAATCAGCACTAGGGATGGTACATACATTTAAAGTGTTACTAAACCCACAACAGTAAAATCACTCTGTATATGCAGTAAAGCATGTTTGTTATACTCACTGTGGAACCTAAGGGGTTAATCCACTGCATTGTGTAAAAAGGCTGTTTGATCCTGTATGCACAGATCCTCCTCTTATCCCACTGACCCCACAATATGTCCAGATAATACAGAGCTATTGGGGTCACTCTGCACATGCTCGGTTTGGTGTGTATTGCTAGAGTGTTTTTTTTTTTTTCTTGGAAGAGTGCATGTGATCAGCACAGGGCCAGTTGGCACTGTCCAGACAGAGGGTCAGGGGTCCTGCAGTCTTATAGGACAGCTCAGTGCAGTATGAAAACTCCACCTACAAGCTTTACCAGGAACTGATAGAAGTCACAAGATTGCTATATACTGCTGATGAGAAAAGGTTTTTGTCAGGTTATATTTACTAAAATGATTGTATTTTCATGTTCTGTGTATTGTGGGAGACCAGATATAGTGAATGAAGGATCCAGGGTTTAGTAACACTTTAATGAGAAGTGTCGCTGTGCTGGTGCTGGCTATCTTCGAAGTCCTCTGCCCCCTACCCCCAGCCCTGCAGTCACAATCTTTAAATGTTGTGAGGGTAATACGAGTGCTGGAACTGTCACAGGCAATCTTCAGACATGCAGACTATGCCACCGCTTTCCACCCCTTT
The DNA here is from genome assembly GCA_037952925.1 of Lithobates clamitans. Classification (NCBI taxonomy): domain Eukaryota; kingdom Metazoa; phylum Chordata; class Amphibia; order Anura; family Ranidae; genus Lithobates; species Lithobates clamitans. Next base: position 1,095,914 of record JBBGZY010000286.1, read on the forward strand.
CCACCCCTTCCTCAATTCATAGAAGTTGTACTACAACATCTAACAACTATTAACCCCACAGCACTGTAAGGTTATTGCTGCTGGTGTCTAGGGGGAGGGAGGGGGGCGGAGCACTTTGGATTTTAGCTAAGACAGCTAAATACAGCTACTGTCCCTGGTGTTGATTTAAAAAAAAAAAAGACCTAATTTTAGGATTTACGTCTGAAGGGGAAATGTATTTTTTTACTTTTTGCAACCTTTCAGTGGTTGTGAGGTGTTGGGCCATGTAACAACAGTGATCCTGCCACTGGCAGAAACTCAAAGTGATAGGATAAGTGATAGGACTGCTAAGAGGCCACTCACTGAAGGGTTCCTCCTTGCTGGCTACCCACTCTATTGCTGCCTACAACCTAGTAAGATTCTGGATCATTTTGGTCAGTGAGAGTGCAATGCCGTAGATGCAAGTGAGTGGTACAGTACCTTTGGCGATTGCTGGTGAGTAGCTGACTAGGGTATACCAAGAAACAGAGGAAACGCTCGATAACTCATATCATAAATACAAAATCATAGTAAAAAAAATCCTTCAAATATATAACAAGTGAAATGTATATCCAGTGCCAGTCCTAATAAAAGTCATTTTAATCTTGCTTCACCACCACATGCTCAAAAATCCATCTGTGCATTCCAACCACATTCCAAAGCAGCTCCCTGTTATGATATGACCCCTATTTCTAGAAAGGTCAAAAAATGCTTGAAAACAAATGATCGTTTTAAGAAAATTGAAAACATTTTATATAAGCTTTGGCATGTTCTAAAAAAAGATAGAATGTTAGGATCACAATTCCCAAATACCATATGCAGAAAAGCTCCTTCTATGAGGAATAAATTGCTTATATAACCTTGGTGAAGAAAGAATAAAAAGTCCTTTATTAGGACTGACACCGATAACATGTCACTAGTTATGTATTTGAATTTATTAGGAATTTGCATTTGGTGTATATACAGTATATGGTGTTACACCAGGGGTAGGCAACCTTTGAGAGGTGGAGGTCTACCATGACAACATGGTAGACAGCAAATATCACAGGCCTTTTTTTTTTTTTTTTTACTAGCAAGTACCCAGAGGTCAGTAGTATGTAGGGCAGTGTACAGAGGTCATTAGTATGTAGGGCAGTGTATAGAGGTCAGTAGTAATTAGGGCAGTGTAGAGATCAGTAGGGCAGATGAGAGGGGTGAGCAGGGCAAAGGTTAGCAGGGCAGAAAACAGGTCAAAGGACAGGAGGTCAGCAAGGCAGGGTAAAGAGGGTCAGGAAGGCACAGTACAGAGGGGAAAGAAGGGCCTGGTACAGGGGGTCAGAAGAGTATGCAACAGGGGGCACAGGAGGGCTGGAGGCACAGTACTGGAGGGTCTGGACTGGATTATCAGGAGGGCACTGTACTACAGGGGTGCTCTAGAGGGCATGGTACGGGGGGGGGGGGGGTTAGGAGGGCACTGTACTGGGGGGTCTGGAGGGCATGGAACTGGGGATTCAGGAGGGTACAGTACTGGGTGGTCAGGAGGGCTGGAGAGTCAGGAGGGCACACAAAGGTGTCAGGAGGACATGGTACTGGGGGTGAAGAGGGCCCACAGAGGGGTCAGGAGGGTATGGTACTGGGGGTCAGTAGGATACAAGTGTTTTCCTGATGTAGAGCTGCGCAGAAAAGCTGCTGTGGCATAGCTACCTGTTCTAATGCGCTGATCCGGCCAGTCTTCCTCTCTCGGCCCATGATTTCACCCACAAGCATACCCACTTGAATAAACTAGAAAGGAGGGCGGCGGGGATCAGCTCACTAGACTGAGTTGGACGTGAGCCCGAACATGATGCTAATACATTCTAGATGGCAGAGGCATTTCCCCGCCCTGCAGCAGCACATTAAAGGGGCGTGCTGCAGGGTGGGGAATGCCTCAGCCTAGGCTTCCCCATTTGAGCGCTTCTCTGCGCTGTTCGCCTATTGGGGATACAGGGGGAGGAGGACTTTCAGGTCGGCAGAACGGGGACTTGATCATGATTTACCTGTCACCTGCCTGTGGTCGATACGAAGATCGCAATAGACGGGTTAGCAACCCCTGTGTTTCACATTTGAAGCAGTAGCAAAAATAAAAAAAGCACCTATGCACTAGATAAATAAGAATACTGTACACAGAACTCGGATCAATGCCTCAACACCTTAGCAAAGCAACAGTTTTTGCAGCAAAAGTAAGTATTTAACCACCTGCTATCCTGGGTGGATGTAATATGACATGCTCCCAGCCATGGAGTGGCACGATCTGTGACCGGTGGACACAGCAGAACACAGAACGTTGTACCGGGCCAACCCTGTTACCATGTGATCACTGTGGCCAATCACATGTCAGTTGTACAAAAAGGCTTTCATCCATAGCCATTCATTGTGTACTATTGTGATCTCTGTGTCTGGTCACAGCGATCACATGGTTCAGGGCCAATCATCTGTACCATGGCTAACCACAACTATCACGAAAGCACATGAATGGATGCCATTCACAAAGTAAAAATTATTGCTTATACATTTTTTTTTTTTTTTTTACATACTCTCACCAGTCAGTGTCCCTTATCACCCTCACACCAGTCATATGGTGGAGCTGTACTGCTCTGGTGACAGTATGTAAAGAAAAATAGTGACTTATTTTTTATTTAACTTCTTAATTTTCTGAAAAATCTTGACAAAAAAATTACAACTTCAAAAAACATACCATCCCTCTTACTAAATACCTTGGATGGTCTACTTTCTAAAAAGGGGTTATTTGGGGGGTATTTGTATTGTCCTGACATTTTAGGGCCTCAAGAAATTAGATAGGCAGTCAGTACATCAGGATTGATCAATTTTTAAATATACTATATATACCATTGATTGCAAACTTTATAATTTTCACACAGACTAAATAATATACACTGATTTGGGTTAATTTTACCAATGAAATGTAGCAGAATACATTTTGGCCTAAATTTATGAAGAAAGATTTTTTTTTTTTGCACAATTTTATATCAGAAACTAAGAAAAATATTAACATTTTCGGTATATTTTCGTTTATATAGCAAAAAAAAAAAGAAAATACCCAGTAGTGATTAAATACCACCAAAAGAAAGCTCTATGGCAGTGATGGCAAACCTTGGCACCCCAGATGTTTTGGAACTACATTTCCCATGATGCTTAACTACAGTGCAAAGTGCATGAGAATCATGGGAAATGTAGTTCTAAAACATCTGGGGTGCCAAGGTTCGCCATCAGTGCTCTATGGGGTTGATATACCAAAGGGAAAAAGACTGTGCACTTTCCAAAGTGCAGTTGCACTCTGCAAGTGCACTTGCTCCAGAGCTTAGTAAATGAGTAGAAGCTCTGCTGGCGTCTACTATCCAATCATGTTCAAGCAAAAATTATGTTTTTTTATTTTCCTTGCACGTGATTGGGTGCTCTTTGCAAGGTGAAGACTTACCTCATTTACTAAGCTCTAGAGCAACTGCACTTGCAGAGGGCAACTGCACTTTGCAAAGTGCACAGTCTTTTTCCCTTTAGTAAATCAACCCCTATCTGTCTCAAAGTGTGACAGCACTGAGAGCTGAAAATTGGCCTGGGCAGGAAGGGGGTGAAAGTGTCTGTATTGAAGTGATTAAGCATATACTTTTTTAGTATACTGAGGCGGGATGGTCAGGGTATGGGTTGTGCTATTCTATTATAAATAAGCTTTAAAAGGAAAGGACTCGTGCATTTTTAATATATATTTTTATGAGATCCACTTAATAAATTAAACTTCTTGGTGTTTTTTTTTTCTTTTGTTTTTTTTTTTTTTTCATTTACGTTTTATTTTTATTTATTTTTTTAGATGTACATGGAGTAGAGAACTCACCTATAATCACAGAAGGATCAAGTTGAGAATTAAGTAAAGCACTAATACACTGTACTGTTACTAAAAAATAATCAGAAGTGATCTGGTTAGCAGGAATGGTACAGGTTGTGGAGAGGCAAAGTAAAAGCCCCACTAGCAGGCGATGTTACATAGTAAGGTTTAATAAAGACACCAGTCCATCCAGTTCAACCTGAGTGAGCACCCCCAAGTGTCCCCATCCCCGCACATTGCATCCCATCAAGATGCCCGATGTTGCCTCACTGTAGGCAGTGCTGACATGCTGAAAGTAGGCTGCCTGGATTGATCTGGTGACAAGGTCAATCACCCAACAGACAGGAAGAAGATTGTGATGACCGTCTACCAAGGAAATAGGCTGCCTTATGACATTCACAAGGCAACATTTTTGCTGCTGTATGGGACCTCAAGGATAATAAAATAAGGATAATAAGGATATATAAGGAAAATAAGGATAATAAAAAATAAATAAGTAAAGATAGTACATGTACAAATTTAAATGTTTACTATTTTTTTATGGAGTCCAGCTTTAATACTTACAGTGTAATAAAATAAAATTTCTAACAAATAAATCTCAAAAGGTTACCCATACATGCTGCGCTATGTTTGTAGTGTACAGATATGGGAGCCAATTTATAAAGATCAAAAAATCTGGCCTTTTCCTTACAATGGCTTTGGTGGTAATTTATAGCATATTGGGGTCCAAGATGGTACATCTACTCAGACCGTCTAATTGGAATGACTGTGTCTCACAACTTTAGCATTCACTGTTTGTACATAATCCAATTATTGTGATAATTATTGTGGTGGATCGAAAAAAGCGTTTCTCCTATAACATAATAATTACATAAGTGCATAAACTAAAAACTTCAATAATTATTATGCCCTTTTACTTACCGTATTTATCGGCGTATAACACGCGCAGGGGATGGGCGTATAACACGCACTCGCGATTTTACTCTGATTTTAAGGGGAAAAAAGTGCGTATTATACGCCGATAAATACGGTACTTATTTCTGTGGTCAGATGGGTACTTTTTGATACTGAATATTATAAAACATTATATTGAACAACGGTAAACGTTCAATTTTAGCTTTTCAAAGTCAAATTCTGTACACAAGCCGTGGAATATTTTGAAATACCAGGCTTTATATATATATATATATTTTAAAATGAATGATTTATGTGTTAAGTAGCATGGAGCAAAGAAAACATCTTTCTTAAGAAATGATCATTGAATTGGGTATATGTTATTAGGGGAAATGTTATCAATAATTATCCCTTACCTATTAAATGAAGTGGCAGAAAATACACGTTCAATGCTGTATATATTTCCTGTAGAAAATAGGACTAGTGTTTGTCATGCTCCACATCTTGGCAGAATAACATTTGGCCTACAAAGCAGAATTTATATATTTAGGAAAAATACATTTCAAATCTTAAAATTCTGCAGTACATTTGTACCCTGAGGGATTTTTTTGGCCGTAGTTAAGATAATTAATCAGGCCTTGAAACAAGAAGTCTGTATTAGAGAAAAACAAAATTGTTCAGGCTTTAATAACCTTTGCACAAATGAGAACATGTTACTGCTTATTAGTTATAACTGGCAGCTTGATTGGCAGCTAGTAATTAATGGCATTGGTTTACTTTTCTTTTTTTACTGATAGCACATTTGGCAACACAAAAAGTTAAAGCTGAACTCCATGTAGATATAAAAGATACAAATTCATGCAGCTCTGTATGTACCTTTCGAAATGAAAGCTTTGCAAATACCTGAATTTCACTTGGTATCAGCCTCTTGCAATACCTGCACAGTACTCAGACTGGGAGGGAGAGAAGCATTACAAGAAAGTGGAATTATAATGCTCCTTCTATCAGTATGCGAGCTTGTAATGCTCGCATACTGATAGGAGGAGAGAGCTGAGTGACAGAGAGATAAGCCCATCAGCAATCTGTTTCTCCTTTCACTGCCCAGTCACTAGCTAGGAACTGTGAGGAGCCGTGTATTGTGTTAGTATCTTCTGCCCCAACTGACAAGGTAGTATTATGTAGCAGAGCAGTGTAAATCGCAGGACTGGATGAACAGAAATACAAATCCATTGGAAAATAAAACAGCTCCCATCTATGCATTTAATATTTGTATATACCTGTTTTTTAGAGTTAAAGGGGTTGATTTACTAAAGGCACATAGACTGTGCACTTTGCAAAGTGCAATTGCTCCAGAGCCTAGTAAATGAGGTAAAGCTTCACCTTGCAAAGAATACCCAATCACGTGCAAGGAAAATGTAAAAAACAGCCTTTTTGCTTGCATATGATTGGATGATGGAATTCAGGAGAGCTTTTCCTCATTTACTAAGCCCTGGAGCAACTGCTCTCGCAGAGTGTAACTTCACTTTGCAAAGTGCACAGTCTATTTTCCTTTAGTAAATCAACCCCAAAGTTTTACTGCAGTAAAGCATGCTTGTTATACTCACTGTGAAACTTAAGGGGTTAATCCTGCAAATTGTGTAAAAAGGCAGTTTGATCCTGTCTTCTTTGATCCTCCCCTTCTTCCACAGTCCCCAATCCATCTCCTGATAGTATAAAGCCTTGGGGGCACTCTGCACATGCTCAGTTTGATGTGCACTGCTAGAGAGTTCTTCGGGAGGGTGCATGTGATCAGCACAGGGCCAATCAGCATTGTCCAGAGGGAAAGTAAGGAGTCATGCGGCGTCAAAGGACAGTCGGAGGAGAATGAAAACTCCACCTACAAGTTTTAACGATTGTTCTGCTGGACACTCATAGAAGTCACAAGACTGCTATACATTGCTGATGATAAAAGGTATTTAGCAGTTTATTTTTATTAAAATAATTGGCTTTCCATGTTCTGTGTGCTGTGGGAGACCAGATATAGTGAATGCAGGGTCCTGGGTTTAGGACCACTTTAAGCTTTAGGTACACAATTTCATTGGAAATTCATATACAGTACAAACTTGGATTGCGAACATAATTCGTTCCTGAAAAATGCTTGTAATCCAAAGCACTTGTATATCAAAGCAAATTTCCTCATAAGAAATAATGGAAACTCAAATGATTTGTTCCACAACCATTTATTCATAAATCCTTCAGTTTATAATCCATATAAATAGATTATAGCGATGTAATCAGTTGTGTAACCGTAAAATGTCCACTAGGGGTGTTCTGTACTTGTTTGTATATAGATCACCCCAGAATTTCATTTTCTGCTCACCACTTTTCCCCACAATATTACCTTTATTTTATTGCTGATCTTATCATTCTAGCAAGCTGATCTTTGCATTAAGAAGTAGAAAGTGACAGGAATGCATGTTACAAAACAACAGCAGGTAAAGCTCAGAGATAAACCCCTTCGTGTCGAGCCCACACATATATGCGGCCTCACGGAAGTGGGCTTTCATCCGTGGAGCCGCATATATGTGTACCTCCCTTTGTGATAGGAGCGCGCCGCACAGCTCGCTCCCACCACAGAGACCGTCTCTCACCTAGGGTTGCCACCTCATCCCTTTAAACCTGAACACATATGAATTACACAGGTTCTGAGACTAATTTAATGCAGATAAGGCACCAAGTAAGTGTAATTACCACCTTAATCAGCCACAAAACCTGCGTAATTAATATGTGTTCGGTTTTAAAAGGATAAGGTGGCAACTCTTGTCTCACCGAGAGCCCCGGGTCTTGTACTAACAATCGGGACCCGGGACTGTCGGTTTCAGATCAGCTGATCGATGTGATAGCCTCAGATTGACTATTACAGTGATCAGTCACTGTGAGCCTGCCCCTGGGTTTCCTTCCTCTTCTGAATTAAGAGAATGATACATTGGGATTTATTTACTAACAGCAAATCCACTTTGCACTGCAAGTGCAATTGGAAGTGCAGTTGCTGTAGATCTGAGGGGGACACGCAAGGAAAATAAAAAACAGCATTTTTGCTTGCACATGATTGGATGATAAAATCAGCAGAGCTTCCCCTCAATTCAGATCTTCCCCTCAGATCTAAAGCGACTGCACTTCCAAGTGTACTTGTAGTGCAAAGTGAATTCGCCTTTAGTAAATCAACCCCAGTGCATCTTCCTCTTCTTGCAGGAGAGTAATTGTAAACAATACAAGTGTGTAAAAAAAAAAAAAAAAATCAAATAAGAATTAAAAATAGATTGAAGTTGCCAGGATTAATGTCATGGTCATGTCAGGGTCAAAGGTCACAGTCAGCATATTTTGTGTAGAATTTAGAAAAAAAAAATGTAATTGGTATCAGTGTTTTGGGCAGGATAAAAAAAAAAAGCAAAATGCGCACCATTCTTTCTGAGCTGTACTACGGGTACAAACACCAACTAACATACACATATGTGGTATCACTGCAATCGTCAGGAGCAGGAGAATTTATTTTGGGTTGCTCTTTGATGGTAAATCATGATAATAGAAAGAAATATACCGCTAAATTAAATTTTTATTTTTTTTTACTATTTTCTGGAAGTTTTTCGTTGATAATAATAATAAAAAAAAAAAATCAGGAGATATCTATTACTAATTACCACCAAAAGAAAGCCCAATTTGTCCTGAGGACAAACAAGGTATAATCCACCTGGATACACTAAGTAGTTGTGACGATATGTACAGTTTTACTAACACATGTCAACGTTGAAAAATTGAGCTTAGGTTTTTAGATTTGTTTTACCCTTAGGCGTGAAAGGGTTGATGTAGATTAAAATTCAATCACTAAAATCTCATATAAGTGGTAATGTGATAATGGACTCTCAAATGCGGTTTTCAATCTTCGTAAGTCTCTCGTTTTCTTTAAACACCTGTTAATTGTGCCATGAAGGTCCATGTTAAAGCACTTCCTGATATGGCTCGACACGTGTTTCCTAATTATGCTCTTGTGTTGTTACCCTGTCACATGCATCTGATTGGGGGGGGGGGGGGGGGACAACCCAAAGGGGACACTCATTGCTGATCTGAGGGAGCGTCTCTGTGATTGGTCCGGCTACTAGTAAACACAATACACTCACAATAGTGGACGGCATGTCGATGCTGGTTCAGATGTGTGATCTATCTGCCAGCAGATAAATTATACATATTATATAAAAACGATATTTTAAATTCTATACATTTACCTGTTGCCAGGCAAGGCTGTTTTAAGAAAATTTACCTTTAGCGATAAAGAACAATAAATATAAGTGACCTCAGATTTAAATAATAGTCTGCACATTGATACCAATTGCTGAAATATTTGATTAGGTAAATAATGCCTACTGAATGCATACAATTGTATGCACACTTATCAGACAAAGACCTTTTTTTTTGCCTATATAAAATGATCTAATAACACCACTCAAAGTATAATATTTACTTTTAAACAATTGTTTGAGTAATTTTCTGGAGACATTTTGAGTACTCCTGCAGGTTAAAAAGTAGGCCACTCATTTTATCATTGTTAAGGCACACTTGAGCTGTAAACAACACTATGGATAAGGACATTGCACCTGCTCCTTTTACACTAATATGAGAAGCCAACTTGGAGTTTCATAGCTTGCAGCCTTAGCATCTATTGATAGGTTTGTGCAAAAGTTATCGCGTCTACAAACTATGGGTTAGATTTATGGCATTTTTATTTCTTACTAGTAATGGCGGCGATCAGTGATTTTTAGCAGGACTGTGACATTGTGGTGTTCAATTCTGACCCTAAGTGACACTTTTTGAGGACCAGTGACACCAATACAGTGATCAGTGCTAAAAAAATGCACTGATCCCTGTATAAATGACACTGGCAGGGTAGGGGGTTAACACTAGGGGGCGATCAAGGGGTTAAGTGTGTCCTAGGGAGGTACTTTCTAACTGTGGGGGGGGGTGTTACACTGGAGGAAAACAGAGCTTAGCCGAAACAAAAGATCTCTCTTTTCCTCACTGACAGATCAGCGGTGTGCTTTGTTCACATAGGGACACCGCTGCTCCGTGTCTCCTGTGAACGATCGGCGGGTTGCGGCGGCCATCAGACCTGCTGATTGGCTCCCACTGTGTCCAATCACAGTGGGAGCAATGCTCCAGCGGCGCGCGTGTACACCCCCTACACCGTGTGCAAAAAATAATGTACAGGTACGTGATTTTGCACAGCCAGGCTGCCCTGCTGCAGTATATGTACGGTGGGCAGTCCGGAAGTGGTTAAAGTTGAATTCCAGGAATTCAGCTCCTTTGCAAAATGTGGAGGCACACTATGAGTTAAGTCCAAGGAGGTAAATGACATCTCCTGGGCTTACTGTATCTCTATTGTTTACATCTGACAGTTTTATTGAACTCCCAGAAGAGCTTGATGCTGATGCGTCAGGTCTAGAACTGGCCATACATTATACAATTTTCCTTCAGATTTACCAAAACCATAAATTATGAGGTCAGAACTAAACATATTGAATTTGTAGGTAATCAGGCAGGCCCTTGCATGATATACTGTACAGTAGTTGAAGGTAAATCTAAAAGAAATTGAATTAAAAAAATGGTATAATATATGGTCAGCCTAAGCATCTTTATCATTAGAGTCGGTGCAGCTGCTATGCCTGGCCCTGCCCCCCTCCTTCTGCCCAATCACAGAAGCCTTTGTATTATGTGAACTCATTCACAAAATACAAAGGCTTCTCTGAATGGGCAGCAGAGGGGAGGGGCAGTATTAGCTGCTCTATGTGCTTCTCTCTCCTCTCTCACAGCCCCAAGTGTAAGTGTATGCTCCGGCAGGGCCATAAACCTGTCAGATATAAATAATAGAGAAATCATGCACCTCTTTAGTGTGACTGCACTTTTTACAAAGTGGCTGAATTCTTGGAATTCAGCTTTAAAATAGTTCAGAAATTCTTACTGATGTCTAATAATTCACAAACTATTCTTAAGTCCCCTTTCACACTGCCGCAACTTGAAAGTCGATCTTACCGCGATTTTGACACATTTTCCCACGATTTCAGGGAGTGGCTGTGTAAACTTGGGGCCTATGGACCTCAACTCGCATCAAAATCAGACCAAATTAGTACAGGGACTACTTTGAAGTCAGTGCAACTTGAAGTTGCACAGATATGAATGGTACTCATTTGAAATCATAGGGGTATGACTTGTCAAGCGACTTTGCAGTCCCCAAGTCGCAGGACAAGTCGCAAAAGTGTGAGAGGGGCCTAAAGCTTACTATTTTATTCAATTATTTCATTCAATACCACGCAAAAATAAATCACACAAAACATTCACAACTATTGCCACAAGATGATATGAGTTCAATAAAGTAACACCGTGATTGTTATTTAATAATCTGTTTCAGTAAAGAGGTTTCTTTTTAAAACAAACATTTTATTGGACAGTGTTTCTGAACGAATTTCATTCTACGCAAGGTTTGAGCTGTGTGATTGTCTTTATAGTCCTTGTAGCATCTCAGAAGATTTATACAGACATTCACATCTCATTGTAGACACAGGTAGGTGTTTCAAATTTCATCTCCAATAGAACTTACCGCCAAAAGAAAAATTACATTAAGACAGATTTAGCAGAGCAGAATATTCACTGTCTACAATAGACTTTTGCATTGCATATATTCACTCTTTTACATTAAAAATGTAAGTAAAAATGTATCCATATTCCATGAAGGAAGGTCTTAAATATATATATAAAAATATACTTTTAGGTTTTATTTTTGATAGTAAAATTGAAGCTGTGGCTATGCGTTAACAATCAGTTTTCTCCAACAGGTTATACATTGGCTAGTATTTCCATCATGGATTTCTCTTAAAGGCCACTGCAAAATATATTTGGCAGGTCCCCTTAACACATTAGCGAATAAAAACAAACATTTGCTCTGCTCTTTCATTCTTTGTGTATTGTCTAAACTGGCTTTCCAGTTTAAACAGAAATTGATTACCTACTTGGGACTGCAACATGGAGGGATCCCTAAATCCCACAGCCACCTAGTAAACCATCAACAACTGTTATATTGGACAGACAGATGACCATTCATATCCAGTGCTTTACAGTTGTGATGAGATACCAACATACCAGTAGGTGGTGCTACAGATTACTGTATCTGCAGCTTTCCACACCGGTAGACCTGGAAGATGTAGGAAAGAGGATACCCACAGTGTTACAACACAGAAGGGTCATTTGTAAATAGGGGACATACATTTTAACCGTAAAAAACACTTTAAATAGACTAAGGCATGGCATACACAATGTCTGTGGTGCATTAAGTAGTCATTTCTGCAAGTAATTTAACTGCTCACAAATAGCTGCACTAAGTCAAGTGTTCCCAAGCAGAAACAGCCATATAGGCCACAGGCAGTGGGTATGAGCCATTTCGAAAACATAGCAGTACAATTAACTTGGTTCTGAAAAGAACAGTAACAACTCTTCGAAACCTTACCAGGCTTTTAAACACGTCATGAATACAATATATATAACCAACAGTAGCATTGCTTGTTGTTTAAGATATACAGTGTTACTTTCTATAGACCATTATAACATGTATATAGACAGGAATAATTGCCTGTTGACTCTGTTAACATAAAGATATATTTTATGTCTCTAAAAGATATAACCCCTGATCATTATAGAAAAATAAGTCCCTTATTCATATGGTGAAGGTTATTGTTGTAAAGATAGTTAAGATATTTATTCCTGTAAATGCTTTATATCTGTCTTCTAATCAGAATGATAAATAGATACATACAGTAGAATGTATGTATTTATAGACAGAATGATAGATTGTATGAAACAACTCTAGATAGATAGATAGATAGATAGATAGATAGATAGATAGATAGATAGATAGATAGATAGATAGATAGATAGATAGATAGATAGATAGAACGATGAATAAAGAGTCAGTAGGTAGATAGATAATCTCACAAAAGTGAGTACTCCCCTCACATATTTGTAAATATGTTATTATATCTTTTCATGTGACAACATTAAAGAAATGACACTTTGCTACAATGTAAAGTAGTGAGTGCACAGCTTGTATAACAGTGTAAATTTGCTGTCCCCTCAAAATAACTCAACACACAGCCATTAATGTTTAAACCGTTGGCAACAAAAGTGTGTACAACCCTAAGTGAAAATGTCCAAACTGGGCCCAATTAGCCATTTTCCCTCCCCGGTGTCATGTAACTCGTTAGTGTTACAAGGTCTCAGGTGTGAATGGGGAGCAGGTGTGTTAAATTTGGGGTTATCGCTCTCACTCTCTAATACTGGTCACTGGAAGTTCAGCATGGCACCTCATGGCAAAGAACTCTGAGGATCTGAAAAGAAGAATTGTTGCTCTACATAAAGATGGCCTAGGCTATAATAAGATTGCCAATACCCTGAAACTGATCTGCAGCATAGTGGCCAAGACCATACAGCGGTTTAACAGAACAGGTTCCACTCAGAACAGGCTTCGCCATGGTCGACCTAAAAAGTTGAGTGCACGTGCTCAGCGTCATATCCAGAGGTTGTCTCTGGGAATTAGACATATGAGTGCTGCCAGCATTGCTGCAGAAGTTGAAGGGTCAGCCTGTCAGTGCTCAGACCATACGCCGCACACTGCATCAAATTGGTCTGCATGACTGTCGTCCCAGAAGGAAGCCTCTTCTAAAGATGATGCACAAGAAAGCCAGCAAACAGTTTGCTGAAGACAAGCAGACTAGGGACATGGATTATTGGAACCATGTCCTGTGGTCTGATGAGAACAAGATAAACATATTTGACTCAGATGGTGTCAAGCTTGTGTGGCGCTAACCAGGTGAGGAGTACAAACACAAGTGTGTCTTTCCTACAGTCAAACATGGTGGTGGGAGTGTCTGGGGCTGCATGAGTGCTGCCCGTGTTCTGTTGATTTGTGCCCTCCATCGAAAAGTGCCAGCGCATGTTCAGAACGGAGGGGTACTCCAGCTGATTTCTCGATCAGCTGCGTGACTTCACCATAACGCATGTGCACATCGTAGGAGCCTTTTTTAGATGGGGAGATACCACTTGATGGGCGCAATTGAATACTATGCAACAGCGGAGGGATACCTTATTTGTCATATTGTGCCTCGCTGTTGCGCCACAGGTTTACAGTGTGCTCAATGTCCGGTTTTGTCTGTGTTGTATGGCGGGTTTGGTGTGTTGAACTGCGGGTTTTGCCTGTGTCTAAGGGGAGGGTTGCAACACACAAAAAAACCCGCCCTTCAACACACCCACAACCCGCCCCTGCAACAGCGAGGCACAATCTGATAACTACGGTGTCCCTCCACTCTTTGCATCACTTTCAGTTGTGCCCGTGAAATGGTATCTCCCATCGAAAAAGCCTCTTATGTGCGCATGCACTATGGTGACGTCACTCCAGCTGATAGGGAAATCAGCTGGAGTCCCCTTCTGTTCTCCGCATGCGCGGGCACTTTTTGATGGAGGGCACAAATCGATAGAACACGGACACTGGGGTGCTACAGTTTATTGAGAGAACCATGAATGCCAACATGTACTGTGACATACTAAAGCAGAGCATTATCCCCTCCCTTCGGAGACTGGGCCGCAGGGCAGTATTCCAACATGATAACGACCCCAAACACACCTCCAAGATGACCCTTGCCTTGCTAAAGAAGCTGAGAGTAAAGGTGATGGACTGGCCAAGCATGTCTCCAGACTTAAACCCTATTGAGCATCTGGGGGGCATCCTCAAACAGAAGGTGGAGGAGCACAAGGTCTCTAACAACCACCAGCTCTGTGAAGTGATTATGGAGGAGTGGAAGAGGACTCCAGTGGAAACCTGTGAAGCTCTGGTGAACTCCATTCCCAAGAGGGTTAAGGCAGTGCCGGAAAATAATGGTGGCCAAACAATTGACACTTTGGGCCCAATTTGGACATTTTCACTTAGGGGTGTACTCACTTTTGTTGCCAGCGGTTTAGACATTAATGGCTGTGTGTTGAGTTACTTTGAGGGGTCAGCAAATTTACACTGTTATACAAGTTGAACACTCACTACTTTACATTGTACCAAAGTGTCATTTCTTCAGTGTTGTCACATGAAAAGGTATAATAAAATATTTACAAAAAAGTGAGGGGTTTACTCACTTTTCTGAGATACTGTAGATTAGTGGTTCTCAACCTGGGGGTCGGTACCCCCTCGGGGGTCAAATGATGATTTGCCAATCCTGAGCTGTTCCTGACGCCTGCACCGCTTTCCCAGCCTTTTTTCGGCCGCCCAGCAGGGCTGTACCTGGAGCCCACGGCCGCTCACTCAGCCTCTTCACAGTTGCCCATTCAGTTCACGGCATGGCTGGGGGGCAGAGACTGGAGGTCAGCTGACTGGTGAGGATGTGAAGTGGGAGGGGCAGGAGGAGACCCTATCTCCTGATTTGTCACTGCTACAAGATGCCACAAAGTGCACAGTGAAGCCAGAGACACAGTGAGTAAAACTACCTGTGATTATAGTTGCAATTAAAAGTCCTCACTATAGTTCTCAGATCAGATGACCTTGATCAAGAGCACCTAAGTTGGCTCATCAGAACCCCCCGAGCACTGGCACTCATCCCAACTCCCCGCCAGCACTGCCACTCATCCCATTCCCCCCACCAAGGAGTAAGAGAAGGAATAAAAATAGAGAATACATGGAAGGGAAAGGAAAAGAGGGGGTGGAAAAAAGAAAATGGGAGAGAAAGAATAAGAGAAAGAACAAGAAAGACGGCTAGAGAGAGGGATGGGAAAAAAAAAAACAATAAATTAGTACAGAGAGAGATAAAAGGGAAAGAATGGAGAACAAACAGAAAGAGTCGTACATCCTAAAATGTACCATAAGGGGTTTTAATACTGGAAGGAGTGGAAGAGAGTCAGGGAGCGCTAAATGTCTATGGGTTAGGGGCGCAAATTACTTGTCTTGCCTTTGGTGCGGATAACCCACGCTACGAAAATAATTTTACTGTTAGGGGTCCCCACAACTTGGGAAATTTTATCAAGGGGTCACGGCACTAGAGGGGTTGAGAACCACTGCTGTAGATGAATAGTAAGTAGAAAGATAGATAGAGAGTCAGTAGGTGGATAGCTAGATAGATAGATATCAAAGGCAGAAGCAAAGCATTCACAAAATACATTGGAATAAGAAAACAAATATCTAGATTTGTTTCATTGTTCTGCATTTGCCCTTGCATTACACAAAATATAATTTGTTTGGAAATGCAACCTAAATAATAAGCATGTAATTCATAATCTTTGGTCTATGCCACTGCCCTACAGTATGAGTGGAAGAATGAAAATTTGTTGAGTTATGTCCACCGATCACTGCCTTTTCAGCTGGGAGGAAAGCACATTGAATCGGAAAGGTCATTTTACCTTTCAGCAGCTCTTTGCATTGTTCCAGCAGCCACATAAAGCAGGAGCAGTTATGTTTTAGTTTCCTAAGTTAGTCTAAATAAATCAGTTGAATCTGCTCTTGTAGTTACACAAGATACATCCTGCTGCAGGCACACCAACATCCATAGTCTTACTCCCTTTTATTAGACGTACATTAATACTGCACAAATGTATAAAAATATGGCAGAGTTGTCATCATAACAATACCTTCTTATATATATATGCTTATAGATATAAAAATGACAGTTAATTTAACATATAAACAAACTACACACACAAATGTCTGAGTGTGCAGATAATATATATATAATTATAGATTTTTATATATATAATACTTTTAATGCAATATATAAATGTTATACTGTAAGTTTTTATATAAACTACTTTTGCTGTTGTACGGCTTCACAATGTTTTAAACAGCTCAAAATAACTTGACGTTGTAACAATGATATGACTCTATGATAAAAATTAATCATAAATAAATTTTACAAAAAATATCAAATATGGAAGTGTTATTTCCTTAAAAATTCCTTTATCTGGATAAATTCACTTTTTTTAGCATTTAAGCCTAAAATAGCATTGTATTTTCTGAATAAGGCTACGCGTTTCTGTCCTATAAATAGATGGGTGCCAAACAGGGGTATAAAGGTTTGGGGTTCTCTTCTTTTCATGGAATTGGAAAAATTCCTCAGATACACTGACATTATCTTCTTAACTTATTGCACATTCTAATGTCACGAGGAAACTGGCAGCGGAGAACCAGACAATCAACAAAAGTATTTATGGGTAGATTTGCGGCACAGTGTAACCTCACACAAGCGTATTGCACATATCAGTATAACTATAAGTACTTGCTTACACATACCTCCCACATTCCATAATTTGGAGGGGGGATTATTACTTTTCAACCATTAAGATTATGAGGCTAGGCAAAATAGATCAAATCTGAGCTTTGGACAGGGTTTGGTGACTCCAAGAGCAGGCTTGGGTTGATCAAAAATGGAATATAATTGTTTAGCCTCCTAAAACTGCTTCTACAATTATGAGTGGAAAGTGGTGGTGCAACTATATCCTATTAGCCCTCTGGGACATCCCTGAAAAGACCTCTCCACTGAAAATTCTGGCTCTGCCATGTAAAACAAAGAAGCCACAATGAACATGAGATCCCTTTATAATGGCCATAGCAGGTAAACGACACTGCAGAGATCTTGCTGCACTCAGAAATTTGCGATGGGTGATTAACCATCTGTCTCCTCAAAAATAATTTTTAAGGTTTTGATAGATTAACTTTCCTTTTTTGAAAATTTAGGATGCTGGGAGGTATGCTTAAATATCTCTTTGAAGCTCTTTCACCAAATTGCTATTCACTCAGTACTCATTATCATGTATACACTGACTGTTTCACAAAGAAGTCTACTAAAGAGCAGTCTCTTTAAGGTCATTCAAATTTGGCAATCGGGTTCTTTTTGTCCGGTTAAAAGGCAGGCCATTCTGTCCAGGTTTTGAAGCCAGCTGGTCGGGAAAAGAAGCTCCTTCACTTGTCCCTCTGTTTACCGGGGAAACATGCCAGTGTGATTCTGGCTGTCCAGGAAGCTGCAGGCCCTGCCGACTCTTTGACTGTGCCTCCTTTCGATGGGCAGAGCTGGAAGGCTGACCCATTGGGTGTATTCTGGCCTCTGAGAAGTTGGGTGTTTTAGGCGGTTGGTTTGGTAAAGGTTGGAAATGTGGATTTGGGGGAACTGAGTGGTTTGATGATGATGATGGGTGTAAGAGTTTCCATAGTGACTTCAGAGGCTGACTCTGCAAAGTAACAGATTTGTGAGTAAAGAGGTTGAAGGCATCCAAGCAGCCCATAACATGGCAAACAGTAACCAATAACATTTGAGAAAGTTTAAAATGACATGTTCCTTTACCTGTTATCCACTATATTATTACATGTACATATTAGATAGGTCTGGTCAAAAGCACTAAGATTGTGTTTTTAATCACTATCAAAATAATATGTACATACTGACTGCAATGATAGTGGATGTGTGAATTGTGAGCATAAAATGAGCATATCATTATGGCAGTATTGACCTTGGCACTGGCAGCCTCTTAGCAATCCTGCTGCTGGCAATTTGTTAACATTGACAGCAGCAAGATCACAAGGGGCAGAGTCACTCATCTGACATCAGTCTAAAGCAGGGATCTCAAACTGGCAGCCCTCCAGCTATTGTGAAACTACAAGTCCCATCATGCCTCTGCCTGTGGGAGTCATGCTTGTAACTGTCAGCCTTGCAATACTTCATGGGACTTGCAGTTTCATAACAGCTGGAGGGCCACCAGTTTGAGACCCCTGGTCTAAAGGAAATAGGGTAAAATCCAGTGGCTAATACATATCACCAATTGAAAGCTATGTCTAAAAAAAGATAATACATTTGGATATACTATTGTGTGACTGAGTAATTGTCAAACTATCACAGTACTAAAACGGATAAATTGCCTGTAGGGAAGAGGTGTAACATGCTGGTATTGAGGTGATTCATCTGCCAAGGGATTTGTAATTCTCTGCAGTTTTGCAATCAAAACTCTCCTGCTAGACAACATACTTGGGGCCTCCACTGGAATGATAGCAGAGCTTGGTCCTGAACACACCCATACCGTGCCGATTGGATTGTAAAAAAACAACAGCACAGTAATCTCTCTGCTCACTTTACTCTCTCCTCTTTCCGGCATGCTCCCTAACAGCAGATGCGCACTGCAGCACAGGATGAATGTCTGTTAGTACTAACCACCTTAGCCCTGTTGGTCAAAAAAAAATACAGGAAGTTTATATCTAGACAATTTAGGAACTTGCACTCACATTTGAATGATTGCATTATATATATATACAGTGGGGACGGAAAGAATTCAGACCCCCTTAATTTTTTCACTCTTTTTTATATTGCAGCCATTTGCTAAAATCATTTAAGTTCATTTTTTTCCTCATTAATGCACACACAGCACCCCATATTGACAGAAAAACACAGAATAGTTGACATTTTTGCAGATTTATTAAAAAAGAAAAACTGAAATATCACATGGTCCTAAGTATTCAGACTCTTTGCTGTGACACTCATATGTTTAACTCAGGTGCTGTCCATTTCTTCTGATCATCCTTGAGATGATTCTACACCTTCATTTGAGTCCAGGTGTTTTTTGTTAATTCTGATTGGACTTGATTAGGAAAGCCACACACCTGTCTATATAAGACCTTACAGCTCACAGTGCATGTCAGAGCAAATGAGAATCATGAGGTATCATGAAGGAACTTCCTGAAGGGCTCAGAGACAGAATTGTGGCAAGGCACAGATCTGGCCAAGGTTACAAAAAATTTCTGCTGCAGTTAAGGTTCCTAAGAGCACAGTGGCCTCCATAATCCTTAAATGGAAGACGTTTGAGATGACCAGAACCCTTCCTAGAGCTGGCCGTTCGACCAAACTGAGCTATCGGGGGAGAAGAGCCTTGGTGAGAGAGGTAAAGAAGAACCCAAAGATCACTGTGGCTGAGCTCCAGAGATGCAGTCGGGAGATGGGAGAAAGTTGTAGAAAGTCAACCATCACTGCATCCCTCCACCAGTCGGGCTTTATGGCAGAGTGGCCCGACGGAGCCTCTCCTCAGTGCAAGACACATGAAAGCCCACATGGGGTTTGCTAAAAAACACCCGAATGACTCCAAGATGGTGAGAAATAAGATTCTCTGGTCTGATGAGACCAAGATAGAACTTTTTGGCCTTAATTCTAAGCGGTATGTGTGGAGAAAACCAGGCACTGCTCATCACCTGTCCAATACAGTCCCAACAGTGAAGCATGGTGGTGGCAGCATCATGCTGTGGGGGTGTTTTTCAGCTGCAGGGACAGGCCGACTGGTTGCAATCTAAGTAAAGATGAATGCAGCCAAGTACAGGGATATCCTGAACGAAAACCTTCTTCAGAGTACTCAGGACCTCAGACTGAGCCGAAGGTTTACCTTCCAACAAGACAATGACCCTAAGCACACAGCTAAAATAACAAAGGAGTGGCTTCACAACAAATCCGTGACTGTTCTTGAATGGCCCAGCCAGAGCCCTGGCTTAAACCCAATTGAGCATCTCTGGAGAGACCTAAAAATGGCTGTCCACCAAATTTTACCATCCAACCTGACAGAACTTGAGAGGATCTGCAAGGAGAATCCCCAAATCCAGGTGTGAAAAACTTGTTGCATCTTTCCCAAAAAGACTCATGGCTGTATTAGATCAAAAGGGCACTTCTACTAAATACTGAGCAAAGGGTCTGAATACTTAGGACCCTATGATATTTCAGGTTTTCTTTTTTAATAAATCTGCAAAAATGTCAACAATTCTGTGTTTTCCTGTCAATATGGGGTGCTGTGTGTACATTAATGAGGAAAAAATTAACTTAAATGATTTTAGCAAATGGCTGCAATATAACAAAGAGTGAAAAATTTAAGGCGGTCTGAATACTTTCCCCACTGCATATATTTATTTATTTATTTATTTTTTAATTACCTCTATAGCACTGAACTTAAGTTCATTTTTGATATAAACAAAATTAATAGCATTTGTGGTATACAAAGAAGCCAGAGCTTGTGCTGCTCAGGATAACTTGTCAACAAGCGTTGTTATGGATCTTTGAGCCAAAAAAAGCTTAAAAAGTAGGAAAACACTTACATGTGAGTGAATTTCTGCCATCTTGTCTGGGCGCCACTCCTTGTGCCGGCTGCTTTTGTGACTGGAGGGGAGGGCACCTTTCTGTATGGCCAGATGTTCCTGACCTTCTGTATTAGGCATCTAACACAATAATAAAACAAATTATAATGCACCCGGAATACACACAAAAAAAAAAGCACCAGTGTCAATTGTAAACCTTCCTATTGTAAATATATTAGGAGGCCATAGAAGGTTATATTCAATCTCAGACAGCTATGTTGAGTTTAGAGAAGTTAAACTTCAAGAATAAATCCACTGTTTTATCTGGACCCAGAAGGGATATAATAAACAAAGTTATCATTTTAGAAATTGTACAACCTTTTCTGTAAGAGAAAAATTAATAGACAATGTTGAATAATTTGAAGTATAACCCTAATAATGAAATTACCGGTATTTTATTTGCTATTTTGGTATAGATGTTTAATAGGTGTAAAAAAAGTACCTGTTCCTGTCAGAAATGTTGTACTCTCTACCTGTGCTGCCATTTATTCTGTTAGAGTTGTTTCCAGCTATCTCTGTGGACTACAGGACTAGTAAGGGGGAGGTGTTCTGTAGGCCTAACAAATTTCCTGTCCTGTAAACGTCATCACCCTAGTACAGATATGCCGCGTACACACGCGTACACACTATCGCACATTCCAACAACAAAACTGTGGATTTATTTCTGACGGATGTTGTCTCAAACTTGTCTTGCATACACACGGTCACACAAATGTTGTCGGAAATTCCGAATGTCAAGAATGCGGTGACGTGCAAGACGTACGACGAGCCGAGAAAAATGAAGCTCAATAGCCAGTGCAGCTCTTCTGCTTGATTCCGAGCATGCGTGGAATTTTGTGCATCGGAATTGTGTACACACGCTCAGAATTTCCAACAACAAATCTGTGTCTGATCCGGCTTTGGATAGACTAGGAGCGGCTTTTGGCACATTGGCTCCCCTTGCGGGCTGGCTGTCTACTCATGGTTTCAGAGATGTCTGGAGTTTTCATCATCCTGATATAAGGGAGTACTCCTGCTATTCGGAAACGCATAAGACGCTCTCCAGAATAGACACTATCCTGACTGAGGGGGACGGTATGGCATTGGTCAAGGGGGTTTCTTATTTGCCCAGAGCCCTATCTGATCATTCCTCATGCTACTGGAACTTAGTCTGGGACCGAAACCAGGTTTACGCATTTGGCGGATGGAGGCCAGTTGGCAACAGGAGGAATATATAAAGATTAAGTGTACAGAGGCTATCAAACATTTTTGAGCTGAAAATGGTAATTCTGAATCCCCTCTTCTCCAATGGGAGGCCTTCAAGGCCACGCTGAGAGGGGTGTTTATAGCTGAAGTACAGGAGTTCAAGAAACAGTTAGCTTCCACAGTCCAGCTAAAGGAGACGGAGGTGACGCTAGCGGAGACAGAATATGTTAGGGACCCCACTAATGAGAGGTTACTGACTCTACAGACCAGAACCAGGGAGTACAAGACAGTTCTAACAGATTGTACCACAAAACTTAACCTTGCACAACGTAGGCGCATATTTGAATTTGGCGACAAGAATGGCAGGCTCTTGGCATACTTGGCGCAACCGGAGTATGTTCCGGTCTATATTAAATCAGTATATGACCTGCAGAATTGAAATATGTGACTCAACTGATATCCTGAAAGTATTCGCTCAATTTGCTCTATGAAGAACTATATAGGTCTTGAGCTCCTCTGGGGACGGAGAAATTGGTGACTTACATGGCAGACATTGATTTACCTAAGTTGTCGGAGGAGGACAGTACTGCTTTAGAAACCGGTATTACGGTGGAGGAGACGATTGCCTCCTTTCCCCCTAGGAAGTCTCCTGGATTAGATGGCCTGCCCTTGAAATGGTACGATACTTTTCGGTTCGGTCTGGCCCCTTGCCTGCTTAAAGTATTCAATGCAGCTAGGTTGGACGGTAGACTACCTCCCTCTATGAGGGAAGCCTTGGTTGTCCTGATCCCTAAAGGGGGGAAGGACCCTCGAGAATGTGACTCCTATCGTCCGATCTCGCTGATGAATGTTGACACAAAAATTCTGGCCAAAATACTGCCAGGTAGGTTACAATCAGTTATTGTAAAACTGGTGGATGCTGACCAAACTGGTTTTATTCAGAGAAGATGCACACAGATGAACATCAGGAGACTTTTCGTGAATCTCCAGACTGCTCATGACAATTCTGGGACTAGAATAGTGGCCTCCCTAGATACAAAAAAGGCCTTCGACTCGGTGGAGTGGTCTTTTCTGTTCCACCTGCTGGAGTCTTATGGCTTTGGCCTTGTTTTCATTTCCCGGGTAAGGCTCTTGTATACAGACCTGTTGGTTAGACTGAGGGTAATGGTATTATCTCAGATTCCTTTCCTATATTTCGGGGCACCAGGCAGGGGTGCCCAATTTCACCCTTCCTGTTTGCCCTGGCCATAGAGCCCCTAGCGGTCAAGCTGAGGGCTACTGCAAATTTGACGGGTCTGCGACTTGGGGCGTTTGAAGAGCAAGTGTTGCTTTATGCGGACAACATGCTCTTATATCTGCAGGATCCGGGGTCTTCGCTTTCAGAAGCCTTCCAACTGATTCAGGAGTTTGGGGATTACTCCGGATTCCAAATTACCTTATTTATCGGCGTATAACACACACTTTTTTCCCCTTAAAATCAGGGGAAAATCATGGGTGCGTGTTATACGCCGATCCCCGCCGATCTCCACTGATTGTGAGTGGAGCAGAGCGAGCGCCAGCGATATACACATAGCCGAGTGTACCTCGGCTATTCGCGGCTCTACTCACAGTCAGGGGTGGGACTGCGAGAGGAGCCGAAACTAGCCGAGTACACTCGGCTATGTGTTTGTCGGCGCCGCTCGTTCCTTTCCTCTCGCAATCAGTGGAGATGGGCGGGACTGCGAGAGGAGCCGAAACTAGCCGAGTACACTCGGCTTTGTGTATCTCGGTCGGCGCTCGCTTCTCTCTGCTCACAGTCAGCGGAGATCGGCGCCAATTTTAAGTAATCAGCGGCTGGGCAATGCTGCAAAGAGACTGGCAAGGCTGCAGAGGCACTGGGCAAGGCTGCAAAGGCACTGAGCAAGGCTGCAGATGGACACTGGGAAAGGCTGAAATGATGGACAAGGCTGAAGATGGACACTGATAAGGCTGCATTGATGGGCATTAAAAAGTATGTTTTTTTCCTTAAACTTCCCTCCTGAAAGTTTTTTCCTTAAAATTCCCTCCTAAACTTGGGGTGCGTGTTATATGCCGGCGCGTGTTATACGCCGATAAATACAATAATTGGAAAAAATCCACCCTCTTCACTATTGATGAGGCAGTGGTAGTCCCGCTGGACTGCCCCATCCCATTGTCCACCTCCTTTAAGTATTTGGGGATTGAGGTTCAGCTTCCCATCTTCAAATTTCTTGAGACAAACTTGACGCTGGTTATGGTAAATTTTCGGGAGAAGGTACAGAGATGGCAGAATTTACCGATCTCCTTGATGGGACGGATAAATCTGTTTAAGATGA
Source organism: Lithobates clamitans (assembly GCA_037952925.1). Classification (NCBI taxonomy): domain Eukaryota; kingdom Metazoa; phylum Chordata; class Amphibia; order Anura; family Ranidae; genus Lithobates; species Lithobates clamitans. The sequence goes on from JBBGZY010000286.1 coordinate 1,120,401, forward strand.
TTTTTCTTCCTAAGTTTCTGTATATTCTCTCAAACTCCCTGGTTTTTGTGACACTACGGGTCTTCAAGCAAATTGACTCCATCAATGTGGGATTTGTGTGGGGTTCCAAGGCACCCAGGGTATCTTTGGCAGTTTTAAAGTTACCAATCAGAATGGGAGGGATGGCCCTTCCTGATTTACGGTCTTATTTTATGGCTTCACAGCTATCCTTTTTGCACTGGCGACTTTTTCCACAAACGCCTAATGCCACTACCCTGCTAGAGGCAGCAATTGCCACCTCACAGGAAACTCTACAAAATACGTTGTACAGGAAAGGGATCCCGGGGAGGAAGGTGGGATTGATTATGGCACTTCCCGGGAAAGTGTTTCACTTATGCTCTCAATGGAGGAAAGATGATCCCCTGTGGCTATCCCCAAATAGCCCCCTGTGGTGTAATAGAACTCTAGGGGAGTTTCTTAAATTACCAGATGGGCAAAGCACCTGGGCTAAATATGGCATAAAATACATCAAATTTATCAGGATAATTATCTCTGTACCTTTGCATAATTAAGAGAACAATTTGGAGTACCCAAGACCTGAATCTTGTGCTATACGCAGCTGCGCCATGCAGCGAACGTGCAGTTTGGGGGGGGGTGAAATTATGGTGCAGAACACGGACTTGGAGAAGGTTCTGATTCATCCGGATCCAGCTAAGCAAATCTCTAGATACTATGGGGCCGTGGGCCCGGGGGTAATGACTACAACTTCTGGGCCCATGGCGAGATGGGCGGTGATTGTCCCAGAGTTGTTGGAGGAACTGTGGCAGGGGGTACTAGACACATATTTGGTGCCTGTTGTTTCCTCTACGAATAAAATGATTCATTTCCGATACCTTCACCAACAGTATTATACACTAGCTAGACTTTACCGAATGCAAAGGAGGGAATCGGCTGATTGCCATAAGTGCAAGGGGGCGGAAGGAACTTTCCTACATATGGTCTGGGAATGCGAAAAAGTGAGACCACTATGGTCGCAGGTGACTGAATTTATTTCGGACCATTTTGATCTCCCTAACATTTGCTCTCCCCTACAATGTCTCTTTGGGGTCTTCGATGGAGATGAATTCATACACAACACTGTTCCTTAGGATCCTATTCTTTGGTGTGAGGAAACTCATTGCCAGACGTTGGATACATGATGAACAGCTGACTCTGGGGATGTGGTAAAAATAATAAATGCTGATGTGCCGATGTATAAAATGACCTATGAAGCTAGAGGAGCTCCCAAGAAGTTTAGGAAGGTATGGTTTAAATGGGTTGACTCTGAGAATACGTTGGAAGATGAGGGGTGATAGACCATTAGACTGTTTTAGTGCTACTCTTTTTGAAAACTATGACAGAGGGAAGATAGTGAGTGTACTTCTTTCAATGTGGACAGAGTTTTGTTCTTGTATCCTACAGAGGAAAGCACTGAATGCAGACATCCCCTGGGGAGGGAGGGGAGGGAAGTTTTTTTTTGTTCTGGTTTAATGTTGTTTGTTAAAAATGAAAAAGCACATATACTTCAGTGTATGATAGGGTTGGAGTCCTGATTGGCTCAGCTATGAGAACATTGATATGTACAAGGTTATTGTTTCTAATGAATGTTAGTTTCTTCATTGATACAGATGTAACCTCTGTCTGATGTATTCTTTGAATAATACTCATGTGCGCAATAAAACATTTTTACATAAAAAAAAAAAAATTAATGGAACACAAACACATGTGCTGCATTTTTCCAGCATTGCGATTTGAAATCGGGGACTGGCAGTGGTGGCAGGCAGAATTACAGCAATATTCTGTCCACAATCCCAAATCGCTACATGTAAACTGGGCCTTAATGACAGCGACTGAGCTTGGGCTGCGTTTTCCATTGCAGTTGTGTTTCCTGGCTGTGCTGCATTCTCAATATCTCCTCTTTTTCTGTATTTATGGACTCTACACAGTACCACTTCTCTTGTTCTGTATGCTAGGTGTAATTCTCAGTATCTGTTCGAATTCTGTTTCATATCTCACAACCGTCCAGGAATTTTCTTGTCACGCAAATCTGGGCTGAATCCCGCAGTGGAGGTCAGTGCCGGCACAAGTTCCGGCACTTGACTCTACTAGTCCACCTGGCAGGTGCATGCAGTGTTGTGCTGCATCTGTCAAGGCTGAGACACACTCAGTGCCCCACCAGCACAGCTCCCCCACCTCCCACTCACCTGCCCTCTGGCTTGTCCGCCCACTCTACAACCCGTACAAATGGGAGAGGAGGGAGGTTAGGTCAGCTCCACATCCTAGCCCTGTCTCCCTGTGCCTGCCCACAACCCCCATCCTGTGCTTGTGAAGGGTTTGTGTGAGTGGGAATTTTTTTTTTTTTTTGTTCATAAAGATTTTATTAGAGATTTCAAGGGACAATACAGAAAGTACCAATAAAATAGTACCAATGGAAACGGACATGGTTCCATTTACAATACAGAACACAATTACATACAAATGATGGAACCAACATGTGCTTCCCTGCATAAATTGCAAATAACATACCCGACATGAAAATACATAAATTCTTCAAAGAGATATCAATGCATAGCCATTTCTAGAAATGATAGCCCATTTGTCAGAGTGACTAAGAATTCAGGACCTTCAAGAATACACTTAATCCGGTTTCTGATTTGGTTTCTGATTGCTCCGCAAGTCATGAGAGGAATGGGAATAGGAGCCGACTACCCAGGTCAGCTCTCTACCCCATAACCTTCGTATGTTAGGGTTTAGCAAAAGTAGGACAAAGGAAAAAAAGAAAGAGTAGAGAAGGGGGAGGGAGGGGGGAGGTGAGTATAGGGGGAATGTAGGGAGAGGGGGTAGGATAACCACCAGCTACCCTCTCCATCCACTCCCAGATGCGTCACACGTAACCCACAGTCCACTATGCCCTTAGATTGTACCCACAAAAGGTGTAAAGAACCGTAGGACACAAGTCAAATGTTATCCTGTATCAGTTCTTGATACCGCTTAGAGGTTCCATACTCAAACCAAGCTGTCCATGTAGCCGAAAAACTGGAAATTTTATCTTGGGTGGTGTATATCAGCTCCTCCATCGCTGCTATATGGTTGATACGTGATGTCCATTCTTTCATTGAAGGGGGCGATTTAGACGTCAGCAGTGCACATGATGTTACTGCCTGAGATTCTGGAAACCAGCCAGCCTCTGGTGAGTGAACTCTCCCCTCTCTCTCTCTTCCTTCCATCTAGTCCTTCCTTCTATGTGCCATAGTGATCCTTCCTGCCTTCCACGTGCTATAGCGATCATTTTGAGGTCTATATGTATACTTGAGACTCCAGCTTGTGGCACAGCATTCAAAGCATATTTTATAGATACAAGGAAGCCCGGGTTTTGTTTACCACTGCCCTTAAGCCACTCCCACTAGCATGTTTGGCCACACCCACTGTTTTCCATGTGCTGCGCTAAGCGCGTCACAGGTCACTACCTCCCTGTCATGTCCATTATTCTCAAGTTCAAAAGTTGGGAGGTATGTTCTGTATGTATAGACTCTGCACAGTAGCACTTCTCTTGTCTGGTATGCTGTGTTAACAAAAATTCAGTGAGTGTGCTGCCTTCCTCAAGATGGTGCCCTTTGCACCTGCCCAGTAAGATTGGCTATTACAGTGCACCGCCCTGTGGTAGGCGGTCCAATGGCAGAGAGCACTGACTGCTGTGTTCCCTGCGGGGGGGGGGAGACAGTCCCCCCTGTCAGAACACAATAGTACAGCGGGGGGAGATTGCTGTACTAAAACCGTGTGTGTTAGTACAGTGATTTGTCAGGTTTTTTTCATTTAGCCCGTTTTCGTTCAGAATACAGTGTGTACGAGGCTTTAGACTGATCAATAGCCAACCTCATTGGGCAATGTTTATAAAAACTGGAAAAAGGCAAAACTGAAATCAGGTTACATTTTCAAAAGGATCTGAGAGAATAGAATTAAGGATGTGATTGCTTACTATGAGCAATGCATCATTTTATCCTTTTTCCAGTTCTTATGAATTTGGCGCAATTTGTTTTGTTTAAAAAGACTTTTACTTAGTACCTGTTGCTGAACCCCCTCCCCAGAACAAAAAATTATCTACGGCCATGTATAGAATACTGTAGAAGAATACATTTCAGTTGGGTTCTTTTTGTGATATCAACAGCTACAAATCTTATAAATAACATCCTGCTCTCAGGAAGTTTTGTGCCATTAGTTGAGCTAAAATACAGTATGGTGTATACTTTGCCATTAAACCTTACCATTTAATAATTCAGAGCAATTATTACAATCTTGCATTGCTCAGAATAACCCAAGCTGTCTCTTTTAGACATGTTTCCTAATTATCTGCATTTCTGGTAAGCTAGATATTTTTGTTTATTTAGCAGTGCTCTACAGAAAGAAAGCAAATGTCCCGGGCCACAAGCAAATTGGGAATATAAGTTATATTTTTCTAGTCATCTGAAATGTAAAGCCAAGCTTCTGATAAAATCTTGCTTTAGTTTCAGATAGAGTAGGGAAGGATTAAAACATCTATAAGGTTACAGCCATCTATATACCTGCTAAGATTTCGAAGGAGCTTCTTTTTTTTTCTAACAGAAAGTTTTTTATTGAAGAAAATTAACATTACATTACAAATCGTAATACAGAGGAGAAAATGAAAAGGTAACATTATAAGCCCCTTGAAAGGGGTCAGCTTCTGTCTAAATGCACCAATGGTGCTACAGACAGCAATGATTGCTGAGGTTCTGCTCCTCTACAGTCCACTGGTATTTCTCTAGTCCATTGTTATTTCTGTATGTGTCCCTATTAGAGAGATTTAACTTCTCTGTTGGCCCTGGTGACACCTGTCACTGAAATATGAAGTCAGGGAGACTCCCAACAGCCATATGAAGGGCTGAAAGTAAGAGGAAATCAGAATTGTAAAAGAAGATGAGAAGAAACTTCCCAACGGGGAAAATTTTGGTGACAGCTGTGATTTTCCCTTTCTATGTGGAGATTTCCTTTTACTTCCTGTCATGTCTCTAGTGCAGGAACTACAGAGAAACCTACCCTAAGGGGAGACAGACAGCAATCAAATCTTACAGAGGTTCTAACCCATTCAAACACTATAAAAGTAAAAAACATTTTGGCTTTAGTTCTAGCTGGCAAATTTATAATAGAAATGTATTTTACTGTTTGCTATTAATTGCTGATAATGCCTACAATGCATGTGAATATTTCAAGGAAGCCAACAAAAGACACTGGTGCACTGGAAAAACAAATGCAGAAAAATTAATACAATTCATAAAGTCACAAGATTTTTTCCATACTTCCAAGCAGATTTTAAACCAACAGGTTCCCTTTTCCCAGAAATAAACACAGTGTATGCCATGCAGATCTCAACACCACCCATTTACATGCTGTTAGTTCCGAGCAGAAAAGAAAGTGGAAAGATAGAAAATTTCATTTTTTGGGGGAAACAGTTGGCTTGAGTATGATGAAAATATGTTCTGATGCCTGCATTGGGTTTGGAAGTGCATGGGGTATAACAGGAAATGAATGTCTAATGTAAGAAAATGTCGAAATACAACAAAGATTTACAGTTCAACTCTACCTTTCTAGCAAGATCAACAGTTAAAATTAGAACTGTGAGGGGCTATATTTATCTTTAAATTCTTAATGCAACCCTGTTATTATAGAAATAATTTTCTACTAAGCCTTACCTGTAAAAGAAAAGCTTACATTTCCTGCTGTCCATACCACTGAACTTCTCAGTCTTCTGCTGAAGTCTGCACTGGAACCAACACTTATGGGAGTGTCAGTCTCTGTGGTTCCCCCATAGCTCTCACTGCTTCCCTCTGCTGACCTTCAAACATCGTCAGGAAGGAACCAGTGACATCTACAGCAGACCATGGAGCCAACACTACCAAAAGTGTTGGTTTTATTGCAGACTTCAGGCAAAGACTAGTCAGCACTGAAGAGGAGTTTGGTGGCGTTGCAGCAGGCAATATGGCGTATGCCTTGGTAGAAATTGTTCTGTATAGTGATAGGGTTACTTTAATAAGCAGTAAATAACCTTTAAAACAAGCCCAAACTCTCCTCTGTAGCTACCGACACTGTAAAGCAATGTTACTCAATGCTGCCAGCAGAAGCAGTAATGTCTTTAAAATGTTTATAAGGTAATTGTTTAAAATAAAAATGAGGGTATGCTTACGTGCTTTGAGCAATGACAAAATATAGAGCCGTCCCTTACCTCCTCTTCGGGAGTTTCACACCGGCCATATCCACTCCTTCTTCCTCTTGGTGCCCCCTCAGCAAGCTGGGTGTTCCCCCAGAGCCGGGCTGTGTGCGTCTGTAGACACACACAATGCGGCTCGGACATGTCCCCTCACAAAGATTTAACAGACAGCTTAAGGCTTCTGCTTCTGTGTCCCTTGTGAGACCAGGCAGAGAGATCAGTGGTGCTGGAGCATGAGAGCATTCAGGTGTTTGGTGGGGAGGGTGGGAACAAGTAGTGGGGATTTTTTTTGTCTTAACACAGGGAGTGTTAAGGCAAAGTTTTATCTTCTGCACAAATGTTAAAATCTGCATTATTGAACCCCCCCCCCCCCCCAAAAAAAAAGTAAATATATTTTCTGAAGAGAAGAGACCCTGGAGAATAAAATAGTGGTGGTTGCAATTTTTTATGTGGCACAATATTTGTACAGTTTTACAATACACTAAAATTTATTTTATTGCAAACAAACACAATATTACACCCAAGTTTTGGCAAAATATAAAAGATGGGGTTCCATCAAGTAAATAGATACTAAACTTGTCAAGACTTAAACCTGCGTATGCATACATTTTTTGTGATTCCACAGGCATACGCAGTTTTACGACTTAATAGGTTTATAGGTCATCAGTTTAGAGCAGGGGTCTCCATACTTTCTAAACAGAGGGCCAGTTTACTGTCCTTCAGACTTTAGGGGGCCACACTATGGCCAGCGGAAGTGGAAATTTTCCTGGCATCATTAGGAGTAAACTTCACCACATTTTTTATTATGGGGAGGAATAGTGCCCTATCAATGGCATTATTGGGAGGAATAGTGCTCAATTGTTGGTGTCAGTGGGAGAAATGGTGCCCCGTTGTTGATGTCAGTTGGCAGAATAGTGTCTTGTATCGGTGGAAGGAATATTGCCTCAAAGACCAGATAAGGGCAAGCATTTTAGAGAACACTGGTTTAGCGTAATCTGTGAACTATAGTCCTGAACTATTGCTCTCATTCCTATGTTCACCTCACATGTGTAACGCAATTGATGTTTTCATACATGTGCTCATCCTACACTTTGCTTTTTACTTATTTATCTTTGTTTTATGTATTTTTTTTACACTTTTTAATTTTAATTTTTTTTTTTACTTGTTAGACCCCCAATGTCTCCCCTTCCCTTTAATGGAGCTATTCAAACACAGATCATGTTTGAATAGGTGTATCCTTGACTACACTAGCTGAGGAATGACAGCTATGACCCCGGAAGTGACATAATACATGTTACTTCCAAAGTCATTAGTCACAGGAGGGATCGGGAAACAGATGTTCCCACTTGTTTACTATGCTGTTCATAAACGTACCTTGGTAGACAAGTGGCTAAAGTTGGGTCACTGTAATCTACTCTCTCCCTCTTTTCCTGTGTACTGCTCTGTGTGAACATTTGAGATTTAGAAGGCTGGTGAGTTCTCAACTTGTTGCTGGCAGGAGGGAGCAAAATGAATACAGCCAATTAAATCTGAATGTATTTTCTCCTGTACTCTACTGTGCCTAAAGCTAAAGAGGTCAGAGGGCTTGCTTTAAGATTGAATATCCATAGGGCAGCCACAGTTTTACTTTAGGCTAGGACAGTGATACTCAACTTCGTAAACAAAATTATCAATGTATCAATTTCCTTATGCCCACACAAGCTTTCGAAGTCTCCTTTGTGCCCAGTAGATCATAATTTGAATTCATTTGTTGTCAAAGAATAACCATAAATGCTTGAACACCACATACACCAGTGTTTCTCAACTCCAGTCCCCAAGGCACCCCAACAGGTCATGTTTTCTGGCTTACCATTATTTTGCACAGGTGATTTGATCAGTTTCACTGTTCAAGTAATTACCACAGCTGTTTCATCTGAGGAAAATCTTGAAAACATGACCTGTTGGGGCGCCTTGAGGTCTGGAGGTGAGAAACACTGGCATAGACAACTGCACAAAAGTGTGTCTACAGTTCAGCCACAGCAAAAAATTAATTATAAACTGGACCCAACTGACAGTTCAAATCCTGCACAGACACAATGGATGTAGAAACTAAATAAATACAATTTTCCAGGTTCATTTTCCAACTGACCTGCAGATTTGTTAGAAAGGAAGAGTTCTTTTTAAAGTGGAACTAAACCCACCAATTTAATGGTCTTCCAAAAAAAGCTCAAGTAAGAAATGTTCAATAATTTTGACTAAATCCTTAATCAAAAATACCAATGCTGTTTTCTGTAGTGTTTTCATTTACATTCTGCCTACTTTCCGATGTGCAGTGTATGCTACACAAGGCATGCTCCTGGCGACAACTGTCTCAATTGCCAGTGTTCTTACAGTATGTCAGCTCACTCAAATGGCTGGTGTCCTAGCTGGTCACATGTGCTGCACCACAGTAACTTAAATAGAGGCCATGATGGCACCCTCCTCAGTGAATAGGAGGATACAAGAGTTTTGTTTCCCTTTAAGTCTGCCAATCTTGCTATTACAGGTGAATAATTAATTTTGGCTCTTGCATCAGTTAAATTAGTAAAATTAGATAATGTACTTATTTATATATTTACTGCACATTTTTTGGGGAATAGTAGTGTGGAGTCTAAGCATGCATTCAATTCATAATGAAAATGTGAAACAAGTATACATGATGCAATACAAAATAAAGTAGAAAATAATTGCCCTTACTTAAAACAACCCTGGTGCTTAGTTAATAGTATGTAATAAAGCAGGGTCTCCAAAAGAAGAGGTTATGCTTCCCTGTCCAGCTGTCCAATAGATCTTCATCCCCTTGTAGTAGATTCACTCTCTCCACACTGAACACACTTCCGGGTGTGCCACATGCCTCATCCGCCATGTGCTTTGTGGCTCCTTCCATTGATCCCTATATCACTAGAGGACACAATAATGATGTAGGGGTCATCAGAAGGAACCATTGTGCGTGGTGGGGAACACAGAAATCCCACACTCCTGGAAATGTCCAAAATGGAAATTTTTCAGGTGGCCAAAACGGTTGAACAAAACGAAGATCAGAGGAACATGGCTGGGACAGGTGAAGAACACAAGAACACATGGTAGGACAGGTGAATATAAAGTGTCTTCTTTTGCAAGTCCTACTTTGTTTCATCTTTTTAGGGTTGCTTTAATATGGTAGTGCAAGGTGTGCTATGTAAAGTGCAGTAACTCTTGGCAACCAATTTAAAAACTGCATTCAACGTTTGGCCCAAAAATGGCACCCACCATGTCTACAGAATGATTTGGCTTAGCATGCCCTCTCAGCCTGACACTTGTGTTTGAACTGCTTGTGCATTGCCCCTTAAACTGTGAGGTCTTAAAGGTGATAGCTCATTTTCTCAGCAAAGGGTTTTTGCTGCTCAGGATAATTTGTCAAATTGTCTGCCCAATTTAAAATGCTCGTAGTTTTTCCAAGTTGCTTTTTCATCTCTGAGTGACAAGGGACTTTTTTGTTTTTAAAAGCTAACTTTTCTGCTACAGATGTTTTGTAGCTCATGTGTCACCCCTGACAGAATATTTGAGATCTGTGAGACTGAAACGTTTGGTCTATCTACAGCAACAACTCATGCGCCATTAATCTGACATCATAAATGATGTCATACGGGACCATTCACTACCATGAGCTTTATGTCTACAACCCTTTTAGATGACAGGAGGTGTAGCGCATACCAAATCTAATGAATAGTACTCAAAATAAATTACTTGTAAAGTACTTGAGATACCATAACACAAGCCAAGATGTACTCGGTAAATATTGTTTTTATATTAAAGGGTGCATACTTTTAATGAGCTGAGACACTGCTTTAGATAAAGCGAACTGATGCTTGGAAAGCCCTGACAGCACCTGCTAATGGTTGACAGAAATTTAAAAACAAAAACTTTGTATACAGCTCTTGAGCGTAAAAGAGAGAATGGATCGATGTCAGCAGCGCCAGACAACAATTAGGATATCTACCGGCACATCAGCAGACAACCTAGTGGATCAATCTTAGAAGTTATGGGGATAGGGGGATTTACTAGGGTTAATTTTTTTCAGCCAAACGCCTATCCTTCTTGTGAGGTAAAAGTAATATAGGACCCATTTGTTGAGCACATACATGCTTATTGGTACAAAAACATGAATTCCTATGGTTGCCGTGAGTTACTGCACTCTTCAGATCTTCATTGCTTTTTATGCAGTTTTATTAGATAGCCCAAGCAGAACAATAAGATGCTTGATGAATGCATGAGCACATCACCCTAGCTATCATAAGGGTGTGAGTGTGCGGCAGCAAAATCTCCCTCAAGTGTTTGGTGGCAATGATGCAATACAGGGCTGCCAAATGCAGCCAAGCGAAAAAAAGGAGATGGCAAGGATCAGAGCTTTTCATTCATTAGTGTTACTGCTCCATCTGGCATAGGAAAAGTTCTGCGAAATAATGGCAAGAATGGGTTACTGGGAAAAGAACGAAAGTCCCTCGACAGCCCATATCCATGCTGTTTCATGTGATGGGAGAGGTATTAATGTTTTATCGCCAGCTTATTTAAAGAAAAAAATACCATTGGCAGTTTGACTACAGGCAGCTTTTTCAAAGAAGAACTACTCTTTAAATTGTTCTTTGAACTAAAAAGTGGGAAGAGGCTTTTCTTGATGCTCGGTTTCTCAGACTCTGTGGATTCTGTCTGCAATATATAATATACAAATAAACTAATGGCATAGATAAAGCATTTGTATTGAAACCTTGTAATAATCAAATTATGACCTCTATTGCATGCTTACTATTATGAATTAAAAACACATTCCATCATAGTGAATATCTAAGCAGTAAGATAATTCAGATCAGTACCACATGGTCAGAATGGAAGGAAGGATATTACTGGTTTCATGGGGCAACACAGGCAATTCATCAAACCTGGAGAAGCCAGAATCTGAAGCGACTGTTCAAGGCAACTATTCAGCTTCTATGTTTCATTTTTAAAGCTTAAGGCTACATTTGCATGTCAGAGGCAGGAATCTACTGATTCCTGCTGCTGTTTTTGACAGGCGTGAGTGGCTAGTGTGTCCACCAGCTATTACTGCAGATAATCACCAGCTTTGCAAACAGCAATGAATAGCTGCAGCCGCTTATAGCCCGTTATGAAAGTATATGGGTTCAACCACCGCAGCTATCCCTTCACCCCTGTCAAAAACAGCAGCAGGAATCACTAGATTCCTGGTGCGGCCATTGGCACAGTCTTTCTGCCAGTTTTGATGAATTTCCCCCAGTGTTTTTCCTTCTGACACATTGATACAGGAGGCTGGCTCATGTTAAAAGTCTCCGGTAAGGAGGAGGAAGCATTACATGTTACAGAACTTCTTGAAGGAGGAGACTTTGGAGAATGCATTCAAATAGTTTCACAGGAGACTTATTCCTGAGTGAGCAAATGTTCCATTTAGCAATTAATATACAGTATGTGGCCATTAGATTTACCTGTTATCATGGAATGTATCCACTCAAACAGGCTTTTATTTCAATTAGGATATGACAGCTGTATCCATTATGTTAATGTATGCACCCTAATGCCCCGTACACACGAGCGGAAATTCCGCCAGCAAAAGTCAGATGAGAGCTTTTGGTCGGAAATTGCGACCGTGTGTATGCTCCATTGGACTTTTGCTGGCAAAATTCCAGCCAGCAAAAGATTGGGAGCAGGTTCTCTATTTTTTGGTCGGAAAAAGTACCTATCTGAAAATGCGTTCGTCTGTATGCAATTCGGACGCGTAAAAAAACACGCATGCTCGGAAACAATTCAATGCATGCTCAGAAGCACTGAACTTCATTTTCTCGGCTCATTGTAGTGTTGTACTACACCGCGTTCTTGACGGTTGAAAGTTCAGAGAACATTTGTGTGACCGTGTGTATGCAAGCCAAGCTTGAGCGGAATTCGATCGGAAAAACCATCCAAGATTTTTCAGACGGAAATTCCGCTTGTGTGTACGGGGCATTACAGTACATAAGCTGTATTATTTGTCTACTGTATATCACTATCTACTAAATTTATTACTGTTTCAACAAGCATGTGTTAAAATTTAACTGGACTAAGCTGGTAGCTTTCTGCCCAAACCAAATTTAGAATAGGGTCAATTAGTCAGAAGGCTATAAACCTACCATTACATGTAATCTGTGGGAGCAAACCCATGCAAATCGATGGAGAACACAAACGCCTACAGCCAGAAAACTAAATGGCACTGCTCCAATAGCCCATCTGACTCTCTCGTGCATCTCGAGGTACTAGTTCTGGCTGAATAGCTCATTCTTGCTCCAAATCTCATAAAAAAAACAAAAAAAAACCCCACTACCACCACACACTGATCTCGGCTCAGTAATCCTTTTCAATTTGGGTAACGGTCCCCACCTGGGTCCATGGTTGTGATGTGTTTCCCCCTGTATAGGGCTTAGTCATAATGATACTTGGACACAGGGAGGGGCTGGCATATTTGAACACCAGTTATTATGGGTCAAAGCTGCATCTTATTGTTAAAAGAACTGCTGATACTATCTAGTTATATCAGCTTGTGATCCTCTTTATGCAATTATGCACCTAGTCCAAAAATCTTACATGATTTTTACAGCAACTTTCCTTAATGCAACACACCTAGATTAATATATACAAGGGTTCTTCTTAGGGCTAGGCTCAGCCCTTCCTTCTCTGAGCTGGCCGCTCTGCTCCATTCTGTCGCCACACTCAGCTGTTGTTGATATCCTGCTCGTCAGTCCTGCCTACTTAAGATGCCCAGTCCAAAGGAGCTCTGCCTTCGCCTTGGTCAACATCACAAGAAACATCTCCTGCGTTCCTGTTTAAAGACTGGCTTTGCTGACATCCCTTCTGGCTCCAGATCCTGCTTGCTGTTCCACTACTTTGATCCCTGACTTGTGGCTTGGCTGACTATCTGTTCCGGTTACTGAACTTTGGCTATGTTTTGACTATGTTTCATGGTTTCTGACAGTTCTTCAAAAAGTTTCTACACTTTTTTAAATATATAAAAAAATCTGAGATTTTTTGAAAACCCCTCATATACATAACAACAAATATCACAAACAAATGTATCTCTATGACTAAGTCTTTTACAGGATGAAGTATGTTGGAGCTGCATGGACTCAGGAGGAGGGTGTTCTCCAAAATATGTTCCAATGAAAGGATTACGGAGCTGAGATCCGTGTGCAGTATATTTGTTTACTACATGTAGAGCGAGCCCAGGACATACCCCTACAAGGTAGAAGTGCTACACCATATACCACAATATCAACCAACAATTCTAGCCCTCAAAGCTGTTTTTTTAGGAAACATATTACAATAAGTTAAAATGTTAAGGTTTAGAGAATTTTAATGTACAGCCTATCTAGTTACATCAACAACACACTGAGGCAGTGAAGAGAGAAGGCAATTCATTTATTTTTCTCTCTATGGCTTGATACATGCAAGTTTAAAGTGCACTTGGCTTTTTTGAGGATGATTAGATCCATGCATGTATGTGCCTGTCACTATACACAATGAGAACAGTTATTTTGGGAGATGATTCAAGATCCAGTAACATCACAATAGCATTCTGTAAAGCTGTTTAGCAATTAACTGATGTCACTGAGACTTGCCTAAACACAGATATTTGCAAGCCGTGCAAACTAAACATCGCTTACAATGGGGCATCAGATTTGTTAGGTAGCGTCTGCAAACAATTAAAGGGCACAGTATCACATTTTTCCAACATAAGTAATATTTTAACCCTTTGGATGTGTTTTTGATACATGTAAATGCCAGCCGAATAAGGAAAAAAAAGTTATGTCAGGCTCTGCTGGTGTGCCAACTAGAGGTGACTAAGTGATTGTGATTGTGGGTGTAATATATGCATGATATTAAAAATATTTTCTATTCCTGTTTGGTTTCACTGTTTGTATGTTCCATCTAAAAACAAAACCACATTTGGACTTGATACATTCTGTAGCCTGAAGTATAATAACGACAATAAGAAAAATCAAAGATAAAAAATCTAGTAAATTTAACAACTCACAGGTTGGGATTTCTTCTTTTTCTTTTTTATGACTCGGAAAAAACTTTGCTTTTCTTTGTCTTTGATTTGTTCTGAATGGCTTTTTTCTACTCCTTTCCTGCAAGTAAAAAACAACTGTCATTATGAAAAACTGATCATTTAAATTAATTTTACAACATAAGTTACATTAAACAACGTTATGACCAATCACTGTAGTAACTACAAGACTGACACTGCAATACATTATTATCAACCCTCTTGTACACACTTTTTTTACATTTAAATCCCAGCTGATGCTTTTCTGTCCATCAAGCAGTTCTGGAAGGCTGTGTGAGTGGCTGCTTCTTTTCAAGAGGTTCAAACATGAAAGCACCACCAGAAATGTTTTCCACCTGTTTTTAGGCTTCAAATTTAGGAAACTGAGCAAACTAGTGGTAACAAGTACACATACAAATAAACCTATTCATTAAGTACTGATCACCCTTTTTGAAGATGCACACTCCATGATTGTCATCCTTATCCTTTCTTCACCACTTGAGATGTAAGTGACCTGAAACAAGTATGTGCATATCAGGTGTAATGACAATTGATATGTATGTACTTGTTCTGGGTCAGTGCCTCACTAATTCATCAAAGGTCATAAGATCATAGCCTGGAGATTGCAACTTCTAAGCCAAGTAGGTAATGCCCATTTTCCTAGTCTGACAGGTTCCCTGTTAAACGCCATTACCCATATTCACATCCCATCTGTGCACCCACAGAGGACAATACAGTCTACAGCTACTGTTTCTTCACTGGCCACTAGGTGTCTCCAAGATCACATGGTTCAGACAATGCATATTATTCTGCATTCTGATGGGCCCAAGCAGCACTGCATTTTACAAAATTATTGTAAATTTGCAATTTTATCATCTCTTACTGCCCTATGTGAGAATATTGTATTCATCTCGTTACCTTACACTGCATTCCTTCTTCTTCGCTGTTATCTCCTCTCTCCTGTTTCACTGTCACCTTGGCTTGTACGGAGTTGGCAGCAATCCAGTACTTTAGAGGCAACAGCTAGACACACGTACTATTGAACACCCTTCTTTTCCCCTGTCTGTGTATGTTCAAATGCACAGATTATTGCCAGTATTCACTGAGAAAACTAGACAGCAGTATTTCTCTTATGCTGCATTGCAAAGATAATCTGCCTCTCTGCTGATCTGTTTAACAAAGCAAAGAGACAGACTCTGTGCAATTATATCTTCTCAGTTTGTATGTCAAACTTGGTTTACAAAGTGTTAAAAACACTATACAAGACACTGTCTGGATGCACCTGATAAACATATTGGTACTTGCGCTCAGCATTCATTTACAATCACTTCCAGGTGGGCTGAATAATCTTTTCAAACACTCCAACTGAATGGAGAAACAGGTTTATAATATTTTTACGGAAGCTCAGCAAGATTCCCCTGAGAAGGCAGCTATGAATTCCTTCCTAGGATTTCATAGATAACAAATTAATCAGACTTTTTATTTCTTCCACTTGTGACATGGAAAGCATGAAAATACCGTGCTTTGCAGAATTATTCATCCCTCTTGTACTTTTGTAGTGTTAAAGCATGGAATTGAAACGATTTAACTGGGTGGTTTATGTCACTGCTGTGCACAAAATAGCTTATATAGTGGAAAACAATATCCAGTCTTCTAAATTATTTGCAGATAAACCAAAAAGTTTTGACTGCATCATCTCTTTTGCTGTGAAACCCCTAAATAAACTGGTGCAAGAGATTATCACATATTTAAGTAAATTGGGTCTCTACCTGTGTGCATTTAAATTGTCACATGGTCTTTAACCCCTTCATGAAGAAGGGTAAAACAAATCCTAATGCCTGAACACAGTTTCGCAACTTTGGCATGTGTTCGTATAACTGTACAAAAAATCACAACTACTTAGTGTATCTAAGTGAATTATACTAAGTTTATTTATGGACAAATTGGGCTTTCATTTGGTAGTAAATGGTAATGGATATCTTATGACTTTTTCTTTATTGTCAAAGGAACACTGGCACAACATAGTAAAAAATGTTATCATTTTTAAATTTTTGCTGTATATTTCTTGCTATTACCATAATCTACCAAAGGAAAACCCAAAATAAATTCTCCTGCTGCAGACGGTCGCAGCGATACCACATGTTGTTTGTACCCAAAGTAGGATCTAGAAACAATAGAGCACATTTTGCATTTTTTTGTATCCTACCTAAAATATACTTACTCTGACCATGACCTTAAATCTAACCTTGACACTGACCTAGCTCAAACCCTGACCTAGCTATTTTATACTTTATTTATTTTTCTTTACAAACACTTTTCTTTGTTTACATTTTTCTTCTCTAGCAAGGTACCTTTTTCCCGAATTAGGGCCCTTTCACACGTGCGGGATGTTCAGATTTGCTTGTCAGTTTTTTCAGCGTATCTGAACGGTCGCTCCATACATTTCTATGGAGCGACGGATGTCAGCGGGGACATGTCCGCTGACATCCGATCCGCCCCGATCCGATCTGCTCAGCAAAATTCAGATGGATAGATGTTCTATTTTCCATCCGCCTGGCGGATTGGATAAAAACGGACAGGCGGTCCGTAATCATCCAATCCCCCCATAGAGGAGAGCGGTCTCTCTGACAGGTCCGTCCCTGCACAGTGTGCAGAGACGGACTTGTCATCCACCGGCTCAGCGGGGATCAACGGAGTGAGGAGTAAAAACAGACAGCCCCGTGTGAAAGGGGCCTTAAAGAGGAAAAAAAAACACAGGGTCGGACTCTAAAGTGACTTATCACTGTGATAGCCAATTGGAGGCTATGAAAGTGATCAGGTGATCAGGAACTGGGCCTCCCAGTTCCCGAACATTACTAGGAGATGTGAAGCTCTCAGTGAGAGCTCGGTCTCTGTGCTAGGAGCGCACTGTGTAGCGTGCTTTCAGCACATAGTGGTGCCAAACTTCCACGAGGCCACATATATGCATATGCTGGGCTTCAAGTGTTTAGAAAATACTAAGTATTTTTAGAGATGGTAAGGCTGATTCACACAAAAAGTATTAAGATTCACTTACAGCGGCGGCCCATTCGGGCTCCCCCTAATCCATGCGTCTGGGCCCCTAATTTACATGCAGGGCACCAGACGCATGGATTGCAATGGGGTTTATTTTTTTAGAAGCACTTATTTACAGCCTGATGGGGGTGGTGGGGGAGACCCGACCGAACGACCCCTGGGGGGGGGTTGGCGAAGGACGCACCCCCTCCAAAAAAAAATATACCACCAGCTGCAACTGTTCACTTATGCAGTCATGTGAAAAGCAAACTCTTGTTTTTTTTATATGAAAACTCTTGTTTATTTTATACAAAACTTCTTTATTGAATCAGCTTCCATATCATACTGAACTGCATGATGGTTTGGGGTAATGTTCTTGAGTTGTGGGTGCTAGGTTTTCTTTTCTCTTTCAATAAATTCTTAATGAAAATATGTTAAAATGACATGACTGAAACAAATAGTGATAACTATCCATAGAACTGTCATAGAAAGAGTAAGCACATTAGATATATGCGGGAAAATACATTAAGTGAAACAAACAGCAATGTCTATCAAACATTTAAACTTCATATAGGATCGCTAAGGGGAAGGGGCTGGGGGTAAGGCTGGATTCATTATGACTGTTGATTTTTGGGTTTGTGGATGGGAAAGATGTAATTATAGTTGATTTGAAGTATGGTGTAAGGGAGGAGAATGGGAGAGGGTGGGGGTTGGAAGAAGGAGTGGGTGTAGAGACAAAGTGTGAGGAAAAAAGGGGGCAGGAAACAGAATGGGAGGTGTGGCAGTGCGATGTCCCACCAGGGTGATGATAACCCAAGATTCTCAACCAGACAGGATGAGGGGCTCCAGGGGGGATTGCTTATTTAGGAGGAAACTGGCTTTTCAATTTCTTCATTGTTTAGAAAAATCCATTTTGGGACCTAGAGCCCAGAGATTTCTTAGAGACCCGGATGGGATGAAATTTCCAGCCCTGGGTCCTGGTTTTCAGAACCACCAGTACACTAATTGGTCAGGTGTGTGCATGTCTTTTTGTAGAGACCAGACCATGGTTCTGGGCTCCACCCTCCTGAGGAGTCCAGGTGTGCAAGGGAGGAGCCAGAGGGGTGCATGAGTGCATTGGAAAAGACAGAGACTCAAGCCTGAGGGCCAGAGTAGCAAGGGACTGTTAGTTATGTGGACAAGGACTGGTGAAAGGCCACAGCAGGATTGTTGCATGTGTAAGCCAGGAGGCTGAATCTACTGTTATTTGGTGTTGATGGTGAAAACCCCCTGTGAGGGAAATCAATGTTGTATGCACTTTTTTTTTGTTTTCCTTTAACCACTTAACGACCGCCCACCCACATTGCACTGTACAAGCAGCCGCTGTAGGCAAAGGGACGTACTGGTACGTCAACTCATCTTAAGTTCAGACTATGCTGCACCAATGCAGCCAATTAGATTCAAATGTTCATTCTCCAACTGTCACTTTTAAGAGCTTATTGTTTAAAACAGCTCTTCCTGGAAAATTCCAAGACATTCCCATGCACACTAACAAATCAAATTCTGTTCTGGGTCTGGAACTATCCCTTAGTTGCATATTTATGGTGCAGCTCCCCAAGGAGCACCCCCCCCCCCCCCCCAGAAGAATGTATCATAATGTATCATGTATGATGATGTCCAAATCTTGTGCAATGGTCTAATGCAGCCTTTTTCAATCAGGGTGCCTTCAGGTTTCTTCAAGAATGCCTTGGTAAAATTCCTTAAAAAATGCCCAAAAACTGTATACAAGCCAGCTGGTGGAGGAGGAGACATCAGGCACCACCACAGCATTCTTGTTTGCCCCTCCCCCTTTCCATTAGCACTGGGGTCACATTAGCTGAGTAGGGATGAGCTGAACACCCCCGGTTCGGTTCGCACCAGAACCTGCGAACGGACCGAAAATTTGCACGAACGTTAGAACCCCATTGACGTCTATGGGACTTAAACATTCGAAATCAAAAGTGCTCATTTTAACCACTTAACAACCAGCCCATAGCCGAATGACGCCTGCAGGGCGGTTGCTTAAATCTGGGAGGGCGTACTATGACGTCCTCCCAGAATTCGCCTCGCGCGCCCCCTGGGGCACGCACCTGAACACATCCATGACCGCCGGGTCCAGAGGACCCGGCGCATCACGGATCCCGGTAAATGGCCGCTGATGGCGGCCGTTTACCATGTGATTGCTCCGTCAAATGACGGAGCGATCACATGTAAACAAACCGGCGTCATCTCATGACGCCGGTTCCTCTCCTCCCCTCCTGTGTACCGATCGGTACACTGTGAACGGAGAGGGGGATGGATGGATGGCTGCAGCGCTGTGGGCTGGATGTGTAGTGCCCACAGCGCTGCACAGTGACATCCAGCCATCCATCCATGCTCAGCCATCCCTAATGCTCTGCAATGCCCTGCACTAATCTGCAATGCCCTGCAATACTCTGCAATGCCCCCATAATACTCTGCAATACCCCCACAATACTCTGCAATACCCCCACAATACTCTGCAATACCCCCACAATACTCTGCAATACCCCCGCAGTATTCTGCAATACCCCTGCAGTACTCTGCAATACCCTGCAATACTCTGCAATACCCCGCAATACTCTGCAATACCCCGCAGTACTCTGCAATACCCCGCAGTACTCTGTAATACCCCGCAATACCCCGCAATACTCTGCAATACCCCACAATACTCTGCAATACCCCGCAAGACTGTGCAATACCCTGCAATACTGTGCAATACCCCGCAGTACTCTGCAATACCCCCCAATACTCTGCAATACCCCGCAATACTCTGCAATACCCCACAGTACACTGCAATACCCTGCAATACTCTGCAATGCCCCCATAATACTCTGCAATACCCCCACAATACTCTGCAATACCCCCACAATACTCTGCAATACCCCCACAATACTCTGCAATACCCCCACAATACTCTGCAATACCCCCGCAGTATTCTGCAATACCCCTGCAGTACTCTGCAATACCCTGCAATACTCTGCAATACCCCGCAATACTCTGCAATACCCCGCAGTACTCTGCAATACCCCGCAGTACTCTGTAATACCCCGCAATACCCCGCAATACTCTGCAATACCCCACAATACTCTGCAATACCCCGCAAGACTGTGCAATACCCTGCAATACTGTGCAATACCCCGCAGTACTCTGCAATACCCCCCAATACTCTGCAATACCCCGCAATACTCTGCAATACCCCACAGTACACTGCAATACCCTGCAATACTCTGCAATACCCCACAATACTCTGCAATACCCTGCAGTACTCTGCAATACCCCGCAATACTCTGCCATACCCAGCCATACTCTGCAATACTCGGTGATACCCAGCCATACCCAGTCATACTCGGCAATACCCTGCAATACCCTGCCATACTCTGCAATACCCCCCATACTCTGCAATACCCCACCATACTCTGCAATACCCCGCCATACCCTGCAATACCCCGCCATACCCAGCCATACCCTGCCATGCTGAGCCATACTCAGCCATACCCAGCCATGCTCAGCCATACTCAGCTGTACTTGGCCTCTGTATGTGGCCAGTCTGTGGAAGTCTCACACATGTGGTATCACTGTACTCAGGAGGAGTAGGAGAATGTATTTTGGGGTGTCATTTTTGGTATGTACATGCTATGTGTTAGAAATATTGTATAAATGGACAACTTTGTGTTAAAAAAAAAAATGCATTTTAACCACTTCCCGCCCGCCGGCTGTCATGCAACGTCCTTGACTTTGTGCGGGGATATCTGAATGATGCCTGATTTTTTAAAGCACAAAACTGTTTTTTTTTCCAAAAAAAAAGCGTTAAAAAAATTGCTGCGCAAATACCGTGCGAGATAAAAAGTTGCAATGACCACCATTGTATTCTCTAGGGTCTTTGCTAAAAAAACATATATAATGTTTTAGGGTTCTATGTAATTTTCTAGCTAATAAATGATGATTTTTACATGTAGGAGAGAAATGTCAGAATTGGCCTGGGCACTCCAGAACGCCTGAAGGTGCTCCCCTGCATGTTGGGCCTCTGTATGTGGCCACGCTGTGTAAAAGTCTCACACATGTGGTATCGCCATACTTGGGAGTAATAGCAGAATGTGTTTTTGGGTGTAATTTGTGGTATGCATATGCGCTGTGTGAGAAATAACCTGCAAATATGACAATTTTGTGAAAAAAAAAAAAGGAAAAAAAAAAAAAAACTTGATTTTGCAAAGAATTGTAGGAAAAAATGACAACTTCAAAAAACTCACCATGGATCTTTCTAAATACCTTGGAATGTCTTCTTTCCAAAAAGGGGTCATTTGGGGGGTATTTGTACTTTTCTGGCATGTTAGGGTCTCAAGAAATTAGATAGGCTGTCAGTACTTCAGGTGTGATCAATTTTCAGATATTGGCACCATAGCTTTTGAACTCTATAACTTTCACAAAGACCAAATAATATCCACCGATTTGGGTTATTTTTACCAAAGATATGTAGCGGTATAAATTTTGGCCAAAATATATGAAGAAAAATTACTAATTTGCAAAATTTTATAACAGAAATTAAGAAAAGTGCATTTTTTTACAGATTTTTCGGTCTTTTGCTTTTATAGCGCAAAAAATAAAGAACCCAGCGGTGATTAAATACCACCAAAAGAAAGTTCTATTTGTGTGAAAAAAAGGACAAAAATTTCATATAGATACAGTGTTGCATGACTGAGTAATTGTCATTCAAAATGTGAGAGCACCAAAAGCTGAAAATTGGTCTGGTTATTAAGGGGGTTTAAGTGCCCAGTGGTCAAGTGGTTAAAGGCTAATTTGCATGGTATTGTCCTAAAAAGGGTTTGGGGACCCGGGTCCTGCCCCAGGGGACATGTATCAATGCAAAAAAAAGTTTTAAAAACACCAGTTTTTTGGGAGCAGTGATTTTAATGATGCTTAAAGTAAAAAAAAAAAAAAAGTGAAATATTCCTTTAAATATCGTACCTGGGGGGTGTCTATAGTATGCCTGTAAAGTGGCGCGTGTTTCCCATGCTTAGAACAGTCCCTGCACAAAATTAAATTTTTAAAGGAATAAAAGTCATTTAAAACTGCTTGCGGCTTTAATGTAATGTCGGGTCCTGGCAATATGGATGAAAATCAGTGAGACAAACAGCATGGGTACCCCCCAGTCCATTACCAGGCCCTTTGCGTCTTGTATGGATATTAAGGGGAACCCCGCACCCAAATTAAAAAAGGAAAGGTGTGTGGCCCCCAGGCCCTATATACTCTGAACAGCAGTATACAGGCGGTGCAAACAAGACAGGGACTGTAGGTTTGTTGTCAAGTAGAATCTGTTTGTAATTTTGAACTGGTACATTTTTAACGTGTTTAGCTCCAGTCAAAAAATCTATTTTAAGCTTTTTGGAAAACATAGGGAAGGGTTATCACCCCTGTGACATTTGTTTTGCTGTCTGTGCTCCTCTTCAAAAGATTTCACCTCACTTTTTGTCCCAATGACAAATGTTTTTTGAAAATTTGGGGTTTTTAGTGAAACAAGGTTTGGTGATAAAGCATCAGTGTAAAGGAGAAAAGTTTTTCCCATATTAACTCTGACAGGAGAGAATTTCCCTTCCTAGGGGTAGATTTCATCTCACTTCCTGTTGTCTCCTTCTGTTTGCAAGTAGGAGTCGTTTGTAAGTTGGATGTTTGAAAGTAGGGGCCTGCCCTATATACTCAGCAGAAATTTGTGCCTTAGGTGTTGTTGTGGCCACAACACTGTAAGCTCTCACAGGCCCCTGCTGTGAAATATTAGATCAAGAATTGTAATTGCATGCCCCTGTTGAACAGGGGCAGAAAAATTGGGCCTTTGGTGGTGGTGGTGGTGGTGGTGCTGGTGCCACAACACTGTAAGTCCTCACAGTTACTCTTGGTGGGCGCAGAAACGGGCCCAGCTGTGAAATATTAGATCAATAATTCTAATTACATGTCCCTGCTGAACAGGGGCTGAAAAATTGGGCCTTAGGCACTGGTGTCACAACACTGCAACCCCTCACAGATACTCTAGTTGGAGCGCAGGAACTAGCCCTGCTGCAAAGAATTGCATCAAAAATTGTAATTACACGCCCCTATTGAACAGGGGCTGAAAAATTGGGCCTTAGGCACTGGTGCTGGTGCCACAACACTGCAACCCCTCACAGATACTCTAGTTGGAGCACAGGAACTAGCCCTGCTGCAAAGAATTGCATCAAAAATTGTAATTACACGCCCCTGTTAAACAGGGGCTGAAAAAGTGGGCCTTAGGTACTGGTGCTGGTGCCACAACACTGCAACCCCTCACAGATACTCTAGTTTGAGTGCAGGAACTAGCCCTGCTGCAAAGAATTGCATCAAAAATTGTAATTGCACGCCCCTGTTAAACAGGGGCTGAAAAATTGGGCCTTAGGCACTGGTGGCGGCGCCCAGAACCAAAAATGTTCTTAGAAGCTATCAGCATGATCATTGAGGAGGAAGAGGATAATTACTCAGCATAACAGGATAGTCACTCAGCATAAGCATAGGCAGTCTTTGAAGGGATCTAACATTTAAAAAAAAATTATTCGGTTACATCAGCATCAGGTGCTTGATAGCTGGTGGTGATCCAAGACTGATTCATTTTTATGAAGGTCAGTCGATCGACCGAGTCGGTGGACAGACGCACCCTGTAATCGGTTACAAAGCCTCCAGCAGCACTGAATGTGCGTTCCGAAAGAACGCTGGATGCAGGACAGGCCAGTAGCTCAATTGCATACTGTGCAAGCTCTGGCCAGTGATCCATCCTCAAGACCCAGTAACCCAGAGGATTTTCGGTGGGAAAGGTGTCCAAGTCAGATCTTGCCCCTAGGTATTCCTGTACCATGTAAAACAGACGCTGGCGATGGTTGCTGGAACCGATCATACCTTGGGGCTGCGGACTAAAAAATTGTCTGAACGCATCGGTCAGACGGCCACCTTCTCCACCGCTCCTTCTTTGACTGACCAAAGCCTCAGCAACACGTTGTCCAGAAACAGGAGTTTGTAACCTCCCAGTCTCTGGGAACGCGTTGCACAGACCTTTCTGCAAGGCCTCCCGAAGATGTTTCATCCTCCGCTCCCTCTGCGACGGCAAGATAAGGTCCGCAACCTTACCCTTGTAACGTGGATCAAGGAGGGTTGCCAGCCAGTATTGTTCCTTTTCCTTGATACCACGAATACGAGGATCCTTCCGCAGGCTTTGCAGGATCAGGGAGGCCATGCAGCGTAGGTTTGCTGAGGCATTCGGTCCGGAGTCCTCCGGGTCACTAAGGACGACATGATCCGCAGCCACCTCCTCCCAGCCACGTACAAGTCCATGTGTTTCTTGGGACTGTGAATGATCCCTTAAAGACTGCTGCTGATGCTGAGTGCCAGGCTCCACCTCCATACTGACACAATCCTCCTCCTCTTCCTGTGTGATCGTCGGGCACGCAGGAACACTGTCTGGATAAAGGGGGCCTTGAGAGCTAAGGAAGTCCTCCTCTTCCCGCCTCTGTTCTGCCTCAAGTGCCCTGTCCATTATTCCATGCAGCGTGTGCTCCAACAGGTGGGCAAGGGGGACAGTGTCACTGATGCATGCACTGTCACTGCTCACCATCCTCGTGGCCTCCTCAAATGGTGACAAGACAGTGCAAAAAAAAACAGGGTCCCCTGACCCTGTCCTGGTGCCATAGTCGCATAGGTACTCATTGATGGCCCTCTGCTGCGTGTGCAGCCTCTGCAGCATGGCCAACGTTGAGTTCCACCTGATGGGCATGTCACAGATTATGCTGTTCCTGGCCTGCCTCAGGACATCCTGTAAGCCCGGGTACCTGCCAAAGAACCGCTGCACCACCAAGTTAAGGACGTGAGCCAAACAGGGCACATGGGTCAGTTGTCCCTGTCGGAGGGCGGAGAGGAGGTTGGTGCCATTGTCGCAAACCACCATACCTGCCTTAAGCTGGTGTGGCGTCAACCACCTCTGAACCTGCCCCTGCAGAGCTGACAGAATCTCTGCCCCAGTGTGGCTCCTGTCCCCCAAGCACACCAGCTCAAGCACTGCATGGCATCTTTTTGCCTGCGTGCTTGCGTAGCCCTTCGAACGCCTATGGAGCACCGCTGGTTCCGAGGACAAATCAGCACAGGAAGAGGCCATGGAGGAAGAAGAAGAGGAGGGGGTGGAGGAGAGAGGTGTGGCAGAATCACCACTAGTAGAATTTTGGAGGCGTGGTGGCGGAACAACCTCCAACACTACTGCACCTTGTCCTGCATCCTTCCCAGCTGCCAGAAGAGTCACCCAATGCGCCGTGAAACTTAGGTAACGTCCCTGTCCATGACTGCTGGACCATGAGTCAGCGTTAATATGCACCTTACCGCTGACCGCCCTGTCCAGCGAGGCCAAAACATTGCCTTCCACATGCCGGTAGAGAGCCGGAATCGCCTTCGTGAGAAAAAGTGGCGTTTGGGAACCTGCCACTGAGGAACCGAACATTCCACAAACTCACGGAAGGGGGCAGAGTCTACAAACTGAAAAGGTAGCAGTTGAAGTGCTAGCAATTTTGCCAAGCTAGCATTCAACCGCTGGGCATTTTTGCGGTACAGCAGCTGGGGCAGGGAAATTTGCCTGGTACAATCTGACGTCGGTGTACCGATAGCAGATTGCCCGCAAGTACTTGGCTGTGACACATCTAATTCTACACCTTCATTCCTCTCAGTGCAGGTCTCAGAGAGGACTGAAGGTATAGTGGGGTTGGAGATCCCAGCTGATGAGGAGTAAGGAGAGGTCCTCTTTGTTTTTTGGTGTGGGTCTTTTAGGTATGCTTGCCAACGAACTGCATGGCAGGTCAACATATGTCTGGTCAAGCATGTGGTGCCCAAGCGGGAGATGTTTTGGCCACGCAAGATACGCTTGAGACATATGTTGCAAAAAGCAGCGGTGCCACCTGATGCACTCGTCTCAAAAAAGGCCCACACCAAAGAACTTTTGGAATAAGGTGCAGAAACAGCAGCGCCCTGCACATGTGGAGCTCTGAGGTGTGATGCAGTCAGTGTGCTGCCCTTAGACTGGCCCCTGGTGGGCATCCTGCCTCATTGGTGATGTGCCTCCTCCTCTCTCCTATTAGGCACCCACGTTGAGTCAGTGACCTCATCATCCCCTCCCTCCTCATCCCCAGCAAACCTGGCAGTATGCTGCAGCAGGGGGAAGATGACTGCCAGATTGCTGTCCTTCTTGGGCACCCCCTCTGTCCGTGCTCATGTTACTGGCTTCATCTAGCTCAGTATCATCATCAGAGCCTTCTAAACTCTGGGCATCCTCCTGGAGCATGTACCCAACACTGTGGTCAAACAGTTTGAGGGACTCCTCAGGAGGACATGGTGGGGCTAGGGAAGGAGTCACTGATGCCATTGAGCCGAGGGAAGAGGCCACGTTGGCAGCTGCTTTGCCAGACAAAAGACCCTGAGCATGGGTGAGAGAGGATGAGGAGGATGAGGACGGCTTGGTCATCCACTCGACCAAGTCTTCCGCATGTTGCCGCTCAATGCGGCCAGCTGCCAAAAAAAAGGCCAAGTGTGTCCCACGGCCACGTGCTAATGAGGATGCACCGTGTCCACGACCAGCACTGTTGCCTCTAGACACAGAGCCTGCTTGCCCTCTTTTATTGGCTTGTGACTGTCTGCCTCTCCTTGTTGGCCTTCCAGACATACTAATGGCCTGCAGTGAGATGTAGCTGCACTAAGCTGGGATATATATATATATATATATATATATATATATATATATATATATATATACTGATACTGCAGCTAGCAAAAGCAACTGCCTGCCTGTAGTAGTATTAGTATGAGAACACCACCAATCTTCTACAGGTAGCTTTAGCTGAACACTGTGCAGAGGTTGCACTACACTAAAGTGTAAATAATGTTGCTGCCTGCGGTAGTGATAGGATCAGGAAAACACCACCAACCTTCTACAGGTAGCTTTAACTGAACACTGTGCACAGGTCGCACTACATTAACTTGTAGCTTTAGCTGAACACTGTGCAGAGGTCGCACTACACTAACTTGTAGCTTTAGCTGAACACTGTGCAGAGGTCGCACTACACTAACATGTAGCTTTAGCTGAACACTGTGCAGAGGTCGCACTACACTAACGTGTAAATAATGTAGCTGCCTGCGGTAGTGATAGGATCAGGAAAACACCACCAACCTTCTACAGGTAGCTTTAGCTGAACACTGTGCAGAGGTCGCACTACACTAACTTGTAGCTTTAGCTGAACACTGTGCAGAGATCGCACTACACTAACTTGTAGCTTTAGCTGAACACTGTGCAGAGGTCGCACTACACTAACTTGTAGCTTTAGCTGAACACTGTGCATAGGTCGCACTACACTAACTTGTAGCTTTAGCTGAACACTGTGCAGAGGTCGCGCTACACTAACTTGTAGCTTTAGCTGAACACTGTGCAGAGGTCGCACTACACTAACTTGTAGCTTTAGCTGAACACTGTGCAGAGGTCGCACTACACTAACTTGTAGCTTTAGCTGAACACTGTGCAGAGTCGCACTACACTAATGTGTAAATAATGTAGCTGCCTGCGGTAGTGATAGGATCAGGAAAACACCACCAACCTTCTACAGGTAGCTTTAGCTGAACACTGTGCAGAGGTCACACTACACTAACGTGTAAATAATGTAGCTGCCTGCGGTAGTGATAGGATCAGGAAAACAACACCAACCTTCTACAGGTAGCTTTAGCTGAACACTGTGCAGAGCTCGCACTACACTAACTTTTAGCTTTAGCTGAACACTGTGCAGAGATCGCACTACACTAACTTGTAGCTTTAGCTGAACACTATGCAGAAGTCGCACTAAACTAACATGTAGCTTTAGCTGAACACTGTGCAGAGGTCGCACTACACTAACTTGTAGCTTTAGCTTAACACTGTGCAGAGGTCGCACTACACTAACTTGTAGCTTTAACTGAACACTGTGCAGAGGTCTCACTACACTAACTTGTAGCTTTAGCTGAACACTGTGCAGAGGTCGCACTACACTAAAAAATAATGTAGCTGCCTGCGGTAGTGATAGGATCAGAAAAACACCACCCATCTTCTACAGGTAGCTTTAGCTGAACACTGTGCAGAGGTCTCACTACACTAACTGTAAATACTGTAGCTAATAGGACTAATAGGATCATAAGAACACCATCAATTTTCTTCAAATACTGTAACAACACCTGCCTGCCTGTCAGTAGGAAGATAATAACAGGAACGGATCTAGCTAAACTGAATACAGTGTATATAAATATAAATATATATATATATATATATATACACACAACACCTGGGATGCATATATATACACACAATACACTGTAAGTGCAGCTAACTGACTGATTGTCCTGCCTAATCTATCTAACTTAAATCAAATGACACTGTCTCTCTACGCCGGAACACACACTACACAGGGCTGCCGTGCAGGCGGCCTTATATAGTGTGGGGCGTGTACTAAACCCCCTGAGCCATAATTGGCCAAAGCCACCCTGGCTTTGGCCAATTACAGCTCTCTGTACAGACGGTGCTGTGATTGGCCAAGCATGCGGGTCATAGTGCATGCTTGGCCAATCATCAGCCAGCAATGCACCGCGATGCCGCAGTGAATTATGGGCTGTGACGCACCACTCGAATTCGGCGCAAACGGCCCATATCGCTCGCAATTCGGCGAACGGTCGACAGACGATGTTCGTGTCGAACATGGGTTCGACTCGAACACGAAGCTCATCCCTTTATCTGAGTGAAGGAGAGAAACCAAGGGAGAAGAGAAACACTGGAATACTAGTTAGTATCAGTGTGCAAAGATGTATTTGCTTTGGAAGAATAAATCACCTATAACGTTGGGTGTCCTGCATGTGTGGATGTTGCTGCATAATGTAAAACAATTTTTGTTTTTGTTTTTTACATTTTAATTATCCATAATTCTAAAGGGTGCCTTGACTGAAAAAAGGTTGGGAAACATTGGTCTAATGTTTCATTTATAATGCTTGAAAAAAACTAAACAAACACATGCCATTCAAATACATTTTTATCATGCGTGTAATTGTGGAAGTTTAATAGATTTCCCTTTAAATAGTTTCTCAACATAAACCTCCTTTTTGCTGAAATACATTGAAGCTTCAGGAATGATAGCATGTTCAATTATTCACAGCATTAAGTCAGCAGCTATGGCAGGAATCCCAAGAGTAATGACTGCTAAGAGTCACAACCAGTGACCTCATTTTGAAGCTTCCCTTCCTAACACGGGAAACACACTTATTATCTTAGCTCCACTTGTTTAAATTCATCA
The DNA here is from genome assembly GCA_037952925.1 of Lithobates clamitans. Classification (NCBI taxonomy): domain Eukaryota; kingdom Metazoa; phylum Chordata; class Amphibia; order Anura; family Ranidae; genus Lithobates; species Lithobates clamitans. The sequence continues at coordinate 1,150,123 of JBBGZY010000286.1, forward strand.
GGCAAGTGCTGTGCGTGTAGCTAGGCTGCAATAAATAAACCAGAAAAGAGATGTAGGCAGTGCACCTTTTTGTTCAAATCTATAGGGAGCTGCTATTATGACTTCAGGATTAATAACAGACGGTAAAGACTGGATCACATATCATAAGTCTGCTGCCTTTCATTTAATAGTTACTCTACAGATATTCTGTTGTCAGACCATAGATACAAGGGGATATATGTCCTTACAGGGGCTGAAAATAAGACACATTAGTCATTTTTTATTGCTTAAAGTAGAACTAGGGTAAAACTATTAAATCACATATATAATGTAGGCTGCTATATCAGTAGGAAAGGTTTCTTTTTTTTGGAACATGTAAATACCTGGTAATCCTGCCAGTAAAACTACTGGATAGAGGGACAACATCCTTCTGCGGAACTTTCACCATGGCTGTTGTAGCTACCTAGATTTTGGCATTGTCGACAACCCTACACTTTTTGAATGCAAAGAGATTTATTGTCTCTTAACCACATGCCGACCAGGCCATAGCCGAAAGACGGCTACAGCGCGGTCGGCTTATTCTGGGTGGGCGTCCATGGATGTCCTCCCAGAATCCTGCTCTCGCGTGCCCCCTGGGGTGCACACCCGAGAACATCCCTGACCGCCGGGTCCAGAGGACCCGGCGCATCACGGATCACGGTAAACGGCCGCTGATTGACGCTCTGTCAAATGACGGAGCGATCACATGTAAACAAACCAGTGTCATGTCATGACGCCGGTTCCTCCCTCCCCTCTGTGTACCGATCGGTACAGAGGGGGAGGGCGTGGATGGCAGCAGCGCTGTGGGCTGGATGTGTAGTGCCTACAGCGCTGCTCAGTGACAAATACAGTCTCATCCATGAATCCATCCATCCATGCTCAGCCATCCCTCCATACTGCCCTGCAATACCCAGCACTACCCCGCAATACTCTGAAATACCCCACAATACTCTGCAATACCCTGCAATACTCTGCACTACCCCGCAATACTCTGCAATACCCTGCAATACTCTGCTCTACCATGCAATACCCCGCAATACTCTGCAATACCCCACAATACGCTGCACTACTCTGCACTACTCCGCAACACCCCGCAATACTCAGCAAAACCCTGCAATACACCGCAATACTCTGCAATACTCCGCACTACCCTGCAATACTCTGCACTACTCTGCACTACTCCACAATACCCAGCCATACCCAGTCATACTCTGCAATACCCAGCCATACTCTGCAATACCCAGCCATACCCAGTCATACTCGGCGATACCCTGCAATACCCAGCCATACTCAGCCATGCGCAGCCATACCCAGCCATGCGCAGCCATACTCGGCCATACCCAGCCATACTTGGTTTTACTCTCCCATACTATGCTGTACTCGGCCTCTGTATGTGGCCAGGCTGTGGAAGTCTTACACATGTGGTATCGCCGTACTCAGGAGGAGTAGAAGAATCTATTTTGGGGTGTCATTTTTGGCATGTACATGCTATGTGTTAGAAATATTGTATAAATGGACAACTTTGTGTTAAAAAAAAATGTGTTTTAACCACTTCCCACCCGCCGTCATATGACGTCCTTGACTTTGTGCGGGGATATCTGAATGATGCCTGCAGCTACAGGCATCATTCAGATATCAGCTTTTTTAGCTGGCGATTCCCTACACCATAAGAACAATCATAGCGGCTGGTCCACTGTTTGATCGTTCTTATGGGAGGCGAGAGGGGACTCCCCCCCTTCCCGCCGCCCTCCGGTGCTTCTACCAACTCACCGCTACGATCAAAGTCAGGATCGTTTTTTTAATTTTTTTTATTTCAGGCTTTCCAGCCTAGAGGTGAGATGTGGGGTCTTATTGACCCCATATCTCACTGTAAAGAGGACCTGTCATGCCATATTCCTATTACAAGGGATGTTTACATTCCTTGTAATAGGAATAAAAGTATTATTTTTTTGGAAAAAAAGTGTCAAACTAAAATAAATAAAGTAAAATGAACAATAAAAAGAAAAATTTTTTTTTTAAAGCGCCCCTGTCTGTGTGCTCGCATGCAGAAGCGAATGCACACGTAAGTCCCGCCCACATATGAAAACGGTGTTCAAACCACACATGTGAGGTATCGGTGCGAACGTTAGAGTGAGAGCAATAGTTTTGGCCCTTCTCAGATGAAGAAGATAAGCATTACAATATCAGTGCACAGTACTACTGCTTCTAATTCAGTTTTTATAGCATTAATGAAATCTATAGACCAAAATAAGCTTTTATCTATTTGCAAATATTCTAAAACTGTCTAATGTACAATACTGCATTAGCATCACTGCAGAATCTAACAGTGAAAAAATAAAACAGGTGCTCACCAGTGATCAAAAGTAGTCTGTCTCTTGGAGTGATTTGTTGCTGCACTGTTGTCAACTGGGTGTGAAGAACTACGGGTTGACACGCTATTTTCATGAAAATTTCCCTCTGGACGAGGTGATGGAACTGTGATGAAGAAAATGGTAACACATCAGAAGTACAATAAATGAAAAAAAAATAGTTGTGAGAAAATAAAAAAATAAACTTACAGTCCAAATAATGCTCTTCAATATTTCTTATACTTGCTAGCTAGCAATATTGTATGAGGTTATGGCAATTTCCACACTATCCACAGCAAGAGCATTAAATAGAAGATATTTACATCTCATCCCATTCATTGCAAATCCACAAAAAGTCTGTTCTTCTATCTGAGAACCCTGAACAGTATTAGTACAACTACTAACTTCTGGATTACTGGCTCTGGTCCCTCTTTCACGCTTCACTACAAATCTTATCACTGTGATGGGTGGCCTCTCTAATAGTGACATGCGGGAGGTAGGAGGGGTTGGTCAAAGCCAGTGAAAGGAAAGCCAGCCACTGTTTGCAGTAGAAAAGTATATGATATAATTCAGAATCCAGGGATGTTAGACAGAAGAACAGATCTGGTGTACTGGCACCTGGAGATCCCTACACCACAATTTAGGTATTCTTTTCCTCAGGTGGGTGGAAGCAAGCATGCCATTTATTCTTCTGTGGTCAACTATAGATCCAATACTCACATGCCCCATACACACGATCGGACATTGATCGGACATTCCGACAACAAAATCCATGGATTTTTTCCGACGGATGTTGGCTCAAACTTGTCTTGCATACACACGGTCGCATAAAGTTGTCGGAAAATCCGATCATTCTGAACGCAGTGACGTAAAAAAACACGTACGTTGGGACTATAAACAGGGCAATAGCCAGTTGCTTTCGTCTCTTAATTTATTCTGAGCATGCGTGGCACTTTGTCCGTCGGATTTGTCTACACATGATCGGAATTTAAAGGATCGGATTTTGTTGTCGGAAAATTTTATAGCAAGCTCTCAAACTTTGTGTGTCAGAAAATCCGATGGAAAAAGTCCGATGGAGCCCACACACGGTCGGATTTTCCGACAACATGCTCCGATCGCACATTTTCAGTTGGAAAATCCGACCGTGTGTACGGGGCATTAGTATAAATAACAGATCCCGCCTAAAACACAGGGCTAATATTCCAACTGGTTTAATCTTGTCAAGCTGCTATGGAGTTGGGATTGGGGAGCATCAAAACAAGCACACCTTTAAAAGTGACCTAGGAAAATTTATAAATGCAAAGTCTGTTACCAGTCTTGATGGGATGTCTAAAAATTATTGGAAGAGCAATCTGAAATGTGATCCACCCTTTTCTCAGAGATCACATAATCAAGCGTGTGGCACTGGAGGATTTGTTCCATGAACGGTGATAATTTTAGTCCTTCTAAAAACTATTACTCTATGGTAGCCATAGATTTCATGTCTTTCACTGCCATGGTTTCTGTATTTGGCCCACCTCAACAAAACTTATAAGGACTACATCGCCTTGAAATTAAAAATATAGAGGAATGATTTATTTCCATTAAAATACAAAGCCTGCTTTCTGACAGATTTATATTGCAGCCACCAGAGCATAGAAAGAGTCTCATTCAAATACATGATAAGATGCAAGATGATTTAGTGAGACAAAGAAGCGGATGAAAATATATAGTGGACAATTTTATTCATTTTGCACATACAGTACTTCTCCAATTTATCAGTGAACTGAATATGCCCGTTATGTTAAGAAGATGATCCACAAAACTTAAAAATAAAATCAAAAATCTATTCAAATGTGTAACCAGCAGTTATTCTCCAGTCACAAAGAATCATTGTCTCCACCTCTACAGTACCGGAGGGAGGACTGCAAGGCCATTAAAAATGTTACATCAAGGGTCATGGTGCTCTTAGTCCCCCTAAGGCACAACATGTTTGACATTATCCTGAATGACAGCATTGTTACCATGAATGTATATTACAGTATTGCTTTTCCATGCATTGCTTTAGAAAATATTAGTGCAGTAATCATAATTTATACAAAGAACAGCTGTTACCTCTGTAGAAGCTTCCAACCCTTCGAGGGACTGTATCACTGTAACTATGGCGGTTTTCTTTGGAGGACACCCCATCATCTGCATGTGTATCATGATAAGGACCTCCCTAATACAAATAAATATACAAATCTATTATTGCTTGTATAATGTTTTAACTGTGATATTTACCAAAAGACAAATTAATCAAGTTCAATGTAACACCTACAGAAAATTCCATATAACGACCAACTCCAGGCAAAACTGGGAAGGTTTACAGTCTCAGCCTGTCACTTTTTTATTACCATCTGTATCAGGAGATTATTGGGGAGATTTTCAACAATGTCTCCAACAATGGCGCAGGTAAAAAAAAACAACAAATTTTTTTGTGGTAAGAGGGAGTATTGGAACTTCAAATACCGCGTACAGACGATCGGACATTCTGACAACAAAACCGTGGATTTTTTTCCGACGGATGTTGGCTCAAACTTGTCTTGCATACACACGGTCACACAAATGTTGTCAGAAATTCCGAACGTCAAGAACGCGGTGACGTAAAACACGTATAACAAGCCAAGAAAAATGAAGTTCAATAGCCAGTGCGGCTCTTCTGCTTGATGCCGAGCATGCATGGACTTTTGTGCATCGGAATTGTGTACACACGCTCAGAATTTCCGACAATAAGTCTTGTTTTCAGAAAATTTGAGAACCAGCTTGCAAACAGTTGTTGTCGGAAATTCCGACAGCAAGCGCCCGATGGAGCATACACACGTTCGTAATTTCCGACAACAAGCTCACATCAAACATTTGTTGTCGGAAATTCCGATCATCTGTAAGCGGCATAAACGTGTTTTTTTTCCTGCCTGTATCTTCCGGTCTCAGTGACAATCATTCCTCTTATTTCTTGTATGGGACCATAGCTTCAGGAAATAAGGGGAAGTTTAACCAATGGGTCACAGACTAAAATATAAACCCACTTTATACAAAACTTAAAAAAAAAAAAATGTGCCTGGTGCAAGGATTTCAGTGCCAATCTTTTTAGGTCATCATTTAACTCACAGTTCATGCTGATTTCACATTTCTTTGAAGAAATATGTAAACTAAAATAAATTTTAGAAATACAACTACTGATCAATTAAAGGTACTCACATGTAAAAAGGTGTGCAGCCTTTATCCCCTTCCCACCGAGCGTACGCAGATGTGCGTACTCGGCTTCCAGGGGTTATACCGGCATCATCCCGGTACTGTTTTTTAGAGCAGGTGATCGGCTTTCCGGGTATAACAAGCGATGCAGCTAAAAGCCGCTCAACTGTTATACCGGAGGAGCGGGAGGGGACGTCCCCCCCTCCCGCCGCCTCCCACCGCTCTTACCTGGCCTCCCGTTCCATCGGGAGACCCTGTGACCAATCGGCCGGCGGCTGGGGACGGACTGGAACGAAGCCGTGAATGGCTTCGTTCCAGCCTCCTAATAGTAAACACGGAAGCGACGTCATGACGTCACTTCCCATTTACTCGGCTGCCAATGGCGCCGGTTTTAAAAAAATATACAGTATTCAAAATCGCCGAAAATGGCGATCTGAATACTTTGAAGTGCAAAGGAGAGAGACCCCGATCCCTCCATAAAGAGTACCTGTCACCATCTATTACTGTCCCAAGGGATGTTTACATGCCTTGTGACACCAATAAAAGTGATCAATTTTTTTTTTTAAACACAGTTTATTAATATAAAAATAAATAAAATAAATAAGAAATTTTTTTTTTAAAAGCGCCCTCGTCGCCGCAAGCTCGCGCAGCAAAGAAAACGCATACGGAAGTCGCTCCCGCATATGTAAACGGTGTTCAAATCACACATGTGAGGTATCGCCGCAATCGTCAGAGCGAGAGCAATAATTCTAGCACTAGACCTCCTCTGTAACTCTAACCTGGTAACTGTAAAAAAAATTGAAATCGTCGTCTATGGAGATTTTTAGGTACCGTAGTTTGTCGCCATTCCACGAGTGCGTGCAATTATAAAGCATGACATGTTTGGTATCTATTTACTCGGCGTAACATCATCTTTCACATTATACAAAAAAATTGTGGTAACTTTACTGTTTGTTTTTTTTTTAATTCATGAAAGTGTCCTTTTTCCCATAAAGTTGTGTTTAAAACACCGCTGCACAAATACCATGTGACATAAAATATTGCAATGATCACCATTTTATTCTCTAGATTCTCTGCTAAAATATATATATATATATATATATATATAATGTTTGGGGGCTCTAAGTAATTTTCTAGCAAAAAATACGGATTTTAACTTGTAAACACCAAATTTCAAAAATAGGCTTAGTCATGAAAGGGTTATTTCCACATGGTATCATTGTACACAGATAAAGATTTACGGTATGTGATGATCAAGTCCATTTCTGATCTGAAAATTTCCCACTGAAATGGAAAATTTAAAGTGGTTGTATACCCTTTTTTTATTTTTACCTACAGGTAAGGCTTATTTTTACCTACAGGTAAGCCATTTTTACTTTCTTTAATGATTCTTTCAATCACTTTTTATTCATTTTGTTTTATGTTTCCATATTTGGTTAACATGTCACTTTAAGAGCGCAAACCATTTTTTATCTATTGCTATTTGTGTGTATTTCACTTTAAGTTGCTACTATAGTTATTAGGTTTGTTTCCAGCGCAGTTTTCTTTTTTATATTTATGCGAAACTCACACTCAGTGGGATATAGCCTTCATGGAGACCTATATTAAACATCATATGGTCCCCCATAGTTTAAGGTGGGAGGTCTGTCCCCAGAGAGGGGAGGCCCAGCTTAAGGAATGGTATAAATACTTTAACAATACAGGTTTCAACTTCCTCAAATTTCTGGTAGAAAAGAAAGCCAATAAATTATTGAGGATAGATAAGGAAATTAAAAACATTAAAGAAAAATTGATCCTCTTAAAAAGTAGTGAGGAATATGGTGAAAGATCAAATTTTTAAAAAAATGTATTGAAAAAGAAGATAGAGAACAAAAAATTAAAAAGAAAAAGAAATATAACAGGGACATGAATGATTATCAGTCTCAAGTGGTGTTTGAGTGGCAGAAGAAATTATTAGCGGAACAAACTACTGGTGTCAATTCTGCCATGGACACCACCCCACAGATCAATAGTCAGTCAGTGGAATGGCAGTCTAGGGTTTCGTCTAATCAGGGTAACCAAATTAATGATCACACTAGATCCCCTTATAGGGGACCTACTGCCCCTAGATTACCCAGAGGGTGGAGACATTTGTCATACCAGTCCCCGCACAGAAGTCATGGGGGCAATAGGGGTAATAACCAGGGAACGGTCCCCCCTCCCTCTGCATATGGTCGTGGCCAACAGAATTGGAATCATGGCCCTCCCCAAGCTCAGGGTCAAAGTTGCGTTCAGGGTTCACCACCAGCCTGTGGTCGAGGTCATATTAGTGGCCAGTGACAGGGGCCTCCACCTTATCGATCTCCTGCCCAGACCAACCAGCGGGGATATGGCCCCAATCAGACATATGGATACAATGGTGGCCCATACGACCCGGTTGTTCATTATAACGGGGAGTATGATAAAAATGAGTATGAATACAACTTTCCTGTTAGAGGGGGGCAGCGTGTTCAGTCCAAAAATGAAAAGGACATAAAGGGAACTGGGATCTATAATCTCAGTTCCCTGACTGACTCAGAGGTAAGAGTATTGGACAAGGGTCTGAAGTTTGCTCCGCCTAAAAGTTTGAGCAAATTTCAAACCTACATGGATGTCCACAAATTAAACATCCAAAGGTATTTGATTTCTAATCCTATGAAAGATAATAGGGCAACCTCTATTTAATATCAACATTCCAGTCTCTCTAATTCATCACTGTTCAACCCACCGGGTGGCCCTTGCTCCCTCATTGAGGGTTTTCAGTGATGTGGTGCTGAGAGATTTGGACAATATGAAGTTGAAACATGTTAAGATGAAAAGGGATTTAGAGAGAGGCATTGAGTCACTATGTGCTAACAAGGAGCTGGTTATACGACCAGCTAACAAGGGTGGAAGAATTATTATCCTTGATCAAAAAGATTACATGAAAGAAATGAGTAGGATAGTAGGGGATGTGGATACCTATACCCCTTTGCCCTCCAATCCGGGCAGGAGATATAAAGAGGAACTTGAGAGTTTTGTTCAGAAAGGTTTCAATTAAAACATTTTAAATAAAAAGTAGAGGGCATTCTTGGTTTCCTATGGCACCAAGGGTACCTATTATATACTATCTACCAAAGATCCATAAAAGTCTTACTTGCCCCCCGGGTCACCCAATAGTTAACGGTATTGACTCCGTTACATCCTGGGTGGGCACGTACATAGACTTCTTTTTACAACCTTTGGTACGCACCATGCCCTCATACGTTAAGGATGCACATCATGTTATCAATCTCTTATCAAGATTAAAAACGCGTGAAGGGATGTGGCTGGTGACAGCAGATGTCACCTCACTGTACACGATCATCCCTCATGAATTGGGCTTGGGTGCTGTTAAAAATTTTTTGGCTCGGGACTCTAGTCTCTTGAGAGAACAGGTCAGCTTCATTATGGAACTTCTTGAGTTTGCTGCTACCCATAATTTTTGCTGGTTTAAAGGTCAATATTTTCGCCAGAATAGGGGTGTCGGTATGGGGGCTAAATATGCCCCAAGCCTGACAAATTTATTCATGGCTCAGTGGTAGGAGGATGTCGTCTATGCTCATGGGAGACCAGAGGTGGTCCTATGGGCACGTTACATAGACGATATCCTCGTTCTATGGGATGGAATTGAGGCTGCCCTGTGTGAATTTATGGACTCACTCAACATAAATAATAGTTGGATACACCTCTCATATGAGGCAAACTGTAGGGAGATTAACTTTTTGGATCTTAAAATTTCTGTCAAGGGTGATTCGTTTATCACCTCTAAATTTTTTAAATCTACCGACAGAAATTCTTACATTCCGGTGGATAGTTACCACCATGCCTCCTGGCTCAGGTCAGTGCCTAAGAACCAGTATTTGAGGCTGAAGCGTAATTGCACTGAACCTGATGAATTTTTGCTGCAAGCTAAGACCCTCACACAGAGATTTTTGGACAAGAAGGCTTTGTCCGACACTCTCAATCAGGTTATGTTGTTAAACAGGGCAGATTTATTGAAAGAAAGATCTTCTGAACAGTGTATGGACAATGTTTTCAAAACTCCATTTATCACAAGTTTTTCAAACCAACATCAGAATGTCAGACATATTAATAAACATTGGCATATTCTAGGCAACAACAGAATATTGAATACCATTTTGCCAGTCAAACCTCTGGTGGTCTTTAGGGGTGCTCCCTCCTTGATGGATAAATTGGCTCCCAATGTCCTTAACCCCCCTAACAATAAACCTCATTTTTTTAGAGAACTCACTGGCTATTACCAATGCAGAAAATGCCAAGTGTGTTCTCTTAATGGATGTAGAGCTAGGAGAACGATAAGTTTTGTTTCTAGCTACACGTCCAAGGAACACAAGATAGAGCCCTTCAGGGGGTAGTATACTTACCGCAGTGTCCTTGTGGACTGCAGTATGTGGGCAGGATGAAACGCCCCCTTCAAGTTCACTTAAATGAGCACATCAACAATATTAGGAAGGGGTTTACCAAACATTCTGTATCTAAGCACTATTTAACTGCCCATAATAGGGACCCCTTCAAGACTATTTTTTTAGGAATAGATAAATTCAGTCCCCACTGGAGGGGAAGCTCCCTTTTAAGGAGTATCTCTAAACTCGAGATGGCGTGGGTACATAAATTAAAGACCTATGTCCCCTATGGTTTAAATGTAGATGTGAATGTCAACGCTTTTATATATAACTCTTGATTAACATCTAATTTGCATTATGACCATATACTTTGAATTGTGTTTGTTGGACTGATTGTTGCTATGGTTACTTATGATGTAAACTTGTATTGAATCTTTTATCCCTTGTTCACCTCATTGGTTCGTATGGTTCATATGGATATTACCATCGGGGTTGAACTGTGACATGCCCGTCAACGTGTTCACATACATCCATACATGAGTTTTTTCAGTGTAGCAGATGGTTTTTCAGTCCCTGTTTTCATCATATATATTGCTCTGATATAAGGGTAAAATATTTGTTTATGGTGAGTTGTTATTAGGTTTAGGTTAGGTTAGTTTTGTTTCTTTTTCTACCCTTGTGCCTACATTTTTTAATATAGTACATAAAGTTTTTTAAGCATTCGTTTTTATGAGTACTCACCGTGGAGACTTTCAATTGGTTTTGATGTTATCGGCCAATTTGTCCACAGTGGTTACAATGTCCCGCCCCCTAGGGGGGTTTAACACCGTGAATGTGAGGTGACATATGATATACGTAGATATAGTACATCAAGTTTTTAAGCATTATTTGTTAGGAGTACTTATCGTGGAGATTTTCTATCGATTTCGAAAATTTCGTAAATGTTAATATGCCAATTAACTGATGGATTGTGAATGTTTTTAGTCATTTCTATAAAGCAATAAGAGCTGGGAAAATTCTTATGTGGGATTGAAGGTGGGAAATCTGGTTTGTGCTGGAAAATATTTCTTGTTTATATTCCCTTCTGATAGGCAACTACTTGTTATCTAATGCCGTGTACACACGAGCGGAATGTCCGACAGAAAAAGCCTGATGAGCTTTTCATCGTATATTCTGATCGTGTGTATGCCCCATCTGACTTTTTAATGTCGAAAATTCTGAAGGACCTGGAAAGAGAACATGTTCTAAATTTTTCCGAAGGAACCAATTCCTATCGGGAAAACCACTCGTCTGTATGCTGTTTTGACGTACCAAAAACTATGCATGCTCTGAAGCAAGTACGAGATGGAAGCTATTGGCTACTGGCTATTGAACTTCCGTTTTCTAGTCCCGTCGTACGTGTTGTACGTCACCGCGCTCTGGACGGAATTTGGTGTGACCGTGTGTATGCAAGACAACTTAAGCGGATTTCGGTCGGAATTTCGTCGGAAAAACCTTCAGAGTTTATTCCGACGGGAAAACCGGTCATGTGTACAGGGCATTAGTGTTCTTAAAAGCTGTGAAATACAAATTTTAATATTTTTTTGTCCTTTACTGAGGAACTGATAAAAAAAATAAAAAGACTACAAATATGCAGGCTCTTTAATGCAGAAGAGACATGCAATATCTCCTGCAGTAAAATAAACTCTCTTCCCTGTTCGCAATCCTCTTCAGAATGTACACAGAGCTGTGCAGCTCTGTTTACATTTTCGGTGCCAGTGTGCCGGGATGAATGACTCCTGAGCATGAGTTAAGTCTAACGAGGTGCGTGCCACCTTGTGGACTTATCTCTTTAATTTTCATCCAACAGTTTTATGGAACTTCAGAAACACAGCTATCGCTACACTGCTGGAGCTCTGACAGGAAAGACATTATCTTCTCACATACAGCATCTCTGCCTGCCCCTTCCCTCTGGAACTGAGACCAGAAGGTCCAGCATTGGAGGTATTATGATATCTATACTGCCAGCGCCCCGTAATAGTATTAATTGTAAATTCAAGAGATAAGTTCACAAGGTGGCATGCACCTTGTTGGACTTAGCGCGTAATAATCCAGAACATTTTCCCAAGTGAATGAATTTGTGGATGTTACGGACTTGGGGTTGCAGGAGGAGAACCATTGCCTGGAGAACTCTGTGTTTTACTGTGTTTCCAAGTTATCCAGAAGGAGCTGGTCACCAATTGACTTTTGGCTTCCTATGTATAACGTATTCCTATGGGGGTGGCGGACTGTCTGGGGTGGCCATTTTCTGTGATAATGTGATTAGCTCTACTGTCTGAGGTGGTCATTATCTGTGATAATGAAAATAGCTCTTGTCCTGACTCTAGTCCCATTTACTTCAGAGAGTTTTTATGTTCCCATCTACTTTTGCATGTGTAAGCATCTTCTGTTGAATTCCCCATAATGTAAAATAAATGTAAAAAATCTAGCAGGGACAGTGGGAACACTCCTATTCACAGTAGGTGTGCAGATTCAGGAACTCAAATGCAGAGATCTCATGAAGGATATGAGATATTTTGAGGTAGTCTAACATGAAACTGTACTTTACCCAGAGCAACAGGACTACCTAATTGCTCACCTACCTACTGCTTATATGCATCTTCCATTCACTTCACCACTGCTCTGTTCTGCTGCTTCAGCAACATGGGAATTCAGGAATATCAAATTCTCTCCTTTTCCTCCCATGACACAGCAGCCAATGGCCAGGTCCAAGCACTATCATGTGGGAAGAGAGTTATTAGGCTGGCCATAGATTGAGCACATTTCTTTTCCTGAAACCATGGGTTGCAGGAAAGAAATTTGCATGATTCCCCTGTCAACACTGCCTTCTCCAGCCGGGAGAGCAATTGTCTTCTCCCGCCGGGAGAAGACAGTGATTATTGCTAGTGGCTAAAGCAGCTGCTTGCAAAAATCGCAAGTGAACTTGGCAGGCTGGTTGTACACAGGTTGACTGATCAACTTGGTACATTCAGCCTGCCCATTAATGGTTTGAATCTCAGCCGGTTCCTGCTGTTTCCAGCTCCTACTAGTCTGACTTGATCCTCATATAGGATATTTTCTCTTCACTCTGAAATGCAATGAGAGTGGTAGTAGTAGGGGGTCAAAGGATTACTATACTGTAAACAATGAATAGCTGGGAGGGCAGTTAATGAAATGTGTTTTACCCTGCTGAGCAGTTTTTGGTGGACTGAGGCTTTACCTCTGATTTATAAAGCCTGATGGGTTTCATATATTTTAGCAATAAACAGACAATTGTTTAGTTCAAGGATAATCTGTCATTATAGCAAGATACGTTCTGCACCCTTTAAGAATCATGGTAAATTAAACAGAAAAACTGCAGGGTAACAGATAACATATATACTCGAGTATAAGCCGACCCAAATATAGGCACCTAATTTAACCACAAAAAACTGGGGAAACTTATTGACTCAAGTATAAACCTAGGGTGGTAAATGTCACAGCTACTGTAAGTGAAAAAGAGGGTCAACAATGCCCATCTGCAGCCTCACTGTGCCCATTTGCAGCCTCATTGTGCCATCTGCATGCCCCACTGTGCCATCTCCAGGCCTCACTGTGCCATCTCCATGCCTCACAGTGTCATCTGCAGCCACATGTACCTGATCTCCTGAAAACCGGCGCTGTGACATGCAGTCTAGTCGGCGGCCGAGCAGTGTAACAAAGCCCCACCTCCTCCTCGTCCGTGACGAAACACTGATTTAGTTTCCCAGCAGTGAGTCAGTGTTCCGCCTAGAACAAGGATGAGGAGAAAGCGGGGCTTTGTTACACTGCACGGCCACCGACTAGACTGCATGTCACAGCGTCGGGAGAGCAGGCGCATGAGGCTGCAGATGGGCACAGTGACTCTAATATAAGCCGAGGGGGCTTTTTCAGCACAAAAAAATGTGCTGAAAAACTCAGCTTATACTCAAGTATATACGGTACATTTGTTTGACCGGTAAGTACTAAATGGTTGTCTGAACTTACAAATGACCAGTAGTAGCAGAAGCAAAGTAAACAAATTACATGCTCTTGTAGGTTTTGAAGGGCCAAAAAAATGCTAAAATGACCACGTGATACCAAGGTTGTTTGAAAGGACTGTTTCACCACAGACACTGCTAACTTCTATTGATTACAGTTGTAGGTGCAATTAATTCCTTCACAATTCAGTTTACAGAAATCATCTCTTTCTTACTGTTCTGGTAATAGCTGATTCTATAGCTACATAAAACTAAGACATGCAAACGAAACAGCAAGGAAGAGAACTCTGTGCACCGTGGAAATCAGGATTATACAAAAATATGCAATGCCAGGAGACATCTTATGCCCCGTACACACGAGTGGAATTTCTGTTGGAAAAATCTTGGATGGTTTTTTCAACGGAATTCCGCTCAAGCTTGGCTTGCATACACACGGTCACACAAAATTTCTCTGAACTTTCAACCGTGATGTACAACACTACGATGAGCCGAGAAATTGAAGCTCAATGCTTCTGAGCAACTTTTTCCGACCGAAGAATAGAGAACCTGCTCTCAATCTTTTGCTGGCTGGAATTCCACCAGTAAAAGTCCCATGGAGCATACACACGGTCGCATTTTCTGACCAAAAGCTCTCATCAGACTTTTGCTGGCAGAATTTCCGCTCGTGTGTACGGGGTATTAGTTGAGAGTGAGACAGCTCTTCTGAACGTCAGTCGTTTTAAAAAAAGCACATGTGCAGACAGTTTACATGTACATGATGAACAATTCTTTTTAAATGGTTAATAAACTTTCACTGCAAGTGTCCAAGTCCAATGAAACTTGGACCAAGACTGGTAAATAAGAATTTTTTTTATCAAAAGCTACTTTTACTCATGGTAATGAATAATGTACAATAATACAGGAGGCACAAAAAAAATGTAGAACTCTTTAATGTCTCCTGCTCCTCAATGTTTCATCAAACTGTATATTATGGTCAAATGTGAGGAATAATCCAGCTACCAAATGGGTTTTCCCTCCTTCAAAGTGGATCAGTCATAAATGAGGGCAATTCAACTGAGCATATGATGAATAAATTTAATTCCCCAAACTTTTGACAGGTCTACTTTGATAGCTAGCCTTCTAAGAAACTTTGTCGACATCAGTGGCACCCAGGAGAAAACCTGATCCCCAAGCAAACCCGATAAAGCTCCAAATATTGAACAACAGATAGTCAAATGTCTAACAAGGTCTAAAAACAGGAAAAAACCTAAAACCCAGAATAGCTTGACTGTGTGTTTTTTTTAAAGATGTGTGGTTAATTCAAACTGTGCACATATGCCTTAATCAAGCCTGAGCACTTCTCTTTTTACAGTATATCACTGGGCAGAATAAAAATAAAAACATATTTCATACATTTCTGGATTTCTGGCAGGTCAACAGGTCTTTTTTCTGTACTTACAGGATTTTTAAAAGGATAACTCATATGGAAATGTGCATATATTGTAGAGATGTACTGAATGTTACTTATTTTTTGCCTAAAACAAGGATAAACTCACTCAAACAATTATTTCTTCATTTGTCCCTCCCCTCCCCCTCTTACACATATGCTAACAATAATTATTAAAATTGTTATACTTACAGTGATGTGAAAAAGCATTTGCCCTGATCTTTTATTTTTTTGCATATTTCTCACACTTAAATGATTCAGATCACCAAACAAATTTTAATATTACGCAAAGATAACCTGAGTAAATCCAAGATGCAGTTTTTAAATTATTATTTCATTTATTAAGGGAAAAAAGCTGTTCAAACCTGCCTGGCTATGTGAAAAAGTAATTGCCCCCTCCCATGCTGAATCATGAATGAACTGTGATTAACCATAATTTTTTGGAAAGCTAAAGCTAAGTTTCACTTGCCACACTCAGACCTGATTACTGCCAGACCTGCTGAATCAAGAAATCACATAAATAGAAGCTGTCTGACAAAGTGAAGCATGCTAAAGCTGGCCATACACCTATAGATTATCTGCATATTTTCTATGGTTAGATGGCAAAAGTGCAACAGATTTCTCCATGTTCGCTAAACTGTGTGGATGGAGGAATCTCCCACTTTTTCCATCTAACCATAGAAAATCTGCAGATAATCTATAGGTGTATGGCCAGCTTAACAGATCACAAAAGGCCACACATCATGCCACAATCTAAAAAAATTCAAGAGCAGATTAGAAATAAAATAATGTACATGCCATTTCTAAGGCTTTGGAACTCCAGTGAACCACGGGGAGAGCCATTATCCACAAATGGAGATAACTTGGAACAGTGGTGAACCTTCCCAGGAGTAGCCGGCCAACAAAAATTACTCCAAGAGCATGACAACGACTCATCCGGGAGGTCCTAAAAGAACCCAGAACAACATCTAAAGAACTGCAGGCCTCACTTGCCTCAGGTAAGGTTCATGATTCAACAATAAGAAAAAGACAGGGCAAAAATGGCATCCATGGGAGAGTTCCAAGGCCAAAGCCACTGCTCACCAAAAAGAACACAAAGGCTCATCTCACATTTACCAAAAGACATCTTGATTATCCCCATGACTTTTACGCAAATATTCTATGGACTGATGAGACAAAAATGTAACTTTTTGGAAGGTGTGCGTCCTGTTACATCTAGCAAAAAAAAAATACAGCATTTCATAACAAGAACATCATACCAACAATCAGATATGGTGGTGGTAGCGTGATGGTCTGGGGCTGCTTTGCAGCTCCAGGACCTGGATGACTTACCATAATTTATGGAACCATGAATTCTGAGCTCTACCAGAAAATCCTAAAGGAGAATGTCCGGCCAGCAGTTTGTGACCTCAAGCTCACGTGCACTTGGGTTATGCAGCAGGAAAATGATCCAAAACACAACAGCAAGTCCATCTCCAAATGCTTCAAACAAAGCAAAATTTAGGTTTTGGAGTGGCCTAGTCAAAGCCAAGACTTAAATCCAATTGAGATACTGTATCATGACCTTACACAGGCTGCTCATGCTGAATTAAAACAATTCTGCAAAGAAGAGTGGGCCAAAATTGCTCCACAGCAATGTGAAAGACTCATTGCCAGTTATCGTAAACGCTTGATTGCAGTTGTTGCCGCCAAGGGTGGCACAACCAGTTATTAGCTTTAGGGGGCAATTACTTTTTCACATAAAGCCAGGCAGGTTTGGACAGCTTTTTTGCCTTAATAAATGAAACCATCATTTAAAAACTGCATTTTGTATTTACTCGGGTTGTCTTTGTGTAATATTTTTTTTTGGATTAACTGAGTCATTTAAGTGTGAGAAATATGCAAAAAAATAAAAAATCAGGAAGGGGCAAATACTTTTTCACATCACTGTAGTTGCTTTTTGTACTTCTGATGTCCAGCCTAGGCTGGACCCTGCTGCTTCGTGGGATTGCCATGTCACAGCTATCCCACGCAGTGTTGCCAACCATCAGTATTTTTACTGGCAGCCAGTAAAAAATGGGCACTTTTCTCCTGCCAGTAACAGGAAAAGGTTGCCAGTAAAAAAATATGGCTGTGATGCTTGGCTCGGAACTGCACATGCGCAGTTCTAATCCGTAGCCAGCCGAGACCATCCAAGTGCCTGCTAAAGTGTGTTCCGGTGGTGCCAGTGGGGGGGGGGGGGGCGTTGTGTTATGTCATGGTGTTATGATGTTATGTCATGGTGCAAGGGAGCCAAGCTAAGCGCCTGGAGCCTCGTGTGCGGGATGGGAGCAAGGCAAGCCGGGAGCTGGACTGTTTGTGCTGTTTGGACTGGAGTGAACTGAGGTTTAGAACAGGGGTGTCAAACCTTTTGACTTTCCTGGGCCACACTGAAATAATTATACTGTATATATATAAAATTTTGTTTATGTCGTTCCCTCCAATACCAAATGGCCAAACTGCACTGTCGTTAAGGCAGCGGGGTCCACTTTATAGTGGCTCAAGAACGTATTGAAGGTTGCCCATGTTGCGGCTCTACAGATGACCCCTCGGAAATCCTCCCATGATGCCACCATCCCCCGGGTGGAGTGAGCCCTAAGCTCCGCTGGGGGTTCCAGATTCTTTGCAGTATAAGCTCTCTGTATGACCTTAACTAGCCACGATGCCAGTGTCCTTGTGGATGCTGCCAGCCCTTTTCTACTTCCTTCTGGAATGACGAACAGATTTTCTGTTTTTCTAAATGATGCTGTCATCTATATGTAGATTTTTAAGATGGACCCGACGTCCAGACTGTACGGTGCTTTTGATGTTTCCACCTGGAATGTTGGGAGTACTATTTGCTGATTTCGATGGAATGGTGTATTGATTTTAGGCCTGTAGTATGGAAGGGTTCGTAATACTACTCTGCCAGGTGGCAGCAGTATGGTGGTTTGTAGCCTAAGGCTTGTATGTTTGACACCCTCCTTCCTGAGATGATTGCCGTGAGAAATACTGCTTTTGAGGAGACGTTCCATAATGATGTAGTCTGCCCTCCCCCGAAGGGGGCTTGTGATAGTAAGTCCAATACTATTTGGAGGTCCCATGGTGGAACATATGATCGTTCTGCGGGACGAATTCTCGCACATGCCTTTAAGAACTGACGGATTAGACACCGTGAGGACCACTTAACTCCTGGTAATCTTGTCAGGGCTGAAATTTGTACCCTCAGTGTGTTAACACTGAAGCCTTTATCTAGACCCGTTTGGAGGAAGTTCAGTACTTGCGGTTCCAGTGGCGCCCGGGGGTTAAACTCCTGGATTTCTGCGAAGGATTTGAACTTTTCCCAGATCCTCGAGTAGGTCTGGTTAGTGGTGGACGCTCTTGCTTCTAACAGTGTTTTTACCACTGTTGCCGAGTACCTTGCTTCTTCTAACCTTCTCCCTTCAGCCTCCAGGCTGCTAAGTGTAGAACTCCTGGGTCTGCATGTACTACCTGATCCTGCTGTGTGTTACTTCGGTCAGTAGTGACCAAGTTCGCGTCCCGCCTTGTCTCCTCACATAAGTGACTGCCGCCCTGTTGTCCATCTGGATGACTATGTTTGTCCCTTAAATCTGTGTGTGAAATGATTTTAGTGCACAGAGGGCCACCCTCAGCTCTATCACATTAGAGACCTCCCTTTGCCTGTGTCTCCATCTGCCCTGGGCTAGGAGACCATTGTAGTGTGCGCCCCATCCTGATGCTGAGGCATCCGACGTGATCACTTGTGGTGGATCTGCTACTAGTTGATGGCATTTGCGGAGATTTGCCTGATTCTTCCACCACACCAGGGACCCTCTCATTTCCGGGGTTAGACAAATTTTTTGTCGGACTGACTGTTTTCGCCATTGGTTGAGGAAGCCCTTCTGGAATGTGGCAGCATGATGCCGAAAGATAAGTCATCTTTGATGTTTCTTCTAACTTGGTCAGGAGGGTTACCATCTTCTCCCTCGGGAGTTCTATTGTGTTTCTGTGGGTGTCGGGAATCACACCCAAAAACAATAGCCTCTGTGTAAGTTCCAACTGGCTTTTTTCCGAATTGATGAACTCTTGTAACGTGTTGATCAGTATTTGTCAATGGTTTAACAAGAACTGCGGACTTCCTGCCACCAGCAGGATGTCGTCTAAATAATGAAAGGCTTGTAGGCCTTGTCTGCGTGAAATGACTATTACTGGTAACAGAATCTTGGAGAAAGTTCTGGGCAAGGTTGACAGGTCAAATGGCAGGCATACAAACTGAAAATGCTGGTTTGACACTGCGAACCGTAGATATTTGTGGAAATGCGAATGCACTGGAACGTGCAAGTATGCATCCTTCAGGTCTAGAGACAACATCCAATTGCCCTTTGTGAGGGCTTGTGTCACTGATTGCAAGGATTCCATTCTGAAGCTCTGGACCAAGATTTTCTTGTTCAGGTCTCTTAGATCTAGGACGGGTCTTAAGTTGCCTGTCTTTTTCTGAATTAACTAAAGTGGTGATTAGAAACCTTGCATTTGCTCTAGTATTGGCACTGGCTCTATTGCACCCTTCTGTAGCAGCATTTGTATGTATTCGAATATCACCCGCACCTTCTGCTAATCGTGTGGTAACCGTGTGGGAGAAAAATGGGGAATTATGGGAAGGGATAGAAATTTCCAACGATGTCCCGACTGGACCACGTCTGTGACCCAGGATTCCTTGACTCGCTCCATCCAGACATGGGTGTATTTGTGTAGCCTGGCACCCACTGCCCCTATCTGGACGGAGGCATTTTCAAAAAGGTTTCTGTTGTGCAGAAGCCGTCCCTGTCTTTGGTACTGTATACGAGCCACCGTTGTTTGGGATGTTTTCCCACTTTTTCTCTATTCTTTGAGAGGCCTAAAAGGCCTAAAGTCTCTTACTTTATTTGGGTACTGCTTTCTTCCAGGGAACCGTCTCTGCTTTAGTTTCACATCCTATGGGAGCATACCTGATTTGCCTCCAGTGACTTTTGAAATTGCTGTTTCCATTGTATTCCCAAACAGGGCACTTCTGTCAAATGGGATACAACACCAATTAATTTTTAATGAGATATCTGCCATCCATGGTTTGAGCCATAGCGCTCTCCTCGCCATTACAGACGATTGCATGGCACTTGCTGAGCAGCGCAAAGATTTAATTGCTGATTCGCCCACAAAGTCGTTGGAGTGTTTGATATTGCTGAGTAGTTTGAGGGCTGTTGCTATGTCTGCACCTGACTGCAGATCTGCCTCTATCTTTTTTGCCCATTCGCTAATGGCTTTGGCCAGAGATGTAAGTGCCAACACTGGTCTACATGCATTGCCTGCTGCTGTGTAGGCTCTTTTCATGTCTGCATCCTTCGTCCTATCTAGGGGTTCTTTAAAGGACACTGCATCGTCCATGGGGAGGGTTACGTGGTGCGCAAGCCTCATGACTGCCGCATCCACTAGAGGTGGTGTCTCTAATGAGTGCACATCTTCTGTCTTGAATGGGTACATTCTGTTAAATCTGTTGAATGGTGATAACTTTCTGTCCACCTTCTCCCATTCTTCTTGAATGACATCTTTCACCTCTTCTATAAGAAGAAATGAGAGTATTGTTTTCTTTATCTGGGGATAATGCTTTTCTGCCTTCTTCCTCCCACTCTAGTGCCTCTCTATCCGCCTTCACTAGAGGTTGTACTGAGGAATATCTGAACCCTACGCTGCTGTCTTCTTGCTGTGATTCCTCTCCAGAACTGGACCCTGGGGATGGTTCTCTTACTCTTTGGGCCAAGGTTAGGCCCTCACTACTCCCCCTAGGTTGACTGGTTGTGGTCGTCAAGTCCTGTAGTGACTCTTTGACCGTCTGTCTGATCATTCAGACCATATCAGCCTTCTCTGCCTCTTTATCCACCGCTGCTTCTAGCAGGCAGGTTTTACACAGCATTTTTCCTGTAAGGGCTCTTTGCCCACATCCCATACAGAGCTCATCTCTGGGTTCCTCTGCCTGCTGTGTGTATTCCACTCTGTGCCGGCTCTGTTGGTGGGCTTTAGAGTGTGTAGCCGACCACTTAGAGCTTTAGCAATGGTGCTGTCGCATTTGCTCTTGGAGGAGTGTTGCGGCTGATGAGGGCTGAAACAGATTACAGGCTGTCAGTTTTTTGCACTCCTTTTTAGGATGTCATATATACATATATACCTACCAGCCCTCACCTTAGAATATGTGGCTGGTCTCTAGGACAGCTCATCTTGCATCTAGAATTTACAGATAGTGCTGACTCAGTCATATGTCACAACATTGATACTGAAATCTTTGAGCTTTGTATGTCTCCTACCTGTCTCCTAGACACAATTGCTGTGGCGCCCGACAGGTTCACGCTAGTGCTTTTGTTTGCTGCGCACTGCACTTCCTCTTTCTCTGTGATTTGACTGCTAGGGGTGGGTGAGTCTCCTCCTGCGGCTTCCTGAGCCGCCAATCACGTCCTTTCCACGACCGAAAGTGCCTCAGTCGCCATCTTGCTCCACCTGGAAGTTGTTTCTTGAGACTTCCTATGCCGTTCTGACCACCAGAAGTGGTGCTTCCGCCATCTTGCTTTACCCGGCAAAGCTGCTGGTGCTCTGTAAGGTTGTTCCTTGTTTGCTGATGTTTTAGGATGGCTCTTCTAGACCAGATGCCTGCACCCCCTCTTTCCTGGATCCTGAGGGGGAGGCCCCCCCATATAGGCATTCATGTCTGCCTATACAGCGGGGAGCTTCGACACAGGAGAGGCTTGAACCGGTGCGGCTTAGCCAGAAGCATCCGGCAAGGTGAGGGAAAAATAAAATCCTGCTTTCAGCAGTAGCATAACCGGCTGTAGCAGTGAGGAAAAAAAGAGAATGCTGCAGGCAGGGAGGAGACTTACTTATATAGTATAACCAGTCCTGACATAGGGCAGGGGGCAGAGCCTACCCATAGGTATATGCTGTCATGCTTTGCATCAGGAAAGGAAAATTACCGTTAGGTAAGTATAAAATTTTCCTCTTTAACAATAAGGATAGCTGATAAGCAGAAGAAAATCAGCCAGATTACAAGTTAATGATCACTGATACAGATAAAGTATCTATCTTAGTAAAAAAACTTAATTTTTTTGTAATATTTTTTAATATAAAAGTAAGAGGGCAAAATAAAACCAGTGCGATATCTGACACTGTTTTTGATAAACTAACACATCGATATCTGGTTGGATGGATGTAGTAGCAATTCTCAATGAATTCTCAAGGTGCTCATCAGATATTTTGGTTCTAATTTTGCCCCTCATGTGCTTCATCCTTGAAAATAGTTGCACAGAAATATAGAAGTTTCCAAAAAATGATGGCATGAATAAGGCATGATTGTAAAGAGTGGGATTTTTTTGGGAAAGATAAAACTTAATATATAAATAAAATAGATAGACAGATAAAAGTCCAGTAAAGAGACACTGTCAAATTATTCTTCAGCCTCACGTGTTCTTGGAGTGTAAACGCATTTGCAAAAACTTCCATAACATTTTTTTTAAAATTTTTAAGTAGGTTTTACGATTTTGTGTTGGGCCACATTCATAGTCGTCGTGGGCTGCAGGTTGGACACCCCTAGTTTAGAACCTCTGTCAAAATGTCATTGTTCTCTGTATTCCCATGATAGAGATTTCTTCTTTTGTTCATGTCACACAGAAATAGAAGAGAGGAGAAATCTCCCCTATGCAGAGACAAACAGCATTAAAAATTGGATATAAAAATCATAACAGGGACAAAGAAAGTATATAAAACCTGAGGGAAGTTATAACCCTTCTCAATTCTATCAAAAACTGATAACAATGTACCGTAACTGAAGTCTGGCTTTAACTGTTGACACATAATACAGTTTCTATGAATGACATATATAAAAAGCCCTGGCAACTGATAACATGCTCCATAAAAAGGTTTTATGCTGGAATAGACTGGGGGACTGTTGCCAGTGCCTTGTATAGAGGACTTTGTTGATACCGATACTGAACAAACCACCGTGAAAGCTTAATTTTAATACAATCACATACTGTGTAGTAGAACAACAAAAATGTTTCCTAATGTCAGAACAAGCTAATATTAAGATTTCCTAATAAAGCAGACTGAAAACAGCAGGTAGTTTTTTTTTATATTTTCATGTAATTTAGTCTTTGACTATTAAGGCATTAACACAAGCTTTGACAGAGTAAGCTACAGACATCATATGTCTATAAGTAACTTTGGAAAAACGAGCACAAAGATAACGGTTTATGGTTAGCAGAACTGAGATTTTATAGAGTAAGTTGTCTTTGGGACAGACAAAAAAAGCATATTACAAAGGCACAAATATTTTGAAAAGCAAGCAAGCTTTTTCTGTTTTGCATGCAAATGAGGAATGGTAAGAACATAAGACAGGGCAAAATCATAACTTGAAGACAGTATATTAAGGTTAAAGGAATATTGCAGTTCTTTTCTACCACTGGTACTTTCAAATCTTTTCCTCCTTTTAGCTGAACCATGTCAGCAATCAAGACAGAATGCTCACTGGCATCCTCAAAAAAACCCAGGTAACAAGAATGCTAAAAAGCAGAAAAATGTGCTCTGTTCTTCAACTTGCCATAAAATCATCTTTAAAAAGGTAGACATGTTCACAATAGCCATCGCAGGGCCCAATAAGTTTTCGGGTTCTGACTAAATGACAAAAGGTGTCCCTGTTGTATGGACATCAAAGAACATTTGTGTGCATTTGTACAAAATTTCTCAAAATTATTCTAAATGTCTGACCTAAAATTCAGTGAAATTATTCAGCCACAGCTTTGGTTATCACCTTTGCCTGTCCAGCGAAAGTTATGTTACTCTTTAGTTTCATGATAAATAATTGTCACCAGTGGATTCATGAATGGAGTTTAGTTTTGAAAATTACTCAGTCCCAACCTTTGCCTGTCCACATGATTTACCCTTATTTCGCAAATATTATATATTATAAATATATGTGATTTCATCAAGATTATATTAAATGCTAATATTGCGTGATTCAGACCTCAGACTTTTGGCGCGTGTTAAATGAAGCTGTGCCTTCTCTGTTGGGCTCTTTAGCTAGTGGTCTTGAGTGGATGATCCCCTCTGACAGAGCTGGGTCAGCCTGCTAACAGCAAATAAAACATATGGATCATACAGTTTGTGAAGCAAGACAACACATATTACTTGGTGAATACAGTTTACGTAAGCAAAAAATAAAAGCTCAAGTACTTCAGCACACTGCATGGGACACATAACACCAACGGATACCAAGGGAATAAAGCAGTTGTTAAAATAAAGAAACAGGATGAGGGTCATTGTGTTAATAATTACAGTAAAAATATAACTACAAAATATTAACAACTTATAGAGAATACTATATAATATGGTTATTCTTTTTAAGGTTTTAGGCCACCAAAAAGTGACAAAGAACAGACCCTTGCTTTCTTGGACTCATTTTGACAACTCATCAGCAACAAGACTGCTATGCAGGACAGGGCAGGGTAGGGAAATACTTACCCCTGGTATCTGGGTAGTTGTGCTAGACACAAAAATTCTGACTTGAATTATAAAAAGTACACATTCAAATCTCTTTTTGCTTATCATGTTTACTTCACAAGTTATTTTGCTTCCTCTACAGATCTTTATCAATTACACAGAAATGTCACAGCAAGGAGCAAAACATGGAGGTCCAAATGGAGATCAAGGGCTCATGTCTATTAAACAAGTATCTAATACTAAGTATTGAGTTATGAGAACTCAACACAGCAGTTAACTTAAAGCGGAGTTCCACCCAAAAATGGAACTTCCACTTTTTGGATTCCTTCCGCCTTCCGGTGTCACATTTGGCACCTTTCAGGGGGGAGGAGGGAGCAAATACCTGTCTAATACAGGTATTTGCTCCCACTTCCTGGCATAGCTCACCGCGGCGATTGCAGTGACCTATGCCACTTTCGGCGCCTACCCCTTTCTCCCCCCGCTGTATTCTGTGAGACACAGAACACAGCAGGGACCTGAGAGGACATGCAGCGTGACTCGCGCATGCGCAGTAGGAAACCAGGAAGTGAAGCCGCACGGCCTTATTCCCTTACCGAGGATGGCGGCGGCAGCAGCCGAGAGCCGAAGGACGGGCTCCCTGGACAGGTAAGTGTCCATATATTAAAAGTCAGCAGCTGCAGTATTTGTAGCTGCTGGCTTATAATATTTTTTTTTTAGCGGACCTCCACTTTAATGATGATAACGAAATATATGATTCTTAGATTGTAAGCTCTAGAGGAGCAGGGCCCTCTGATTCCTACTGTATTAAAGTGTATTGTATGTGTACTGTCTACCCTCAAGTTTTAAAGTGCTGTGTAAACTGTTGGCACTTTATAAATCCCGTATACTAATAATAATGATGGCTTTTATTAAACTATGAGGCCAATTTATAGAAGGTTGAAACTGATTTTTAGGTAAAATTTCTTATAGGGAAAATTGATTCCAACAGTTTTACCTGCTTTTAACACTGGTCTAATATAAAGTAAAGTTGTGCTGACTTCAATTATCCAATAATGTGTGGGGAACATCCTGTGTTATTTTAAATTTTTTCTGCATTGGGTATTCTTTGCAATGCACATTTTCACATTGTTTTACCTCATTCATTAAGATACATGAAAGTGCTCTACTCCACTTTACTTAAAGGGGTTGTAAACCCTCGTGTTTTTTCACCTTAATGTATCCTATGCATTAAGGTGAAAAAACTTCTGACACTGACCAGCCCCCCAGCCCCCTGTTTTACTCACCTGAGCCTGATCGTTCCCATGGCGGGGACGCGCTCTACCTCTCTGCCCGTTGTCTCGGCTCTTGATTGGATAGATTGATAGCAGCGCAGCCATTGGCGCCCCCCCCTGCTGTCAATCAAATCCTATGACGTGGGCGCCGGAGGGGCAGGGCCGAGTCCGGCATTCTGGACTCGGGAGCGCGCCCGCGCGGTAACCCCCAGGAAGAGCGCTTCTCCTAGGGGGTTTACCAATGCGGGGAGGATCTGACAGTGCCACTGAGGGACCCCAGAACAGGTGGATCGGGGCCACTCTGTTCAAAACTAAATGCACAGTGGAGGTATGATATGTTTGTTATTTAAAAAAACAAAACGAGGGTTTACAACTCCTTTAACATTTGCTGGGCATTTCTATTATTACCATGCTTAAAATGCATTAAAGAGGGTTCTGTGTACAATAACAATACATCCATACAATATTAATAATGTATGTCTATATCTATATATATATATATATATATATATATATATATATATATATATATATATATATATATATATATATATATTTATCACAGGTAACACACACTTTGAAAAAGTAAATTTGGCTTATCAAAAAATCAAACACAGAATACCACAGACTGTTCAGAAGTGCATTTCCTAATCAGTGCTCCATTAAAAAAAAACAAAAAACTTTTCTTACAGCAAGCAGATGTGTTATATGTTCTAAGCACTGCTATGAACACTGCATTTTAAATGCACCTGGGACAGATTCCCTTAGTCTGTGTCTACTGTAATGTTTGTCTGCATTCCCTTAGGCTAGATACTTGCACATGGTATGGTTACATGTTTAAGAAGAAGCTCAGCATTCTGCCAATCACTCATTGCACAATTTATAATGGTAAACAAATGTGACACTACACATGCCAGAAGTGGCCCATTTTCATGCAGTCACTGAGATGCACTGTTTCAAGGAGATTTAGTTTTGGGGTAACGAGGATGGTCTGTTTAAATACACAAAATGGCATAGGGGCAGTGGCTATTTGTCCTAGTGATATTTTAAAACAGCAGCCTGACTTAGGGGCTTCTGTGGGCCCCCTGGCACTAGAGCTGCAGCCAGCTGTCAGTAACATTGGGAATGTAGTGACATCACAAGTGACGTTGCGGCATTTCCCCTGAGCATGGAGGCGTGGGCAGAGGTGCTGCGCTCTGTCCAGCTTATACCTGTAGCAGTAAATCGCTGCTAATCACTGATTGCAGACAACAAGAGATCACTATTAGAAGTGATCTGTTGCTAAAGAGCTGCATTGGATGTTCTGGAAATTGTTGATTTTTAATATACACCGAGCAAAATCAGAAACGCAACACTTTTGTCCCTATTTGCCCCTATTTATCATGAGCTAATCTACGACTTTTTCTATGTACACAAAAGGCCTATTTCTAGCACTTCTTCTTTGCTGAGATAATCCATCCACCACACAGGTGTGGCATACCAAGATGCTGATTAGAACAGCATGATCATTGCACAGGTGTGCCTTAGGCTGACCACAATAAAAGGCCACTCTAAAATGTGCAGCTTTACTGTATTGGGGAGGTCAGGGGGTTCCGAAAACCAGTCAGTATCTGGTGTGACCACCATTTGCCTCACGCAGTGCAGTGCAGCACATCTCCTTCGCAAAGAGTTCATCAGGTTGTTGATTGTGACATGTGGGATGTTGGTCCAATATTACGTTACAGTTTTTTTTATATCAAATTAAACCTAGGGACTAAAGTGGTTAAAAGACATTTTGATATGGTCTGCCTACATTTTTGCTAAAATTCGGGGCGTGGCTTGCCGCATGGAGCTGGAGGACATGTAGTGTCTCAGCTCCTGGATCCTGTGGCTCTACAGGGCTTCACCGCACCGCAGAACGCTGCCTAACCAGTCTCCATGGGGAAGGATAAGTATAAGGAGGCGAAGGGGACAGGGGGATCTCGTCCAGGTGGGAAATTTGGGGCACTTTTACACCCAATCTTCGGCCACGGCCCAGCGCCGGCCGGAATACAAGATGGCGCTGGCGCATCCATCCCCGGCCCGCTCTGAATCAGCCCTAGACTCCCTGGCTGGATTGCAGACCTGCCATCCACCCCCTGGTACCCAGGATTCCAGGAAAAAGACCCTGCCAATGGAGAGTAAGAACCACTTGAGTATGCAAAAAACGTTGGTCAGTTCTGTGCTGGATGCTCGAGTGAACAGTCACAAGTTCAATAGTTGTGGTGACTGTGCTCTCTACAACAAATAACATTTTTTGCACACTAAAGTGGTTCTTACTCACCATTGGCAGGGTCTTTTTCCTCTTTTTGGCCCCGGTGGGTCCCCTGGCCTCCCCTCCTGGTCTGGTTTATGTGTGGGGGAACTGGGTCAGCTTTTCAGGCTAGGCACCCCTCTTTTTGCGGCACGCCACTTGTGTTGGACCTCCGGCTCAAGCAAACTGGGAACATATTTTTGCATTCATATGTTTTTAATCCTTATGGTCTGAAAGGGTTGTCATCTCAATATATATAACACTTAGTATTCTCGCTTAATTATACCCTTGAGGAAGGAGATACACATATGTGCTCCGAAACGCGTCGGGTGCAAGAATTACTGGTTTACTACTTATACTATATTGTGATGACACCACTGTAAATTTATTCTATTGTATCTTTTTTATGTGTTTGTTATATGTTGTACTTATTATATCGAATAAACACTTTGCAAACTAGATTAATTTTTCTCAAACGATTTCTGTGCCCTAAAAGTCCACCACAAGGGGATTTTGTTTCTTTTCTATATTATTGGATGTGGCACAACCCAATGCTCAATTATAAAAAAATTCCTTAGAAAGACTTCTCTATGGTGGTACTATCGTGATACCACCACTATGGTGGTACTTGTGGCTGTGAGCACCACCACTATGTGCTCACAGAACTCTCACCTTAGCGGCATAATCAATATGCCTATGTTTGTCTTTTAGGATGCGATCCACGTGCCCGGAACAGTGGTGTTGATCCGTTCTGTTTATGGGGAGAAACCCCTCCCTGTGGTTGATGGACTCCACATGTAAAGTAATAAGGCCTCCAATAGGTTAATAACGTATTGTCAAGGAAATTTATTAAAATATATCCTCTTACACTGCAGTAAAAACTGTTGCGCCAAGGGTCTTTATATGTAATATACACCATCATTATTTTATATCACATTTATTTAATGCTTTAGAGGTGTTGCGCTGGATCACTTACACAATTTATATATCAATTGTGCATTATTTTAATGCTCAATTATAGCTGACTCACCAATTGCAATTGCCTAAAGACAATCCCCTTGAACTTGACCGTGTCCATAGGACCTCCGGCCCCAGGAAACCCTCATTTGTGCGTGACACCCTATGCAGAGTGCACTTCTATAACATTAAAGAAGCAATCTTGCGTGCTGCCAGCACTCAGGACTCTATTCTTTTCAACACTACCCTCGTGATGCTTCTACCTGACCTATCACGTCAAACTTTGACCATGCGGAAAGCTCTCAAGCCCCTCACACATCTTTTACAATCTCGCCAGCTGAAATACCAATGGCGCTTCCCTTTAGAGCTTTGGGTTCATCACGACGTCAAGACAGCCATTTTCCGCACTCTTGGAGACCTCCCAACATTCCTTAGCCCACTGGATTTGCTGCATGTGTCTATCCCTGATTAGCCATTTGCACCCACCAGCCCAGGCCTACCATACCTTCCACAGTGGCACAAACAAAGCCGCAAACGACGCCCCGGATCCTCCTCACACAAAGACCCCAATGACTGACTTTCCATAGACCGGACTTTTTTGGCAGGATCATCTCCTGCGTTGACTCAAGATCCTTTGAGTACATCCTTTTCAAGGTTCACCTGTTTCTTTTCTCCACAGTGAATACCTTCCAGTACATTGCTACAGTTGGCAGTTTATTCCTCATGGAAGGCTTTTTGTTGTATGCCCATGTTAGGACTCGCTTACAGAAGACAACATGTTCCACGGTTAAGGACCGGAACGATTGATTCACCCTACCTGGATGAACATTTGTCCCAGTTGAGCAGACTTGTTTCCTGCAAACTCCACAGTGTTCTGGTACACATTCCCGTGAGAGTCCTTCCCTTAATACTTGCTATTTTGCTTTCTGGACCTTAATTTTTGATTCCCAGGGACACTTGTACCTGAACACACTGCTTACATTCTTGCATAGCAAGAGTATGCTAAATATTTGTCCTACCATCCCCTGTTCCGTTCATATATTATATATGATATGACGCGTACACATGACCGGACTTTTCGTCAGAATAGACTCTGACGGTCTTTCCAACGGAGTTCCGACAGAGTACCACTGAAACGGACTTGCCTACACACAATCACACCAAAGTCCGATCGTTTAGAACACGATGACGTACAACGAGACTATAAAAAGGAAGTTCAATAGCCAGTAGCCAATAGCTGCCCTTGCGTTGTTTTTGGTCCGTCGGAATATCATACAGACGAGCGGTTTTCCCGATAGGAACTGATTCCGTCGGAAAGATTTAAAACATGTTCTATTTCTAGGTTCGTCAGAATTATAGAAAGAAAAAGTCAGATGAAGCCCACACACGATCGGAATGTCCGACGGAATGATTCCGTCTGACCTTTTCTGCCGGAAAGTCCAGTGGTGTGTACTGTTAAGAGTTACGGTTTATAACTCTTTTTTTCCCCATGACAGTTTTTTTTGTTTCTATTTACATCCTGTCCTGTAGAGCCCAGGACCCCGGGGACCCCTCCATGTCACCCACTCACCCCCCCCCCAGGCATACTCTGTGCCAGGTTCTGCCACTGTTCTTGTTTTTGACATGTTCTTCTCACAATACTTTATTATGCATGTTTTATTTCTAAGCATTTGACCAATTGGTGCCACATAGTGGCCTATTCATATAGTTCTGTCTCCCCATTGCATTCATGGTCTCAATCTCTAGTGCTCGGTTATACCCAGACACACTGCATTGCAACACTATCGACACTGAGACCTGAGACTTTCTTTCGCTCTCTATATGCTTACACTACTTTTTCTTCCAATTATCTCTTTCTCATGTTTTGCTACCCCCCCTTCCCCCTGCTGGTTGAGACTGGTCCCCGAAAAAGACTCCTATCATTCTTTTCCTACCACCCCTATCCCTCACCCCCCCATCATAGCAGTCACACCACCTCTTAATCTAGCATCATATAACTGCAGGGGCTTCAATACCCCAGAGAAGCGCAGCCAGATCCTATATCACTTCCACAAACAGCGAGCTAATATCCTACTATTGCAGGAGATGCACTTCCGTACTGGCTCAACGCCTACAATCCGTAACCACCATTACACTATGTAGTTTCACAGCACTAACCCCCTAGCCAAATCTCCAAAGGGGTCTCCATTGCATTTCATAGATCTTTCCACCCTGAAGTATTTGATTCCTATATCGATGATAATGGCCGCTTTATATTTCTCAAATTGAAGCTAAATAATTTTCTCTTTACAGTGGCTAATATCTATGCGCTCAATACGGACCAGGCTCACTTCCTTTCCACCACTCTCACCAGGCTATCTTCTTTCGGGGGTTCCTGTGTCATCGCCGGAGGTGATTTTAATGTTGCTCTGTCCCCGTCTACCGACACATCCTCGGGTAAGTCATCCATGACCACATCCTCGCTCTCCCATATCAAAGGCCTATTACACTCACACCAATTAGTAGATGTTTGGGGCATACACCACCCCACAGAAAAAGACTACAGTTATTTCTCCATAACCCACAACTCATACAGTAGATTAGATTATTTCTTCATCTCACAATCCCTCTTGGACACACCTTTACAATCCTCCCTGGGACATGCCCTATGGTCTGACCACTCCCCTGTTTACCTGTCCTTTGCCCATCCACCACAATCTCGTAGGGGGGCGTCTTGATGTCTTAATGACAATCTACTCCGGGACTCAGTGTGCATCACTGAAGTTACCAAGGCAATCCAACACTTCGTGTCTGATCACTACTCTGACAATACCACCCCACTTATTCAGCAGGAAGCCCTGAAATGTGTGGTCTGAGGCATACTCATACAGAACGGTTCTCGTTTAAAAAGATCAGATCAGATGAAATCCGACGCCTCCTGACCACCATTTGAGATCTAGAATCCCTCCATAAACAAACATTGGAGCCGTCCACCTTTGTCACCCTATCAAACGCCCATCGTGACCTCCTCTAATTGCTAGACTCCCACTCTCCGATAGCCCGCGATCAAGCTCATGTTTATCATTATTCTATAGCCAATAAGTGTGGCCAACACCTGGCACGTGTTATTCACCCTAGACTCCCCCGCCAATCCATCTCCTTCATTATCAAAACAAACCAGACTAAGGTCTTTAACACAAAAGGCATATCCTCCTCTTTCAGAGACTTCTATTCCCAGCTCTACAATCTCACACAGAACACTTCAAGCGGCCCTACATCCTCCTCACAAGACAATATGCAGGCCTACATAACAGAAACAGCGTTACCCTCAATTGACCCCCAGGAATCCTCAGACCTAGACGGACCCTTGGCGGAACCAGAATTTCTGGGTGCCATCAAGGGTCTAAAACTAGGCAAATACCCGGGCCCAGATGGTTATACCCCGCAATTCTACAAAACATTTGCACCCCTACTAACGCCATTCCTAGCTCGGGCCTTCAACGCCATCGATGACACTACCCTCCCCTCCCCTCCAGAGACCTCCTATGTGCCAACATATCCATTCTCTTGAAGCCCGGTAAAGATCCCTCACAATGCAGTAGCTACCGCCCCATATCCCTACTAAATATAGACCTAAACTTATTTGTGAAGGTCCTCGCCAACTGCCTTTCACCACTACTGCCAGGGATTATCCATAGAGATCAGGTTGGCTTTGTCCCGGGAAGGGAAGCCGGGACAACATGACTAAAACCATACACCTCATCTCCTACATTCAGCGTCACCGCCAGCAGGCATGCCTCCTGTATTTTGCTGAAAGGCATTTGACCGGGTCAACTGGCGCTTTCTGCGACACTCCTCTCTAACCTCTTCACACTAAACTACACCCCTCTCCCATCTTTGGAAAGATTTGGCTTCCTGGGGGGGCAGGACCATGGTTTGGTTGCATTAACACCCTCAAGATGGACTCCCTACCCAAATTATTATATCTCTTCCAAACCTTACCAGTTACCATCCCCAAATCCTTTTTTTCTGCCCTATGCTCCCGCTCCATTCATTTTATCTGGAATAAGGGGCTATCCAGAGTTATGTACAAACTACACACATGTCCAAAGCTAGAAGGTGGCATGAGCTTACCAGATTATGAGCCTTACTACAAAGCTACTCTCATGGCCCGTAGCCTAGAGTGGATCCTGTGACCTTTTCAAAGGGTCTCAGTAATGGTCAAGCAGGACCTAGCTCCAGTTGACCTACGGGCTCTCCTCTGGGGTTACAGGGGCAACTTTTCTCATTTATCCTGCACCTCACCTCTAACTATAGCTGTCCATGTTCTTTGGTATAGGAGAGGGCTATTCGGGGTTCTTTCCTCGGATCCCTCCCCCCCATCCTCTTTATTTCACAGTCTGGCCTTTCCGTAGGGCATCGGGGCCCATCAACTGGGCTCATTCCACTGCTCCTCCTGGCTTCAGGCACACACTTTTATCCACCTGGGAAGCGGGACCCCGATTGTCCCCGGGGGGACACGCAATTGGCTCACGTCCCTACACCTAACAACCTTTAAAAAACACCTATTCTTTCATCTCAAATCCATCGCCCACTCTCAGAATTCGAACATCTAAGCTCCCTCCAGAAGCTACCCAGACATCTACTCTCTCACACTTAATTCAGGCCCTCACCCAAGATGACATGCCACTAGGATGTGATCGGCAGACCTGGGAAAAACCCTCTCTAGAGCGGAATGGCAGACTTCGCACATAAGTCCTCTATCTCCTGTTACTCACAAGAGAAGAACTTCAAGATCATGTCATGATGGTACAGGGACCCTGCTACGCTACAAAAAATGTTTCCATCTACCTCATCCTCCTGCTGGCTATGCAATGCAGCCATGTGCACTTATCTTCATGTCTGGTGGGAGTGTGAACGAATACGACCCTTCTGGAAGCAGGTATTTCAGATATATAATAATATATATGAGGAATCTTTACAACTAACCCCTGAGATAGCCCTTCTTTCCATGTTGCCAGGATCGATAGCCTCCCACAAATGTCTTTTACGCTTTTTTCTGTCTGCGGCCCAACAACTTATCCCTCTCTTTTGGAAAACAACCACTACCCCCCCTTTATCCCTTTGGGTCTCCACAGTGAATGACATCATGAGAATGGAGGAGATGTTGGCGCTCGACAAGAACACCTATGACAAATGTAAAGTTTTGTGGTCTGTCTGGCTCCGCTTCTCCTCCTCAGATACACTGGCTGGCATGCTCCCGGTTCCCCTGAGCCCAGCTCCATCTCTACCATGACCTTCAATTGTCAAGTTACTGTCTTTCCATCCCAGGCTTTCCCAGCAGACCCCTTCCCCCTCCCCCCACCTTCCTTCCCAATCTTTTCTGCCTTTGCAGGTATTTTAGGCAGGTGTAAATAAATTATTAAAGTAAGAATGCTTTCAAAAATATATAGTTTAATTGTTTATTTTTATCAGTTTACAAAATGCAAAGTGAGTGAACAGAAGAAAAATCTAATTCAACTTAATATTGGTATGACTACCCTTTGGCTTCAAAGCAGCATAAATTCTTACACTTGCAAAAAGTCAGAGATTTTGAAGGTCAGGTGTATGATTAACCAGGTATACCAAGTAGATCATAGTGCTAATGATCATAAATTTCATATGTAAGTTGAAACAGTCAATAACTTGAAACAGCCATGTAAGAGGCTTAAAACTGGGCGAGGAACAGCTAAACTCTGCTACTAAGGTGAGGTTGTGGAAGACAGTTTAGTGTAACAGTCATATACCATGGCACGACTGAGCACAGCAACAAGACACAAGGTATTATACTGCATCAGCAAGGTCTCTCTCAGGCAAAGATTTCAAAGCAGACTGGGGCTTTAAGATGTGTTGTTTAAGCTCTTTTGAAGAAGCACAAAGAAACCGACAACGTTGAGAGCCATAGACGCAGTGGTTGGTCAAGGAAACTTAATGCAGCAGATGAAACATCCATCATGCTTACTTCCCTTCGACATCGGAAGATGTCCAGCAGTGACATCAGCACTGAGCTGGCACTCTGGCGCTCTGGACTGAAAAATCAAAATTTGAAATACTTGGCTGTAACAGGAGGCAGTTTGTTCGCTGAACGGCTGGAGGGCGGTACAATAATAAGAATCTGTAGGCAACAGTGAAGTATGGTGGAGGTTCCTTGCAAGTTTGGGGCTGCATTTCTACAAATGTAGATTTGATCAGAATCAATGGTGTCCTCAATGCTGAGAAATACAGGCAAATACTTAACCATTATGCCATACCACCAGGGAGGAGTGTGACTGGTCCAAAATGTATTCTGCAGTAGGACGACCCTAAACATACAACCAATGTCATTAACCACTTGGCGCCCGCACTATAGCCGAAAGACGGCTACAGCGTGGGATTAAAATGCTAGGAGGGCGTCCATGGATGTCCAATTTTATATGAGTACAGTGTTGCATGACCGCGTAATTGCCATTCAAAGTGTAAGAGCACTGAAAGCTGAAAATTGGCCTGGTCAGGAAGGGGGTATAAGTGCCCAGTAAGCAAGTGGTTAAGAACTATCTTCAACATAAAGAAGAACAAGGAGTCCTGGAAGTGATGGTTTGTCCCCACTGAGCCCTGATTTGAACATCATCAAGTTTGTCTGGGATTACATAAAGAGACAGAGGCATCTGGGGCAGCCTACATCCACAGAAGATCTGTGGTTATTTCTCCAAGATGTTTGGAGCAACCTACCTGCTGAGTTCCTTCCAAATCTGTGTGCAAGTGCACCTAGAGGAAATGATGCTGTTTGGAAGGCAAAGGGTGGTCACACCAACTACTGATTTGATTTGAATTTCTCTTCTGTTTGTTTACGTTCCATTTTGTTAATTGATAAAAATAAACTATTAACACTTCTATTTCTAAAAGCATTCTTAATTTACAGCACCTAGTTTTTGCACAATAATGTAGTTCTGCACTGAAAACCACCAGCATTGTTCTCTATTTAGAATGGTTAACAAGTTCATTTTGCTTTTTTCTACTGAGGTATTTCTATAGTTATCTATAACTAACAACAGAATGTAGACACAACTTTTCATCAAGTGTACAGTTTCCACAAGGCAACCGAATCTGAACATATCAAACCTAGAATAGAAAAAGAGCACATAAAACATAACAAGACAGGTAACAATGCTATACTTTGTGGAATATATTCATTCAGCACAATTCCCAATTATTCCATTATGCAAGGAGAGCCTACTTAGAAGATTTTAAAAGCAGTTTGAAAATATTTGCACAACCCACACAAAAACACCCACTCCCTCACACACCGAACATTGACAGTGCTGCGCATTACCATAATACATTTGTTTCTGTTTTAAGAAACTGCAGCAAGGATGAATATAGAAGGGCACAGCGTAGCACAGAAAGAAGCAGAGCACACAAAACGTGATAAGAGAAAACTAGGCTAAAGCTCCATTATAGCCTAATTCCACAGGAACACAAATTATATTCAGTGATGCGAGATAACAGGAGGTGTTTTTGCTGAAGCATAGTTTAACCCGAATACACTTTATTATTTCTATGAGATCACTACCATGTGATTGTTTTCAAAACTTAACAATGGAAAACTGTCCTAAAAATAAGATTGACAAACTGCTAAAAAAGGTTTATAAAGGAGAACACTCTGGTTCTGGTAAAAAAAACCTCTAAAGCCGCGTACACACGGTCGGACTTTTCGTCTACAAAAGTCCAACGGACGCTGACGGACTAAAGCTGGCTGGTAATCCGATCGTGTGTGGGCTTCTCCGGACTTTCAACGTACTTTTTTAGCCTCAAATCCGACGTACTTTGGATTTGAAACATGCTTCAAATCTTTACGTCGTAACTACGACGGACCCCGAAATCCGCTCGTCTGTGTGCTAGTCCGACGGACAAAAACCCACGCTAGGGCAGCTATTGGCTACTGGCTATGAACTTCCTTATTTTAGTCTGGTGTACGTCATCACGTACGAATCCATCGGACTTTTGTGTGGTCGTGTGTAGGCAAGTCCGTTCGTTAGAAAGTCTGCCACAAGTCTGCCGAAAGTCCTCCGGAAGTCTGTTGGACAGGCTGTCGGACTTTTGTAGCTGAAAAGTCCGACCATGTGTACGCGGCATTAGACCCCTTTCACACTGGGGCGCTTTGCAGGAGCTACAGCGGTAAAAATAGCGCCTGCAAAGCGCCCTGAAAGAGCTGCTCCTGTCTCTTCAGTGTGAAAGCCCGAGCGGTGCGCTGGCAGGACGGTAAAAAAAGTCCTGCTAGCAGCTTCTTTGGAGCGGTGAAGGAGCAGTGTATACACTACTCCTCCACCGCTCCTGCCCATTGAAATCAATAGGGCAGCACGGCTATACCGCCGGCAAAGCGCTGCTGCAGCAGCACTTTGCGGATGGTTTTAACCCTTTTTTGGCAGCTAGCGGTGGTTAAAAGCACCCCGCTAGCGGCTGAATACCCCCGCAAATACGACGGTAAAGCGCCGCTAAAAAAAACGTCGCTTTACCGCTGACACCCCAGTGTGAAAGGGGCCTAATCTGAATGGTTGAAGAAAATGCTACCATATATTACTGATAATTCGAGGAGGAAAAAATATGCTCAGGTAAAAATTGCCAGGAACAGCCAGACAGCAGTGTTGCAGCAGCATCTGATTGCTGCAACAGTAAAGGTAGGTGGCCAACAAACACCCTGTTCTGTATTGTTAAAGCTTAGTTAAAGTGATTGTAAAGTCACTCTGTGTAATTACTAGAATCCCCTCTGTCATATGCAGCTATGTTGCACAGTGTCTTTGTTTTATAAAAATTATCCAGCCCAATACCTTATTTCAGAGCACTGCTGTGTGGTCACGGGACATCCCACTGCTCTCCTCCCCTTATCTAAGGACTACAGCAGGAGGGGCTGAGATTCCCCTCTGACGTCCGCTGGGAGGAGGGTAGGGGAGGAGGAGGAGAGCAGCGGGCAGTTACGTGCCCGCCCAGTGGCGCTCTGCAATAAGGTATTGAACTGCATCATTTTTAGCTAGGGTGTCACATAACCACCAACTATAATTATGCACCTTAAAAGTTTAGTGATTAAAAAAAAAATTTATACACCAGGGACAATACTTACTATGAATGAAGAGTGTCTCATGTGCTGGTGGCTGCTGTGTCCTCTCCCGTGGATGCCTGGCTGCCGACTTAGGGGAAGATGGCACCTAATTTTTTTTTATTGCATTTTAGTGTAAATATGAGATCTGAGGTCTTTTTGACCCCAGATCTCATATTTAAGAGGTCCTGTCATGCTTTTTTTCTATTACAAGGGATGTTTACATTCCTTGTAATAGGAATAAAAGTGACCCAATTTTTTTTGTAACTGTTTAACTGTTTCAAAATAAAAGACTAAAAGTAAAATAAATAATAATATATATATTTTTTTTAAAGTGCCCTATCCCGACGAGCTCGTGCGCAGAAGCAATTGCATACGTGAGTAGCACCCGGCATATGAAAACGGTGTTCAAACCACACATGTGAGGTATCGCCGCGATCGTTAGAGTGAGAGCAATAATTATAGCCCTAGACCTCCTCTGTAACTCAAAACTGATAACCTATAGAAATTTTTAAACATCGCCTATGGAGATTTTTAAGGGTAAAAGTTTGTCGCCATTCCATGAGCA
Organism: Lithobates clamitans; assembly: GCA_037952925.1. Taxonomy (NCBI): domain Eukaryota; kingdom Metazoa; phylum Chordata; class Amphibia; order Anura; family Ranidae; genus Lithobates; species Lithobates clamitans. The sequence goes on from JBBGZY010000286.1 coordinate 1,189,213, forward strand.
GGCGCAATTTTGAAGCGTGACTTGTTGGGCATCAATTTAATCGGCGTAACATTATCATTCACAATATTAAAAAAATTGGCCTAACTTTACTTTTTTCTTATTTTTTAATTCATATCTAAGTCATTTTCTAGCAAAAACTGTTTTTAACTTGTAAACAAGTATAAAAAAGAGGCTTGGTCCTTAAGTGGTTAAATGCTTTCTATCCTATCCTATCTCCCTATCTGCCCCCTTGCTCCATAAAAACTTGTACTATCAGTTCCCGTTATGAAAAAGATTCAGTGTTTGGACTTTTCGTTCATTTATCCATCCTTTCATTTTCTTTTCATTGTGGAAACTGATAGCATGTGGCGGAAAAGGCGGGCATAATCAGCACTCATAGTAACGTCCACAGCAGAGAACTTAGGATTTCAAAAAAAGTTTTCATTTCCTCCTATACCCCCAAAAGAGGAGAGGAATGACAGGACTGAGACTTTAAATTGTGCCAAAATATGAACCAAGGTAACAATATTCATAAATTGGATTTTTATGAATATTGTTACATTGGTTCCTATTTTGGCAGAATTTACAGTCCCAGTTCTGTCATTCCTCTACTCTTTTGGGGATATAGGAGGAATGAAAACTTTTTTGAAATCCTAAGTTATCTGCTGTGGATGTTACTATGAGTGCTGATTATACCCTCCTTTTCCGCCCCATGCTATCAGATTCCACAATGAAAAAAAAACGAAACAAGGGTGGGTAAATGAATGAAAAGTCCTCTTCTAATCACTGAATGCTTTTCATTAAGGGAACTGATAGTGCAAGTCTGAATGGAGCAAGGGGGCAGAAAGGGTGGGCATAGAAGGCATTTGAAGATCATGGAGGCAGAAGACTTTGGATATCAACTGAACACAGCAGTCATCAGCACATGGTAAGTATTGTCCCTGGTGATGTTGTCATGCAGAATGTGTCCTACAACAAAGCTTTTTTTTATTAATTGTAACAGGTTGAGACATTTGTTTCAGCTGTGATTAAAAATGCATGGTTCATGTTGCATGTAAAGTATAATTGGGGCAATGGCCACATCATCATAAGCCTCATGCTAGGATTACTGAATGGTGCAATATATGACTGAAGGTCAATGATACCAAGCAAGATATGTAGGGGCTCTTTGGTGTATATACAACTAAATCATAACTAAATTATTTTTTTATAAAACGGTTTTTAATTTCATAGGTTCATTGTTATTAAATTATTTTTCTCCATTTACACATTGCTAAAAAGCTAAAAAGCTGTATAATATATATAGAGAGAGAAAATCCCCATCAACACATCCACCTACTGAAAATACCTAAAATGGAGTCACAGAGCAGCAGTACACTGCCTTATGCTTATGAGAACTGACTCCCTCTTCGAGCATAAAGAAGAATTGTCTCTGCATTTAGGACATTTAACCCAAAATCTAAAAACTCTGAAAAACAGTTGGAAGTGCAAAAAGGTTACCAGTAATAGGGCCTTGGGCAAAGCTTCACAAACTTTCCAAAGTCACAATGACATAACAGCACAAATAACATCACATTTTGTAGCACATTCAAGAAGTGACAAATCATTAGAATGCTGGGTTAAAATTAACTGCCAAGGAGCAATAAGTAAGAAACAAAAAGGCAAAATGACATGCACAGGTTACTTTATAAGTTACCATACATATTCTCTTTAGGAGAGTGTCATTCTGCATGGGTAAAAGAAGCTTGATTATGCCTTCCTAGAAATGTTAATTCTTTAAGGTTTCTGTTAACAAAATAAGGAGGGGCCATACAATCCCCTGATGTTGCTTATGCTATCATTTAAAATCACAGCTTCCTACATGGCGTTATATATTAGCATATTTTGTGAAAACTCTAGCCCATATTGGGTCTGAAAGACAATAAGTACCCTGCATTTTTACATTTGATAAACCAGACAAGAACTTGTAAACTACCAAACTAAAAATTAAACCCACCCTAGATGAGTCTTCTGTGCAGTCTTCCCGGGATGATCCAACAGATCTTGTCAATGTTCGATGTTGTACCTGAGGAGATAACAACTGTAGACTGTTTGCCCTTGATGCCATTCCCTGCCCAACACTGAGTCCTTGGTCATTGCCCTTAACTCGCACACGGTCACGACTCACATACATTGAATGCCTGTGAGGACGCTGTTGTGAGGAGAAAGGACTAGTGTAGCCTAGGCCATATGAAAAAGACTCATGTGGAGCCGAGTGGGAATGGGAATGACTACCATCTAGCTGATCAGGAAGTTTCAGCTCCTCCATGGTTCTGGAATGTCTAGTGGTAGGCCTTCGAGGCTCTAAGGTCCCCTCTTTACGATTAGTCCTTCCAGAGGGACTTAACATGGTCCTACTGTCACCATGCCTAGGACCAGCAGGGCTAGTTGGAGAATTTAAGTCATGACAACTGGATGGAAAATATCTACTGTTTGGCTCCAATGCCTGTCCTCTACTTTCACTAAGGTTTCCCACTGATTTTGAGTCTGTAAGGACACCATGATTTTTAGAATAGTTCATGTAGGAACTGCTCTTCTTTGAGGACTGTGGGATCGTGTCAATGTAACTATGGCGAGCATGCCTTTCGCCAGGTTGCAAACTGCCAGTTTTTCCTTCCATAAATGAATGTCTGTTGTGCTGGGACCGGGAACTCGATTTCATATATTTGCTTCCTGGTCCATCAGTTGTTTTTTGATCAGTGTTAAAATCAAATTCATTCTTAGATTTAGCTTCCTTTGGACTAACGAGATGCGGCAAATTGTTGGATAGATCTTTGTTGCCAGACCCGCTTTGGTTACTCTTTTTTGGATGGACTGTTGGGCTATGAGATCCTGCTGGGTGGTTTCCATTAATGAAAGTTTCATTCGGTGGATGAGCTTCCTCATTTCGTTTTGCTCCAACAGAAAGAGACTGAGCATCTTTACTGTTTGAGCGGTGATGTGGCTGAGAACTTTTACTGGATGGTTTCCTAAAGGACAAGAATAAAGCAATGAATAACTGCAACAACAAACAATAAAATAATAAATAATAATAAAATAATCACATAAATCTTGTCATTACTTCTGCCGTAGAAGTATCACACTGATGCTGACTCATCAAGTGTGAGCTGCTGTAGCACATAGCTGAAAGTTAAAAGTTTTTCACTTTGTAGTTTAAGGGTGCTTTATCATCAAAAGCTACAGTATATACAGTGCGGGTGAATAATTGATTGAGTTTCTAATTCTAACAAGGTGCTCATGCTAGAAACTCAAGAAATAGTATTGCAATATACCTAAAATGTCAAAAAGGCTAAAGGCTAAATGTTAATGTTAGTCCATTTAAAAAATGTAACCTAAAAAGTGAAAAAAAATCTTGCATTGCCGTAAAGTGTACATAGGCCGCCATTTGTTTAAAGTATAAAAGCCAAAAAATCTTTGAGAGTAGATGGTTTAAAGCCGTCAGGCTTTTTTGCCATTTGTGTCCCATAAGTGAGATTGCTCCTCATGCCGTGTACTGTAGACAAAACAGGAAGTACCTGGAAGCCCCTCAAAGTGTGGAAAATGGCATCTAAATTTAAATTTCTCCCTCACTTTCAAGCCCTGGTGATACTGGACTGAATCTTCTTAACAGGGAAAAAGAATGTTTTGGCTTCAGACAAACTTTAGTATGATGAAATAAAAGCAAGGAAGACATCTGCTTCCTCAAAAATGAGGATTGGGGAGAATGAGTTTCAGTGAATCGGATTACTTATGTTTGTTAAGTGATACCTACATTTAGAATCTGCAATTTATTTATAAGACTTGAGTGGAAAAATCTTAACAGTGAGATAAAAAATATAAGCAAAAAAAATTGCAATTCACCTGGTGGATAGGAATAAAGTATGTGAGTAGCATTAACATAATCCACTCACCACTATCCTCCATTTGTAGGGGAAGTAAAGGTCTTCTTAAAGAGCAGCCTATGTCTTGAATAGTACACCCAAGAACCACATGATTTTGCCAGCTGAACTAATATTGCTAAGGACATAGGTAGCAATTGTGCAAGTAACACTAAGCCTAACAAACAGAAAGGATGTATTCTCATGAATGTTGTTTGCAACAAAAATGGCAGCCATCTTTGTATCAATGACCAGACTATAGAGGTTACAAGATGTCTAGCTGTATCCAAGTTTGGGACTTACAGCTGACCAATGCAGCTCACTGCAATAATCAGGGGTGTCTGCACACCACCTCCACCAGCTGATAAAAATCGGGTGCTTACTAGATCCGATGCACCTCTGAACCATAGAAGGTCAAACGAGCTTGTATCCACAGCAGGATAATGGTAACCAGCACTCCAATGGACCAGATCAGCCGAAGACAGTGAAAGAATGGAACACAATCTAAGTGTTCTCCGTCAAAAATAGTCATTTATTTAAAAGCCATACTTCCAGGCTCCATACAGTGGTAACAAGTTACTATAAAATCAATGACATCCAGCATGGACGTTTGGTATTAGCAGCAGTATTAGCATCATGTAAGGTATGATGGCAGCGAGTAACGTCCGCAAGGTAGCTCCTCCCCCGCATGCGTTAAATCCTATGGGACTTCATCAGCAAGGGCGGGGCTACCACATCACCCGTGAGTCTAAATAGGCGGCTCGTCTCCATGGAGATTGCAGCCAACAGGAAGTTCCTGCTCTGAGCCACGATCAAACATACCCGTGGGGACACTGAGCTCACCTAACACAAATGGAAGAAAGGGGAAAGAGAGGGCGCACAAAAACCCTTCAAACTTTCCTAAGAAGTCCTACTTCTATTCAACATTACCAAATCGATATTATAGGACGTTAAATAGCCGCGGCCATTGCATTACAATTACAAATGTATACATAAAACATAACATATAAAAAAGATTTAAAATTAACCATAAACATATAAAAACCTATAAGACACACATAAAATCCCTATTTATCAGATATGAAACAGTTCAAATCAAATTCGACGTTTAACCCTTCCGGAGCTGAAACTTTTATCTCATATATCCAGAAGGATTCTCGCCGACTGAAATATCGTATGTAGTTACCTCCCCTCCAATTTTTAACCACTTTCTCTATCCCGCAAAATTTTAAATACCTGGGGTCCCTTTTGTGAATAAGCCTGAAGTGTTTTGAGACACTATGCGTTCGTAAACCCTTTTTGATGTTGTTCACATGCTCAGAAATGCGAACACCTAAAGGTCTGGAGGTCCTACCCACTTACCTACTCCAGCATGTATACTACCCCCAGGGTATTGCAAGTAATTTGATTCTTAATAAGGTATTTTTTATTAGTAAGAGAAGAGGTAAATTCCTTTCGTCTTTTAACATAATGTTTACATTGCCTGCATGAAGGATATTTTCCACAGGAATAAAAACCTGAAAAAAAAGAAAATAATCTGTTATCCTTGGCTACAGGGAGATAGTGTCTCAAAACACTTCAGGCTCGTTCACACTAGGGACCCCAGGTGTTTAAAATTTTGGGGGATAGAGAAAGTGGTTAAACACTGGAGGGGAGGTAACTTCATACATCTCAGTCGACAAGAATCATTCTGGATATATGGGACAAAAGTTTCAGCTCCGGAAGGGTTAAACATTGAATTTGATTTGAACTGTTTCATATCTGATAAATAGGGATTGTGTTTGTCTTATAGGTTTTGATAGGTTTATGGTTAATTTTAAAACATTTTTATACGTTATGTTTTATGTATATATTTGTAATTGTATTGCGATGGCCGTGGGTATTGTCAGGGCTGGGCTCAGCCCTTCGATCTCTGAGCTGGCCGCTCGGCTGTCGGCTAGTTGCCAGCTCCTATCTCTTCAAAGTGACTCAACTGTTAATGATATCCTGCTCGTCAGTCCTGCCTACTTAAGCCGTCCAGTCCAGATGATCTCTGCCTTCGCTTGGTAACATCTCTAGAGACGCTCTCCTTAAAGACTTGCTTGGCTGACATTCCTTCTGGCTCCAGATCCTGCTTGCTGTTCTACTATGCTGTTCTCTGGCTCCCAGACATTTTGGCTTGTCTGACTATCCATTCCGGTTCCTGAACTCTGGCTATGTTTTGACTACGTTTACCTTTTTTTATTATTAACAAGTATGATTTAACTGTACTTCTGTCTCAGTCTGATTCATGGTTTCTGACAGGTATTTAACGTCCTATAATATCTATTTGGTAATGTTGAATACAAGTAGGACTTCTTAGGAAACTTTGAAGGATTTTTGTGCACCCTCTCTTTCCCCTTTCTTGCATTTGTATTGGGTGAGCTCAGTGTCCCCACGGGTATGTTTGATCGTGGCTCAGAGCAGGAACTTCCTGTTGGCTGCAATCTCCATGGAGACAAGCCTCCTATTTAAACTCACGGGTGATGTGGTAACCCCGCCCTTGCTGACGAAGTCCCGTAGGACATAACGCCTACGGAGGGAAGCTACCTTGTGGTCATCCACTGCTATCGTACCTTACATGCTGCTAATACTGCTGCTAGTATCGAACGTCCACGCTGGATGTCATTCATTTTATAGTAACTTGTTACCGCTGTATGAAGCCTGGAAGTACGGCTTTGAAAATAAATTACTGTTTTTGACGGAGAGCACTTAGATTGTTTTCCATTATTTCACACTGTCTTCGGCTGATCTGGTCCATTGGAGTGCTGGTTACCTTTATTCCACTGTGGATACAAGCTCGTTTGACCTTCTGTTAGTTCAGAGGTCCATCAGATCTGGTAAGTGCCCATTTTTTATCAGCTGGTGGAGGTGGTGTTGCAAAGAAATCTGAAGTTCATCACGAGGTTTCTTCATCTCCTTTTCCTGGGACTTGTAGTTCCTTTGTGAACACCGTGTTCACTGACTTTTTGTCATTATTGTTATTACAATAATTATTATTATTATTGCACTGCACTTATTTTTATTTTGTATAAAAGTATTTGATCCCCTATGAATCAGCAAGATTTCTGGCTCCCAGGTGTCTTCTATACAGGTAACAAGCTGAGATTAGGTGCACTTCCTTAAAGGGAGTGCTCCTAATCTCAGCTTGTTACCGGTTTAAAAGACACCTGTCCACAGAAGCAATCAATCAGATTCCAATCTCTCCACCATGGCCATGACCAAAGAGCTGTCCAAGGATGTCAGAGACAAGATTGTAGACTTACACAAGGCTAGAATGGGCTATAAGACCATCGCCAAGCAGCCTGGTGAGAGAGGGTGACAACAGTTGGTGCGATTATTCGCAAATGAAAGGAACACAAAAGAACTGTCAACCTCCTTCGGTCTGGGACTCCATGCAAGATCTCACCACATGGAGTTTCAATGATCATGGGAACGGTGAGGAATCAGCCCAGAACTACACAGGAGAATCTAGATAATGATCTCCAGGCAGCTGGGACCATAGTCACCAAGAAAACAATTGGTAACACACTACGCCGTGAAGGACAGAAATCCTGCAGCGCCTGCATGGTCCCCCTGCTCAAGAAAGCACCTGTACAGACCAGTCTGAAGTTTGCTAATGATCATCTGAATGATTCAGAGGAGAACTGGGTGAAAGTGTTGTGGTCAGAAGAGACCAAAATTGAGCTCTTTGTCATCAACTCTACTTGCCATGTTTGGAGGAGGAGGATTGCTGCCTATAACCCCAAGAACACCATCCCCCCATCAAACATAGAGGTGGAAACATTATGCTTTGGGGGTGTTTTTCTGCTAAGGGGATAGGACAACTTCACCGCATCAAAGGGATGATGGACAGGGCCATGTACCGTCAAATCTTGAGTGAGAACCTCTTTCCCTCAGCCAGGACATTGAAAATGGGTCGTGGATGGGTATTCCAGCATGACAATGACCCAAAACACACGGCCAAGACAACAAAGGAGTGGCTCACGAAGCACATTAAGGTCCTGGAGTGGCCTTAATGCCATAGAAAATATGTGGAGAGAGCTCAAGATGTGTGCAAACCTGATGGCCAACTACAAGAAACGTCTGACCTCTGTGATTGCCAACAAAGGTTTTGTCACCAAGTACTAAGTTTTGCGAAGGGGTCAAATACTTATTTCACTCATTAAAATGCAAATAAATTTATAACTGTTTTGAAATGCATTTTTAAAGTTTTTTTTTGTTGTTATTCTGTCTCTCACTGTCAAAATAAACCTACCATTAAAATTATAGACTGACCATTTGTCAGTGGGCAAATATTCAAAATCAGCAGGGGATCAAATAGCTTTTTCCCCTCACTGTAGCATGTTCCTCTACAGGCAAAGCATTCTTAAAATAAAGGCAATACATAGGAATATATACACACTGGCATTCCTCTTGCAGAAATCAAAATCAATGGATGCATCAATATTGTCTGGTGTAGTGCATTTATATTGTGTTTTTTTATCATTTTTTAACGCACAGAAAAAAACGTACTTCTATGACAACAAATTAAATGTAACGTGCATCTCCACACATTCAAGGCTCTTGCACATGGTAAGCCATACAGAGAAATATACTCTAGTTGTTGAGCCACAGCCACAGTGTATTTTTGTCTATAGACAGACATCTATGCAAGGGTAAACACCTACACTTTTAACCTTTTAAAAAATATGCAAGTACGCATGCAACCGCCAGTGCTGGCATATACACAAGCATAGCCGTGTACAGAGTTTTTTGTAATGTATGTTAAGTAGAAAAAAATACACTGCAGCTGTGGTCCCCAGGAGTCACAAAAACAATCGTATTTTCCTCTGTACGGCTGTACTTCTAATATACAACCATGTGGAAGAGCCCTTTGTCTGCAAACTATTATGCATTAAAAAAAGTCACATCAACACATTGAGAAAGTCTGATGATTATCATGTCAGCAATTGAAACCATATTTTGGTGCCAGGCACTTTGAACCACAACAAACTTTAGACGTAAGTGTGTAGATTTACTGAGCTTGATTGACTATGCACAAATAGACTGTTCATTTTGCAAGGAAAGTTGCGCTTCGCTAGAGAATTTTCCCCAGAGCTTAGTAAATGAGATGAAGCTCTGCTGACTATCATCATCCAATTATGTGTTGGCAAAAAATAGGATTTTTTATAACAGCTTACCTGTAAAATCCTTTTCTTTCGATGTACATCACGGGACACAGAGCCTCAGTAATTACTGATGGGTTATATAGGTATCACTAGGTGATTGGACACTGGCACACCCTAACCAGGAAGTTCAACCCCCTATATAATCCCTCCCCTTACAGGGATACCTCAGTTTTGTAGTAAAGCAATATAAGTGTATTAGAAGAGGGGCGGGACCTCTGTGTCCCGTGATGTACATCGAAAGAAAAGGATTTTACAGGTAAGCTGTTATAAAAAATCCTATTTTCTTTCTCATACATCACGGGACACAGAGCCTCAGTAATTACTGATGGGATGTCCCAGAGCAATGCTATCTGAGGGGAGGGGAACCACAACCAAGTAGGGTGCAATCAGACCTGAGGAGCCTGTACCGCTGTCTGCAGCACACTACACCCAAAGGCGATATCCTCATGCCTTCTCACATCCACCTGATAAAATCTGGTGAATGTATGGACTGAAGACCAGGTTGCGGCCTTGCAGATTTGAGCCAATAGAGGCCCGGTGATGTACTGCCCAAGAAGTACCAATAGCCCTTGTGGATTGTGCCTTGATCTGTTTTAAACCGTAAGCTTGAATAATCAATTGTCGAATCCATTTAGAAATGGTAGCTTTTGACGCTGCCTGCCCTCTATTGGGACCCTCTGGCAGCACGAACAAAACATCCGTTTTGCGAATTTGAGCAGTTGCTTCCAGATAGGTTTTGACTGCTCTTACTACATCCAAATAATGTAGTGACCTTTCTTCCGAAGAACAGGGATCTGGAAAAAAGGAAGGCAGAACAATGTCTTGGTTTAGATGAAAATCTGAAACCACCTTCGGTAAAAAACTAGAATGAGGGCGCAGTACCACTCTATCCTTGTGTACAATCAGGGCTCTTTACAGGAAAGAGCTGCTAATTCTGATACTCTTCTAGCAGAAGAACTGGCTACCAGAAAAATTAACTTCCTTGTCAACAAGACCAAAGGAATCTGACGTATTGGTTCAAAAGGCTGTTTCTGTAAAACAGACAGAACCAAGTTCAAGTCCCAGGGGTTTAGGGGTGCCTTAACCAAAGGATTAAGACGCGTCACCCCCTGCATGAAGTTTCGGACCAAAGAATGCGAAGCAAGTGGTCGTTGAAACAAAACTGATAAGGCCGAGTCTTGGCCCTTGATGGTACTCAAGGCCAACTTCATCTCTAATCCCAATTGTAGAAAATCGAGGATTCTACCTATCACATATTTTCTGGGATGCCAAGCCCTGGATTCACACCAGGATACATAAGCTTTCCAGACTCTATGATAAATTACTCAGGAAGCTGGCTTCCTTGCATTGATCAAGGTAGATATCACAGGACCTGAAAGCCCACGATTTTTTAGAATGTGGGTTTCAATAGCCAAACCGTCAAATTTAGCGTTTGTAAGGCAGGATGGAACACTAGACCTTGAGATAACAGGTCTGGGCGTAACGGTAGGGTCCACAAGGAACCCACCGTCACCCTTACTATTTCTGCATACCAAGTCCTCCTGGGCCAAGCGGGGGCTACCAGAATTACCAACTTCCTTTCCTGCCTGATCCTGAGAAGGAGTCGTGGCAGTAGCAGAATAGGCGGAAATGCATAAATCATTGAGAACCGATGCCACGGAATCACCAACGCATCTGTCCGGCATGCAAGGGGATCTGTCCTTGCCACAAATCTGTCTATCTTT